>LR738711.1:658857709-658881168 GCA_902687465.1 Secale cereale
CCCCCCCCCACACACACACACATCCTGCTCAAGCTGAAATATCCAATGAACTCTCTCTCTCTCTCTTCTTGTGTTGACCGAGACGAGCAGTGTAGTCTCCTTATATGCCCCGGGCTGCATCTCGCCTTCTTTCTCTGCCCGTTGAATTGACCGTGGCAAGTTACATTTTTCGAGCAATTTGCAGATAGCAAACACGTAAAAGGTCATAGTATACACGGCTTGAAGAGATGGACAGGTAACTCGAGCAATGGAGATCGGTAAGATGGACCTGAACAACTCTATAAGACTGTTCCTCGTCTCCCTGTCCCGTGGCGCGTCGACCGGGTGGACAGACGTGCACTGCAGACTTGTTCGCCCGATACGGCCACGCCTACCGGTACGTGCACGTCACATCCTTCTCCGACGATCCATCCGCGACGGACGGCCATGGCCGCGGCTTTCAGCGCGCTCGAACGTATTGATCCGCTGCGACGTGGCCACCCCGCACGCTGCCCGTCCGGGTCCTTGATACTTTTGACTCCCTGCCTTTTGTTATCAATCATGGAGCCGGTAGTTTGCTTTGCACATCGCCGCACGCACGTAATCCTTTTCACCAACCCTGGTAGGCTACTACTGTCAGGCCCGGCACACGAACTGCGCATACCATGGCAGGAGTGAATTCCAAATCAGTTTTTCCTACTGACTGAGCGATCCCCAACCAAAATATTAATAATAAAGTAGTCCCACCTAAACCACCATCCACATGCTTTGAGAAATTTGTTATTTTGGTCAACATGAAAAAGCCATTTCTTATCCGGCGGCCGATTGCAGCATGATAGCGCTGGATTTCGAAATCTCTTCCAAGCCCCGGAATAAAGAAGCCGTGAAGGCTCCTTCCTTTTGACAAAATTTGGTCTCCAAGTGACAGCAGGCATGCACGCACCCAATCTTGTTTGCAGCGGGTAGTAGCATTATTCACATGATCATTGCGTCATTGAGTGGAGGAAAATCAATCCCAGCGCTTTGTCTCTCGGGAGCATATTCAGCCCCTAGCTCAAGTTCCAGCTAGGTTCCAGGCCAGCCATGCGTCCGGTTTTTTCGTGGTACGGCTGCCGAATTATGGGACTTGTGTCCGATCTTGATGGTGGTTACTCTGAATCTGGATTGCTTCCTCCTGACAGCTGCTTCCCTATATGGCTGGAGGAGAAGAAGACGCCCAATCCGTTGTCAAATCATGTGTTCCACATTTTCCCTTGTCAGGGATATGAATCAAGAGCTACATCAGGAGGGGGCGATTTGTCCTACATGCATTATGTAATTTATTTATTGTGACATATAATTGAATTGCGATGTCAGTTATCGGTTTAATATGGAGGCGCTGACTGCAGTGCAGACGGAGAAGTGACCCAATTTTTTTATTTTTATTTCAAACGTTTTTTCTTCAAAGGTTCCTTCGTATACCTAGTTCTTTTTTAAACACTCTAGTTCTAAAATACTCTGTCGTGTTTGGGTAAAGCCCGGGCGAATGGAACGACCATCAACCCCAGAGTAAAGTCTATTTTAAACCTTGAATTTGTACGGCTCGTCGAAAATGAACCTCAACCTCTCAATCCCTGAAATCGGTACCCTGTAGTCATGAATCCCGATCAAGCTTAACCCTACACCTGTTTGGCACACCGGGAACAGAATAATCCTGGCCAAATTCATCGCTACTGTCATTGACTAGGCGGGTCCACATGTCATCTTCGTCTTCTTCCGTGAGCTATCTCTCTCCGCTGAATCAATCCAGGTCCTGCTCGTGTGCGCATTCGCCAGAAGGTGAGAAGGGGCTCACGCAGTCAAGTTATCTGCCGCAGCTCGTATGTTCAGCGTCTCGCGTTCTTGTGTCCAGAAGAGATCGATCAAGCTAGAGTGCTAGACCCACGTAGTAGTGCGTGCTTGTAAAGAAATTGATCGAGGCATCAAGCCATCCCTGTACGTGCGTGTCTTCACTCTTCAGGATGAGCTTCAGTACGAGTACGAGTGTGCGACTGGCCGGAAAGTAAACGGGCGAAACACGAGGAGGAGTCCATGGTGGTGACTGGTCACTGGTGTGCGCTGCGCAGTATCATGCGAGACATTATGGCCGACCATTGAGCTGCGTTCATTAACTCCACGGTCCTTCTCCAAGCGATTCGTCTCAGGAGGACTGCATCGACGAGCCGAAGAAACCACACCGATGGCTGCCGCTCTAGACGTCCACAACGCGAACTCGACCACCATCTTCCTTGACTCCGGTGAATCGGTGATCAATTCACCACGCCTGATCTTCTCCGATGGTGGATTAAGCCACAATTCCCCGCATCCACGCGCTCCTCTCGCCGTGCTCTTGATATTCCTCTCTCGTCGCTCTGTGCTCACGGCGGGCAAGTTTGTGGTCATCACCAGTCATGTGAACCCCAATACTCCACCGTCGTGTTTTCCTCGTCCCCCTCTCTCCGTTTTGGGAACGCGTCAGGTTGGTAATGGAGTGGCCCAGGTCGAACGGATGCTCTTCGTCGCGCTCGCCGCTGCTAGTAGATGATCCCGGTCTCTGGTGGCAAGATAGGCGGGGCAGCGGTTGCGCGTGAGGAGAAGGGGATTTGGGGGAGAAGATGCCAACATAGAAGATAGATATGACATGTGGGTCCATCTATTCAGTGAGAGTTAAGCCTTATTTATGTGGGATTATTTATTTTTCATAATGTGTCAAATTGATCTAAACCGGTACAGGGTTGAAATCAGACCGGGATCCATGAGTACAGGGTATCGATTTCAGGGATTGAAAGATTGAGGTTCATTTTCGACGAGTTGTATGAATTCAGGGTTTAAAATAGACTTTACTCTCAACCCCAATCAAGAATCGGGCCTGAAACAAACAAGAGATCCACGTCAACAGGAGAAGGGTGGGACGTTGCCATCACACCCAACCGTGCGCGCAAGACGTGCGGGTCACCGCAACCCCCACGCAGCCACCCACCCACCGCCCACATGGCCCGGATTTGACCGCTTGCCGAGCACCGGATCCTCGCCGTGCCGCGCGCGAGCAACGTGCCACGCCCAACGTGCGCTACACCGCGCACGGAGTACGCTGCTGTTGCGTTTGTGCCGCCACTGTACCCCTTTGGCCGCCTGTTCACGTGAGAGGAGAGCAGGGGTGGCGGTCGCCATCAGATCAGCTAGCTCGCCCGTCCCGTCGCGGGGAACGGGGTTTGGGGGCCGCTACAGGCCAACGGGGTTTTAATGCTACGCCCGTGCGCGCCCCCGTTCCGTCCAACGGTCCAAGTGGGGTTTGCTTGTGTCTGCCCCTGTGATAATGATAATATCGGTGAAACCGGGATCCCGGCGGCTTCTCCTGCGTCATGCACAGCTGCCCGTATACGCAGTGCATAGAGTAGATGCTACGGGAAGTGGACGACGTACACGCAGTAGCGGCGGCAGGAGCATAAAGTCTTGGCTTCAGGTGGTGCTCGGCCTGCCTGACATGATGAGTGACGGAGTGTGGGGCCGCCTCTGTCCAGCCTTCATCTATCAGATGTGACTAGACAACGAGCCTAGCTAGTTGTACTCCCATCCCAAGCGCAGCAAAAAGCGTGGCCACTTCATTTGCCTCCTCTTTTGCTTCTTCTTAAAAGTTAAATACAACAGCTTCATTTCCTCGAGCAAATTGCACAAACCATACCTACTTTTGATGCAATGTTGCACAAAATAAATACTTCTTTCGTCCCAAAAAAAGTGACAATACTATACAGGTTTTTTGCACCAAACACCACATATTGTGGTGATTCGTTGCATCTATATATAATCCATCATTTAGGTGTGTTGACATGATTGCTGAGAAGTAGGTTCGATTTGTAAGTGCACCGTGGCAAAAATAAAAACATGCCGCATCAACACCCAACTAGAATTGTCAACATTTCACAATTCTTTGTTTCAATCGAGCTGAATTTTCTCCAGAATATTAGTGAGTGCATGTATGATTTATTTATTTATTTTGCATTTTTTGAAAATATTAAATTTGAATAAAAATAAATAAGTCAATTATCATTGCAAATATCTCACAAACCGTTGGTCCAAATGAGCTGCCTTTTTCCCACAATAGTATTGGATACATGTGTGATTTACATGATTGTTCTGCTTTAAAAAAATTGAATTTTGAAAAAAAAATGTATGAGCCAATGTAAATTGTGAATATCTCATTATATTTAATCCAAACGAGTTGAAACTTACCAGATTCATTACTATTTACATCTAGCTTAGCATACCACAAACTTTCATGTGAAAAACATAAGATTGCTATACATATCTAAAATGATTCAAAAATAGGCACAATATTCATAAAATAAAATCATTAGCACCAAGATATGGTAGATACTGACGCTATCAGGCTTTAGCATGCAAGTGGTTGCCATAAAGTCACTATTGACATCATCAAGTCTCATGCACCAAAATATTACCACCACCAGGTTTTAGCATTGAAGTAGTTGTCATGTGACCATTACAAACATCA
The DNA here is from genome assembly GCA_902687465.1 of Secale cereale. Lineage (NCBI taxonomy): Eukaryota > Viridiplantae > Streptophyta > Magnoliopsida > Poales > Poaceae > Secale > Secale cereale. The sequence continues at coordinate 658,862,217 of LR738711.1, forward strand.
TCAAGTCGCACACACCAAAAGTTTACCGCCATGAGGTTTTAACATCAAAATACTGGGTGGTTTTGCAATGTTAGTTGGCTCGTTATTTTTGTTCAAATTTAACATTTTCAAAAAAGCAACAAATAAATAAATCATGTGTGCACTCACTAATATTCTAGGGAAAAATCAGCTCAATTGGAGTAAAGAATTGTGAGATATTGACAATTCTAGTTGGCTGCTGACGTCTTTGTCTTTTTAATCACCGATGCACTTAAAAATTGGACATGTGTTAGGAATCATGTTAACACACCTAAATGATGGATTAAACCTTGCTACAACGAATTACCCTAAAATGTGGTTTTTTGTGCAATAATCCTGTAAAGTGAGTGTTCCGTGCAAAACTAGCACCAAAAGTGGATGGTTTGTGCAATTTCCTTTCATTTCCCTTATTACGTACTCCCTTCGTCCCATAATGTAAGAGCGTTTTTGACATTAGTGTAGTGTAAAAAACACGTTTATATTATGTGACGGAGAAAGTAACATGCATGATCACGCCTCCTCCGTAGGGCATATAGTATAATCGTTAAGATGCAATAGATGTTCTCAAATTATCCATTTCCTTTGAGAACAACTAGTTCAAATTATCCATTTCTAGTGGATAACTCAACGCCCTACGTCCAATTTTCCTTCGGGGGTAGGGTACGTCCAATCTTAGTTACCAATAATACTACAAAATATATAATTATTAAGATTACGTAATACGAAAAAAAACAAGAAAAGTTATACGCGGACAAAATGAAGGGAGTACCACTCCTCGTTCTGAAAGAAAGTCCGGTCCACTAATATGGTGCATGATTAAATGGCGGCCCTCAAGAAATTATAAAGTACTGGAGCTTCTTTACTAATAATCATATCCATATGGAACCATTCTTGAATTGTAATCGTGTCACCTGCCCTTGCTTTTGTTCTATTTTCTGGAGCTTCTTTTTGTGAGTGGGAGTGATGAGGTGCTTATGAAATGCAGTCACAGGAGACAAGCAGGCATGGGCTAAGTGTGGGGTGGCAATAGGTTACACGCAAGATGACAATAGCCAATATTTAAGCATCAAAATGTTTCTTTCCCCTTTTCCCTTCAGTGCATTTGGAACTTTTCACATATCACAGGCCATGATTAGGTCCTACTATATTCTATCTCATGTTTCTCCGGAAACTAATGGTGGTTGTCTCAAAGGTAATCATCATACCGTTCGCGAGGGTCCTTTCAACTTAATTTACCTCGGCGCTGCACTATTGGTCCTTGATTGTTTGGATTAGTTTAGTAGTAGTATATTCCTGCCAAACATCCGTGTTTTGCCTGGTTAATTCCCCGACAGGAAACGGAAAGCCCGAAAGTTTTGGAATCCCTGAACCCCGATGAATGAATACACAACCTGGTCCAGCAAGAGTGACCAAACTGACCCGGAAGCACATAACACATCGGACGGTGTACGTGTACCCACACTTTGGTGGTGGTCTGATGCGCTATTACCCTGACGTACGACAGCACGAGGCCCTGAGCAACATACTAACAGATAACACAACGGATGTGTGTTTATACACGTAATAATAACAAAACAAAGACAATACGTAACCGTTCAATCAAGTAAGCCTGGGTTCTTGACAAGAAACAGAGAAGATTCATGCATGCGTGCGTGCGTGCGTGCTGTTTTCTTTACATCGCGGTCACGTATGGCTGGGACGGAGCAATCCACGTCGCCGTCGAGAGGGGGCAGGGAGGGCGCACGCGGCCCCGGCGGAAAGCACCGCTGCCGCCGTGTCCCGGCGCAGCGGTCGCCGTCGGCCGCGCACATTGCGCGGGCAGCGGCGTGGCCGGCGCCATCAGAGCGCGATCAGGTCACTGCTCACGGCGACCCGCTGCACGGCGAGCGACCCGCTTCCCGGCCGTGCGCGCGGGTGGGCGGAGGCAAGGTGTGACCGCCAGGACAAAATCATAATCATGGCCACTGATTCATCAGTGTTGGCGTCGTTCGGAATTGAAGACGCGCCGGGCGTGGGCGTGCTCGTGCGCACGCCCGTCCGTCCGTGGTTAGTAGCAGTCCCTCTCGCGGCGGTACGACGAGGGATGCCAGAATGAAACAAGGCGGGCATGCGTGCATGCAGCTGCGTGATGGGCGTCCTTCCTTGATGGACAGCTTAATTGACGTACAGCGCGGCAGGTGACGAGCTTTGAGCGCGCCCCCTTCTCCCATCAAGCTTTCTCTTCCACTCCTATCAGGGTTGGACGGGTTGATGGACGGAGTGGTTCCTTTGGCAGGCATCTGTTGATGCTAGTTGTGAGGTCAGATCAAGTGGTACGTTCAGTGCGTTGCGTCGTCGACTATGTTGAACCCTAATAATGTTTTTTCTTCTAATAATCAAAGCCCTAAGAATGTTTAGCTAGTGCTAGTGTTTCCCTAACGTTAACAGTTGCGCGATTGCCAGTTTGAGTACTTTTTGGCCTTTTGAGTCTCCATCAAGCATGCATGACCCCAAAGTGACGGCCAATTATTTTAGTTCCCTCAGGCAACTTCACAGTAGGAGTAGCAGCTTGCTTTCGGTGACTGTGAAGTTTCTTGGCCAGCCAGTGGTACACCGGGCAGTGTTCATAAAGGACAGTTCGCTCTACACCACCAAAGATACCACCTCATTTTACAGTTGAAAAGGATCTAACTTGACGTTGGTTATTTTCCAGTCCCACGAGGTGGGGCAAATTTGACTATTTTGACCTGTTGTGGCAACAAATTCACAAAATGAACTGCCAGCGAAACTATTTCACTCCCGTAACCCTTTTGTGCAGCGCCCGCCACGACGGCGCTGCACCCTTCTGTGCAGCGCCTGCCACAGAGGCGTTGCACGCCTGTCCACCGTGGCAGCCCCTGGCCCGCACCCAGGCCGTGCAACGCCTCCCACTCAGGCGCTGCACATTGTAATGTGCAGCGCCCCCGAGCCAGGCGCTGCACTACCACTTATCCACCAGCCGCGCTGGACCCCCACTCCCCCACCCACACTCTCTCCCACTCCCCCACCCGAGCTTAGGCCCCTCTCCCACTCTCTTCCCCTCTCAAATCCTCTCTCAAATCTTGCTTATTTGAAGAATTTGTCCGTGGATTTCGGAGTCAAGCCCTCCCTAAAGGTAATCACCTCCGATCCCCTTGTTTTGATCCAAGAAATGTTATCAAATTGCTCAAATGTTGCTAGTTTTGCTTGGATCTAGTGATTTGAATGGAGAAGTGAGATTTAGTGATTTGGGGTGCTCTATGTGTGTTCTTATGGGTGTTCTTATTTTGTTGTTAGGGTTAGGTTATGGTTAGGGTTATGGTTAGGGTTATGGTTAGGGTTATGGTTAGGGTTATGGTTAGGGTTAGGGGGTTGTTTGATATATATATTATGGTTTCCATTATTTGGTAATCTTTGCATTTAGTACTCATGAAAGCATTGTTACCTTGTGTTTTTGGAATGCCTATAGGGATGGGAAGAACATGTGTGTATGTTCATCATGGGGACAAAGACGCATTTTTGAAAGGAAATATTGAACCGGACCCGGATGAGCTTGACATTGTGTTTGATAGTAGTCCTAGCTATGCGGAGCTCTTGCAACAAGTTAGGAAAGAATTGAATTGGATGGACCTTAGTGATATCGTTGAGTTGGAGGGAAGGCATAATGTAGGCTATGGAATGCATGTCCGTTGGAAGACAATGCGCGTCAACTCGGAGCAACGTTGGGTTGCATACAAAGAAACGGTGGCCGAATCACTTGACAAGGCTCTTGAGTTATTTGCAACGAAGAAGGTTGATTCAAGTTTGCATTTGGACTTGAACCGGGAACCTTCCCCTTTGGTTCATAGTAGCCCTCCACCCTTTAAGCGAGATGCAATTGATGAACCTCCTTTGGTTCATAGTAGGCCACCACCCTTGATGCGAGATGAAATTGATGAACCTCTTTTGACCCAAGAAGTGCGTCAAACATTGAGTCCGTTTACAAACAACCAAGATGAAGCTTTGCAAGAGGAAGAGGACAATTATGATTATGCGGACGATGACAATGAAGTTGATCTCCATGCCAACAATGTGGGTGATCTCGACAAATATCATTTGCAAGAGACAATGGACCAATCCATACCTTTTTCCCGTGCATATGCATCGGACTCGGATGACGATGGTCCCGATGAAGAAGTTGATGCGGAGGGGTTCACGGTGAAGGAGGCCGAAGCTTTTGAGAAGGTATTCTGTCGGGATCATCGGACTAAATTGTTCAAGGATGTTAGTCTCGCGGATGAAGCCGTGGTAGATGGTGGCCGATGTGTATCACTCGGTGTTAGGCCAAGCTCTCACCGTGATATGGGTGACGACAACCGGATGGCTAAAGGGTCTAAGTTCGAAACCTTGTTGGAAATGAAGATGTGGCTGGACAACTACTCGGTTACGCATTATCGTCCACACAAGGTGGTGCACTCGGACATCAATGTGCGCTACACGGTTGCATGTGCAAGTGAAGATGAAAAATGTCCATGGATTGTGCGTGCAAGACCATGGAAAGGTGGTCCAACTTGGCATGTAGTGAGTTGTGTGCCAACTCACATGTGCCAAGGCAAAAGGGTGGATGGCAAGATCGTGTCTGAAGGCCACAAACAACTCACGTCCGAGTTCATTGCTTACAGGTTGTCCAACTCAATATCCACACTTCCAACAATGAGCGTCCAACATGTCATTGATCTTGTGAAAGCCATATTTCATTACAAGGTGAAGTACGGCAAGGCATGGAAGGCGAAGCAAGCCGCATTCAAGATGCTGTATGGTACTTGGGAGGAAGCATACAACCGAATCCCTAGGTTGTTGTTAGCCATGGCCACAACAAACCCAGGCATGGTTCATGTTGTCGAGCCTCATGGGCACCAAACAACCGTTCATGAAGGAAGGAAAGTCCGAGTATTTGGCCGTGCATTTTGGGCGTTCGAGCAATGTTTGAGGGCTTTCGAACACTGTAGGCCGGTCATCGCCATTGATGGCACGTTCTTGACCGGACAATACAAGGGCACCTTGTTGGTTGCGATAGCAAGTGATGCCAACAATCGGGTTTTGCCATTGGCATTTGCTTTGGTTGAGGTGGAGAACAACGACAATTGGGAGTGGTTTTTGCGTCTCGTAAGGACAAAGGTGTTACCCGCCCAAAGGGAAATATGTGTCATATCGGATCGGCATCAAGGAATTCTTAACGCGGTGGAGATTGACATTCCCGGTCATGCACCGTTGCAGCATCGATGGTGCATGAGGCACTTTTGTTCGAACTTCTATAGGGCATGTGGCCTTAAGGAGTTGGCCGATGATCTTCAAGATTGTTGTCTCGCTTTCTCCGACAAGCGCTTCGCCTATTTGTACAACAAATTGCTCGCACACAAAAAACTTGATCCCGGGGGTCAAGACTTTCTGAATAAGCACATTCAATACCGGAACAAATGGGCACGTGCTTTTGATGAAGATGGCCGTAGATACGGTCAAATGACAAGCAATATGGCCGAATGCTTCAATAGGGTGCTCAAAGGTGCACGTGGATTACCCGTGACGGCAATAGTTCAATACACATTTGACAAGATGAATGCGTACTTTTTAAAGTACTCGATGGAAACTGATGCACAGATAGCGGGTGAGAACCCGCGCAAGTACAAGTACAAGTTCCCACCCAAGGTTGATGAATGGTTGGTATTTCAATCACGGAAGGCGGACTCAGAAGAAGCTATATTATATGACAATGAAGAGTGGAAGTACGAAGTGAAAGAGCCAGGAGGAACCACAAACGATGGCCGGCAACACGGAGGTCGGGCTTTCAAGGTGTCGTTGACACAATGTGATTGCACTTGCGGGAGGCCATTGTTGCTTCATCTCCCTTGCTCACACTTGTATACCGCCGGTCGCGTTCGGAATGTGAACATCAACCACCCACGCACCGTGCGGGAGTCGGAGTTCTCAATCATGACGGTCAAGAAAACATGGGCTCCCCGCTTTCACCCTTACTTGGACCAATCACAATGGCCGGAGTACCATGGAGTTCAACTATGGCCGGATCCGGAGTTGAAGGTTGTTAAACGGGGTAGACGTAAGACAAAGCGTCTTAGAGGCGACATGGACGGATGGGGCCATGGTGGCCGGCGCGAAGCGGGCAACGACCAATTCCAAGAGCCTCGTGAAAGCTCACGTTGTGGGCGGTGCAACGGTCAAGGCCACAACCAAAGAAAATGTCCCAAACCAAGGAAAAGGTCCAAGAAAAATGATGCAAGCACAAGTCAACAAGGAGGTACACAAGGGACCCAAACAAGTGGTAGCCAACAAGTGCCAAGCCAACCAAGACCTAGGCAACAAGTGCGAAGGCAACCAAGTGCTAGCCAACAAGTGCCAATGCAACCAAGTAGTAGCCAACAAGTGCCAACCCAACCAAGTGGTAGCCAACAAGTGCCAAGCCAACCAAGTGGTAGCCAAAGAGGATCTAGACAACAAAGAGGTCGGCAACTTGGACTTAGAAGAGGCCGTGGTGGTGGTAGAGCTCGTGGTCGTGGTGAAGGACAAGGGCAAGTTCGTTTTAGAGGAATGGTTGGATACCTCGATGGACCATTTCCGTATGTTTACTTTTCTATATGTTTACTTTTTCATATGTTATCTTTCTCATATGTTTTCTTTTTCATATGTTCTTGTTTTACATTGGCTTTAATTTGTCCTTACTTACCATTATGTTTCACTCATTGTAGGTATGGCGGCTTCCCAACCCAACAAACCAACAATGAAGGAGGATGGCGAAGATGATATGGCGGGGTGGTGGGAGAAGGCTGCGAAGAAGCTTCGAGAGGAGGATGCAGCCAAGCTAAAGAAGAAGAAGGAAGAGGAGCTTGAGAAGAAGCGGGAGGAAAAACAGAGAGCGAGTGAGGCGATGCGAGCTAGGGAGCAAGCTTTGGTTAGGAGATGTGAGGAGGCAGCGAAGAAGCGTCAGAAGGATTTTGAAGAGAAATGTGAGAAGCTTTGGGCATTTGAAGCTGCAAAAAAAAAGAGGGAGAATCAGATGTTCATGGAGAGGGTGGTTAAGGAGGCTCGTCTCATAAGGAAAAGGGAGGAAGAAGAGGAAGAAGAGAGGAAGAAGAAGAAGGGAAAGGGGCCTTGCTCTACGCAATAGAGCTATGTCGTGAACTTTATATGCGTTTGTGAACACCTTATGTGCCATACTATGTCTCCTTCTGTATTTGGTTGTATCGTGAAGTACTAAGTTTGGTTGTGAGCAACTATGTCTCCTTCTGTATTTGGTTGTATCGTGAACTACTAAGTTTGGTTGTTAACAACTATGTCTCCTTCTGTATTTGGTTGTATCGTGAACTACTAAGTTTGGTTGTTAACAACTATGTCTCCTTCTAGATTAGGTGGTGAAGTAGTATGTGTGGTGAACAACTATGTCTTCTTCTCTAAGTTTGCAAAAAAAAATTAGTACAGTGCAGCGCCTGCCTCAGAGGCGTTGCACTATACAGTGCAGCGCCTCTGTGGCAGGCGCTGCACATGCCTGTATCACAACAGAAGCTTCTGTTGTTCTCTGGATAGATACAGGCATGTGCAACGCCTGCCACAGAGGCGCTGAGAACAACAGAAGCTTCTGTTGTTCTGCTGTTAGATACGGGCATGTGCAGCGCCTGCTACAGAGGCGTTGCACTATACAGTGCAGCGCCTTGCAGGCAGGCGTTGCACTGTACAGTGCAGCGCCTCTGTTGCAGGCGTTGCACATGTGATTAATAGTAGAACAAATATAGAAAGAGACTAGTTCAAGACATATAGGAATAGGACAAGACATATAGAAATAGGAATAGGACAAGTTCAACACATATAGATATAGAGACTAGTTCAAGACATATATAAATAGGACAAGTTGGACACAACAAGAAATAGAGACTAATTCAAGACATATAGAAATAGGACAAGTTCAACACATATAGATATAGAGACTAGTTCAACACATATATAAATATGACAAGTTCAACACATATAGGAATAGAGACACTAGTCCGACATAGCGTTCGACATTACAAAAAGAGACACATATAGAAATATGACTAGTTCCTTCCGCGCTTGCTTGCTCCACCTCGGTTCTTCACACATGTCTTCTTGACCTTCCTAGGAAGAGGAACCCGCTCCGGCTGCGGCTCCGCCTCCTCATCCTCATCGTCATCCAAGTAGTCATCCAAAGCCGCCATCCGCGAGGTTTCGACCGCCCTTTTGCCTTTCTGGGTAAAGTCATCGGGTGTGTATTTCTTGTATTCCCTCCTAGGTTTTAACTTGATTGCAGAACGAGGCTTGTACTTCCCCAAGACCATATCGTCAGGAGCCTATTCAAACACAAAAGTTAAGGAAACACCGTGTGTGAGCATGTAGTTAGCATTGCAACAACAACCGTACCGTGAGCATGTAGTTAGCAATGCCATACCTCTTGGGTGACCACACCAACATCCTCATCATCCAAAGGATTACCATCGCCAGAAATGGGATCTGATGGTGTCGCCGACGCAGAACGTTCTGGTGATACGTACTCGGGGTCACGACAACCGAAAAGATTAGATAGCCGCCTTAACTTTTGGCCCTGGCGTTGCAACATGAACAAGTGAATGAGAGAAGAAACGTGCAAACACATGTTAAGTGCTAGTTTGAATGAGATGTGAACCTTAAGGAATGCTCGAAGGGGACCTTCCCCATCGTCTTTGCCAGCCGGGGTTGTTTCCAGTATACTATCGGTCTCATCGGCCGCTTTCTTGATCTGGGAACGCTATGAACACAAATGGTATAAACGTGTTAGGCCAGCGAAGATGTAAATAGTGTGAATGGAAAAGAGTAAAGGGCAAATACCACAAAGTTCATCATTGGGCCTGAAGGGATCACTGAGCTTCCTTTACGAATTAATGAGTTGTACTCGTGCCGGGCTATCTCATCGAATACGGTGGGATCATCCAAAATATCCTCAGCATAGGCAGGCTTGCATACCTCCACACGGGTTCTTGCAAGGAACCATGTGAGATAGTTGTTGAACGCCAACGGGCAGTGCTCACGAAGAGGGGCTCCTTTGTTGCGCCTAGCTTGATCAACAGCATACTGCCACTCCACAACAAACTTCCTGTGATGCTTGGCCCAGTCCTTGATCTTGCGCTGCTTTTTCCTATCCAACCTGAAAGTTATAAACATACTATTAGAACCAACGATGAGGCCGACAAACATCTAGGTGCTAAATGTTAGTTATATCTTACGCGTGTAGCACTTGATCCGTGTCCTGCCATTCCGGCGGGAATGCCTGGAACAAACCAAACTGGCGGTACACCCGATGTGGCAGGTGAACCTCGACCGCCCAGTTGCATATGAGTGGACACCGCATATGCCAGAGTTCCCTATCCCTAGTGCACATCTGATTGAGCTCGAACTCCATAGGGTTCCCAAAATTGTCTCCACTGCCATACGGTTCCCATACAACCTGCAAAAGGGGATACAATGCAAAATTGATATCTAGTTAAGATATAAGCATGATAAAAACTTATGCAATATCGACTAACCTGCTCAGCCGTGATGGCGTCCATCTCGCTCCTGTAGAGCTTGTACATCACCGATGGATCATCCGTCATCTCATTTAACACATCCCACTTGTAAGCCCAAGTGGGGCGCCGTAGTGGGTCCTGTTTATCATCCCAAGGCTCATACTTCACGGTCTTCGGTCGTCCAACCGGCAAACGATCCCAGCTCCATACGGAAAGAGCGAGCAAACATCCACCGATACCTCCAGATAGTCTGCAACTGGCTTCGTCCAACTGCACATAAAAAAGAACATGATCGTATTAAAAGAAAGATCGCATTCAGCATGTACCAATGAGATGAAATATGAACAACTTCATACCTGTCTATACAAGTAAGCCAGTGTCGCCGAACCCCAACTCCAATTGCTATTGAAGACGGTCAACGCCTTCAACCACATCCATGGAGCATTCTTGCCTGTGCCATCAGCAAACAAAGTCCTGGATATAACATACCACATGTAGACACGAGCATGTGTCCTCACCGTGTCCTCATCAGCCTCCAAAGGGCAAGTACCAAAGTGCGTGGTAATCCAGGTGTAAGGGGCACCGGCTGCGACTCTTTCCTTCTTCTTGCCTTCATCTGCTGGTTCCTGAGGCTCTGGAGGAACCATGCCGATAAGGGCTTCCATCTGCTGGCGCCACCCATCTGAATCAGTGCTCATACATAAAGGAACGCCATCGACAGGAAGACCGGTGATCATAGCTATATCCTGAAGCGTCACCGTCATCTCCCCGGTCCGCAGATGGAAACTGTGCGTCTCAGGCCTCCAGTGATCAATGAGCGCGGTGAGTGCCGCAGCATTGTTGGGTGGCGTCGATCGGCTCACCAGCTGAATGAAAGGGAGAAGTCCTGCCTCCCTAACATAAGGTGTGTAGCGCTCATCATAGCGCATCCACCCAAGGTTCACTCTGTGAGCCCTAAGCTTCAGAGGTGCAAGTTCCTACAAGCAAGACAAATAAATCATTAAATATGGGGTATGTGTTTGAAAATTAACGGAATAATTAACAACGGTAAATTTCATTATTACCCGTTGATCCACGGACATAGCGTAAGAACGGTGTTGTTTGTCCCAGTGATCATCGAGAAGCCACTCCATCAGCCTAACAATTTGAAAAAATTTGAAAAAATGTATTCAACACGATGTAGGTTCAACATAGAAGAGTTTCCAACATAATGTGGGTTTCCATCTAAAATAACATCTAACTCATCTAAAATATCATCCTAACTCATCTAACATAACATCTAATACCATCTAACATAATGTAGGTTTCCATCTAAAATAACAACTAACTAATCTAAAATAATATCCTAACTCATCTAACATAACATCTAATACTAACATAGTCTATTTTCAATACATACTAACTACACTAACATCATCCTCCCCCTCTCCTAAATTCATCTAACTCATCTAACTACACTAACATACTAACTAAGCCTACTAAGTTACTAACTACACTAACATCATCCTCCCCCTCTCCTAAATTCATCTAACTCATCTAACTAAACTAACACTACTTGAATACTAACTACACTAACATAATCTAATACCATCAAATACCATCTAACATCATCATCTACAAATCACAAATCCAACATATGCAATATTCTAATCTAATCTAAAAAGAAATACACAAATCTTGCAAAAAAGAGAAAATGTATGGATAGAAAGAAGGGGATCGGAGGAGTGTACCTTGTAGGATCGAAGGGGGAAGAAATCCACGGACAAAAGCTTCAGATCTGAGAGTTTTTGAGATTGGAATTGAGGAGGGGGGAGGAGAAGATGCAGCAGCCGCAAGGGTTAATGGGAGGGGTGGGGATTGGTCCTGCGTGCGGCGAAGAGATAACTGCCTGTGCAGCGCCTGGCTCGGGGGCGCTGCACATTACAATGTGCAGCGCCTGAGTGGGAGGCGTTGCACGGCCTGGGTGCGGGCCAGGGGCTGCCACGGTGGACAGGCGTGCAACGCCTCTGTGGCAGGCGCTGCACAGAAGGGTGCAGCGCCGTCGTGGCGGGCGCTGCACAAAAGGGTTACGGGAGTGAAATAGTTTCGCTGGCAGTTCATTTTGTGAATTTGTTCCCACAACAGGTCAAAATAGTCAAATTTGCCACGAGGTGGAGCCTGGCCTAGCTGCAACACAGATTTGCAGGTGCCTGCACGCACGCCATGGCCTATCCGTGCCGTACATGCGGGGGAGCTAGATCCTACCACCCCGGACGGCAGACCCATTAAAGTCACCCATCTGGTTCCCATGAATGAACAACACACGATTCCAAGAAGATAAAAGCAAGGCCTCGACGGATGATATACAATCGAATTGAATCAAGCCCGGCCAGCCAGCCATTCCGCCCGGACCGGGCGCCTCAGACTCCGCACCGTCACATGACCTGTCTCTTCACATAGTCGTCGCATCCATCTCACCTCTCCTACCACTCCACTAGTCTACTGCCAACTTGCGCGCACCCAGCTGTGCGTGCGCGTGTGCTCTGGCCGCGCCTCCCCTCGATCCGCCTGCGGTTCGGCGTGGCCTTCCGCGACCTGCATCTTAAAATTCTCGCCGTTGCCGGTGTCAGTCAGTGACGACTAGGATACTATGTCTTCTCCAGGCTTCAGCTCATATCATATGTTAATTGAGATCTCACGAGTGCTTCGTGGTTCTTGGCCAAGGCGAGCGGCCGTGCTGGCCTTTCACGGCGCCTCTCGGCGAGTACTGAAACCCGTAGCTGGATTTTAATAGTTGAACGGGCTGCTCGTACCTGCCGGTGCGTGACTCTGACGCGTCTCCGGACTAGTATGATTTTCCAGCTGGTTTTGCTGGTTTTCTGCGCGCTGTGCACATGTGACATGGCGCATACAAGTAGTGGTTTGTTTAGCTTAGACTCCAGCTAGCTCGAGCATGCATGCAAGCGTGGAACAAACTAACGGCGCGTACTAGCAAGATGGCACTGTACAGCATATCCCAAGTTCCCAATGCATGGAAGATCCGGGGGTAGTAGTATGAACCTGTACAGTAAGATACGATCGCTGCTTGGCTTTGCAGTCAAATGGCCTCGAGAGCCCATAAACAGTTTTAACCTTATATATCCTCTCTGTCCGGCGTGCCATTGTTTTTCTTGGTCAAAAAATGGTACTCCAACAGGACAAGATGCATGAAACCAACATTATAGTGGACTACTATATAGCCGTGCTGCGCTGTACGGACCATTTCAACAGATCCAGCGTCCATACGGCTTGACCGTACGCTCCAAGTACATTGTACGGCACACACGAAATGAACCGAATGGATGCATGCATCAGCGGGTTTCTATGTACAGTTACTAACTCATTTCTGTTGTTGATTGATGCTAGTAGCAAGTTTCAGCGAAGGCACGACGACGGCAGACTGTGCCGTGTCATGCACTCGTGCGTGCGTGCGTGCGTGCGGCGAGTACGAGGGGACGCTGCCATCTACTAGGAGGATTTGGACTTTGGAGCAACCGACGGAATGAGATGCGTCCACGTGAACTAATTCATTGCTCGGGAGTCTGGATGCCTGAAAGAGCCAACTCCTATCGTCGTTTCGATGTTGGGCTACAACTACGACGGCACAGTGACACTTGATCTGGCATGCTGTCCGAATCATGCTATACGCTGATACGCATGAAGTGCATACATGACAGAAGTACTACATACTAGACGATCGAATGTTTTCTCGAAGTTAAGAATCGAGAGGATCCGTGCTTCCCACGGCTAAAAAGCCAATGCTAATCCTCGCCTATGACATCGATCGCACAGCGACCAGTAGGTGGCAGTAGTGCAACCTGATTTCCGTGCCTCAACTTTGACCACAAATTTAACCAACGAGACAGATTGCGGCGAAAGTTTACTCCCGCCGCAATCGGTCTCGTTGGTTAAATTTGTGGTCAAAGTTGGATCTCGAAAACCGCGGGCGCACTATAAAATGAAATGGAGGGAGTAGTAGTATAGTACTATGAGAAAAGATGTAGTAGAATTTTTTGTTGCGTCGTCGAAGACCGAAAATGGCCCAAACCCGTGGGTGGGTGGGTGGGTGCGATCGGCCGCACGCAACAATCTGCAGTTCCTGCAGGACGAAGCTGGTCGCGGCCTTTTCATGGTGCTCCTAGCACGCAGCAGAAGCAGGTAGCACTCGGTACAGGGCTATTGAATCATAATCGGCACATGCACTGATGCACCTCCTGCCGCGCCTTCCGTAGCTTTGATCATCTGGTCAAACCCTGCAACAGCTCACAGCCAACTGACAACCAGGAGAAGAGAGGAGGAGGCAAGATCCACCCCGGTGACACCACATCCGCAGTACTCCCTCCATTCCGAAATATAGTGCGCCCGCGCTTTACGAGGTCCAACTTTGACCATAAATTTAACCCACGAGACCGACTGCGGTGGGAGAAAAAATTACATGATTGAAAACTTCTTTTGAATACGAATTCATTGGTATAACTTTTGCTCCCGCCGCAGACGATCTCGTTGGTTAAATTTACGGTCAAAGTTGAAGCACGAGGATAGAGGAAGCACTACATTATGGAATGGAGGGAGTATATGTTATCGCAACCAACGCAAACGCGGATGCCTGATTTGCTGGTGTTATTAAACTATACGTACTACTCCTACTACGCAACTAGATGAAGGTGTGCATTTCTTTTTTGTCATTTTTGGGACCGTTAGACGCTTGCTTTGTTTAACGCTCCTATCCGACTACTACGTGCATGAGGTGGCCATGGCCAATGAGCAACGCTCTCCCGGTCAAAAGCGAGAACAACCCCCCCATTAGACGCATGATGATTCTTGTCATATTGGAGTGGTAGTACAAGTGGGAAGAGCACCGTGCCGTGCATGCATGCATAATAATGCTCTCTGCGACAAGATGAGCATCAAGCTGCATAGAAAAGAAGAAGAAAGAAATGGCTTTGTCCTCTGCCGCGGTTTCCTCTTAGCTAGATCGGGGTTCGACCGAGTTGATTGGATGACACGTGGGCCACACGCGATTACTTGTAGCACGTACTAGTACCGAGTAGTTAGTTAGGGTTTCATATCATGTCATCAAGCCGCAACAGCCGGGCCTCCCACCGACAGCTAACCTGGCGTCGCACGTGCAGGGCGGGACATGCGCCATGACAGGGCGTATGTACGTACGTGCGAGGGTGGTTCCACACGTGTGTGCATGGATCGGATGATGATGATGATGATCGACGCACGCACCCGGGCTGATTGGAATCTTGCGACCGGCCGTGGTGGCGTGCGTGCGTGCTTGGTGCTGCATGCGTCGCAGCGCACCCGCAAGGCCCAAGGCGATGCATGCATGCATCATTGCCTCGGATGGACACATGCAATGCAAGCAAGCTGGCGCCGTATTTGACTCCAACAAGGTCAGATTAGTAACTCACCTACCCATCAGCCGCGAATGCGTGCGTGGCGAGTGTCTGTCACTCTGCGCGTCTACATGGCAGCCACCTCAGGAGGTGACAGTACGGTAACACGAGGACGACTGGACCATCGACCTGGATATGTGCAGTATGCTCGGCGCATGGTGGGCATGCGTCATCAACCCGCGCGCTTGCTTGGGCGATGGATGCGCCGTGCTCATGCAAGCGTGGGAGCAGTAGTACGTTGCTGGGCGCCCAAGAGGCCAAACCTGAGGAGGAACAGAGGTCGTCGCAGGCACGCGCGCGGAGCAGAAAACAGTAACAGTGCAAAGTGGCGTGGCGTGCGATACAATGTTACTCCGTAGTATATTTGCCTCGTACGAAACGACTTTGCACTGGTTAAGTTACTTTGCAGGGTGCTTCTTTCACTACGAGCTCCCTGTTCGCCAAAGGCGCGGGACATGCTGCGGCTCGGCGAGGAGCTGATTTTCATGTATGGCAGATGCTGCGTGGCTTATTTGGTTTGATGCCGATATTCAGCATGTCAACTGTTGGTAAGTGTGCTAAAAACAACTGTTGGCAAGTCTAAAATATTGGGTATTAGACATGGTTAGTGATATAGTCCGCTGCTGGCTATATAGATGTGCTATATCATCAAGAGTTAGCAATATTAATTACTCATACAATAAAGTTGGCTATAAGGATAGCTATAAGCCCATATTTTTTCTTTACTTTCTCTCCATCTCTTTCTTCTCAATAAATGATTTTACCTAGGAGCACGTATAGAGTTTGGCTCTTGCATGAGAGCCCACTACTTTACTTTTCCCTTGTCTCTCTCATTCACATAGGCAAATATGCCATGTGAGCGGGCTTGTAGCTCACTATTGTACTTGCTCTTAATTGGTGGGCGGGGCTTCCTACTGATGCATGTTGAACAGTTGTCAAATGCACATTGAACATTTTCTTAAATTCACGGTGAACTTTTTTTAATACACGGTGAACAGTTTTGTCAGAACATTTTTCAAAAAAATTATTAACAAATTCTTTAGATTGTAAAAATAATTTTTTTAGATTCATAATATTTTTTAATATTGTCATGAACTGTTTTTTGTTCCCGTGCGAACAATTCTGTAAATATCATGAACATTTTGTTTTGACTGCCACAGACAATTTCTCTAAATGTCAAGGACAAAATTTTATAAGTTTGAACATTTATTTAAGTACTTCTTAAAAAATTGTAAATATATTTTTATCACCTTTCCTAAAAAAAGTGAGAAACAAAAAAAGACTGTAAGTAGAAAAAACTCTGAAAAAGTTGATGTTGTACCGAGCTAGCTAAAGTCGCTCTGGGCCCGACAGAATACAACGCTCTGCCTTGCCAAAAGCGAGACATAGACGCACCCCCACTGCATGGAGCATGCTATAATTTATTTATTTATTGCGGAAAGGATCAGATCTATTGTATGCTGAATATGAGATGGGCTTTGGGCCCATTTAGCAATTACAGAAAAAATCCCTAAGGGCCCATGCTGCGGGTTGCGGGAATCTCGCCGAGCCGATGTGTTCTTTTTATCACGCAGGATTGGAATTTGAACAGTCAACTGAAAAACGATTAATGGAAAATGAATACGAGCTGAAACGTTTCGTCTTAAGTACGGCCGTTACCAGAATTCATTGTGATTCATTATGTTCGGTCTTAAGTACGGCCGTTACCAGAATTCATTGTGATTCATTATGTGCGGTCTTAAGTACGGCCGTTATCAGAATTCATTGTGATTCATTATGTGCGTTTATGCTGGACCGTTTGTCTCCTCCTCTGCGCCTATATAAGAGAGGTCGCTCCTCTCCAGAGAACAAGATAGATCACATCTGCTCTGCCACCACCACCTCTGTCGTTCCTCTCGCTGCTGCTGTCGCCGGTGACTCTATCCCGTCTTCCGCGTACACGGCCGACGGGAGAGCAGGCCTCCGAAACCCCGCCTCTCCAGATCCTGTACGGGAGAGGGGCGATTAGGTTTTTGGGGAGCGTCTTCTACGCGACTGCTCGCCTCGGTTCGACTGCTTCCTCTACGTCGACTACATCTTCGGCCGCGTCGTCTTCGCCTTCACCATGAGCACCAGCACCGACGTTGACAAGGCTGCTGCCGACAAGGCCGCCTCCGACAAGCGCATCGCCGACGAGGCCGCCGCCTCTGCTGCTGATCCGGCCAACTGGCCTACTGGAGGGTATAACATGCTTACCCTTATCCTGATTATTTCCATGTGTGCAGTACTAGTGGTTTGCGTAGATGTTTCTACTATATGTCTAGTATGTGCGTACATCATGAATTTTCAGTATGTCATTAGCACTGTCTATATCATGTTCATGATTTATTCTTGGATTAAATTAATCGAACAATTACTTAATTTCTCAACAATCCAAAAACCTAATCTGTGTAGGCAATTTTCGATCCATGGTTTTGCTGCTGCACTGAAACCTGCCCCGTTTACGGGGACGTACTTTAAGCGTTGGCAGACCAAAACCGTCTTATGGCTCACGGCGATGAATGTGTTCTGGGTCGCCGGTGTGACTCCCACGGGAACGATTGCTCCTGAACAGGAGAAGGCGTTCAGGGAGGCCACCGTCGTCTTTGTTGGATGCGTTCTGAGCGTGATCGGAGATAAGTTGGTTGATGCATATTTACATATGCGGGTTGCCAAGGACTTGTGGGAGGCGCTCGAATCTAAATTTGGCGCAACCGATGCTGGAAGCGAGATGTATATTATGGAGCAGTTCTACGATTACAAGATGGTTGAAAACCGTCCTGTATTGGAACAGGCTCATGAGATACAGTGCATCGCTAAGGAACTTGAGGTTCTGAAGTGTGTGCTGCCGGGCAAATTTGTCGCGGGATGCATCATCGCTAAGCTACCCAATTCCTGGAGGAATTTTTGTACCACTCTGAAACATCAGAGGCGTGAATTCTCAGTTGAGGATGTCATTGGTCATCTGAGTGTTGAGCAGAACTCGAGAGCAAAGGACTCGAATGGAAAAGGGAACGAAAGGACCTCTATCGCCAACATGGTGCAGAAGAACTTCAACCCCCACAAGCCCAAGGGAAAGACTGGTGTCCAACAGAATACCGAGTTTAAGAAGAAGGGCAAGAAGCCTTTCAAGAAGGATAAGAAGAAGGGTGGCTGTTTCACTTATGGTTCTGATGAACATTGGGCTGTCAAGTGCCCACACAAGTTCAAGAAGCCAGGACAGGACTCCAAGACTGTCAACATGATTGTGAGCAACAATGAGAGTGGGCCATCTGGGTACGGTAATTTGTTTACCGTATTTTCAGTTTGCCAGTCTACCGATTGGTGGATTGACACAGGTGCAAATATTCATGTGTGTGCTGACATTTCATTGTTTTCTTCTTATCAGGCCACAGGAAACGGGTCCGTACTGATGGGGAATGGCGCGAGTGCTTCTGTTCATGGTGTTGGTGTTGGGGAACGTTGCATGGAAAACAAAAAATTTTCTCTACGTTCACCAAGATCAATCTAGTAGATGCAACTACGAGGGGAGAGTAGGATCCACATACCCTTGTAGATCGCTAAGCGGAAGCGTTAAGAACGCGGTTGATGGAGTCGTACTCGCCGCGATTCAGATCGCTGAAGATCCAAGCACCGAAGCAACGGTGCCTCCGCGTTCTTCACACGTACGGCTCGGGGACGTCTCCTCCTTCTTGATCCAGCAAGGAGTGGACGAGAGGTTGATGGAGAACCGGCAGCACGACGGCGTGGTGGTGATGGTGGAGAAGAACTCCAGCAGGGCTTCGCCTAAGCACCGCGGGGGAAGAAGATGTTACGGGAGAGGGAGGGCAGCACCGAGGCACGAACTTGTGTTGGCTGCCCTCCCTCTACCTCTCTATATATAGGGGGAAGGAGGAGAGGGGGGCGCCCTAGGGTTTCCCCTAGGGGGCCGGCGGCCAGGGCAAGGGGGGG
>LR738711.1:658891566-658905744 GCA_902687465.1 Secale cereale
GTTGGCACGGTCGATCTGAAGTTTACTTCGGGAAGGATCGTGCAACTGAAGAACGTGCAGCATGTCCCCGCCATCAAGAAGAATCTCGTTAGTGGTTCCCTTCTATGTAGAGAAGGGTTTAAGCTGGTATTCGAGTCTAATAAAGTAGTTGTTACGAAATATGGACTGTTTGTTGGAAAAGGTTATGAATGTGGAGGTCTATTCCGCTTTTCCCTCGCTGATTTTTGTAATAAAGTCGTGAACAATATTCATTCAAATGTTAATGAAACAGAAGTTTGGCATTCACGTCTTTGTCACATTAGTTTTGGTTGTATGACGCGGTTAGCAAAGTTAAATTTAATCCCAAGTTTCACTTTAGCCAAAGGTTCTAAGTGCCATTCGTGTGTGCAAGCAAAGCAACCTCGCAAGCCCCATAAGGCTGCGGAGGAGAGACACTTGGCGCCATTAGAACTCATACATTCTGATCTTTGTGAGATGAATGGTGTGTTGAATAAAGGTGGAAAGAGATACTTCATGACACTGATAGATGATTCTACTAGATACTGCTATGTATATCTTTTAAACACTAAAGATGAGGCTCTACACTACTTTAAAATCTATAAGGCAGAAGTTGAGAATCAACTTGAAAAGAAAATAAAACGAGTCCGGTCAGATCGTGGTGGAGAGTATTTCTCTAATGAGTTTGATTCCTTTTTGTGCGGAACATGGTATTATTCATGAGAGGATGCCTCCCTACTCACCTCGGTCAAATGAGGTTGCCGAACGGAAAAACCGTACTCTAACTGATTTGGTTAATGCCATGTTAGATACATCGGGTTTATCCAAGGCATGGTGGGGGGAGGCTATATTGACATCATGTCATGTCCTGAATAAAGTTCCGACAAAAGACAATGAGATCACTCCCTATGAACAATGGGAAAAGAGAAGAACAACACTCTCATACTTACGTACTTGGGGCTGTTTGGCGAAAGTCAATGTGCCGATCCCCAAAAAGCGTAAGCTTGGACCAAAGACTGTGGATTGCGTTAATTTGGGCTACGCTAAGAATAGCGTCGGCTATAGATTTCTGGTAGTGAAATCTGAGGTACCTGACATGAAAGTCGGTACGATTATGGAGTCTAAAGATGCTACATTCTTTGAGGATATTTTTCCTATGAGAGATATGCAAAGCACTTCTAGACTGGAATCTGATGAGACTCCTGAACCTGCCATTCCGATGGAATATTATGAACAAACACATGATGAAAATCCTGAGGAGGAGGACAAGGAAACCCTTGGTAGGGGCAAGAGACAGAGGACTCCAAAGTCCTTTGGTGATGATTTCCTTGTGTACCTTGTGGATGATACTCCCACTTCTATTTCAGAAGCTTATGCGTCTCCGGATGCTGACTACTGGAAAGAAGCGGTCCGTAGCGAGATGGACTCCATCTTGGCTAATGGGACATGGGAAATCACAGAACGTCCCTATGGCTGTAAACCATTGGGATGTAAGTGGGTGTTTAAAAAGAAGCTTAGGCCTGATGGTACGATTGAAAAATACAAGGCTAGGCTTGTGGCCAAGGGTTATTCCCAGAAAGAAGATGAGGATTTCTTCGATACTTATTCACCTGTGGCCAGACTGACCACCATTCGAGTATTACTCTCGTTGGCGGCCTCGCATGGTCTTCTCATCCACCAGATGGATGTTAAGACAGCTTTCCTGAATGGAGAGCTAAACGAGGAAATCTACATGCAACAGCCAGATGGCTTTGTGATAGATGGTCAGGAAGGAAAAGTGTGTAGGTTGATAAAATCTTTATATGGCCTGAAACAAGCACCTAAGCAATGGCATGATAAGTTTAATACAACACTGACATCTGTTGGCTTCGTGGTTAATGAAGCTGACAAATGTGTATACTATCGCCATGGTGGGGGCGAAGGAGTTATACTGTGCTTGTATGTTGATGACATACTGATATTCGGAACTAACCTCAAAGTAATTGAGGAGGTCAAGTCGTTTCTATCTCAGAACTTTGAGATGAAAGACCTTGGTGTGGCTGATGTTATCTTGAACATCAAGCTACTGAGAGATAATGAGGGTGGGATTACACTTTTGCAATCCCATTATGTTGAGAAGGTGTTGAGTCGTTTTGGATACTCGGACTGCACACCATCTCAAACACCATATGATCCTAGCGTGTTGATTCGAAAATCCAAAGGCACGGCTATAGATCAATTGAGATACTCTCAAATCATTGGTTCACTGATGTACCTAGCTAGCGCTACGAGGCCTGACATCGCTTTTGCTGTGAGCAAACTGAGTCGGTTTGTATCAAAACCGGGTGATGTACATTGGCATGCTGTTGAAAGAGTTATGCGTTATCTAAAGGGTACTATGAACTATGGACTTCACTATACCGGATACCCGTCGGTACTTGAAGGGTATAGTGATGCGAATTGGATCTCTGATGCTGATGAGATGAAGGCCACAACTGGGTATATGTTTACTCTTGGAGGTGGCGCTGTTTCCTGGAAGTCTTGCAAGCAAACGATCTTAACGAGATCGACAATGGAAGCTCAATTAACAGCATTAGACACATCTGGTGTCGAAGCGGGATGGCTTCGAGATCTCTTGATGGACTTGCCATTGGTTGATAAACCGGTTCCGGCTATCCTTATGAACTGTGACAATCAGACCGTCATCACCAAGGTGAAGAGTTCAAAGGACAACATGAAGTCCAACAAACACATAAGAATGAGATTAAAAGCTGTCAGAAAATTGAGAAACTCCGGGGTGATAGCGTTGGAATATGTCCATACGGCTAAGAATCTGGCAGATCCCTTTACAAAAGGGCTATCACGTGTTGTGATAGATAATGCATCGAGGGAGATGGGCATGAGACCCACATGAGTTGCCATGGTGGTAACCCAACCTATGTGATCGGAGATCCCGTGAAGTAGGACCTGGGAAAACAAGCCAGTGGTGAACTGAGGAGAGTAACTATACTAACCCACTCCGCTGGAGATGCAATACTCTCAATACTGTATGGGAGGATGACTACTGTCTTAATGTGTTCCAAGGCTTATATGTATAAGCAAGATGCTATCCTACAGAGCGATCTTTGGAGGAACACACCTATATGAGCCTGACTGCTGGTCACAGTCTATGAGATTGGGGTGATCTCTAGTAAGCTCATGAACAGGCCAGGAGTGTGACTTATATGCTCCACCCGAGGGGTCAGCCTTCGGCAGCCTAGTATCAGTAAGACATGTGGTGAAACCTCTTTACGCCAAACTGACAATTCAAGGCTTAGTCCATTGTTCAGTTGTGGAGGGGTGTAGCTATTTGCTCTAGGTGGATGTTCAATCTTAACAGGTCTCCACTGAAATACTGGTATATCAAAACAGAGTTTGGAACAGAGGACAACACCATGGGCCTTTGGGATCTGGTGGGGGATTGCTGAATATGAGATGGGCTTTGGGCCCATTTAGCAATTACAGAAAAAATCCCTAAGGGCCCATGCTGCGGGTTGCGGGAATCTCGCCGAGCCGATGTGTTCTTTTTGTCACGCAGGATTGGAATTTGAACAGTCAACTGAAAAACGATTAATGGAAAATGAATACGAGCTGAAACGTTTCGTCTTAAGTACGGCCGTTACCAGAATTCATTGTGATTCATTATGTTCGGTCTTAAGTACGGCCGTTACCAGAATTCATTGTGATTCATTATGTGCGGTCTTAAGTACGGCCGTTACCAGAATTCATTGTGATTCATTATGTGCGTTTATGCTGGACCGTTTGTCTCCTCCTCTGCGCCTATATAAGAGAGGTCGCTCCTCTCCAGAGAACAAGATAGATCACACCTGCTCTGCCACCACCACCTCTGTCGTTCCTCTCGCTGCTGCTGTCGCCGGTGACTCTATCCCGTCTTCCGCGTACACGGCCGACGGGAGAGCAGGCCTCCGAAACCCCGCCTCTCCAGATCCTGTACGGGAGAGGGGCGATTAGGTTTTTGGGGAGCGTCTTCTACGCGACTGCTCGCCTCGGTTCGACTGCTTCCTCTACGTCGACTACATCTTCGGCCGCGTCGTCTTCGCCTTCACCATGAGCACCAGCACCGACGTTGACAAGGCTGCTGCCGACAAGGCCGCCTCCGACAAGCGCATCGCCGACGAGGCCGCCGCCTCTGCTGCTGATCCGGCCAACTGGCCTACTGGAGGGTATAACATGCTTACCCTTATCCTGATTATTTCCATGTGTGCAGTACTAGTGGTTTGCGTAGATGTTTCTACTATATGTCTAGTATGTGCGTACATCATGAATTTTCAGTATGTCATTAGCACTGTCTATATCATGTTCATGATTTATTCTTGGATTAAATTAATCGAACAATTGCTTAATTTCTCAACAATGTAAACATTCAACAGAAGTACAAACAATCTCAAACATAATAAAAATTACATCGAGGTTTATGGACCACCGAACAATATTGCTGTCGCCAAAATAAGCCGCCGACGCGCCGCTATCTTTTCGGGTCATTTGTTGTCATCAGCTGGAGGATCTCCCACTTGAAGGAAGATAACATAAGCACAAGTATAACATTTTTAGGAAATAATTTCTCCATTCTTGTAGCATTTATTTGCCACGAAAAATCATTAAAAAAATTAAAGAAGAGGTGCTTAAAACAAGAAATATGAGGGGTTTTTTTTGCAGGAAAAGGGAATGAGTGAATAATGGTGCTGGGATGGAGTTGAGATCCCTTAAGGATGGGCATGCCTCTCCTTGTAGGTTTGTAGCCGTGTGCCCCCATTGATGAGCAATATGTTGGGTTTGAAAAACAAACTCATGCAGAAAAACAAGGGCACACCTATGTCTCGCCTCTGCAAAAATTAGGGTGCTAAAAAAACCATGTCTCGCTTGACGCGAGATGTAGGGCAGCCTTGCCTGAGGCCGCGCGAGAGTGGGCCAGCATAGCTCGCGGGACGCTACAACCTGTAGCTTTTTCCTATTTTTTGCTCACTCTTTTGTTTTTGTTTTTTCTTTATTTTCTTTACGTTTGCTCACACTTCCAAATATTTTAAATATAAACAACTAACACTCTGCATGAAACATTTGAAAACAAATTAATCTATCATTTGAAATCTTAAATGTGTAAAGAAAAATATGTTTTTCATGTATGTAAAAAAGTATACAAAAATAGACAATATCTATGAAAAAAGATAATAAGGTATTTAAAAATGTTAATAGAGCATTTGAAAAACATATATTAATCAAGTATTTCGAAATTTCTTTCACCATATATATGAAAAATGTAAACGCATATGAAAACAAATTACTCTTCAAAGAAAAAAATGTGAAAAATGTTTAGCATCTATTTCGAAAAATGTAAATGTGTAAAAAAATAAACCTGATGTATACAAAAAATGTAGAACGTGTATTTAAAAATTGACCGCACAAAAAATTGTTGACCATGTGTCATGAATGTAAACCATGTATCAAAAAAATGTCAATGATATATTTAAAAACTGTTCACTGTGCATCGAAAAATGTTCCTGCTGTATAGCAAAAGTGTACAACGTGTATGAAAAAGTAGTCATCAAACACAATTGTACGTAAATGTGTTAATCATCTATTTACAAATGTTAAACATGTACAAAAAGGTCATAGCTGACTTTTCCCCTCGCGCAAGGCTAGGGTTTCTTTCCTCTCGGGCGACGCCGTCGCCCCTGAGTCTCCCATCCCGATCGATCCCCCTCCCTGTAAGCGATCTCTCGATCGGCCAACCCTCGCTCCTCCCTTCCCCTCGGTAGCGATGGATCCTCTCACGGACGCCCTGTCGGGCACCAGCGTTGGCGGCGGCTCCTTCGGAACGTCGGACCTTGGAGATTTCATGGAACAACTCAACCTGGAAGATGAAGACTTTGATGATCTGGTGATAGACGAGGCTGATCCGGAGAACAATGATAGCGTGAGATGGCTCGCGCTAGCTAGGGTTCATACCGATAAATCCTTCAGCCAAGCGGCCTTTTACAAGGATATGCGGGCGGCTTGGAACCCTGCGCAGCCGGTAAGGTTTCGCCCGGTTGGGCCGAAGCTCTTTGTTGTACAAGCATCTTGCTTGGGAGACTGGGAACACATGATGTATCAAGGGCCTTGGCTCTTCAGGAATTTGCTCGTGTTGATGGTTCCATATGATGGTTTCACAAAGGCAAAGGAAGTGCCCATGGTGTTTATGCCAATTTGGCTACAGATTCACAAGATCCCAGAGGGTTTCTGCATGAAGAACATTGTGGAAAATTTGCTAAAAAATCCAGGCGAGATCTTGAAGATGAGACTAAACGGAAATACCCGTGGTGACTACATTAGTGTTAGGGTTCGGCATGACGTTCGCCGGCCTCTCACCAAGTATGTCAGTATTGTCAGGGGGAAAGAGCGCCAAGTCTATTTGGTGCGCTATGAGAAATTGGCGCACTTCTGCAGTGGATGTGGGCTCATTGGTCATGAGTGCAAAGAGTGCGGATGAGGTGTGCTTGAGGAGAAGGACAAGAAGTATGGCTCTTGGATCTATGCTGATGGACTGAATAAACCGCCGTCCAATGATAGTTTTAGCCGGGGAAGGAGTCAGAAGCAACCTACGCCTCAATCTCAACAGCAGAAGTCGCCGGGAAAGACAGTGGTTGACCCGGATATTCTAGATACTGCTACAAGCCCAGCCAAGGAAGGACACATATCCAAGCAGGGAGACCTAGCAGCTCGCAAATGACTCTCCATGGATGATGTTGGACCGGAAGCCAATGCCTTGGTAGAGCCGAGTGGTATGCTAGCTCTCACCCAGGGACATGGTGAGGATGGTGCACATGCCTCGCCTACCAGCAGTGCTAGCAGTAAGAGGGCTCGTGTTGACTCAAGCGGTGTGTCAGGTGATAGATCGGCGGCCTCCTTCGAGGAGGACCGCCGGATGCAATGAATACACTAGTTTGGAATTGCCGGGGGGAACCGCCGGACAGTTCGTGAGGTGTTGGCCCTCTCTAAAGCCAATTCCCTGGGGCTTGTTTTTCTTTCGGAAACAAGACAGGCCTCTTCGAAGATGGAGAAACTAAAGTGGAGATTGCAGATGAAGGGTTTTGCTGGCGTGTCGAGTGACGGCCTCAGTGGAGGCCTTGCACTCTTTTGGGATGAGAAGCTGCAAGTGACGATGCTGGATTCTTGTGCACGGTACATTGACATGCGGATTGTAGATGTGGCAAGTGATAAGAGCTAGAGAACGACGTTTGTCTATGGTGAACCCCGGATTGAAAACCGTCATCTCATGTGGAGTTCTCTTTCCCAACTCCGTGCGGTCTCGTCGGAGCCGTGGTTAGTGTGTGGCGACTTTAATGAGGCAATGTGGCAGCATGAGCATATGTCTAGAGCCCAGCGCTCTGAAAATCAGATGGGGCTATTCCGGGACTGTTTGTTGGCATGTGAATTATGGGACCTCGGCTTCTCGGGGTATCCCTTTACATATGATAATGTACAGATTGGAGAGAGGAACGTGCGAGTTCGCCTTGACCGAGCATGTGCGGATGAGAGGTGGAGGGAGCTCTTCCCGGCCGCGCAAGTTGTTCACCTTGCTTCTTCATGTTATGACCATTGCCCGATCGTGGTTCAACTTGCTCTTGTGGATCTGAGGAGGACTAGAGCCTCTCCTCGGTATGAGATTATGTGGGAACGCCACCCAGCGTTGTCAGAGTTGGTGGCGAGTAGATGGAGGAAAAGCAAACCGGCCGGCAATCTGGCGGCCGTGCGGGACGCCCTACATGAAATGATGAATGGCTGATGGCTTCTCGCCCCTCGTTGGTTACCCCAAGTGGAAGGTTTGAGATGCAGTGTAGCGGAAGTTTTCCCTTGGCAAAGATACCAAGGATCGATTTCCCCTAAGACCCTCAGTTTCAACAAGAAGGTGTCAACTGCTAACGGCGCCAGATATTAGCAATCAACGTGGACCTGCACACAGATACAAATAACTTTGCTCCCAACGAGTACAGAGAGGTTGTCAATCCCTCCGGCCTTGTCGTTTACAAAGGATCAAACGCAAGTGATAATAGTGATAGGTATTGCTGCAATAGTAAGTAAAAAGCGGAAAGTAAATAGCGGATGTGATCAATGATGGTAATATGGACCGGGGTCCCATGATGTTCACTAGTGATGTCTCTCTCCCAAAAGACGATAAAACAGCTATGTGAGGTAAACGAATTACAGCTGGGCAATTGACAAAATTATGTGCGCAAACCAATGCTAACTATGTTGCAAAAAAGGTAGAGGTTCAAAGCATGGGCGGTACGCCAAGGCAAGTAGACCGAAATCCATCTGCATCTACTACTAATCATCCACCTTGAGATATCTATCCAGAACATCTCGCTCGTATTAAGTTGCGAGTCCCACCCATAGTGTAAACTCAAAGCAACAGACAACTGCATTAAAAGAACTTTGCGTAAAGTAAACAATCCTTGCACCCGTGGGCACAAGCACCGTTGTTTTCCCCCTTGTGGCAATAGCACATCCCCTAGACTCATGTTTCTGTCACTCAAGCTAGTCATCGAGGGGCATGAACCCACAATCGAGCATAACGTTCCCTCTTGGAGTCACTACGTACTACTTGACCAAAGCAATAAATAGCAACGGAGAACATGCAAGAATTACTTACGAACATAAATATAAAAGAGGTGAATCAAATATATTACTCAAACACAATCTGAGCATAATCTCACAATCCATCGGATCCCAGCAAACTCATCATAGCAACACCATAAGGATTACATATGTGCCTCGATCATGTAGGGCAGCTCACGAGGTCTAATTAGTGAAGCACAAGAAGGGGAGGAGAACATCACATAGCTACTGGTCATGGACCCATGGTCCAAGGGAGACTACTCACAACTCATCCGGGAGGCGTCCATGGTGGTGGAGAGGCTCCCGGTGGTGATCCTCCCCTCCGGCAGGGTGTCGGGAAGAGTTCTCCTGGTGCTCCCAATCTTGGAAGCGCGGCGGCGGCAGAACAGAGATGAGATCGCGAAAAAGGGTTCCCGTCTCGAGGGTTTCGGGACGCGTGTTAAATATATGCCAAAGGGGGGCATCAGCGGAGGCCTGGGGGGCCCAGGCGCCCCCCCGGCGCGGCCAGGAGGGGGGCCGCGCCACCAGGGCGCCTGGAGCCCTGGTGGCCCCCCTCCGGCCCTACTTCGGCTGCCGGGAAGCTTCTAGAACGCTGATTTTTTATATAATTTTTCCGGGATTTTTCTGGCAGTTTACGTGATGGGAAAACCTGAAATACAAAAACACCAGAAAACAGAAACTGGCACTGGGGTGCACTGAGTTAATAGGTTAGTCCAAATATGATCAAAAGTGTATGGAAGTGTTTAAATATCATAGCAATATCACCCAAAAGAGGCATGTAGCAAGCAGAAATTATAGATACGACGTATCAACATCCCCAAGCTTAATTCCTGCTCATCCTCGAGTAGGTAAATGATAACAAGAATAATTTCTGTGGTGACATGCTATTAACCATATAAGGATTTTTCATAGTCATATGACAAAAGCTTACTGAGACAATGAATCTGTAGTAATTAAGTTGCCTCATGAGAAAAGCACAAAGAACTGACAGTTTTACAATATGATACTGAAACATCAAATAGATTTGTAATGAGCATGGTGTGCAAATATGATAAAGTGATATCTCGCTTGCCCCCTTTAGTGAAGCAAAACATAAATGCAGGGGCACCTCCAAGGTTTAAGTGATGACTAGATACAATGATTTCAGAATAAACGATATCACAATCATGCAAAAGACAATGCTACTTTGGGACAATGCACATTACACTCAGAATGACAATCATGCTCTCAGTAGTTGGTGCTTTAAAAGAAGGTGGAGACTCTCGAACCGTGGCTTTTGTTGGCAAGGTTGAAAACCCGTAGTCGGAAACAAAGACAAAGCATGTACCAGAGCTCTTGGTTTTTAAAAACAGAAGTAATAATTATTTTTTTAGATTATGCATGTTTCGTCAACGAATGCTAGCAGACAACTCAATCACTTCTTGAGATGGACAAGTTTCGAGGAATGGCTCCCGAATGAGGACGATCACATCCTCTTAATCTCCTTTGTTTATCACTGCCAAAGTTTTTTGATTTCTCATGAACAAAGCGTGAAGGAGGGTTTGTTTGTTATATTATTTTTGAGCCGGGCGCACTCTTTGCCAGTTCCTCCTCGTATTATGGGTTTGCACATTAGACATGCAATCCCGGGGTGAAGCTTGTCCAACTTAAAAAGATCATGAATTAACCACTACTTCCTCATGAACTAAAACAGAGGCACAAAATAGGAATGCTTTTCTTTGAATAATTTCGAGATGGTACATGAAAGTCTCCGTTAGGAATGGCAGGTAAATACCATGTATAGGAAGGTATGGTGGACTCATATGGCATAATTGGTTTAAAGGAATTTGGATGCACAAGCAGTCAGTCCGCTTAGTACAGGTGGAGGTTAGCAAAAGACTGGGAGCGACCAACTAAAAGAGCAATGACGGTCATAATCATGCAGAGCGACAAAGCAACATTGAATCAGGCATGGAAGTTATATCGCTACTCAGAAACAAAAGATCATCAAGGCTTGACAGACTTTCTTTACAGTCTTAAATATGCGTGAGCATACGCCAAGTCAATCAAAATAAATTCTTGAAGGAAGATATTACTAAACCATACCACATCATAGGCAAAACAAATCATGTTGGTACTCCAATAACACATTGGGAACCCCCCAGCTATTTGAGACTAACCATAAGAAAACATGAACTACTAAGCATCATTATGCACGTAGCATTTTTATCATAGACATATCAACCAATGCAACAGAAGCAAACTCTCTTAATAAGATAAGCATGATAACTAAAGAGAGTTCAAGCAACCAACTAAACAAAAGCTCTTTAAAAAGATAAGCATGAAAACTAAGAGCTAAGCATGATAGTAGCTATTGAAAGACAAAGAACACACACAGCAAAGATAGACATAAAAATTCTATGTTATGTTCTAGGTAGAAGTGGAGCGTGTTTCTCTCCCACACAAAGAAAGCTGAGTTCCGACTCGTTATGAAAAGCTAAAGAAAACTAAAAAGGAAACTAAAATCAAGACGCTCCAAGCATAGCACATAACACATGAAGTGATAAAAATATAGTGGAACGAAAGACGAACTGATAATGTTGATGGAGAAGGGGATGCACGGGGGCATCCCCAAGCTTAGAGGCTTGAGTCTCCTTGAATAATTCTTGGGGGTGCACGGGGGCATCCCCAAGCTTGAGCGTTTGACACTACTGAATCTTTTTATCATCTTCCCTCGCACACTTGAAAACTCCCTTCATACATAACTCATCATAATCTGATTAGCGAGGTTAGTATCCATAATAAAATAATTGTTCCTTGCTGGAAATAAGGATATTCTTGAAGGTCTACTGTTTCTCAAGATTGCCAAAAGGTTTTTGCAAAGAAAAAGCAAGCTCAAGGTTTGCAAAATGAAGGAAAGGCAAAACAGGGCAGAATCTGTGAAAAACAGAACAGCAGGTAGTAAATGATTTTTTCGGGGCACTTCTACTACTCTAATAAAAAAACTCAGAACAGACTCCCGAAGGACAATTGTATAGAGCACGCTGTCGAAAAAATTCAGACCAAAAAGATGATTTGGTGATTTTATACGAATTTTTCTATCCAAGGACATAATCTGTTTCCTGGACAGCACGTCACAACTTTTGAGCTTTCTTGCAATCAGAGGCTACACTTGGCACAAAGTTGAAAAGCAAAGATACAATGATGATGCTACTGTAGTAACAAACATCAAGACCACTAAAACTGAAAGAACAAACTGAAAGCAAAGATAACAAGGGTTGTCTCCCTAGAGCTCTTTCTTTATAGCCATAAAGATAGGCTTAAGACTTTAATGATGCTCTCGTAGGAATAAGAGTTGAAGAACAAAAAAGAGCATCAAGAAGCAAATACCAAACACATTTAAGCCTAACATGCTTCCTATGCATAGGAATATTGCAATACTATAATTCATTGAAGCACAAAGCAATAAGCATAGGAAGACAAAACAAGTGCAGCTTCAAAACCTTCAACATAAAGAGAGGGAACTTGATATTATTGAAATATCTATAAGCATATGTTCCCTTCTCATAATAATTTTCAGTGGGATCACGAATAAACTCAACAATATAAGCATCACATAAAGCATTGTTACCATGATCCACATGCAAAAAG
Organism: Secale cereale; assembly: GCA_902687465.1. Lineage (NCBI taxonomy): Eukaryota > Viridiplantae > Streptophyta > Magnoliopsida > Poales > Poaceae > Secale > Secale cereale. Next base: position 658,903,828 of record LR738711.1, read on the forward strand.
GTATCATTACTCTTCATATACGCAAAACCTTTCTTATTAGGAATAGCGAGAGTAAAGCAATCATAACCATCATGGTAATCATTGTATTTAGGAGGCATATCATAATCATAATAAATTTTATCCTCAGTAGTAGGTGGACTGAAAACATCATATTCATCATTGTAATCATATATAGGAAGCAAAGTATCATCAAAGTAAATTTTCTCTTCAAAAGTTGGGGGACTAATAATATCATGTTCATCAAACGTGTCATCCCCAAGCTTAGAGCTTTCCATGTCATTAGCAATATTGATATTCAAAGAAAGCATACTAATAACATCACCACCATCATGATTGTTATGCAAATAATAAAGTTCCATAGTTTTTTTAATTTTCTCTTCAAACACATCATGTCCCAAAGCAAGGTAGAGCTTATAAAGCTCTCTCATATTTTTGTTGTTTTTCATTAAGCAAAAGTAGTGAAAAGACATAGAGAAAACTGAAAGGTAAACTAACAAGACTAAAAAGCAAAGATAAAAGATAGCGTGCAACTCCCCTATCTTGAAGAGTGGAGTCCCCGGCGACGGCGCCAGAAAACTTTGCTAGATGGCTTCTCGCCCCTCGTTGGTTACCCCAAGTGGAAGGTTTGAGATGCAGTGTAGCGGAAGTTTTCCCTTGGCAAAGATACCAAGGATCGATTTCCCCTGAGACTCCCAGTTTCAACAAGAAGGTGTCAACTGCTAACGGCGCCAGATATTAGCAATCAACATGGACCTGCACACAGATACAAATAACTTTGCTCCCAACGAGTACAGAGAGGTTGTCAATCCCTCCGGCCTTGTCGTTTACAAAGGATCAAACGCAAGTGATAATAGTGATAGGTATTGCTGCAATAGTAAGTAAAAAGCGGAAAGTAAATAGCGGATGTGATCAATGATGGTAATATGGACCGGGGTCCCATGATGTTCACTAGTGATGTCTCTCTCCCAAAAGACGGTAAAACAGCTATGTGAGGTAAACGAATTACAGCTGGGCAATTGACAGAATTATGTGCGCAAACCAATGCTAACTATGTTGCAAGAAAGGTAGAGGTTCAAAGCATGGGCGGTACGCCAAGGCAAGTAGACCGAAATCCATCTGCATCTACTACTAATCATCCACCTTGTGATATCTATCCAGAACATCTCGCTGGTATTAAGTTGCGAGTCCCACCCATAGTGTAAACTCAAAGCAACAGACAACTGCAATAAAAGAACTTTGCGTAAAGTAAACAATCCTTGCACCCGCGGGCACAAGCACCGTTGTTTTCCCCCTTGTGGCAACAACACATCCCCTAGACTCATGTTTCTGTCACTCAAGCTAGTCATCGAGGGGCATGAACCCACAATCGAGCATAACGTTCCCTCTTGGAGTCACTACCTACTACTTGGCCAAAGCAATAAATAGCAACGGAGAACATGAAAGAATTACTTACGAACATAAATATAAAAGAGGTGAATCAAATATATTACTCAAACACAATCTGAACATAATCTCACAATCCATCGGATCCCAGCAAACTCATCATAGCAACAACATAAGGATTACATATGTGCCTCGATCATGTAGGGCAGCTCACGAGGTCTAATTAGTGAAGCACAAGAAGGGGAGGAGAACATCACATAGCTACTGGTCATGGACCCATGGTCAAAGGGAGACTACTCACAACTCATCCGGGAGGCGTCCATGGTGGTGGAGAGGCTCCCGGTGGTGATCCTCCCCTTCGGCAGGGTGCCGGGAAGAGTTCTCCTGGTGCTCCCGATCTTGGAAGCGCGGCGGCGGCGGAACAGAGATGAGATCGCGAAAGAGGGTTCCCGTCTCGAGGGTTTCGGGACGCGTGTTAAATATATGCCAAAGGGGGGCATCAGCGGAGGCCTGGGGGGCCCAGGCGCCCCCCCC
>LR738711.1:658910665-658968329 GCA_902687465.1 Secale cereale
GGGGGGGGGGCGCCGCCAGGGCGCCTGGAGCCCTGGTGGCCCCCCCGGCTGTCCTTCGGGCGCAAGGTAGTTTCTGGAACGCTGATTTTTTATATAATTTTTCTGGATTTTTCCTGGCAGTTCTCGTAATGTGAAAACCTGAAATACAAAAACAGCCGAAAACAGAAACTGGCACTGGGGTGCACTGAGTTAATAGGTTAGTCCAAATATGATCAAAAGTGTATGGAAGTGTATAAATATCATAGCAATATCACCCAAAAGAGGCATGGAGCAAACAGAAATTGTAGATACGTTTTGGACGTATCAACATCCCCAAGCTTAATTCCTGCTCGTCCTCGAGTAGGTAAATGATAACAAGAATAATTTCTGTGGTGACATGCTATTAACCATATAGGACTTTTCATAGTCATATGACAAAAACTTACTGAGATAATGAATCTATAGTAATTAAGTTGCCTCATGAGAAAGTCACAAAGAACTGAAAGTTTAACAATATGATATTGAAACATCAAATAGATTTGCAATGAACATGATGTGCAAATATGATAAAGTGATATCTAGCTTGCCCTCTTTAGTGAAGCAAAACATAAATGCAGGGGCACCTCCAAGGTTTAAGTGATGACTAGATACAATGATTTCAGAATAAACGATATCACAATCATGCAAAAGACAATGCTACTTTGGGACAATGCACATTACACTCAGAATGACAATCATGCTCTCAGTAGTTGGTGCTTTGAAGAAAGAAGGTGGAGACTCAACATAAAAGTAAAAAAATGGCCCTTCGCAAAGGGAAGCAGGGATTACTCATGTGCTAGAGCTTTTTATTTTGAAAACATAGAAACAATTTTGTCAACGGTAGTAGTACTTCATATGTGTTATGCATAAGACATCCTATAAGTTGCAAGCCTCATGCATCGAATACCAATAGTGCTCGCACCTTGTCCTAATTAGCTCGGATTTCTATGGATTGTCATTGCATTACATATGTTTCAACCAAGTGTCACAAAGGGGTACCTCTATGTCACCTGTACAAAGGTCCAAGGAGATAGATCGCATTTGATTTCTCGTTTTTGATAGTTCTCAACTTGAGGACATCCATACCGGGACAACATAGAAAATAGATAATGGACTCCTCTTTAATGCTTAAGCATATTCTCATAAGAGATTGAGGATTAATGTCCAAGCTAAAACTTCCACCATGATACATGGCTTTGGTTGGCGGCCCAATGTTCTTCTCTAACAATATGCATACTCAAACCATTCAACCCATGGCAAATCACCCTTACTTCAGACAAGACGAACATGCATAGCAACTCACATGATATTCAACAAAAGTGTAACAGTTGATGGCGTCCCCAGAAACATGGATACCGCTCAGCAAGTAACTTATAAGAAATAAGATACATAAGCGACATATTCTTTACCACAATAGTTTTTAAGCTACTTTCCCATGAGCTATGTATTGCAAAAACTGAAGGTTTTAAAGGTAGCACATGTAAATTTACTTGGAGTGGCGGTGAAATACCACATATAGGTAGGTATGGTGGACTCATATGGCATAACTGGTTTAAAAGGATGTGGATGCACAAGCAGTCAGTCCGCTTAGTACAGGTGGAGGTTAGCAAAAGATTGGGAGCGACCAACTAAGAGAGCAACAACGGTCATAATCATGCAGCGCGACAAAGCAACATTGAATCAGGCATGGAAGTTATATCGCTACTCAGAAATAAAAGATCATCAAGGCTTGACAGACTTTCTTTACAGTCTTAAATATGCGTGAGCATACGCCAAGTCAATCAAAATAAATTCTCGAAGGAAGATATTACTAAACCATACCACATCATAGGCAAACAAATCATGTTGGTACTCCAATAACACATTGGGAATCCCCCAGCTATTTGAGACTAACCATAAGAAAACCTGAACTACTAAGCGCCATTATGCACGTAGCATCTTTATCATAGACATATTAACCAATGCAACGGAAGCAAACTCTCTTAATGAGATAAGCATGATAATTAAAGAGAGTTCAAGCAACCAACTAAACAAAAGCTCTTTAAAAAGATAAGCATGAATACTAAGAGCTGAACATGATAGTAGCTATTAAAAGACAAAGAACACACACAGCATAGATAGACATGAAAATTCTATGTTATGTTCTAGGTAGAAGTGGAGCGTGTTTCTCTCCCACATAAAGAAAGCTGAGTTCTGACTCGTTATGGAAAACTAAAAAGGAAACTAAAAGCAAGACGCTCCAAGCATAGCACATAACACATGAAGTGATTAAAATATAGTGGAACGAAAGACGAACTGATAATGTTGATGGAGAAGGGGATGCACGGGGGCATCCCCAAGCTTAGACGCTTGAGTCTCCTTGAATATTTCTTGGAGGTGCACGGGGGCATCCCCAAGCTTGAGCGCTTGACACTGCTGAATCTTTTTATCATCTTCCCTCGCACACTTGAAAACTCCCTTCATACATAACTCATCATAATCTGATTAGCGAGGTTAGTACCCATAATAAAATAATTGTACCTTGCTGGAAATAAAGATATTCTTGAAGTTATGCTGTTTCTCAAGATTTCCAAAAGGTTTTTGCAAAGAAAAAGCAAGCTCTAGGTTTGCAAAATGAAGGAAAGGCAAAACAGGACAGAATCTGTGAAAAACAGAACAGCATGTAGTAATTGATTTGTTCGGGGTACTTCTGCAACTCAAATCAAAAAACTCAGAACAGACGCACGAAAGACAATTATATAGAGAACGTTATCGAGAAAATTCAGACCAAAAAGATGACCTGCTGATTTTATACGAATTTTTCTATCCAAGGACAGAATCTGTTTCCTGGACAGCACCTCACAACTTTTGAACTTTCTAGCAATCAGAGGCTATACTTGGCACAAAATTGAAAAGCAAAGATACAATGATGATGCTACTGTAGTAAACAACATCAAGACACAACAAAAGCAAAATAAAATTTTTATTCATTGGGCTGCCTCCCAAAAGCGCTTTCTTTTATGCCTTTAAGCTAGGCATAATGCATATAGAGGAATCAATAACCATCGTAATAATCGGAGCTATAAATTGCTTCAAATGGTTCCTCAACAAGTTCATTCTTGTTCCTTCTAGGAAAGGGGTACACACCTTTTGCCTTCCCGCGTAAGCGGATTTGTCCCTTACCTATATCGATGAAACCTTTAACTGCTCGGAGGAAGTCCCTTCCAAGCACTATATTTCCTTGATTTGGCTCCATGATGAAGAAATCAACCATTGCAATCCCTTTAAGGAATTTAACTGGCACGTCTTTTATTCTTCCCTGGATTTCAGAAATATCTCCATTAGCGTGTTCATGATAAGATGGTAATCTATCCATGTTAAATTTTAAAGAATCATGAACAATTTTTGGCATAGTAGAAACCATAGATCCAATATCACAATAAGCAAGGAAGTCTTGATTAGAGATGCTAATCCTAACAAAAGGCTCCCAATCATTGTCTATTTCCAAAATGTCTTTCTTATTGGGTTTAGGTTTCTCTACCCTCATCAAGTCTAGAGCATCCATTCTCTTTTCAATAGTAGCAAGTCTATCTATGACAGTATCAAAGTTATGATCATAAACAAAGTAACTAGATAGACCATGTATAATTTCAAGAGCTCTAGCTTCATCACACTCTAGGAAATCTCCCTCGGGTATATATCAAGAGAGTGTTTACACCATTTAAAAAGACCATGGAAAAAATTTCTAAGCACAATTTGAAAGAACATGCGGTGCCCCCATGTATGGTTTTGGTAATTGATGACAATATCTATGGACTAATGGTTTCCTTGAGTTATATTTGAAGGGTTTGTCCATAGGCTTTTCTTGGAGTTCATTTGTTGGTTTCAAGGAGAGTTTGTGATGACCAAGGTGCTATTAAGGAATTATCCAAAGATTGGTCTTGTGAGTGTTGAGCTTATTGCAAGCATGTCTTGAAGAAGAAGAGTGTGTTATCATTCATGTTTACCTTGAAGACATCATCCAAATGAAGAGTTGGAAAGATTCAAGGTTGATCAAGACTAAGTGAAGGAGTGAATCAAGTTGATCAACACACAAAGCGTAGAAGATGTACCGAGAGGGATCAAGCAATCCTATGGTATGGTAAGCATTGTCAATCACGCTTTGTGTACTAACCCATGGTCTTCGTGAGAGTTCTTTGTGGGGTTAGGTTGCGGTGTGCAAGTTCAAGTGGAGCATCACAAAGAGATCAAGTGCTTGAAGCTTGCCGTCCATTGTGGTGACAATGGACTTGTGAAGATATGCCGAAGAGTGGCTCACCCATAGTGGAGTATGGGGGAGCAATCTACTTGTCTTCACCGAGACAACGCAATCAAGAAAGGTGGTCCAACTTGAGGAAGTCAAGATCGTCTACATCTAGCTCAAGTGGACTTTGTGCAAAGCAAAGGTTTGCCCTTGATAGGTTTTCTATTTTACCGGTCTCGTGGTGGTAGTTGGGAGACCGGGTTATAGGATCGTTTGCCGTACTATCAAGGGGGGCTCTCAAGTTGGTAGCTTGATCGTATCGTTAGTAGAGAGCTCAAACCATTGAATCCTTGCATCATGTTTCTTGGTTCTTTTTTGGTTCTCTTTGTGAGTCTTAGAACTTATGGTCATCTTGATTACAAGCTTGAGTTCATCGAAAATGGAGTTCACATGTGTCTTCTATGATGTTTTCGGTGTTGGGTGTTTTACCGGTCTTATCCGAGGAAGGGTTCTCACCATTTCCTTATGGGCCTTTTCTAATTTGCTTCTTATTGGTTTTTCTATCAAGATTGTGTTAGCCCTTGTCGCTAGCTTTCCAACAAACTTGGTTTCATCGAATTCGGAGTCCGTATGCAAAAGTTATTGTCGTTTTGGTGTACTGAAAAGGCTGCAGCGGTACTACCGCGGGTAGGAGCGGAAGTAATTTTTTACTACCGCTTTCGGAAGCGGTACTACCGCTTTCGGGAGCGGTACTACCGCTTGGAGCAGTACTACCGCGGCTACTTTCGTGGCTACTTCCGCTCGGGACCAAAAATTCGTCACAAGTCCAGCGGTGGTAGGCACGGATGTAATTTTTTAGTACCGCTCGCAAGCAGTAGTACCGCTACCCTTAGCAGTACTACCGCTACCCCTAGCGGTAGTACCGTGAGGTCAAGCGGTACTACCGCTCCGACGGTTTTTCTGGCCTTTTTGCCTCCTCGCTGTTGTTTTTCTAAGGGGTACTAATGCCCTAGCGGTAGTACCGCTCCTGGAGCGGTAGTACCGCTCTGTGCGGGCTGTGAGCATAACGGTTGGATTTTTCTTCACCTATAAAAGGGGCTCTTCTTCCCCAATGAACTTTATCCTTTGAGCTCGTGTTCTTCCCCCATTGTTGACCTTCTTAGAGCTTGCTATCTCTCAATCCCTCCATGGATTCTTGCTAGTTTTGGGGGGAAAAGAGAGAGGAGATCTAGATCCACATTTCCACCAATCACTTTCTCCTCTAGGTGAGGGGAACCCCTTGGATCTTGATCTTGGAGTTCTTGGTGTTCTCCTTCTTGTTCTTCCTCTCATTTCCCTCCCTAGCATTAGTTGCTTTGGTGGGATTTGGGAGAGAAGGACTTGGGCACTCCGTGTGCCCTTGCCATTGCATTTGGTGCATCGGTTTGAGTTCTCCACGGTGATACGTGGAAGTGAAGTTGAGAAGCTTATTACTCTTGGGTGCTTGGTACCCTTGAGCTTGTTCCTCATGGGTGCTTGGGCGCCCTAGACGGTTGTGGTCACCTCGAAGCCATATTCCATTGTGGTGAAGCTTCGTGGTGTCGTTGGGGAGATAGCCCCAACCTTGGTGTTCGGAGCTCAATCATTATGGTGTAAAGCTCCGGGCAAGCGTCGGGGTCTCCAATTAGGTTGTGGAGATCGCCCCGAGCAATTTGACGGGTTCCGGTGACCGCCCCCAAGGGTTGCCAAAGTGTACGGGTTCGGTGACCGCCCCCAAGGGTTGCCATTTGTACGGGTTCGGTGACCGCCCTCAACGGTCCCTTAGTGGAATCACGGCATCTTGCATTGTGCGAGGGCGTGAGGAGATTACGGTGGCCCTAGTGGCTTCTTGGGGAGTATTGTGCCTCCACACCGCTCCAAACGGAGATTAGCATCCGCAAGGGTGTGAACTTCGGGATACATCGTCGTCTCCGCGTGCCTCGGTTATCTCTTACCCGAGCCCTTTACTTATGCACTACACTTTGTGATAGATATATTGTTTCTTGTCATATATCTTGCTATCACCTAGTTGTTTATCTTGCTTAGCATAAGTTGTTGGTGCACATAGGTGAGCCTAGTTGTTGTAGGTTTTGTGCTTGTCAAATTAACCGCTAGGTTTATTCCGCATTTGTTCAAGCCTAAACCGTAATTATTTTAAAGCGCCTATTCACCCCCCCCTCTAGGCGACATCCACGATCTTTCACAATTTTTATAGGTATCCAAGGCATAATTCTCCTATGTGCATCGGAAATTCTGTCCCATGCCTTCTTCATATTTTCTCCATCCCTTTGATGGAAATCTAGAACTTCTGATTCCCTCAAAGCACCAAATCCTAACATGTTTGGCTAAACAGAAAGGACTACTAACAGAAAAGCAAATAAATTTTTTTGTAATTTTTGATAAATGATACTAAAGCAAAACTGAAAGGTAAACTAACAAGACTAAAAGCAAAGGTAAAAGATAGCGTGCAACTCCCCTATCCTGAAGAGTGGAGTCCCCGGCAACGGCGCCAGAAATTGCTTTGCTAGGTGGCTTCTCACCCCTCGTTGGTTACCCCTAGTGGAAGGTTTGAGATGCAGTGTAGCAGAAGTTTTCCCTTGGCAATACCAAGGATCGATTTCCCAGAGACTCCCAGTTTCAACAAGAAGGTGTCAACTGCTAACGGCGCCAGATATTATCAATCAACGTGGACCTGCACACAGATACAAATAACTTTGCTCCCAACGAGTATAGAGAAGTTGTCAATCCCTCCGGCCTTGTAGTTTACAAAGGATCAAACGCAAGTGATAATAGTGATAGATATAATTGCAATAGTAAATAAAAGCGGAAAAGTAAATAGTGGATGTGATCAATGATGGTAATATGGACCGGAGTCTCATGATGTTCACTAGTTATGTCTCTCTCCCAAAAGACGATAAAACAGCTATGTGAGGTAAACGAATTACAGCTCGGCAATTGACAAGACCATGTGCGCAAACCAATGCTGACTACATTGCAAGAAAGGTTGAGGTTCAAAGCATGGGCGGTACGCCAAAGTAAGTAGACCGAAATCCATCAATATCTACTACTAATCATCCACCTTGAGATATCTATCCAGAACAGCTCGCTGGTATTAAGTTGCGAGTCCCACCCATAGTGTAAACTCAAAGCAACAGACAACTGCATTAAAAGAACTTTGCGTAAAGTAAACAGTCCTTGCACCCGCGGGCACAAGCACCGTTGTTTTCCCCCTTGTGGCAACAGCACACCCCATAGACTCATGTTTCTGTCACTCAAACTAGTCATCGAGGGGCATGAACCCACAATCGAGCATAACGTTCCCTCTTGGAGTCACTACCTATTACTTGGCCAAAGCAATAAATAACAACGGAGAACATGCAAGAATTACTTATGAACATAAATATAAAAAAGGTAGATCAAATATATTACTCAAGCACAATCTGAACATAATCTCATAATCCATCGGATCCCAGCAAACTCATCATAGCAACAGCATAAGGATTACATATGTGCCTCGATCATGTAGGGCAGCTCACGAGGACTAATTAGTGAAGCACAAGAACGGGAGGAGAACATCACATAGCTACTGGTCATGGACTCATGGTCCAAGGCAGACTACTCACAACTCATCCGGGAGGCGTCCATGGTGGTGGAGAGGCTCCCGGTGGTGATCCTCCCCTCCGGCAGGGTGCCGGGAAGAGTTCTCCTGGTGCTCCTGATCTTGGAAGCGGTGGCGGCGGCGGAACAGAGATGAGATCGCGAAAAGGAGTTTCTGTCTCGAGGGTTTCGGAAGACGCTTTAAATATATGCCAAAAGGGGCATCTGGGGAGCCTCGGGGGGCCCAGGCGCCCCCCCCGGCGCGGCCCAGGGGGGGCGCGCCGCCAGGGCGCCTGGAGCCCTGGTGGCCCCCCCGGCTGTCTTTCGGACGCAAGGTAGTTTCTGAAACGCTGATTTTTTGTATAATTTTTCTGGATTTTTCCTGGCAGTTCTCGTAATGTGAAAACCTGAAATACAAAAACAGCCGAAAACAGAGACTGGCACTGGGGTGCACTGAGTTAATAGGTTAGTACAAATATGATCAAAAGTGTATGAAAGTGTATAAATATCATAGCAATATCACCCAAAAGAGGCATGAAGCAAGCAAAAATTATAGATACGTTTTGGACGTATCATCATCTTCAGGATCGAGAGTTTGTTCCATAAAAAATAAAGCGTGAGCAAAATAGGGTAGCACATAGGTTGGCATTGTATAGTCGTACGGAGTCTACTGCTGCTGTATGGCTGGGGAGGAGCCCACCTTGTATTGAGGTTTGGTGTCTCTCGATTGTAACCCTATGCATATGGAATAAAACTCTCTTTCTGTCGCAAAAAAAAACATGTACAAAAAATTGTTGGCCATGCATAAAAAAATAACATAAAAAATAAATTTCAAAAACAATGTTGATCATGTGTAAAAAAGTTAGTCATGTATAAATTAAATGTTAATCATATATTTCAAAAATGTAAAATATCTTTTCAAAAATACCGATATATACCAGAAATGTACAATGTGTATGAGAAAATTATTCATCAAACACAACTTTTGAATGTTAATCATGTATTTCAAAATGTTAAACATGTATAAAAATATTTCTATTGTATACGTAAAATGTATGAACGAGTATGAAAAACATAGTCAAGTGTTGAAGAAACAGGAAAAACAAATAAAAGCGACGAGAACAGAAGAAATCAATGAAAGAAATAAAAGAACCACCATAAAAATGAAGAAAGACCAAAAACTCGAAGAAAATCGTGAAAACCCATGAGAAAACAAAGAAGAACAGAACCAAAGAGAAATAAAGAAAACTGTTGAGAACTATGAAAGAAACAAAAGAGCAGATAAGAAAAAAAACAAAAAAAACATTGAAAACAGAGAAAGAAACAAAAAACCAAATGAAAAGGGGAAAAAAGAAAAAAAAGAAAAAGAAACGAAGGAAAATGGTGAAAAACACTGAAAATATAGAACAACAAAAAAAAGGTGACGAAAAAAAGGAAAAGAAACAGATAAAGAAAAATAAAATAAAATAAACCAAGAGGAATATGGGCTGACCCAGCAATGTATCTTGCAGGAAATCCTTCAGACGAGACTTGCTTCCATCTTGCATTGAGCGAGATATATCTCTAACGCAAAAACTTTTTTTCGAGGGTACGCCAAAGGCGTACCATAGCTTTATAGAAGGGAGAAAATATGTACAAAAGTTATACACAAACGCTAGTCGTCGGTCACAAGCCGACCCCGACCAAGCCTCCACTCCACTCCTAAGTCTACTCTATTCCTCGAAACTCGGTCTTCCTCCAAATGCTCCAGCCGTGGCCCAAATCCTCAACTCGTCGCAAATCCTGTCGACGGTCTCCCCTACGCTCAAGATTAGGCTTGATCAAAACACTCTTGCGTTCCTTTGTTTCCAAAGGGTCCAACAGACGAGCATCACGAATGTGTCGAATCCTTTTCGGTTTTGCTTGTGTAGGCGTTTTCTAGCATCCGTCCACCACATCACCAGGCTAGACTCAAATGTGGGGCAAAGCTCCGCCGCCAGTCCCGTCCGGACCATGCAGCTGTACCACACTTGTCTGGAGAACACACACTGCTGCAATATGTGTTCCACCGTGTCTTCCTCTTGATCACAGAAGAAGCATTTAGACGTTTGGTCTTGTAATCCGTGCCTCGCCCTTCTATCAGACGTCCAAAGTCGATGTTGCACCGCGAGCCACATGAAGATTTTGCACGCAAGCGGAGCCCAACATTTCCATATTGCTCCGAATGAGTGAACTCTAACTCCTCCCTCAGAAAGCATCTTGTATGCGGAAGACGCGGTGTAAACTCCCTTTACGTTCCAAGCCCAAATTGGACTGTCCTCAACCTGAGTGTCCAGTTGAACCTCCGAAATGATTTCCCACAGACCGATAAACTGGGTCAGGCCATCAGTGCCCAGGTCTCCCACAACGTCATTCATCCAATCATGCGTGCGCACAGCATCGCGCACCAGCCTCCGGTTAGCTACGTGCGTGCGCACTTTCGCCACAACCAAGGGAGCAAGCTGAGAGATTGTTGCCCCAAGAAGCCACCGGTCTTTCCAGAACAAAACCTTGTCTCCAGCTCCAACCTTCCATTGAACCAGACTCCCAAAAGCTTGGGCGACCTTTTTGTCCGCGGTCAAGTTAAGTCCTTGCCAGGGCCTGGAAGCATCCGTGCGCGCGAGCCATTCCCAGCGTAGCCTTAGAGCAAGGCCATGCTTGGATAGGTCGATGATACCCAATCCTCCGAGCTGCTTCGGCCTACACACTCTGGCCCAGGACACCACACACTTTCCGCCATTGACCTCCTCCGTCCCAGCCCAGAAAAAAGCCCGGCAACCTCTGTCCACTCTTTCCAGAGCCCATTTAGGTGCCTCAGCAACCATAAGGTGGTGCGTGGCCCTCGCCCTCATGACTTGATTGACAAGTATGAGCCTCCCAGGTCTGGTCACCAAGACCCTTTGCCAACCTGGCAGAATGTGAAGTGCAGCATCCACAATTGGCTACCACTCAGATCTTTTGAGTTGCTTGATACTTAACTGAAGACCTAGGTATTTGCAAGGAAAAGTGGCGATCTTCCAAGGGAGCACCGACTTCACAAGCTCCTCATCCTCACTCTCGGCATGAATCATAATGGCCGCTGATTTGGCGAAGTTTACTTTCAACCCCGAAGCCAGTCCAAATATGGTTAGGACTTCCTTGACGAACATGAGATCGTGCCAAGATGGTTTGATGAAGAGAACCACGTCATCCGCGTACAGAGATAGGCGTTGCAGCGGACTGCAGCCATTAATCTTGCTCATCACACGGGCCTCGTGCGCCTTGATAATCATAGCTGTCAGTACATCCATGGCGATGACAAAAAGCAGCGGGGAAATCGAATCTCCTTGCCTCAATCCTTTGGCGCGCATGAACTTGCTGCCAGCGCTACCATTAACCAGCACTCTGGAGCTGGCCGTGGTGAGAAGGATCGCAATCCAAGAAATCCAGCGCTCGGAGAAGCCTTTTGCTCTTAGCACTTCGAACAGGAACGACCAAGCCAGAGAGTCAAACTCTTTGGTGATGTCAAGCTTGAGCAGCACACCTTTCACTTTTCTGCGGTGCAAGGATCTAGCCATTTGTCTCACGAGCAAGAAGTTATCATGTAGGCATCTACCTTTGATGAAAGCGGACTGGTTCATGTGCACCAACTCTCCCATGCGAGGTCTTAGCCTAGAGGTAAGGAGCTTGGAGGCAATCTTGGGCATGCTGTGGACAAGGCAAATGGGCCTGAAATCGAACACCGAGCAAGCATCCGGCGACTTCGGCAGAAGAGTGATTAACGCTTGATTTAGCCTCCCAAAACCCCTCCCATTGCCAACAAAGAGCTTGTGAATTGCAGCAATGAGATCCAACTTGATCACCTCCCAAGCCTTCTGGAAAAACAGACCGATGAAGCCATCCGGCCCAGGCGCCTTGTCCGAGGGCATCTCCTTAATGACCGCCCAAATATCCTCCTCGGTAAACACACTGTCTTGCTCAGAGAGGTCAATGCGGGCAATTCCGAGGCCCTCCAAATCCAGAGTGAAATCTCTCGCCACCTCCTTACTCAACAGATTTTTGTAAGCATCATAGAACGCTTCCTCTTTGCCTCTCTGATCTGTGATGACACCACCCTCCGTATGCAAAGCTAGGATGTAATTCTTCCTACGCCTACCATTAGCCACCAAGTGGAACAAATGCGTGTTGGCGTCCCCTTCTTGAAGCCAGGTTATCCTCGACCTTTGCCTGGCAATGGTCCTTTCTAAGGACGACAGCCCCAACAAAAGCTGCTTAAGCGTTCTTCTGAGCCATCGCTCTTCCTCAGTGAGCCTCCTAGTCTCCTAGGCGCAGTCGAACCTCATGATGAGCATTTTAGCTATGGCTATTTGCAGCTTAATATCTCAAATCTCCTTTTGGCCCCAAGCGGCAAGAGCTCTAGCCGTGTTGCGGAGCAGGATGTCGAGCCGCATGAAAGGGTCCATGATCTCCGGATCACAAGTCCACGCCTCTTTTACAACATCAAGAAAGCCTCCCATTTTCACCCAAAACTTCTCAAAGCGGAACCTCTTCCTCGTGTGCATGGGCTCATGGAGCATGAGATGAAGAGGGCAATGGTCCGAGCACTCAGAGGATAAAGCTTGGAGCAAGCTCTCCGGATGCTCAATCTCCCAGTCAATGGAGACAAAAGCACGGTCTATCTTAGTTAGGGTGGGCGTTTCCCGTTCATTGCACCACGTGAATTTGCGCCCCTGTAGGAAAAGCTCCTTAAGCGCGTTATTATCAACAAAGCGCTTGAATTTCCCCATCATTCTCCGATCCAAGTTAGAATTGCTCTTGTCAGCCACGTAAAGAATGAGGTTGAAGTCGCCAATGGCAAGCCATGGCCCAGGACAAAGCAATCTCCTCTCCGAAAGCTCATTCAAGAATTCTATTTTTTGAGCATCCTCCTGCGGACCATAGACTACTGTTAGCCACCATGGTGTCCCCTCCACAGGCGACACGTACACAGTGATGCTATGTGAGTCGTTGACATAGTTTGTCAACTGAACCCTCGTGGTGTCCCAAGCCACGAAAATACCTCCTCTAGTCTCCGACGCCGGTAAGTAAGTAAAGCCATCATATTTTGGCCCCATGCATTGCAAGATTACACATTTGTCCACCAAATCTAGCTTAGTTTCTAGAATACACACGATCACCGCATGAACCGTCTCCACGAAACCTCTAAGATTCTTCCTCTTAGCTGGATTGTTAAGACCTCTAACATTCCAGCACACAAGCTCCAAAGCGTTGCACGACATCGCACGTGGATGACTCCAACACTACGGCGGCAAGCTGACCTACCGTACCGTGAGAGTTTCCGCCATCCCTGTCTCCGCCGCTAAGTTAAGCGGAATTGCCTTCCCGAAGATAGCCGCAATAGCCCTCAGGTGCGGCTCCTGTAGAGGCGAGTCGAAGACAGTACGCAACTGACCTAGCGCATCCTCGGAGACCGCCAGGTCATCGCAGTCAAAGCCCAAGGTTTTCAACAAAACCGTTTCTGCCGCCGAGGCTTTGGTCTTCCTTGCGCCTCCAGAGCAGACGGACCTAGTGGTGCGACGCGGTGTGAAAGGATCCTGCCCCGCTTTGACACCTCTCAGACCCTCAAACTCTTTGAGAAGAGGCGGCGCCAGCTTCTTGAGAAGGCCCGCACAGAATACCTTGATGTTACCCAGCGCCACGATTTCCTTGGCCGAGAGCTGCCCCTCTTGGATCTGCTCATCTCTCACACTTGCCACGACCATGGCAGTGCCAGCGCCATGCATCTGCTCCTGCATGCACGGCCTGGACGTGGCCATCTCAGTGCATCCTTCCTCCTGAGATGCGGGACCAGAATCCAACTCCTCCTCTCCAGGCACAGCGGCATGCTGTGATAAATCCGCCACAGGGGCCCACCCGTGAGCAGTTTTGCTGGCCAGCGTTGGTTCCTGAGATCGCGGCAGCATCAGTTCCTCGGGATCCTTGCCGGCCAGCGTAGGGTCCTGGGATCGCGACAGCATCATCTCCTCGGGATCCATGGAGCAGGGGTTTGTGGAGTCCCCCAGCAGCCCCACCTGGGATCCCTCGCCTCGAATCACGTCGATTGAAACATCAGGTGCTAGTCGCCGAATCGCTACGGCCATCTCCTCCACTTTTTCCTGGGGATCCGCATCAGGCCCCACCTCAAGCATTGTTTGCAAGCCTCCAAAAGCGGCCACCTGAGTCCCAGGCTTGACAGCCTCCAGATGCGATTCTAGCGAAGCAAAATTATCGCGCCTCGCCAAAACCACCACCGCAGGCATAGTCAAAGGTTGTACCCCACTGCTCGGGTCAGGGATCTCCCGCAGCGCAAGCCCGGCCCCGCAGCTCTGACCTGGATCATTTGTGGCCAGCCGCACAGCCGGTGGCACGCCAGTGGCCACAGACTGGACCTCACGCTGCATCTCCGACTGCACCAGCGTCGCCTTGCCAGCAGGCTCCATCCTCGAACTCGGCAAAGCCGTCGCTGCGGCTAAAACCGGAGCACGCGCCGGCGCAGCCACCACCACCGCCGGTTTGTGAGCCATCGGCGGGATCCTCCA
Organism: Secale cereale; assembly: GCA_902687465.1. Classification (NCBI taxonomy): domain Eukaryota; kingdom Viridiplantae; phylum Streptophyta; class Magnoliopsida; order Poales; family Poaceae; genus Secale; species Secale cereale. The sequence goes on from LR738711.1 coordinate 658,925,096, forward strand.
AGCGTAAGGCCCGATGCGGCCAGTCAGCGCCTGAATAAATGACCCACCGGGCGCTCCTGTAGGCTGTGTTCCGCCGCGGTGATCATGCACTCCTCGAGACCACGGAAGAACGCGCCACTCTCCCCGACCGGAGAAATCATCTAAACCGTCAGGCAGCCCGCTTTGTCCGCTCCCATCGGAACTAGGCGGCCTCAGCCAACGCTCCAGACCTTCATGCTCGCGAATTCTCCCTATGTGAATGAGAAACCTATACTCCAGCAGAGCACGCGACGCAGGCTGCCGCGCCGCCGGGCCACCATCAACCTCCGGCTCCGGAACCCAAATGCGCCTGGCGACTGGCACCTCGTCAGGATCAGTGCACCAAGCACGAAGCTTGAAGAGGGAAAGGTCCTCCCTGTACTCAGTTTCGGGAGCCAAGCTCTCCACCAGGCAAGACGAGCCGAGGATCGCCGTCGCCGTCTCGGACGTCCAGGCATGAGATGGGATCCCCTCGATCATAATGTCCACCTGCGTGCGCATCACTCTAGAGACAGCTTAGGCTTGCTTAAGCCACGGCTTGACGAAGAGCTTGAAGAACCCGTGCTCGACGGTGCCCGCCGCCAGAGCTCTGTTGCGCAATTCCGGTGCCGCAAACACAATCAGGAAATCCTCAGGGTGGTATCTGTGGACGGAGAAACGGTGCCGAGGTATGTGGAGTTCCTCCGACAGAGCTTCTGCCGCCTCCTGGCAAGACACCACAGGCCGTGTGCCCCCAACATAGGCCACCACAGCAAGCCTCAACCTTTGCTCGAGATCCTCCAACTCAGGCGTGCGGCGGACCACGCAAATGCTTCCAGTAGCCGCCACGGCAGCCGATGCCTGCCCAGACCCCATAGGTGCGGTGTCAGCCGGGATAGACGAGGGCCTCTCCAGAGGAGCGACCTGCCTGATCGCCGGTGACAGCCTGTTCGCAGGTCCGGCCTGCACAGACAGCTGCGACGCACGCGCTACCTTGGCCACCGCATCACGCCGGAGATCCTCCTCCGACCTGGGAATCCGCGGACGCTTGCATTCCGTCGAGATATGGCCCTCCATACCACACCGGATGCAGAGCGGGGGGAACCAGTAGTCTTCCCGACGATGCCCTTCGCGAAAACACTTGAAACAGAGACCAAAGAGATCCGCCGGAATCTCCCTCCGCTCCGGCGACGAGGCAGGGGAGCGCGACGCGCGCGGCCTAGCACCACCCGCCTCCGCCATCTTCCGCAGGGCCTTCCTCTTCCTCCACATCGCCTTGCGAGAAGGCCCAGGTTTACGCCATGGCACGGCGGCGCCCGCGACGGCGGCATGGACCGCCCCAGCCGGCGCGCCACCCGCCCCAGTCGAGGATTCCCCAGACCCGAACGACGCCGGCAAACCCAAACCGGAGACGATTGGTTGTAGCCTCGAGGAAACCGAAGCCGGACTAGCCGAGCCCGAGGCCATGGCCACCGGAAGCTCCGGGGACAGGGGAGAAGTGGAACAGAGGGAAACAGAGGGAGCGGGCCGGGGAGAGCGCCGGAGCCCAGGAGGCCGCCGGGGCCGCGCAGGCCCCCGACGGAGAAGGAGGTGGACGCCGGGGCCGGAGTGGCCGTCGGCGGGGGAGCGCGCTAGAGGGAGCGGCGTTCCACTTTGTGACTCTATCCTACAGCTGAATCATGATTGAACCATGATCGATCTCTAACGCAAAAACTATATCTCACCTATTGCAAGAAGTAACACAAACCAGACCGACACTATCTGTTCTTGGGCGGTCCGGCCAACCTAAGAAGGAGACATGGTGAGGTGATGAAAGTGAATCACGGCCTGATTTTACTTTCAATCACTAGTTAAGGGATACTTATTGCAAATATTTCTTCTCATCTCCTCTGATGGTGACAAAATGATGCAACAAGTCACTGTGAGTTTTTCTTATGCGTGGGAGTGGGATGGAAGGTTTGGTATTTTTTGTTGGATCGTATTTTACGTAAGGTAATATTTCTTAGTACAGGTGTTCAAAATGTGAACCACGTTTGTTCCTCCTCTGATCTTCAAAATATATCTCATGGTCATAGGCTTCGACGAACTATTTTCTGGCAATTAACATGTACTACTTCACGTATGCTCCATACTGTAACTTGTACTCCCATGATTTTCGTAAATTTCAAGATGATATGCTGGCTCAGTTTTTCGAAGGTGCTCATAGGGGTAGGATCCTTGAGTTGGACATCCACTGTGCGCTACACGTCAAAGTTCCGGTCTGCCCCTCCCTCTTCGGTGGGCGCCGAACTGTGGTCACCACCCCGGCGGGTGAGCAGCCGCATGCACATCTGGTGGTGCATCGGTAGCCGCAAGCGTCGCTTGCCCATGTGTGTCAGACACCGCTGTTTGTTGACCTCACCGAGGATAGCAAAGACGGCCAGGACGGTGGCGACGACATGCACTGAAGATGACGATGACGACGGCGATGACAGATCTAGGGTTTCATTTTATCTTTTTAATGTCTTTTTAGTTTAAGTTTAAGTTTAATGTACCGCGACGACAACCGAGCCTTTTGGACTTAACGTAATATATAAGTTTAAGATCTAATTATTATTAAATAATAAAAAAAATAGGGTTTCAGTCCGTCCGTCATATAAAATACCCTCGAAGTTGGCAAAAATTACCCACCAATGCCACCGTAAGTGGCAAAAAACGGTTCACACATCGCATTGTTGGTTCTGGTTATATACACCGAGAACCCTTAATACAACACAAACATACGCTGAGCGCAGTGGCTAGCGCCGCGCGTTTCGGCCGTTTAGACCAGGGTTAGGCCGGCCCATTTGCAGGTTGCAACGTCCCTGTTTTCTGTTTAATTTTTTGCCTTTCACGTTCTCATTTCTCTTTTAGTTTTTTCTTCTTTAAATTTATTCGTGATTTCCAGAAAAACAATATTTCAAAAAAAAAACTTGAAATATTATAAAATGTTTGTGAATTAAAAAAACATTCGGAAAATCATAAAATGATCATCATTTCAAAAAATTGTTCGCGTATTATAAAAACTATCACGATTTCAAATAAATTTTCAGGAAATAAAAAATGTTCACAATTTGTAAAAAATATCCAGTATACAAAAAATACTAGGGTAACTTAAAAAATGTCCATTAAACTTTGGAATATGTTCATAAAAATTAAAACAGATTCATAAATAATGAACATAACGAATCGTCTAGGGGTCGCTTCATGATTGTATTCAGTCCCTCGATTTGGGTATAAAAAAATCCATGTCTTGTACTACGCTGAGCCCTCAAAAATTGACACAACATTCTATGGGTTTATTTTTATAAGTTATATAAAAATAACTAAATTTCTATTTTGCCTTCATACACGGTTATATTTTTTTTGGTACCACATTACTGATTATTATAAACACCGATACGCTAGGTCAAGGCGAGGCACTCACTCATCAGTCTAGCTCAGGCAGTGTTCATCAATGCAGTTTGCTCACTGACATTTTTTCCGTTATGACGCGTTAGAAATCAAGTCGTAATGAGACCATCACATTTTTATTTTTTAAATGACTTTTTAAAAATCCCTTATCTCGTAATCTAATAGCTTTTTTCCCGTTGCAACGCACGGGCATATTTGCTAGTTATTATTATGTATGTATTTGTTTAAATTTATGTTTTAAGAACGGACACTGTTTGCAATGCATCAACCATATTGGGCGCCTACACCCAATCAAAACCGAGCACGCTAGTCCGCTCGGCCGACCCAAATGGATAAAACCCGAACAAAAGAGACGTCCATTTGGGTCGGCTCGTTTTGGCCTAAGATCCCTTTTTCTTTTATTTAGGGGAGTTGGCCTAAGAGCTTTGGGAAAATGGAGAGCCTCATCAAGATTCGAACCAGGCGGACGAGGCATAAGCCATTCGAGTCGTGCTTGTTTTTGCTTTGAGAGAACACCAATTTATTGATTACTCGATAATATTATACAGAGTTTCCCGGATACACTACGGAACAGAAAAGAAACCACATGTACTAATTAAATACATACAAGCTCTAGCTAACAAATGAGCAATCATATTCAAATGCCGATGCACGTGCTTGAAGATGGCAGCGACCGCGATTTTAATATCAGAAACCACCGCGCCAATATAGAACGATCAATTCTTGAAGAATGAATTATGTGCACCAAAGATAGGCAATCTGTAGCAAAGATAACATCATGCACTTGCTTTTCCAATGCCAAATGAACAACTCACCTGAGAGCATCTCCAACAGCCGCGCTACACGCTGCGCCCAAAAAATGCATTCGCCGCGCGCGCTTCGGCTGGTTTAGCGCGCGGATAGGCGCCAGCTCCAGCAGCCGCGCTATAATGCAGCGCGCGCGCCGCTCCAGCAGTGCCCAAAAATGCAGCGCGCGCAGCAAGCACAAACCACATATACAATTCAAAAAATAGGAGAAAAACGATCAAACAAACAAAATGAATCAACAATAAATAGTTATTACAACTCAAACAAATAGTTTATCGTTTAGTACAACAAATAATGCAATAAACACAACCAATAGTTCATGAACAATACAATACAAATAATGCAATGAAATCATGCTCTTTGTCGTCCATGCCATGCCCACCACTCTTCAATCAGATCTTTCTGAAGATCACTGTGCGTTGCGGGACGCCGAATGGCATGATAGGAGGCAACAAAACGGGCTACTCTTCAATACTATACTATCAAAACTACACTTCAAAATATGCACCGAATTCATAAGTTTGGAGCAATACATACCTTGTAGGCGTTTTGTCGAACACCTTGCGGGCGCGGCGCGGCAGCAACCCCTTGGGCGCTGTTCCTCGGACGTCGGAGGCGCGCGAGGTCCGGCCGGACTAGGAGGGGGTGGGGCGGAAGCGCAGCGGCGCGGGGAGGCCGGCGAAGCGCCTGAACGGTCGCAGGCTGGCGCGGGCGGCGGCCGCAGCGGAGACAGACCGGGGAAGCGCTTGAGTGGTCGCCGGCGGGCGCGGGCGGTTACGGCGGCGCGGGGATAGGCGGGGAAGCGCTGAATGATCGCTGGGGGCGCGAGCGGCGGCGGCAGCGCGGTCGCGAGAATGGAGGAGGAAGCGAGCGAGCGCGGGAGAGTCGCGCGCGCGCGAGCCTGCGCAGTAAATAACGGGCGCGGGATTGCGTTTCGGCCAGTGCGCTGAATTGAAAATGACGCGCGCGCCGTTTTTGCGCGTTCGCTGGAGCTGCCCGCTGCGTTGCGCGCGCGCTAAAACTCTTTTTTTTACAGCGCGGCGCTTATATAACGCAGCTGTTGAAGATGCTGTGAGAACTATTGCCTCGGCCATCTCTGGCTCGAGAACACCAAGAACTGGGTCACTGCAGGCCACTACGAAACTTGCCTCGTGATCCCGAGCAATGCCCCCTATGCCTAATTTGTTAAGCTCATAAAAAATGGCAGCGTCAGAATTGAACATAACAGTACTAGACGGTGGCGGAGACAAAGTTATACTGGAGATGTTGGTATCATGCCTATGTTCAGGAACCGGTTTGTAAAGATACTGCAAAATCAGTCCGACAAATGCCTTGATTGTCTCGGCTGCACGACGACAATGGAGTGCATGTGGGTTATTTATTTGGTACTTTATCCGTTTCAAAATTCTTGTCTTCCATTTATCTAAATACGGATGTATCTAGTCACGTTTTAGTGTTAGATACTCCTCTATATAAATAAATCTAAAACAAGAATTTTGGGACGGATGAAGTAGTTTCTAGCTTCTCAAATACGCTGTATAGTCACTCCAGCACAGTACAATTCTGCTCTGAGGATCAACCTAGAAAATCAAAAGGCCAATTTTTTGAGAATATAAAATTATGGCGTCGTAGACAGATCCCATAAGTATCATTGATCAGGTTCCAAACATCTCTAACATATAATAGCATCTCTAGCTGATCCCTTAAAAGTGCGACCCGTATAAGTGTTTTACTAGCTAAGAAAAACGCATTATAAGGGTTGATTTTAACTGCGACCGAACATAGCCTGTATAATTAACCCGTAAAAAAGCATATTCATATTCCCTGAATATACGCACAACTAGCTTTTTTCTGGTCGTCATCTACCTCAAGCCAACTTGAAATTGACCAGCGCGGCCGCTGGCGGACAAGACACGGGGCAGCCGCGGCACGCGGAGGAAGGCCAGTGCGGCGGTGGGACTCCGGAACCGGCGGCTGGCGGGCGCGGCCACCGGGAGACACGCATCGAGCTAGCTAGCCTTGCGAATCGATTGAGCTAGCTAGCTAGCTAGCTTCGTGCGAATCGATTGGCGAGCGCCGGTTGGGACGGAGGGCCGGCGGGCCAGGACCAGCGACGGGCGAGCGTGGCTGCCGGGTTGGCGGCCGGCGTCGGGGACAAGCGGACGGGAGCGATCATGAAGATTCCGATGGCAGTTAAACTCCCGCCAACAGTCGTTCGTGTATACATGGCCCCTTCAGTTTGGCTCCGAAATTCTTATATTCACAGTTTCGGCGGGGATGTTTTCTGCGCCCCTTCAAAAAAATTATGGGTCGAAGCCGCTTACGGTTTCTATTCGGGCATTTTTTTCGTCGAAAACTGTAAACCAACGATTATTTTACAGTTTCGTGTGTTATACGGGGTCTGCTGGAGATGCTCTGAGAGCAAAAGAAAAGAGCATGCTCTACAGATTGTAATCTATTGCAAAAAAGAAGAAGAAGCAAAGCTCAGAGGAAGGAACCTGGCGCTTTAAAAATTGATCACCTGTGGGAAGACAATTTTGAGCAAAACGTCATAAAACAATTTTCATTTTATTAAGTGCTATAACTGCCCAAATTGATTTCCATTGTTTCTCATCATCGAGCTGTGCTTGTTCTGTCTTCGAGAAGAAGCAAAAGGTGTTTTCACTAAAAGCATCCACAGTGTGGTATTTTGCTGCCTCTATCCTTGCCTCTAAGTTATTTGAAGCTGCCTCTATACATTGCATGGATGAGCCTCTAAGCAAAAATGCTTGGCGTCGCCTCTAAGGTAAGAGGCAACCTCTAAGCCTTTTGTGGGACTAAAGGGTGTGTTTGGTTTGTGCCCAAGTTTGCTCCACCAAAGCATTGGCTAGCCAAAATTTTGGTTGTGGTTTTGGTTGCCCATGATTTGGCCAAGATTGGCAAGAAAAATAAACTAGAGTTGGCTAGAGTTCAATGGCATGCCAAAAAATTGGCAACCATCCAAATGAAGACCAATCTTTGGGTCATGACCAAAATTTTGGTAGGGTGCACTTTGGTCACAATCCAAACACACCCAAAATAACAGCATGGCCTTACTCATGTGTACACATAAAACAAATAAAAAGGTCGAGTCCCAGACTAGAGAACGTCTCCCGGCTGTCTGATCCTCCGAGGCTGAACCGCTCTGCTAAAAGACACAAGTTTCACCTGCAGCGCGCGCGGAACCGCTCACCGCCGCGGTTGCATGCCCGCGTAAAACCACGAGCTCCGGTCCAGTGCCCCATCCCCGCCGAAAGAAACGACAGTACGGCACCGTCCGTCAACACTGATAGATACCGATCGGTCATCGGTGTGATCCACCACCTTCCGGAAACCTCCATCACCAAGTTGCGTCGGTGCACTCCTCCTCCCACCTCTCGTCGCCTCCAATTCCCCAACCACCAAGCCGACCGCGTGCGTGCTCTGTCGTGCTCGTACAAACGATGGAGCAGGGGAGCAAGAACCCGGACGACCCCGGTCAGCTCCCGCTCCCCTGCGCCAGCGGCTGCGGCTTCTTTGGGTCCCCGGAGACCGGCGGCCTCTGCTCCAAGTGCTTCCGCGACAGCCTCCGCCGCGCCGAGGCCCAGGCCCAGCTGCAGGCGGCGGCGGCGACGTCCAAGGAGGCAGAGGAGGAGGGGGCGAGCAGGGCAAAGCCAAAGGGCAGGTGCGCGTCGTGCGGGAGGAAGGTAGGCCTGATGGGGTTCGAGTGCCGGTGCGGCGGCGTGTTCTGCGGCGAGCACCGCTACTCGGACCGGCACGACTGCTGCTACGACTACAGGGGCGCCGGCCGCGACGCCATCTCGCAGGCCAACCCCGTCGTCAGGGCTGACAAGGTCGACAAGTTCTGAGCTCTTAAGTTTGGGTTCCCCCTCGGCTCCAACTATGGATCGATGGTGTGGTGCTTGTGATCGATGGACTCAGGCCCGATGGTTTGTACTCCTGAATTCCGGATACAGAATCCAAATGGACGATTCTGTCATTCTGTGTGGTTTCTTTTGCTAGTACTACATGTGTTGCATTTCCCCCGTCTTCTTTTTGTTTTTGTTTAGCCGTGTCACTCTGTATGCTACTCGTTCCACTGTTCCACAAGATCATGTGATCTTGGCATGCATGGTATTCCTATCACTAAAGATGGTTATTCAGTCAGTTTGAACTAGCAGGTATGAAGCATGGAACAGGAGAGCAAAAATTATCGGGTAGTATGTGCTACTGACGTGAAAAAACGGATGCTTTATCATTTACTCCCAAATAGGCAAGGGGAATTTCCACAAGTTTAGAAAGCGTGTTATGCCATTCGCGCCTTTGGTATATTAGCTTAATTCTGCAAAATCAACAGTGAGCGCATCTGGTGTAGTGGTATCATAGTACCCTCCCACGGTACTGACCAGGGTTCGATTCCCTGGATGCGCAATCCGTTTTTTCCGTTCCCTGTTTTCGATGCGCATTCCCTGTCACGTCAATAAAATAAATAAATTGTCCTCACTAATATTGGTACTTTTAATTTAACAAAGCATTTTTATTTATGTATTTATTTTCATTAAAGAAATCGCCATATACTACCTCCTTTCCAAAATATATGACGATGCCTACCAAAAAAAACCATATATTTTGGAAAAGAGGTAGTACTTTTTACAAAACAGCGACCAAAACATAAATGAAAAGGAATCATAAGCAACAACTTAATACTTCCTCCTCATATTATTAGGCATGTTAGATTTAGCACGAAAATTAGCGCACACCAATCTTTGCTTCAGCCATCGTATAGATTGTAGAGAGGGAGGCATCCACGACTCAAATTTTAAAAGGAGGGGGTATCCACGATCTCCTTTAACAAGTCTTGGTTGAATAATTTAATCTCAAATGAAGATTGCCCCAGCGCCTGACAATTGCATGCAAAACTAGTACTCCATGAGCGTCAAAGTCTGCTTTAAACCTTAAATTCATAGGGCTTGTCGGAAATAAACCTTAACGTCCAAATCCCTGAAATCCCTGAAATTTGTACCCTATACTCGCCAATCCCGACGAATCCTAACCCCGCATGAGTAAAGTATGGTTTGGTGTACTGGATTCATAACAATTCCAACCGGTATCAATCAATACCCTCACTGACAGTGGGGCCTACGTGTCATATCCAATCTTAGTTTATCTTTTTTTTCAAACTGACCCCCTTTCCTCTCTCCTCCACATGGATAGTGGCAACGCTGGCCGAACTGGCGTCGCCCCGTCCGCAGCAGCTCATCCCATCGCGCTGGCCTCCATCCTTCGAGACGCTATGGTCTGGGCGGTGGCTCAGGGTTTCGTGATTCACCAGCCACCTCTTTACTGCCGGCGCCGGCATGGTCGGTCCCGTCCAACCTCCGGCGACGCCGAGAGACGAAACAAAGCCGACTCGTCTCCTCTGTACGCCGCTGCCATACGCGGTGGTGTCGCCCATGCTGACGAGCGCCGCTGACGACAAGAGCGGCTCGGTACTCATGCCTGAACAGGCAGACGAAGTTCGTTGCTGTTAAGAGCAGAGATAGGATCGATATGTATGCAACTGACAATATCTGGTAGAATAGAATTTAGTGGCTATTACAAGAATTCCCAATTCGAACTAGGGTTCATACGAGAGAGGAAAGGGGAAAGAGCCGGTGCCGCCTCTGTGATCCTCTAGATGATTCTCTCCATCGGGCTGCGCTGGTTAAGTAGGTGAGGGGCTAGGCTTCATTGGGTCCAGTCATGCCCATAGACACATGTGTTGGCCTTGGTCGCGCGCTGGGGTCGGCCTTCTTCCGGCCCAGCGCGGTTGACAGGTGGGTCTGGAATGTCAGTGGCGCTGACATCCCCCCTCCTTGTGTTGAGGCTTGCCCCCAAGCCTCTGCATGCGGAAAGCGCGCTTGGAGCGCAGCTTTGTCCTCCCATGTTGAGTCCAGCTTGTCACCTTGAGACCAGCGAACCTTAACCTGTTCGATCATGCTGCCCGTTCCTTTGCACCAACGTGACTGCAAAACTTGCACAGGCACCACCAACATGTCTTGGTCGATAGGTAGAGCTGGAGTAGCCTCCGTACTTGGAAGGAGTGCACGCCGGAGCATCGACACGTGAAAGACCGGGTGCACGGTGGCGTCTGGAGGTAACTGGAGCTTGTAGGCGACCTCGTTGATCTTGGCGATGATTGGAAAGGGCCCGAAGAACTTGAAAGATAGCTTGTGGTTGGCACGTGGCGCCACCTGAAGGAAATATGCCCTAGAGGCAATAATAAAGTTGTTATTTACATGTCCTTATATATCATGATAAATGCCTTTTATTCATGCTAGAATTGTATTAAGCAGAAACTTGATACATGTGTGAATACATAGACAAAACAGAGTGTCCCTAGTATGCCTCTACTAGACTAGCTCGTTAATCAAAGATGGTTATGTTTCCTAAACCATATACATGAGTTGTTACTTGATCAACGGGATCACATCATTAGGAGAATGATGTGATGGACAAGACCAATCCGTTAACTTAGCACTATGATCGTTTAGTTTGTCTCCTATTGCTTTCTTCATGACTTATACATGTTCCTATGACTATGAGATTATGCAACTCCCGAATACCGGAGGAACACCTTGTGTGCTATCAAACGTCACAATGTAACTGGGTGATTAAAAAGATGCTCTACAGGTGTCTTCGAAGGTGTTTGTGGTGTTGGCATAGATCGAGAATATGATTTGTCACTCCGAGTGTCGGAGGGGTATCTCTGGGCCCTCTCGGTAATACACATCATAATAAGCCTTGCAAGCAAACGACTAATGAGTTAGTCACGAGATGATGTATTACAGAACAAGTAAAGAGACTTGCCGGTAATGAGATTGAACTAGGTATAATGATACCGACGATCGAATCTCGGGCAAGTAACATACCGATGACAAAGGGAACACCGTATGTTATTATGCGGTTTGACCGATAAAGATCTTCGTAGAATATGTAGGAACCAATATGAGCATCCAGGTTCCGCTATTGGATATTGACCGGAGATGAGTCTCGGTCATGTCTACATAGTTCTCGAACCCGTAGGGTCCGCACGCTTAACGTTCGATGATGGTCGGTATTACGAGTTTATGTGTTTTGATGTACCGAAGGTGTTTCGGAGTCCCGGATGTGATCACGAACATGACGAGGAGTCTCTAAATGGTCGAGACATAAAGATTGATATATATAGGACGACTATATTTGGACACCGGAAGTGTTCCGGAGAAGTTTCGGAAAAAACCGGAGTGCGGGAGGGTTATCGGAACACACCGGGGGAACTAATGGGCCACATGGGCCTTAGTGGAGAGAGAGAGAGAGGGGCGGCTAGGGCAGACCGCACGCCCCCTCCGCCTTGAGTCCGAATTTTGACTAGGAAGGGGGGCGGCGCCCCCCTTTCCTTCTCCCTCTCCCTCTCCTTCCTCCCCCCTATCTCCCTCTTGGTGACGAGGACATCACTAACAAGGTTACACCCACAACCCCAACTGACACATATACATGACCAATTACTAGAGCTCGCGCATGCCAATTAAATTACCAGGTACTTTTGTTTCTTGGTAATGATTCTAATGTTCATGAGAATATGATGCTGCCTAAATTGGATACATTTGTCTTGCTTACAAATGAAGGGCCTAGCTTGGACAAGAAGGATGAACATTGGAGCAAGATCAAGCATGGAGATGATGGCATGCGCAAGGGGAACAAGAACGGAGTTACAAGTGATGATTTCAGGACTTTGAAGCCACCATAATGAGTTTGTGAAGCCTTGGACGAAATATACAAGATGCCACTTCATAAATTTCGTCCAGAGGCTATTATAGGTGTTGCGTCACCTTATTATTGGGCCAGGCCCATGTAATTTCGAAATACTTGAGTATAGGCTGTTTTTAGAGTCTGTATGTGTGGGGAACAAGAGTTAGGGTTGGTTTCGTACCCCTCCTCCAAGGGCCACGAAATTCCCCCCTCTTCCACCATATATACAGCCCTTAGGGCGTCGTTTAGACTTTGGGTTTTGTTTAGATTAAAGTTTGCCATAGCTGCAACTTCGCGTACTTCGTTTGTGTTCAACGACCAGACAAAGACGTCACAGAACCCCATTTGATCAATAAAGCTTTCCTCTTGAATTCGCAATATCCAGATTGCAATCTCAGTTTCTTGGTTGTTCTTCGTTTGCCTGCAGGAAACAAACCTTCGTGGTCAGGTTGATCGCGCTACGGCGTGGTCAATAACCTCTCGGAGTTGGTTTAGCGATTGCTAAGGCGCGACGTCCTCGCACGTTCGTAGTCGGATCGTCAAAGTCGACTTCCTCCAAAACGATAGCCACCATCTCATCAAAAAACGGGACACATTTGCCTCTATCAAGTGGTATCAGATTTCCAGGTTGTTCGGTGAGATTTTACAGTTTTTCGTAGATTAGATCGAGTCTATTCTTCATACCTACAATCCACGAAAAAGCCAATTTTTTTATTAGGGTTAATTCATCATATCCGAACCAGTCTTATCCATTGCATAATATTTTCCGTGTTTGCTTAGTTGCATTTGCGGTTGCATCGTCGTGTCAAGTTGCTGGTCTTAGCGTCTAGGCTTTTAGAGTATCGAGTTCTGATCATAAGTTGTCACGCCGCCGCCGCAACATCTTCATTGCTACTGCCATATACCACCACCGATCCGTATCCATATACCACCACCAATCCGTATCCATATACCACCGCCGCTGCCATATACCACCACCGCTGCCATATTCTACCACCACATATCCACCACCAATCCGAGTTCTTTTCGTTTTAGATTGGCTTTCGAGATCCATCTAGTTTCGGTTTCGTGTTTCCTTGCCTGAGTAGGTCTCGGAGGAAAAAAAAAGTCCGGAGATCCCCGCGCAGTTTTTAGGCCAAAATTTCGATAGGTGAAAATATTTTTTCCCTATCCTACTTTGGGCTTTTCTGAGTCTTTTGAGACACGCGCCACCATACTGTTTTTTTACCGCACTTTTTCGTCGTCGCTGCCCTGATTCCGAAAAAAAATTCATCAAAAAAATTCCGTGCCTATCATCTTAGTTTGACTTGGTTAGTGTTTTGAGACACTCGCCATTATAGTGATTTTCAGCAAAAAAAAGCGCAAAAAAAAGAGGCGAAAAAAAAATTCAGAGTGTGCTTTCCCCTTGATTACGTGCAGCTCCGTGATTTTGTTAGTGTTCTAGGCTTGCGTCTCTAGTACGGTCTAGCCTAGGACCAGCACAGTACCGTCGTTGAGCGTTTATTCAACTTTGCATCTCTGAAATGATTATTGCTGACCTTTTTTCCTACCATCTTATAAGCCTTCCCAGCTCCACATACATCTACGTCGTGCGTTTTGACTCTCCCTGGTAATCGCTTTATCCAACCTTTGAGAGTTTTGACCACCACGGTTGCCGATCACCACCTGCTGCTGGGTAAGAACTGGTAAGAATTTGAGATTTGCTTGACGGATTTGTGACGCCCGACCACCACCATTTTCTAGTAGTCTGTAGGATCATATTCCTGTGTGTTTCTATTGCTACTAACCATGCCAGGATCACAAGCCGATGAGACTGACTGGGAGAACTTGACGAACAAGGAGCTTCATGATAAGTTTCAGCAAATGATGAGTGGACAGGTGCAAGATGTGCTAAACAGATTTGACGAGGCCATGGAGAAGATAGATGGCATGGAGAAGACGTTTGAAACAAAGCTCGATAACAAGTTTGCTGAATTGCTTTCGCGTTTTCCATCACCACCGGCTGCTGCAGCTGTCCCACCTCTACAACAACAACAACATCGCCTTCCAAATCAAGTGGGACGAGCACAGCGCGTTCCCCTTGAGCCTGGTCAATCTTCTGGTGCCGTTGTTGATGTTTCTGTAGCTCCTGCTGCTACTGCAGAGGTGGAGGACCATTACGAGGAGGAGGTTGACCAAAATCAGAACTACATGCAACCACCAGCACCACCACCACCTGGTCGTCCTCATGCATATCATCGCAACGGTAGGGCTGCACCACCACCTGAGGTACATGACCATCTTCCTAAACTGAAATTGAATATTCCACCATTTGAGGGTAGATATGTTCCTGATATATATCTTACTTGGGAGTTAGAAATTGAACAACGTTTTACATGTTTACACTATCCCGAGGAGAGACGTGTTCCTGCTGTTGTTTGTGCTTTCACTAGTTTTGCATGTGTTTGGTGGTCTGAACATTGTAGATTATATCCCATTCCAGCTACTTGGGCTGCTTTGAAAACTGCTATGCGTACTCGTTGGGCTCCACCATATTATCAACGTGAATTACTTCAAAAATTGCAGCGCTTAATACAAGGAAAAAATCCTGTAGAAGAATATTATCAGCAATTACAAACTGGCCTGATTAGGTGTGGTATTATTGAGGAGAATGAAGCTATGCTTGCACGTTTTATGGGTGGATTAAATAGAGAGATTCAGACCATTCTAGAGTATAAAGATTATAATAATATCACTCGTTTATTCCATCTTGCTTGTAAAGCTGAACGTGAAGTGCAGGATCGACAGGCATTTGCGCGGACTAACTTTTCTGCAGGTCAACCTTCATCATGGACACCGCGTGCATCCTCTACTTCCACACATTCTACTGCACCGACACCTCCATCAGCTGTTACCTCCAGCCGTGATACAAGGAAGCAGGCACAACCACCATTATCTGCCAAGAGCACAACTATTGGGCCTGCACAGAGTTCTTCTTCTTCCATGGCATCAACAGGGCACACCAGTGATATTATTTGTCGTCGTTGTAAGGGAAGAGGGCATTTTGCGAGAGAATGCAAATCTCAGCGTGTGATGATTGCTACTGATGGTGGATATGAGTCCGCTAGTGACTATGATGAGGAGACTTTGGCTCTTATTACACGTGAAGCACACGGTGGAGACGATTCTGATCATGTGACGCAATACATGGCTCCTGAAGATGCTGACAGGTATGAATGTTTAGTTGTTCAACGTGTTTTGAGTGCGCAGGTTACACAAGCTGAGCAAAATCAGAGGCATAATTTGTTCCATACAAAGGGAGTTGTGAAGGAACGTTCTGTTCGCGTGATCATAGATGGAGGGAGTTGCAACAACTTGGCCAGCATGGAGATGGTGGAGAAGCTATCTCTCACCACAAGACCACATCCACATCCTTACTACATCCAATGGTTCAACAACAGCGGCAAGGTTAAGGTAACACGTACTGTTCATGTGCATTTTAGTATCTCTACATATGCTGATTATGTTGATTGTGATTTGGTACCTATGCAAGCATGTTCCTTATTACTTGGTAGACCATGGCAATTTGATAAAAATTCTGTACACCATGGTAGAAACAATCAGTATACTCTTGTTCATAAGGATAAAAATATTACTTTGCTTCCTATGACTCCTGTTTCCATTTTGAAAGATGATATTAATAGAGCTAATAAAGCAAAACAGGAGAAAAATAAGAGTGAAAATCATATTGTGGCAAAAGAATTTGAGCAACAAATGAATCCTAATAATAAACCATCTACTGTTGCTTCTGAAATTAAATTGAAAAGTGCATGTTTACTTGCCACCAAATCTGATATTGATGAGCTAGATTTTAGCAAATCTGTTTGCTATGCTTTTGTGTGCAAAGAGGCATTATTTTCATTCGAGGACGTGCCTTCCTCTTTGCCTCCTTCTGTCACTAACATTTTGCAGGAGTTCGCCGACGTCTTTCCACAAGACGTGCCACCGGGATTACCACCTATTCGAGGGATTGAGCATCAGATTGACTTAATTCTCGGTGCATCGCTACCCAACCGCGCACCATACCGTACCAATCTAGAAGAGACGAAGGAGATTATGCGTCAAGTACAGGAGCTACTCGACAAAGGTTATATACGCGAATCCCTTATTCCTTGTGTTGTTCCTATTATTCTAGTGCGGAAAAAGGATGGTACATCGCGTATGTGTGTTGATTGTAGAGGCAATAATAATATTACTATTCGTTATCGTCATCCTATTCCTAGGCTAGATGATATGCTTGATGAATTGAGTGGCTCTACAATATTCTCCAAAGTTGATTTGCGTAGTGGATACCATCAAATTCGTATGAAATTGGGAGATGAATGGAAAACAACATTTAAAACTAAGTTTGGATTATATGAGTGGTTAGTCATGCCTTTTGGGTTAACTAATGCACCTAGTACTTTCATGAGATTAATGAATGAAGTTTTACGTGCTTTCATTGGACGATTTGTGGTAGCATACTTTGATGATATATTGATTTATAGCAGAACTTTGGAGGAACATTTGGAACATTTACGTGCTGTTTTTATTGCTCTAGGTGATGCACGTTTGTTTGGTAACCTTGGAAAGTGCACCTTTTGCACCGACCGAGTCTCTTTTCTTGGCTATGTTGTTACTTCACAGGGAATTGAGCTTGATAAAGCCAAGATTGAAGCTATTGAGAGTTGGCCGTGGCCCAAAACGGTCACACACGTGAGGAGTTTCCTTGGCCTCGCTGGATTCTATCGGCGTTTTGTGAGAGATTTCAGCACCATTGCTGCGCCTCTCAATGAGCTTACAAAGAAGGATGTGCCTTTTGTTTGGGGTACTGCACAGGAAGAAGCATTCACGGTATTGAAAGATAAGTTAACACATGCTCCTTTACTCCAACTTCCTGATTTTAATAAGACTTTTGAGCCTGAATGTGATGCTAGTGGAATTGGGTTAGGAGGTGTGTTATTACAAGATGGTAAACCTGTTGCATACTTTTCTGAAAAATTGAGTGGGCCTAGTCTGAATTATTCTACTTATGATAAGGAATTATATGCTCTTGTTCAGACTTTGGAAACATGGCAACATTATTTATGGCCCAAAGAATTTGTTATACATTTTGATCATGAATCTTTGAAGCACATTAAAAGTCAAGAAAAACTGAACCGTAGACATGCTAAATGGGTTGAATTCATAGAGACTTTCCCTTAAGTTATTAAACACAAGAAGGGAAAAGAAAATGTTATTGCTGATGCTTTGTCTCGTCGTTATACTATTCTTTCACAACTTGACTTTAAAATATTTGGTTTGGAGACCATCAAAGATCAATATGTGCACGATGCTGAATTTAAAGATGTATTGTAGAATTGTAAAGAAGGAAGAACATGGAACAAGTTCGCCGTTAATGATGGATTTGTATTTCGTGCTAACAAGCTATGCATTCCAGCTAGCTCTGTTCGTCTTTTGTTGTTGCAGGAGGCACATGGAGGAGGATTAATGGGACACTTTGGCGTGAAGAAGACGGAGAACGTACTTGCTACGCATTTCTTTTGGCCAAAGATGCGACAGGATGTTGAGCGTTTTGTTGCTCGCTACACTACATGTCAAAAAGCTAAGTCACGACTCAATCCTCATGGTTTATATATGCCTTTGCCTGTCCCTAGTGTTCCTTGGGAAGATATATCTATGGACTTTGTTTTGGGTTTACCTCGAACAAAGAAGGGGAGGGATAGCATATTTGTTGTCGTGGATAGGTTCTCGAAGATGGCACACTTTATACCATGTCATAAAAGCGATGCTGCTGCTAATGTTGCTGATTTGTTCTTTCGTGAAATTATTCGCTTGCATGGTGTGCCAAATACTATTGTTTCAGATCGTGATACTAAATTTCTTAGCCACTTTTGGAGATGTTTATGGGATAAGTTGGGGACTAAATTGCTTTTTAGTACTACATGTCACCCCCAAACTGATGGACAAACTAAAGTAGTCAATAGAACTTTGTCTACTATGCTTAGGGCTATTTTGAAGAATAACAAGAAAATGTGGGAAGAATGCTTGCCTCATATTGAATTTGCTTATAATCGTTCGTTTCATTCTACTACTAAGATGTGCCCTTTTGAAATTGTCTATGGTTTCCTACCTCGTGCACCTATTGATTTGTTGCCTCTTCCATCTTCGGAGAAGGTTAATTTTGATGCTAACAACGTGCTGAATTGATCTTCAAAATGCATGAGTTAACTAAGGAAAATATTGAGCGCATGAATGCTAAATATAAACTTGTTGGAGATAAGGGTAGAAAACGTGTTGTCTTTGCACCTGGAGATCTTGTTTGGTTACATTTGCGTAAGGATAGGTTTCATAATTTGCGCAAGTCAAAGCTAATGCCACGTGCTGATGGTCCTTTCAAGGTGTTAGAGAAAATATATGGTAATGCGTATAAACTTGAGTTGCCTGCAGATTTTGGGGTTAGTCCCACATTTAACATTGCAGATTTGAAGCCTTACTTGGGTGAGGAAGATGAGCTTCCGTCGAGGACAACTTCAATTCAAGAAGAGGAGGATGATGAGGACATCACTAACAAGGTTACACCCAGAGCCCCAACTGACACATATACATGACCAATTACTAGAGCTCGCGCACGCCAATTAAATTACCAGGTACTTTCGTTTCTTGGTAATGATTCTAATGTTCATGAGAATATGATGCTGCCTAAATTGGATACATTTGTCTTGCTTACAAATGAAGGGCCTAGCTTGGACAAGAAGGATGAACATTGGAGCAAGATCAAGCATGGAGATGATGGCATGCGCAAGGGGAACAAGAACGGAGTTACAAGTGATGATTTCAGGACTTTGAAGCCACCATAATGAGTTTGTGAAGCCTTGGACGAAATATACAAGATGCCACTTCATAAATTTCGTCCAGAGACTATTATAGGTGTTGCGTCACCTTATTATTGGGCCAGACCCATGTAATTTTGAAATACTTGAGTATAGGCTGTTTTTAGAGTCTGTATGTGTGGGGAACAAGAGTTAGGGTTGGTTTCGGACCCCTCCTCCAAGGGCCACGAAATTCCCCCCTCTTCCACCATATATACAGCCCTTAGGGCGTCGTTTAGACTTTGGGTTTTGTTTAGATTAAAGTTCGCCATAGCTGCAACTTCGCGTACTTCGTTTGTGTTCAACGACCAGACAAAGACGTCACAGAACCCCACTTGATCAATAAAGCTTTCCTCTTGAATTCGCAATATCCAGATTGCAATCTCAGTTTCTTGGTTGTTCTTCGTTTGCCTGCAGGAAACAGACCTTCGTGGTCAGGTTGATCGCGCTACGGCGTGGTTAATAACCTCTCGGAGTTGGTTTAGCGATTGCTAAGGCGCGACGTCCTCGCACGTTCGTAGTCGGATCGTCAAAGTCGACTTCCTCCAAAACGATAGCCACCATCTCATCGAAAGACGGGACACC
This sequence comes from Secale cereale, assembly GCA_902687465.1. Classification (NCBI taxonomy): domain Eukaryota; kingdom Viridiplantae; phylum Streptophyta; class Magnoliopsida; order Poales; family Poaceae; genus Secale; species Secale cereale. The sequence goes on from LR738711.1 coordinate 658,944,574, forward strand.
TTTGCCTCTATCACTTGGTGGATTCCTACTAGGAGCCCCTCTCTTGGGGGCGCGCCATAGGGGCTGACCGGCCTCCCCTTGCTCCTTTATATACGGGGGCAGGGGGCACCCTAGAACACACAAGTTGACAATTATTTTAGCCGTGCGCGGTGCCCCCCTCCACAGAAACACACCTCGATCATATTGTCGCAGTGCTTAGGCGAAGCCCTACGTCGGTAACTTCATCAACACCGTCACCACGCCGTCGTGCTGACGGAACTCTCCTTCGGCCTCAACTGGATCAAGAGTTCCAGGGACGTCATCGAGCTGAACATGTGCAGATCGCGGAGGTGCCGTGCGTTCGGTGCTTGATCGGTTGGATCGCGAAGACGTTCGACTACATCTACCGTGTTACTAAACGCTTCCGCTTTCGGTCTACGAGGGTACGTGGACACACTCTCTCGCTCGTTGCTATGCTTTTCCTAGATAGATCTTTTGTGAACGTAGGATTTTTTTGAAATACTATGTTCCCCAACAGTGGCATCTGAGCCAGGTCTATGCATAGATGATATGCACGAGTAGAACACAATGAATTGTAGGCGATAATAGTCATACTGCTTACCAGCATGTCATACTTCTATTCGGCGGTATTGTGAGATAAAGCGGCCCGGACCGACATTACGCGTACGCTTACGTGAGACTGGTTTCACCGTTACGAGCACTCGTTGCTTAAAGATGACCGGCGGGTGTCTGTCTCTCACTTTAGTTGAATCGAGTGTGACTATGCCCGGTCCTTGTGAAGGTTAAAACAACACACTTGACGAAAAATCATTGTGGTTTTGTATGCGTAGGTAAGAACGATTCTTGCTAAGCCCGTAGCAGCCACGTAAAACTTGCAACAACAAAGTAGATGACGTCTAACTCGATTTTGCAGGGCATGTTGTGATGTGATATGGTCAAGACATGATGAGTTATACATTATTGTATGAGATGATCATGTTTTGTAAATTATCGGCAACTGGCAGGAGCCTTATGGTTGTCTCTTTATTGTATGAATTCCGAAAGCCATGTAATTGCTTTACTTCATCACTATGAGTTAGCGATAGTAGTAGTAGAAATAGTTGGCAAGACGAGCACGACGCTGCGATGAAGATCATGGTGTCAAGCCGGTGATGATGGAGATCATGACGGTGCTTTGGAGATGGAGATCAAAAGCACAAGATGATGATGGACATATCATGTCACATATTTTGATTCCATGTGATGTTTATCTTAAGGATTTTTATTTCCATGCCCCTGGTTCCTTAGCTCTACTAATTCATCCCCACTCTAGTAACTTTTGCTCACTTTTCCCCACTCCCTTGCCCAAAACCCTCAGAACAGGTTATAATGGACATTGCCGTCGGGTCAATGCCTTTGACCTAGGGCTGGGCATATAACCCGGAAACCGATGTACCGAACCGAAATAACCGGCACCGAAGCCGAATACACCAAAACCGAAAACTTGGGTAGTACAATCGGTTTGCATGTCTGAAAAACCGAAGATAGTTCGGTGAATTCGGGTTTAGCACTCGGTCAACCGAATTGACCGAAACACCGAGTAAAAAATAGCCTGGCCCATATGCGCCAAGTACTACTATCCCTACGGGCCTACCCTAATCCCTTGTAGTCGCATGCGGTGAGTAGCGAGCGAGCCGCGCGCCGGCTAACCTCTGCAATTAAATTCACCGCCTCCTCTCTTCCCACATGGATTTTTTATTAAGATAATCCCAGCATGGAGTTTAATGGTCGACGCTTTCTGGTGTTCCCAATGCTGAGCATGTGAGTTGGCGTGGAGGCTACTACTAGTACTACTATCTTTTACTAGCAGGCATGCATGCAGTGCTACAGGGTGTAGTACACCCGTACAGACACTGATTACTGTCAGTAGCCACAGTGATTCCTGCCGCTGCTCGCCTTTTCTATTATATAAGTATATATATCGGTGCCACTGGGTCACGACCGAAGACCGAACCGATTTCTCGGTGCACCGGAACATCGGTTTCTCAGTATTTTATTACCAGATCGGTCAGTGTTTTCTCAAAACCGAGTTGTTGCAGAAACCGAAGAACCGCACCGATCGGTTCGGGGGAACAGAACGCCCAGCCCTACTTTGACCGTTAACTTTGACGAGTGGGGCCGCGTATACGTGGGTGCATGCAAGAGCGCGGTCGTGCGCGGTCGTGGGGTAGCACGTGTCAATGGACATGCCCGGAACGACCATCATATAAAGAGGGGCAACCACCTCCATCGCCCCTACCATTTCCCCGAAATCCTCTCCCTGCTGCATCGTCTTCCTCTTCCCCACCGGCGTCGTCTTGCTCTCCTCCACTGCCTCCTCCGCACCGTCTCGCTCTCCCCCACCGCATCCTCTTCCTCACTAATACGTCTCCAACGTATCTATACTTTTTGATTGTTCCATGCTATTATATTATCCTTCTAGGATGTCTTATGGGCTTTTATATACACTTTTATATGATTTTTGGGACTAACCTATTAACCTAGAGCCCAGTGCCAGTTTCCGTTTTTTCCTTGTTTTTTAGTTTTACAGAAAAGGAATATCAAATGGAGTCCAATTGACGTGCCAATTTTTGATGATTTTTTATGGACCAAAAGAAGCCCCCGAAGTAAAAGAGTTGGGTTAGGAGAGTCACGGGCTGCCGACGAGGGTGGGGGGCGCGCCCTGGGCAGGTGGTGGTGCCGCCCTATCTCGTGGACGGCTCGGAGGGCCCCCTGACTTGTGCCCTACGCCAAAAAATCCTATAAATACGGAAACCTTCGGAAATAAACCTAGATCGGGAGTTCCGCCACCAAAAGCCTGTGTAGCCACCGAAAACCAATCTACACCCTGTTCTGGCACCCTGCCGGAGGGGGGAATCCCTCTCCGATGGCTATCTTCATCATCCCGGCGCTCTCCATGACGAGGAGGGAGTAGTCCACCCTCGGGGCTGAGGGTATGTACCATTAGCTATGAGTTTGATCTCTCTCTCTCTCTCGCGTTCTTGAGATGGCATGATCTTGATGTATCGCGAGCTTTGCTATTCTAGTTGGATCTTTTAATGCTTCTCCCCCTGTACTCTCTTGTAATGGATTGAGTTTTCCCTTTGAAGTCATCTTATCGGATTGAGTCTTTAAGGATTTGAGAACACTTGATGTACGTCTTGCATGTGTTTATCTGTGGTGACAATGGGATATCATGTGATCTACTTGATGTATGTTTTGGTAATCAACTTGCGGGTTCCGTGACATTGGGAATCTATGCATAGGGGTTGGCACACGTTTTCGTCTTGACTCCCCGGTAGAAACTTTAGGGCACTCTTTGAAGTTCTTTGTGTTGATTGAATAGATGAATCTGAGATTGTGTGATGCATATCGTATAATCATGCCCACGGATACTTGAGGTGACAATGGAGTATCTAGGTGACATTAGGGTTTTGGTTGATTTGTGTCTTAATGTGTTATTCTAGTACGAACTCTATGATATATTGAACGTTACTACGGACTCTTGAATAGTTCGATCAGAAAGAATAACTTTGAGGTGGTTTCGTACCCTACCATAATCTCTTTGTTTGTTCTCCGCTATTAGTTACTTTGTGGTGACTCTTTGTTGCATGTTGAGGGCTAGTAATATGATCCAATTATGTTATCCTTGTTGAGAGAACTTGCACTAGTGAAAGTATGAACCCTAGGCCTTGTCTCCTATCATTGCACTGCCGTTTATGCTCACGTTTACCACTTGCTACCTTGCTGTTTTTATATTTTCTTATTACAAAAACCTATATCTACCATCCATATTGCACTTGTATCACCATCTCTTCGCCGAACTAGTGCACCTATACAATTTACCATTGTATTAGGTGTGTTGGGGACACTAGAGACTCTTTGTTATTTGGTTGCAGGGTTGTTTGAGAGAAACCATCTTCATCCTACGCCTCCCATGGATTGATAAACCTTAGGTCATCCACTTCAGGGAAATTTGCTACTGTCCTACAAACCTTTGCACTTGGAGGCCCAACAACGTCTACAAGAAGAAGGTTGCGTAGTAGATATCAAGTTCTTTTATGGCGCCGTTGCCGAGGAGGTTAGTGCTTGAAGGTATATCTTTAGATCTTGCAATCGAATCTTTTAGTTTCTTGTTATTTTCACTAGTTTCGTTTATAAAAGAAAACTACAAAAAAAATGGAATTAAGGTTACCTCATATGCTTCATCTTTTTAATATCTTCCGTGAAAATGATGGAAAGGAAAATTGTGCTCAAGTACTAGAAGAAGAATTACATAAAATACTTGGCTTAAAGTATGTGCATGATGAGCATGATTGCAATGTTGTTAGTATGAATTCTTTGATTACCATGATGCTAATGATATGCAAAGCCACAAGCTTGGGGAAGCTATGTTTGATGAAGATAATATTTTTAGTCCCCCAAGTTTTGATGAGCAAATTTATTATGATGAAAGCATGCCTCCTATTTATGATGATTATATTTATGAAAGTGGATTTGGAGAGGTCATGACTTTATTTAGTGATGAATCCACTATTTCGGAAGAGGTTCCAATTGATTATGAGAACAAAGTTTCTATCTACGATGATTATTGTGATGACACGTATGCTATAAAGAATAATGATAACCATGAAACTTGTCATCATGATTTTAGTTTTCAATTGGATTATGCTTCACATGATAGTTATTTTGTTGAGTTTGCTCCCACTACTATGAATGAGAAGAATTTTGCTTATGTGGAGAGTAGTAAAATTTCTATGCTAGTAGATCATGAAAAGAATGCTTTATGTGCTGTTTATATTGTTGAAGTCATTCATGATGCTACTGAAAATTATTATGAGAGAGGATCATATGCTTCTACATATTGCAATAATATCAAGTTTCCTCTCTATGTGCTTAAAGTTTTGAAGCTATGCTTGTTTTGCTTTCCTATGCTAGTTGATTATTGTCCCCATAAGTTGTTTGCTCACAAAATCCCTATGCATAGGAAGTGGGTTAGACTTAAATGTGCTAGTCATATTCTTCATGATGCTCTCCTTATGTTTCAATTCTTATCTTTTATGCGAGCATCTTTGAAATCATCATGCCTAGCTAAGGGCGTTAAACGATAGCGCTTGTTGGGAGGCAACCCCACTTTATTTTATTTTCTTTGATTTTGCTTCTGTTTAGGAATAAATATTGCATCTAGCTTATGTTTAGATGTGGTTTCATGTTTTAATTAGTGTTTGTGCCAAGTAGAACCTTTGGGAAGACTTGTGTGAAGTATATATGATCATGCTGTAAAAAACAGAAACATTAGCGCTCACGAGAATAGTCATAAGATTTTACTGGAGTGTGCTATTTAGTTGATTCTTTTTGAAGATGATTAATAGACAAATTCCTCACGTTTGCCAATTTAGTTTGATTTTTTTGGAGTTACAGAAGTATTCGAAAGTTACAAATTACTACAGACTGTTCTGTTTTGACAGATTCTGTTTTTCATGTGTTGTTTGCTTATTTCGATGCATCTATGAGTAGTATTGGGAAGTATGAATCATAGAGAAGTTGGAATACAGTAGGTTTAACACCAATATAAACAAAGAATGAATTCATTGCAGTACCTTGGAGTAGTGGTTTGCTTTCTTATACTAACGGAGCTCGCGAGATTTTTGTCTAAGTTTTGTGTTGTGAAGTTTTCAAGTTTTGAGTATTGCTTTGATGGACTATGGAACAAATAGTAGGAATAGCCTAAGCTTGGGGATTCCCAAGGCACCCCAAGGTAATATTCAAGGACAACCAAAAGCCTAAGCTTGGGGATGCCCCGGGAAGGCATCCCCTCTTTTGTCTTCGTCTATCGGTAACTTTACTCGATGCTATATTTTTATTCACCACATGATATGTGTTTTGCTTGGAGAGTCGTTTTATTTTATTTTGTTTTGCTTGCTGTTTGAATAATATCCCAAGACCTTAAGTTCTTAAATGTTAGTGAGTCTTCACATAGTTAAATAATTATTCAACTACTCATTGATTTTCACTTATATCTTTCGGAGTAGTTTGATATTGCTCTAGTGCTTCACTTATATCTTTTAGAGCACGCGGTGGTTTTATTTTGAAGAAATAGATGAACTATCATGCTTCACTTATATCCTTTTGAGAGTCTATTAGAACAGCATGGTAATGTGCTTTGGCTATAAAACTAGCCTTCACATTATAGGCATCCAAGATCAATGTAGTAAAAACTTCCACACTAAGTGCATTGAATATGATGAGAAGTTGGATGCTTGATAATTGTTTTGAGATATGAGGATAGTGATATTAGAGTCATGCTAGTGGAGTTATTATGAAATTGAGAAATGATTGTGTTAAGGTTAGTGATTCACGTAGCATGCACGTATGGTGAACTGCCATGTGACGAAGTTAGATCATGATGTATTTGTAAAGTGGCAACCTTTGTGTGGAGGTCGGGGGCATGCGATGGTTAACTCCTACCAACCTCCCCCCTAGGAGCATGCGTTGATTCCTTTGTTTTGATGACTCGTAGATTTTTGCAATAAGTATATGAGTTCTTTATGACTAATGTTGAGTCCATGGATTATACGAACTCTCACCCTTCCACCATTGGTAGCCTCTCTTGTATCATGCAACTTTCGCCGGTACCATACACCCACTATATATCCTTCCTCAAAACAGCCACCATATATATTCCTCAAAAAATAAACCATACCTACCTATCATGGCATTTCCATAGCCATTCTGAGATATATTGCCATGCAACTTTCCATCGTTCCGTTCATATGACACGCATCATATTGTCATATTACCATGCATGATCATGTAGTTGACATCGTATTTGTGGCAAAGACACCATGCATAATTTTTCCTACATGTCACTCTTGATTCATTGCCCATCCCAGTACACCGCCGGAGGCATTCATATAGAGTCATACTTGTTCTAGTATCGAGTTGTAATATCGAGTTGTAATTTAATGAAAGTGTGATGACCATCATTATTAGAGCATTGTCTCATGCGAGGAAAGGCTAAATCAATAAAGCCCCTCCACACAAAAAAGGAAAAGGCCAAAGAAAAAAAGGCCCCAAAAAAGAGGACAATTGCTACTATCTTTTTCCACACTTGTGCTTCAAAGTAGAACCATGTTCTTCATGATAGAGAGTCTCATGTTTAGTCACATTTATATACTAGTGGGAATTTTTGTTATAGAACTTCGCTTGTATATTCCAACGACGGGCTTTCTCAAATGCCCTAGGTCTTCGTGAGCAAGCAAGTTGGATGCACACCCACTAGTTTCTTTTGTTGAGCTTTCATACATATTTAGCTCTAGTGCATCCGTTGCATGGCAATCCCTACTCACTCCCATTGATATCTATTGATGGGCATCTCCATAGCTCGTTGATACGCCTAGTCGATGTGAGACTATCTCCCTCCTTTTTGTCTTCTCCACAACCACCACTCTATTCCACATAGTGCTATGTCCATGGCTCACGCTCATGTATTGCGTGAAAGTTGAAAGGTTTGAAAGAATAGAGTATGAAAACAAGTGTTTGGCTGAAATCGGGGTTGTGCATGATATGAATATTTTGTGTGATGAAGAGGGAGCATAGCCAGACTATATGATTTTGTAGGGATAACTTTCTTTAGCCATAGTATTTTGGGAAGACATGATTGCTTTGTTAGTATGCTTGAAGTATTATTATTTCTTATGTCAATATAAACTTTTGTCTTGAATCTGTCAGATATGAACATTCATGCCACAATTAAGAGAATTACATTGAAAAACTATGTTGGTTAGCATTCCACATAAAAAATTCTGTTTTTATCATTTACCTACTCGAGGACGAGCAGGAATTAAGCTTGGGGATGCTGATACGTCTCCAATGTATCTATAATTTTTGATTGTTCCATGCTATTATATTATCCTTCTAGGATGTCTTATGGGCTTTTATATACACTTTTACATGATTTTTGGGGCTAACCTATTAACCTAGAGCCCAGAGCCAGTTTCTGTTTTTTCCTTGTTTTTGAGTTTTACAGAAAAGGAATATCAAATGGAGTCCAATTGACATTCCAATTTTTGATGATTTTTTCTGGACCAAAAGAAGCCCCCGAAGTAAAAGAGTTGGGCCAGGAAAGCCACGAGCTGCCCACGAGGGTGGGGGGCGCGCCCTGGGCAGGTGGTGGCGCCACCCTATCTCATGGACGGCCCGGAGGGCCCCTTGACTTGTGCCCTACGCAAAAAATCCTATAAATACTGAAACCTTTGGAAATTAACCTAGATCGGGAGTTCCGCCGCCGAAAGCCTCTGTAGCCACCGAAAACCAATCTACACCCTGTTCTGGCACCCTGCCGGAGGGGGGAATCCCTCTCCGCTGGCTATCTTCATCATCCCGGCGCTCTCCATGACGAGGAGGGAGTAGTCCACCCTCGGGCATGAGGGTAAGTACCATTAGCTATGTGTTTGATCTCTCTCTCTCTCTCTCTCTCTCTCTCTCTCTCTCTCTCTCTCTCTCGTGTTCTTGATATGGCATGATCTTGATGTATCGCGAGCTTTGCTATTCTAGTTGGATATTATAATGCTTCTCCCCCTCTACTCTCTTGTAAGGGATTGAGTTTTCCCTTTGAAGTTATCTTATCGGATTGAGTCTTTAAGGATTTGAGAACACTTGATATATGTCTTGCACGTGTTTATCTGTGGTGACAATGGGATATCATGTGATCTACTTGATGTATGTTTTGGTGATCAACTTGTGGGTTCCGTGACCTTGGGAATCTATGCATAGGGGTTGGCACACGTTTTCCTCTTGAATCTCTGGTAGAAACTTTAGGGCACTCTTTGAATTCCTTTGTGTTTGTTGAATAGATGAATCTGAGATTGTGTGATGCATATCGTATAATCATGCCTACGGATACTTGAGGTGACAATGGAGTATCTAGGTGACATTATGGTTTTGGTTGATTTGTGTCTTAAGGTGTTATTCTAGTACGAACTGTATGATAGATTGAACGTTACTACGGACTCTTGAATAGATCGATCAGAAAGAATAACTTTGAGGTGGTTTCGTACCTACCATAATCTCTTCGTTTGTTCTCCGCTATTAGTTACTTTGGAGTGACTCTTTGTTGCATGTTGAGGGCTAGTAATATGATCCAATTATGTTATCCTTGTTGAGAGAACTTGCACTAGTGAAAGTATGAACCCTAGGCCTTGTCTCCTATCATTGCACTGCCGTTTATGCTCACGTTTACCACTTGCTACCTTGCTGTTTTTATATTTTCTTATTACAAAAACCTATATCTACCATCCATATTGCACTTGAATCACCATCTCTTCGCCGAACTAGTGCACCTATACAATTTACCATTGTATTGGGTGTGTTGGGGACACAAGAGACTCTTTGTTATTTGGTTGCAGGGTTGTTTGAGAGAGACCATCTTCATCCTACGCCTCCCACTGATTGATAAACCTTAGCTCATCCACTTGAGGGAAATTTTCTACTGTCCTACAAACCTCTGCACTTGGAGGCCCAACAATGTCTACAAGAAGAAGGTTGCGTAGTAGACATCACTCACCTTCATCGCCTCCATCTATCCGATGGACAAAGCTCGTGGCGACGCCGTCGCAACGGCCGGAGAAGTGGTAAAGTAGCGGGGCGCGGTGATCGCGGATGTCGGCGGCGTCCACGACGGTGCGGGGAAACTCGCAACTGTTGCGGATGTGGGGAAGGAGGTGGCGGGATTCGCCTCAACGCAGAAGGTGACGGCGACGAGCGGCACAGTCCATACCGATGCCCCCCATACGCAGGAGGTGACAGAGGTATTTGCACTTGCTTTGCTTTAGGATATTTGCTTGTAGAGTTAGTTGCATTGGTTAGATTGTGGATTCATACGGTAGTTCAGATGGTTAGAGTAGTTGGTTTGACGGATGGGCCGGGGTTTTTTGTATGGGTTGGGGGGATGGGGTTTTTTGGACTAGGGTTTGTTGGATAAATGCCAGCTAGATGTTGTGAACTATGATTTTAGGTGCTGCAATGATTGGGGTTTTTAGATTTGGATAAATTCGTTGCAAAAAATGCTAGATGTTGTGAACAGATTGATTTTTTAATGCTATGATGCTTATTAGATTTGTTTTTAGTGCTCACAGATTGGGGGTTTTAATACTATCATGCTTATTAGACTTGTTTTTTATGCTTATTAGATTCGTTGCAAAAATGCTACATGTTGTGAACAGATTGGGGCTTATTAGATTGATTAAGAAGTTATTGATTCAAGTTATATTAGCTCTGTTGTTCACAATATGTCCACAATATGTAGTTATATTAGCTCTGTTGTTCAATGTGTTTGCATGACAATGGAAAATGCAAATAGGATCATAGCATATTAGCCCTATGATCAAGTGTGCACATCTAAATTTCAATACGTAGTTATATTAGCTCTATTGTTCAATGTGTGTGCATGACGATGGAAAATGCAAATAGGATCATAGTATATTAGCCCTATGTATTTACTAGTGATGGATGTAATTGTATATTCAGGAGGATGATGGTTGGGGGAAGAAGAGGAAGATAGACTATACTTTCGACGACCCGTACGATCCAACATATGGTGACGACAAAGAGTATGAGGTAAGCCTACTTGAAATTTAGATTTTTGATTTAGTTCGTTGACATGGTGCATTCCCATGAATCTATAATATACTAATTTAATTCATTCGTGTGTGCAGTATCTCTCTGGGGAAGATGTGGATGTGGACCGCGGAAACTTCACCTCCTTCAAAGAGAAGGAAGAGGAGAAGATCAGGGTCAAGGGCGTGGGTTACTACTACAAGAGCAGGACCAAAACCCGACGCTGCCCCTATTGTATCCCCAAGACAAAGCTAAAGTCCGGCCGCTTCGCTCACCTTCTAGCTCATGTAGAAGATGTGGCCATCCACGGCGAGGACTACAAGATCATGGGGCAGCATGCTGCCCTAGCCAAAGTCATGTCTCCCCAGTTATGATGTGTTTTAAGTACTTTAGGTTGTTTGCTGAACTATGTTGGTGAACTATGTTTGTGGGGCCCCATGTTTGTGAACAGGATGTGGTTAACTTTTAGTGGTTTGATGAATTTAATATGCATGTGGCTATCTTTGTTGGGTGTTTTTGTGTTTTAAATTTATCTGCTATGATTTGTTTCAGTGTTTTGAAAGTTCAGGTGCTACAATGATCACACATATGCTGCAAATATGCTGCAATCCATCATTTTATCAAGGGTTCCCTTTCATCAAATATTCCAATAACAGAGCAAAAAATAACATTTTAATGAAGATGTATTATCAACTATCTATGTTTGTGTAGGAGATCATGTGTGCAAAATTTGAGGTGATTTAGAGGAGGTCAAAGAAATTTGAATTTGAGAAATGTGCTCTAAATAAGCTCCCAGGCTAGGGTAAACAGCCCATTTGTAATCAAGTTTTTTGGACCTACTCTAAATGAGCCAAATGTTTTTTATTAACACCTATTCAATCTATATAGTGTAGATTCGAAGTCTCACTATGTTTTTAATTAATCTTCATATTTTTACATTTTCTTTTGCAAAAAATGCTTTAATATAAAAACTATTAAAAAACATGTTTAAAATATGAAAATGGAAAACTAACTTCAGATCCTTCTTATTCACTTTAAAACAAAGGTTTAGTGATTTTTTTGATTTTTTTCAAAAACAGAAGGTAACACCATCTCCTCTCCTGGAACTCTGAAATCATGTAGGTGATAGCTCATATGTGTGAAGATTTTCTCATGAAAATGACCATAGACCAAGTTTATGATTTTTGGTTGGTAACATGTCACATAAGACAACATTGTACGCAGGTTTTATTTTTTTTGATTTTTTAAAATTAATGGTGCTCATTTGACCTCGATCGTGCCAACTAGGTTTTTTTCATGAAAATGACCATAGACCACGTTTAGTATTTTTCCTCGTTATTGTGTCTTATAAAACGATGAACGGCGAAGGTTTTATATTTTTTCGATTTTTTAAAATTAGTTATGCTCAGTCAAAGCCTTCCAAACCCTGTTGACCAGCTCAAAACCCCTCTAAACCCCGCGGGGTTTCGCCTAACCCTTGCTCCCAACGTCAGCCGTCCGATCATACCCCCGCGCCAAGCAACAACCCTCAGATCTGGCCTTCTAGAAGGAACTAGGTGGGCTGGCTGTGTGCAGGCTCTGCGCCGTTGGATCACAAGGACGGCTCTGTTGGGGAACGTAGCAGAATTCAAAAAATTTCTACGCTTTCACCAAGATCCAACTAAGGAGACATCTAGCAACGAGCAAATAAGAGTGCATCTACATACGGTTATGTAGATCGCGAGCGGAAGCTTTCGAAGAAGCGTGGATGAAGTAGTCGTACTCTTCACGTTCTTCGTCACCGATGATCTAGCGCCGAACGGACGGCACCTCCGCGTTCAACACACGTCTGGTACAGCAACGTCTCCTCCTTCTTGATCCAGCAAGGGGGGAGGAGAGGTCGTCGGAGATCCAGCAGCACGACGGCGTGGTGGTGGATGCAACGGGAATTCCTGCAGGGCTTCGCCGGCGCCCTGCGGAGGGAGTATGAGGTGTGACGGGAGGGGGAGAGGCGCCAGGGACTTGGTGCGGCTGCCCTCTCCCCCCCACATATATATAGGGGGCCAGGGGGGTGCGCCAGCCCCTGCAGATCCAATCTGCAAGGGGGGGGGCTAGGGGGGAGTCTTGCCCCCCAAGGCAAGGGGGGCGCCCCTCCCCCTAGGGTTTCAACCCTAGGCGCATGGGGAGGGGGGCCCATGTGGTGCGCCAGCCCACCAGGGGCTGGCCACTTCCCCCATGCAGCCTAGGGGCCCCACCGGGATGGGTGGCCCCACCCGGTGGACCCCCGGGACCCCTCCGGTGGTCTCCGGACACTCCCGTGACCCCCGGAGATCACCCGATGGCCGAAACTGGACTTCCTATATATCATTCTTTACCTCCGGACCATTCCGGAACTCCTCGTGACGTCCGGGATCTCATCCGGGACTCCGAACAACTTTCGGGTTTGCACGTGCATGTATCTCTACGACCCTAGCGTTACAGAACCTTAAGTGTGTAGACCCTACGGGTTCGGGAGACATGTAGACATGACCGAGACCACTCTCCGGTCAATAACCAACAACGGGATCTGGATACCCATGTTGGTTCCCACGTGTTCCTCGATGATCTTCATCGGATGAACCACCGTGTCAAGGATTCACTCAATCCCGTAGTTATTCCCTTTGTCCATTGGTACGGTACTTGCCCGAGATTCGATCGTTGGTATTCCCGATACCTTGTTCAATCTCGTCATGGCAAGTCTCTTTACTCGTTCCGTAATCCATCATCCCGTGACTAACTCCTTAGTCACTTTGAGCTCATTATGATGATGTCTTACCGAGTGGGCCCAGAGGCACCTCTCCGTCATACGGAGTGACAATATCCCAGTCTCGGTTCGTACCAACCCAACAGACACTTTCGGAGATACCCGATGCGTACCTTTATAGCCACCCAGTTATGTTGTGACGTTTGGCACACCCAAAGTATTCCTACGGCATCCGGGAGTTGTACAACCTCATGGTCTAAGGAATAAATACTTGACACCGAAAAGCTTATGCATTACAAACTATACGATCTCGTGCTATGCTTAGGATTGGGTCTTGTCCATCACATCATTCTCCTAATGATGTGATCCCGTTATCACTGACATCCTATGTCCATTGTCAGGAAACCGTGACCATCTGTTGATCAACGAGCTGGTAACTAGAGGCTTACCAGGGACTCATTGTGGTCTATGTATTCACACATGTATCGCTGTTTCCGTACAATACAATTTAAGCATGAATAACAGACGATTATCATGAACAAGGAAATATAATAATAATTCTTTTATTATTGCCTCTAGGGCATATTTCCAACAGTCTCCCACTTGCACTAGAGTCAATAATCTAGTTACATTGTGATGAATCGAACACCCATAGAGTTCTGGTGTTGATCATGTTTTGCCCGTGGAAGAGGTTTAGTCAACGGGTCTGCGACATTCAGATCCGTATGCACTTTACAAATATCTATATCTCCATCTTGAACATAATTCCGGATGGAGTTGAAACGGCGCTTGATGTGCTTGGTCTTCTTGTGAAACCTGGGCTCCTTGGTAATGGCAATGGCACCAGTGTTGTCACAGAAGAGAGTCATCGGGCTTGACACGCTTGGAATGACTCCTAGGTTGGTGATGAACTCCTTCATCTAGACTCCTTCCTGCGCTGCTTCGGAAGCAGCTATGTACTCTGCTTCACATGTAGATGCTGCCACGACGCTTTGCTTGCAACTGCACCAGCTGACTGCCCCACCATTCAAAATATACACGTATCCGGTTTGTGACTTAGAGTCATCCAGATCTGTGTCGAAGCTAGCATCGACATAACCCTTTATGACGAGCTCTTCGTCACCTCCATAAACGAGAAACATATCCTTAGTCCTTTTCAGGTACTTCAGGATGTTCTTGACCGTTGTCCAGTGTTCCATACCAGGATCACTTTGGTACCTCCCTACCAAACTTATGGCAAGGTTCACATCAGGTCTGGTACACAGCATGGCATACATGATAGAACCTATGGCCGAGGCATAGGGAATGACACTCATCTTTTCTCTATCTTCTGCCGTGGTCGGCGACTGAGCCTTGCTCAATCTCATACCTTGCAAAACAGGCAAGAACCCTTTCTTGGACTGATCCATATTGAACTTTTTCAATATCTTGTCAAGGTATGTACTTTGTGAAAGACCAATGAGGCGTCTTGATCTATCTCTATAGATTTTGATGCCTAATATGTAAGCAGCTTCTCCAAGGTCCTTCATTGAAAAACTCTTATTCAAGTAGGCCTTTACACTTTCCAAGAATTCTATATCATTTCCCATCAGCAATATGTCATCCACATATAATATGAGAAATGCTACAGAGCTCCCACTCACTTTCTTGTAGATACAGGCTTCTCCATAAGTCTGTATAAAGCCAAACGCTTTGATCACATCATTAAAGCGAATATTCCAACTCCGAGATGCTTGCACCAGCCCGTAAATCGAGCGCTGGAGCTTGCATACCTTGTTAGCATTCTCTGGATCGACAAAACCTTCCGGCTATATCATATACAACTCTTCCTTGAGGAAGCCATTCAGGAATGCTGTTTTGACGTCCATTTGCCATATCTCATAATCATAGAATGCGGCAATAGCTAACATGATTCTGACTGACTTAAGCATCGCTACGGGAGAGAAAGTCTCATCGTAGTCAATCCCTTGAACTTGTCGATAACCCTTAGCGACAAGCCGAGCCTTATAGATGGTCACATTACCACCGCGTCTGTCTTCTTCTTAAATATCCATTTGTTTTCTATGGCGTGCCTATCATCAGGCAAGTCCACCAAAGACCATACTTTGTTTTCATACATGGATTCTATCTCGGATTTCATGGCTCCAAGCCATTTATTGGAATCCGGGCCCGCCATCGCTTCTTCATAGTTCGAAGGTTCACCGTTGTCTAACAACATGATTTCCAGGACAGGGTTGCCGTACCACTCTGGTGTGGAACGTGCCCTCGTGGACCTTCGAAGTTCAGTAGTAACTTGATCTGTTTCTTCATGATCATCATCATTAGCTTTCTCCCTTGTCGGTGCAGGCACCTCAGGAACAATTTCCTACGCTGCGCTACTTTCCGGTTCAGGAGGGATGACTGTCACCTCATCAAGTTCTACTTTCCTCCCACTCACTTCTTTCGAGAGAAACTCTTTCTCCAGAAAGCATCCATTCTTGGCAACAAAGACTTTGCCTTCGGATCTGTGGTAGAAGGTGTACCCAATCGTTTCCTTTGGGTATCCTATGAAGACGCATTTTTCCGATTTGGGTTCGAGCATTTCAGGTTGAAGTTTCTTGACATAAGCATCGCAACCCCAAACTTTTAGAAACGACAACTTCGGTTTCTTGCCAAACCAAAGTTCATACGAAGTCGTCTCAACGGATTTCGACGGAGCCCTATTTAAAGTGAATGCGGCAGTCTCTAATGCATAACCCCAAAAAGATAGCGGTAAATCGGTGAGGGACATCATAGATCGCACCATGTCCAACATAGTACGATTTCGACGTTCGGACACACCGTTACGTTGAGGTGTTCCGGGCGGTGTCAATTGTGAAACAATTCCACAGTTCCTAAGGTGTGTGCCAAATTCATAACTTAAATATTCACCCCCACGATCTGATCGTAAGAACTTTATTTTTCTGTCACGTTGATTCTCAACCTCATTCTGAAATTCCTTGAACTTTTCAAAGGTCTCAGACTTGTATTTCATCAAATAGATATACCCATATCTACTCAAGTCATCTGTGAGGGTGAGAACATAACGATAGCCTCCGCGAGCCTCAACACTCATTGGACCGCACACATCGGTATGTATGATCTCCAACAAGTTGGTTGCTCGCTCCATTGTTCCGGAGAACGGAGTCTTGGTCATCTTGCCCAATAGGCATGGTTCGCACGTGTCAAATGATTCATAATCAAGAGACTCTAGAAGTCCATCTGAATGGAGCTTCTTCATACGTTTGACACCAATATGACCAAGGCGGCAATGCCACAAGTATGTGGGA
This sequence comes from Secale cereale, assembly GCA_902687465.1. Lineage (NCBI taxonomy): Eukaryota > Viridiplantae > Streptophyta > Magnoliopsida > Poales > Poaceae > Secale > Secale cereale. Next base: position 658,961,239 of record LR738711.1, read on the forward strand.
CTATCATTATCAACTTTACATCTTTTGGCATCTACACTATGAATATGTGTACCATCACGTTCGAGATTCATCAAAAATAAACCATTGACCAGCGGGGCATGACCATAAAACATATCTCTCAAATAAATAGAACAACCATTATTCTCCGATTTGAAAGAGTAGCCATCTCGCATAAGACGAGATCCAGATACAATGTTCATGCTCAAAGCTGGTACTAAATAACAATTATTAAGGTTTAAAACTAATCCCGAGGGTAGATGTAGAGGCAGCGTGCCGACGGCGATCACATCGACCTTGGAACCATTCCCGACGCGCATCGTCACCTCATCCTTCTCCAGTCTCCGCTTATTCCGCAGCTCCTGCTTAGAGTTACAAATATGAGCAACTGCATTGGTATCAAATACCCAGGAGCTACTACGAGCGCTGGTAAGGTACACATCAATAACAAGTATATCAAATATACCTTTGACGTTGCCGGCCTTCTTGTCTGCTAAGTATTTGGGGTAGTTCCGCTTCCAGTGACCCGTTCCCTTGCAATAAAAGCACTCTGTCTCAGGCTTGGGTCCATACTTTGGCTTCTTCCCGGCAACAGGCTTACCGGGCGCGGCAACTCCCTTGCCGTCCTTATTGAAGTTCTTCTTACCCTTGCCTTTCTTGAACTTAGTGGTTTTATTGACCATCAACACTTGATGTTCTTTCTTGTTGTCCACCTCCACTGATTTTAGCATCGAATACACCTCGGGAATGGACTTCTCCATCCCCTGCATATTGAAGTTTAACACGAAGCTCTTGAAGCTTGGTGGGAGCGACTGGAGGATTCTGTCAACGACCGCTTCATCTGGGAGATTCATTCCCAGCTGAGACAAGCGGTTGTGCAATCTAGAAATCTTGAGGATGTGCTCACTGACAGAACTATTTTCCTCCATCTTACAGCTGTAGAATGCGTCGGAGACGTCATATCTCTCGACTCGGGCATGAGCTTGGAAAACCATTTTCAGCTCTTCGAACATCTCATATGCTCCGTGGTTCTCAAAACGTTTTTGGAGCCCCGACTCTAAGCTGTAAAGCATGCCGCACTGAACCAGGGAGTAATCATCACTACGCGACTGCCAGACGTTCAAAACGTCTTGGGCCGCATCGGGAGCAGGTGCATCACCTAGCGGTGCTTCAAGGACATATGATCTCTTGGCAGCTATGAGGATAATCCTCAGGTTACGGACCCAATCCGTATAGTTGCTACCATCGTCTTTCAGCTTGGTTTTCTCTAGGAACGCGTTGAAGTTGAGGGAAACTTGAGCGTGGGCCATTTGATCTACAAGAGATATTGTAAAGAATTTAGACTAAGTTCATGATAATTAAGTTCATCTTAATCAAATTTTAATGAACTCCCACTCAGAATGACATCTCTCTAGTCATCTTAGTGATACACGATCCGAATCGACTAGCCCGTGTCCGATCATCACGTGAGACAGACTAGTCATCAACGGTGAACATCTTCATGTTGATCGTATCTTCTATATGACTCGTGTTCGACCTTTCGGTCTTCCATGTTCCGAGGCCATGTCTGTACATGCTAGGCTCGTCAAGTGAACCCTAAGTGTATTGCGTGTGTAAATCTGGCTTACACCCGTTGTATGCGAACGTTAGAACCTATCACACCCGATCATCACGTGGTGCTTCGGAACAACGAACTTTAGCAACGACGCACAGTTAGGGGGAACACAATTCTTGAAATTTTAGTGAGAGATCATCTTATTTACTACCGTCGTTCTAAGTAAACAAGATGCATAAACATGATAAACATCACATGCAATCAATTAAAGTGACATGATATGGCCAATATCATCTTGCTCCTTGGATCTTCATCTTTGGGGCACCATGATCATCTTGTCACCGGCTCGACACCATGATCTTCATCATCATGATCTCCATCACCGTGTCTTGAAGAAATCATCACGCCAGCTATTACTTCTACTACTATGGCTAACGTTTAGCAATAAAGTAAAGTAATTACATAGCGTTTATTCAGTGACACGCAGGTCATACAATAATTAAGACAACTCCTATGGCTCCTGCCGGTTGTCAAGTTCATCGACATGCAAGTCGTGATTCCCTATTACAAGAACATGATCAATCTCATACATCACATATATCATTCATCGCATCTTCTTTTGGCCATACCACGTCACATAGCACATGCTGCAAAAACAAGTTAGACGTCTCTAATTGTTGTTGCAAGTTTTTAAGTGGCTTCTATAGGTTTTCTAGCAAGAACGTTTCTTACCTACGCCAAAAGCACAACGTGATTTGTCAATTTCTGTTTACCCTTCATAAGGACCCTGTTCATCGAATCCGATCCGACTAAAGTAGGAGAGACAGACACCCGCCAGCCACCTTATGCAACTAGTGCATGTCTGTCGGTGGAACCAGTCTCACGTAAGCGTACGTGTAAAGTCGGTCCGGGCCGCTTCATCCCACAATACCGCCGAATCAAGATTGACTAGTGCTAGGCTTCTCGCCCCTCGTTGGTTACCCCAAGTGGAAGGTGTGAGATGTAGTGTTGCGGAAGTTTTTCCCTTGGCAAAGATACCAAGGATCGAATCCCTAGAGACTCCTAGGTTCAACAAGAAGGTGTCAACTGCTACGGCGCCAGATATTAGCAATCAACGTGGACCTGCACACAGATACAAATAACTTTGCTCCCAACGAGTACAGAGAGGTTGTCAATCCCTCCGGCCTTGTAGTTCACAAAGGATTAAACACAAGTGATAGTAGTGATAGATATAATTGCAATAGTAAATAATAGTGAAAAGTAAATAGCGGATGTGATCAATGATGGTAATATGGACATGAGTCTCATGATGTTCACTAGTGATGTCTCTCTCCCAAAAGACGATAAAACAGCTATGTGAGGTAAACAAATTACAGCTGGGCAATTGACAGGACCATGTGCGCAAACCCATGCTGACTACATTGCAAGAAAGGTTGAGGTTCAAAGCATGGGCGGTACGCCAAAGTAAGTAGATCGAAATCCATCAATATCTACTACTAATCATCCACCTTGAGATATCTATCCAGAACATCTCGCTGGTATTAAGTTGCGAGTCCCACCCATAGAGTAAACTCAATGCAACAGACAACTGCATTAAAAGAACTTTGCGTAAAGTAAACAATCCTTGCACCCGCGGGCACAAGCACCGTTGTTTTCCCCCTTGTGGCAACAGCACATCCCTGATGACCCTCAACCGTAAAGGATCTGTTGTAGCGTTTTCGATAAGTAAGAGTGTCGAACCCAACGAGGAGCAGAAGGTATTGATAAGCGATTCTGAGCAAGAAATTACTGCAAGCACTAAAGATAACTTTTAGGGGTTTTCTCGATATAAGCAACAGGAATGTAAAGACAAGTAATGTAAAAGGTACTGAAATTAACAAGTGGCCCAATCCCTTCTTAGCAAAGGAGAGGCCTAGCAACTGAACTTATAAAGACTAAAGCGTTCTTGAGGACACACGGGAGAGGTAGTCATGTGCTTTCGCCATATTCCGTATCGATACTATGTTATGTGTTGATAAGTGTTGAGTGGGTGGATCTATGCTAGTGCACTCTCTAGACTAAGATGAATGCACTCTTATGATTAAACACCTTGCAAGCATCCGCAAATACAAGATAGAATTTAAGGCAAAAGCCTAACCATAGCAATACGATCGAGGATCCATTATTCCCTTATGCAAAAGCGTGCGAACTGGGGTTCAGGTTTCTGTCACTCCGGCAACCCACCATAAGCATTCTTTATACACAATGTATTCTCCTAGATCCTTAATAAGGCGAAGTGTTGGGTGTTCGACTCACACAACACCACTAGTAGAATGACAACACAACTTAAGTACCAAACAACACATATTACTTCAACAACATATGACTACTAACAACAAGACTTCCCCCATGTCCTCAAGAACTAAGGTAACTACTCACAAAACATAAAAGAGATCATGATCAGTGGGGATAAATATGTGATAAACAATCTGGACATAATAATATTTCTCCAACAAAACTCAATAGCATTCACCACAAAGTAGTAATCAACACCAACGTAGTAAAGGGGATAGGTAGTACGAGTTACAACACGAGTTGCGATGGTAAGATGAGATTTGGATGAAGATGGAGATGGTGCTGGTGTTGGGGATGATGTTGATGATGATCTCGATGATGCCCGTGACGATGGTGATGACAATGGCGACGATCTCCCCTTCCGGGAGGTGATCTCCCCGGCGGAATCTGCCCACCGGAGATGCCCTTTTTCTTCTCTGCAGGTTTCCGCCTCGAAGCGGCGGCGGAACTCCGTAAAAAGTCCCGTGCCTAGGTTTTTCGGGGGACGGAGAACATATATGCAAAAGGGGGCGACCAGAGGTGGGCCAGGGGCTCCAGGCGCCCCCCCGGCGTGGCCAGGGGGGGCGCCCCCAGGCCGCCTGGGCACCCTGTGGCCCCCCTCTGACTCCCCTTTTGCATGTCTTCGTTATTCGTCTGAAAAATACCTCCTGTCAATTTTCCGGTAATTTGGAGGTGTTCTTCTTCAGCAACTCAGCATCCACTTTTTCCTGCTGAATCCTGCGTGTGCTGTTTCGGTATCGGAAAGTTGCAAACTGTGTAAAATAGACCAAAACAACATAAGAACATCATCATAATGTGAAATATGTCAATGAATAAGGATAAATTATAATACAAAATAGTGATGCATTTTGGACGTATCAACACCCCCAAGCTTAGACCTCGCTTGTCCCCAAGAGAATATGAACTCGGTAAACCTGTCCACAAGTTTAGAGAGTGAAGTGTCGATAAATAGAATACGGACAAGAAGCATCATAGTCTCTTCACCAACTCAAATATCCTCAGCAGCAATCTTCAACTCATAAGGCTCTTATGAAAGAGTGTCAACACTTATATTCGAAAGTAGGACCAATGGAAACTCATTATATCATGGCAAACATGTCCTTTGGTCAAAGAACAACAAATAATTTTAACTTTTGCTTTTGATGGGATTAATTGAAGCTTTTTGAAATAACAAGTTAATAAGCAAGAAGTGAAAGTGTTAACACGAAGGAAGATATTTGCCTTAGCTGGGCATGACAAACAACTTACTTATCAAATGATAATGTCAACAAGGATATGATATGACAAATCTTAATGCAGCTTTATATGAATGAATCCTTATCAACATCAAACGTCTGCTCTCTTTGAGAAATAGAGGGAAGTAGAAATAACTGACTCAACTTAAAATTAAAAGATAGGCCCTGCTCTAGGGTAGTAGGGAAAACTCATGTGCTATCCTAAAATCAAACAGAATGAAAACAAGTTTTTGAGAGGTGCATGATTCGTCAACGAATGCTAATAGATAACTCAATTACTTCTTGAACTGGACAAGTTTCGAGGAACGGCTCCCGTATGAGGACGATAACATCCTCTTATTCTCCTTTGTTTATCACTGCCAAAGTTTTCTGATTTCTCATGAACAAAGCGTGAAGGAGGGTTTGTTTGTTATATTATTTTTAAGCCGGGCGCACTCAATGCCAGTTCCTTTTCGTATTATGGGTTTGCACATTATACATGCAATCCCGGGGTGAAGCTTGTCCAACTCAAAAAGGTCATGAATTAGCTACTACTTCCTCATGAGCTAAAGCAGAGGCACAAAATAAAAGATTTTGAACATTTAAGGATAACACATAAATTATATACTTTAGGAGGTGGTAGTGGAGTACCACGAGTAGGTAGGCTTGGTGGACTCATATGGAAGGTATTGGCTTAAGGGTATGGACGCACAAGCAGAATTCCGCTTAGTACAGAGTTAGGCTAGCGAAGGTTTTGAAAGAGCAGACAACTGATGATGACTAAGATGCAAAGCAATATAAAGCATGAACATTGAAATAAGCATAACACATCAAGTTGTCTTCCTTGTCAACATAACACTTCAAGCATAATAACATAAAGGTTTTGGCTATGTTGATACTTTAAGAACATCATGCTTGTTGTTATGACCAAAGCTATGTTTGCCAAGATTAAATAAAGTTTCATAGCCATACCTGACATAAGGTCAATACTCCCCATAAGAATCATCATATAAGGTCGATTGCGTGAAGAGAATACCGAGTGCAACAAAAAGGAACCGATAAACTTCTCATTAATATTCCATCATAAACGACTCCACACACACAGATACAATTCTTCACCAAAGGGGTGATAGATCTCAATGCACACACCTATCTCATATAATAACCTCCCTAGACATGATACGACTCTACTTGACTTCTAAAAGACAAAAGGTAAAAGATAAAGATACCGGGCACTCCCCCAAGCTTGGAACAAGCCAAGGGAATGCCATTACCCACGGAGATTTCACTCATCATCCTTGTTGGCGTTGATCAAGTAGTTCTTGGCGAAGCTCTTCCATGGAAGGGGTTCTCCAGTCTCATATGAGAAGCTCGTCTCCTGGATCCTGCATTCAGCACCCAAACCCATGTGTAGAAACCTCAGTTCATACTCACAGTTCTGGTTATGTAGATCATTAATTTGCCCTTGGAGTTCTATAATTCTGTCTTCAGACGCGGCGATTCTTTCCCACATCTCCTTCATCTCCTTCAGAAAGTAGTTCTTCAGCTCGTTGGTGATGTCAAAGTTGGCTTCGACACCACGCTCGGTCATCTTCTTGTACTTGAAGTCTTCTTGCTCCACTTCTTCCAGCCTGGCCTGGACGCTCCCCTCCTTGATAGGTCCCTTCAGATCTTCTTGATGAAGGACGCCTTCCTTCATCTGAACAACCTGAGGGTGCTTCTTCACCTCAGCGAGGTAAGGGTTGATGACGTTGACGACGAACGTGTCCTTGGGGGAACTTGGAGAAGCCATGGCACCTAAATTTAGCTGAAAGATTTCCTGGCAGAAACAGATCGAAGAGAAAACACGCGAAATCGCAAGATACGTTGCCGGAACACCCCGGGCAAATATATAGGAAAAAATTATGCACAGAAAGGAAGGTAACGGACCCAAGCGGGGTCGGAGACGAGCTCCAGGGTGTCCAGGCGGCCTGCCGGCGCGGCCCAGGGGG
>LR738711.1:658968426-659025874 GCA_902687465.1 Secale cereale
GGGGGGGGGGGGGGGCGCCTGGACTCCCTGGTGATCGTCTCCGGCTCCACTTCGACTCGGAATTTTACTAATTTTACAAAACTCGTAATACGGAACTTTTATGATGGTTTGCGGTGTTTTTTTTACCGTACTACATACCTTTTCTTTATTCTGCTTCTGCTGGCGTCTGAAACAGGGCTGCAACATGTTCTTCGTGGGTTGTTGTGTATATTATATTCACATCAACATCGACAGGGTCTCCTGCTATGTAGTGTTTAAGTCTTTGCCCATTCACAACTTGAGGTTTGGTGCCTTCAAAATAATTAATCTTAATTGCACCAGACCGATAAACTTCTTCAATATGAAATGGTCCTTCCCACCTGGAAAGTAGTTTACCTGGAGAAAAACTGAAACGAGATCTAAACAACAAAACTTTATCACCAACATTAAATTCACGTTTCAGAATCTTCCTATCATGCCACCTTTTTACCTTTTCCTTGAACATTTTAGCGCTCTCGTAAGCTTCACTTCTCCATTCATCTAGAGAAGTCAAGTTCATGAGACGCTTCTCACGAGCTAGTTTTGGGTCAGCGTTAAGCTCTCTAACAGCCCAGAAAGCTTTGTGCTCTAGCTCTAATGGCAAATGGCAAGCCTTGCCATATACCATCTTATAGGGGGACATGCCCATGGGGTTTTTGTAAGCAGTTCTATATGCCCACAAAGCATCTCCTAATTTATTTGACCAATCCTTCCTATTTCTATTTACTGTTTTCTGCAAGATCAACTTAATCTCTCTATTGGTAAGCTCAACTTGCCCACTAGTTTGAGGATGATACGGTGAAGCAATTCTATGATTAACATCGTATTTAGCCAGAGCTTTTCTAAAAGCTCCGTGCGTGAAGTGTGATCCTCCATCGGTCATGAGATACCTTGGTACACCAAACCTAGGAAAAATTACATCTTTAAGCATTTTCAAAGATGTTTTGTGATCAGCACTTTCTGTGGGGATTGCTTCAACCCACTTGGTCACATAATCAACAGCTACTAAAATGTGAGTGTACTTGTGCGAAGAAGGAAAAGGACCCATAAAATCAAAACCCCAACAATCGAAAGGTTCAATCACTAGTGAGTAATTCATAGGCATCTCATTCCTTCTACTAATGTTACCAACTCTCTGACATTTATCACAAGCTAAAACATAATTTCTAGCATCTTTAAAGAGAGTAGGCCAATAAAAACCTGATTGAAGAACCTTATGTGCAGTCCTCTCACCGGCATGATGTCCTCCATAGGGACTATCATGACACCGTCGGAGAACGTCCTTCTGCTCATGTTCCGGAATGCATCTTCTCACGATCCCGTTGGGACCTTCTTTGAAAAGATGTGGGTCATCCCAAAAGTAGTGCCTCAAATCATGAAAGAACTTCTTCCTTTGCTGAAATGTTAGACCTGGAGGCAAATACTTCGCAACAATAAAATTAGCATAATCTGCATACCAAGGGTCGGAAAGAGGTTGTATTTTTACAATGGCAAGTTGCTCGTCTGGAAAACTATCGTTAACTGGGATGGGGTCATGCGGTATATCTTCCATTCTTGAAAGATTGTCCGCTACCGGATTGTCTTCCCCTTTCCTATCAACAATCTGCAAATCAAATTCTTGGAGAAGGAGTACCCATCTGATAAGCCTTGGCTTGGCATCCTTCTTTGTCATAAGATATTTAATGGCAGCATGATCAGTATGAATAATAACTTTGGAATCAACAATATACTGCCTAAACTTATCACAAGCAAAAACTACAGCTAAGAATTCCTTCTCAGTAGTAGCATAATTTCTTTGAGCACTATCAAGGGTTTTACTAGCATAATGTATAACATTCAATTTCTTATCAACTCTTTGTCCTAAAACAGCTCCAACAGCAAAATCACTTGCATCACACATAATCTCAAAAGGTAAATTCCAGTCAGGTGGTTGTACTATAGGAGCAGTTATTAAAGCTTTCTTAAGGACTTCAAAAGCTTCCTTACAATTTTCATCAAACACAAAAGGAACATCCTTCTGGATAAGATTAGTGAGGGGTCTCGAGGTTTTAGAAAAGTCTTTAATAAATCTTCTATAAAAACCTGCATGACCGAGAAAACTGCGAATACCTTTGATGTCCCTTGGATAGGGCATCCTCTCAATAGCTTCGATCTTGGCTTTGTCCACTTCAATTCCCCTTTCGGAAATCTTGTGATCAAGAACAATTCCTTCATTAACCATAAAGTGGCACTTCTCCCAGTTGAGCACCAAATTTGTCTCCTCGCATCTCTGCAAAACTTTATTAAGGTTGTGAAGACAATGGTCAAATGAAGTTCCATAGACGGAGAAATCGTCCATGAAGACTTCCATAATATCCCCGCAGAAACCATGAAAGATAGCAGACATACACCTTTGAAAAGTAGCAGGGGCATTACATAAACCAAAAGGCATACGTCTGTAAGCATAAGTACCAAAAGGACAAGTAAAAGTGGTCTTCTCTTGATTGGCAGTGTTAACATGAATTTGAGAGAAGCCAGAATAACCATCGAGATAACAAAAGTGGGTATTTTTGGATAACCTTTCAAGCATTTGGTCGATGAACGGCAATGGGTAGTGATCCTTCCTGGTTGCCTTGTTCAACTTCCTGTAATCAATACACATTCTATATCCAATAATAATTCTCTGAGGTATTAGTTCATTTTTATCATTAGGAACCACAGCTGTACCTCCTTTCTTAGGAACACAATGCACCGGACTTACCCACTTACTGTCAGCTATAGGGTAGATGATACCTGCGGCTAGAAGCTTGAGAATCTCAGTTCTCACGACATCCATCATCTTCGGGTTCAACCGTCGTTGATGATCAACAACTGGTTTAGCATCAGGCTCAAGGTTGATAGTATGTTGACAAATAGATGGACTAATCCCTTTAAGGTCATCAAGGGTGTAGCCAATTGCGCCTCGGTGTTTACGAAGTACTTCCAATAATCGTTCTTCTTCATATCCTGAAAGGTTAGAATTGATAATAACAGGATATACTTTCTTTTCATCTAAATAAGCATACTTGAGCGTATCGGGAAGAGGTTTAAGATCGAACACCGGGTCTTCTTTTGGTTTTGATAAAATTCCCAAAGGTTCAACCGGAAGGTTGTGCTTCAGGATAGCAGGCTGTCTCAAGAATATTTCATCTAGTTCATTTCTTTCCTGCATATGCAAATCATTCTCGTGGTCCTCCATGTATTGCTGCAAAGGATCATCAGGGGGAATAGCAATAGAGGCAATACTTTCAATAATTTTATCATCACTAGGTGAATCAGTACCACGAGGCTGCTTAGAGAACTTAGAAAAATTAAATTCATATGGCTCACCATCGAATTCAACAGAAACTTTACCTTTCTTGCAATCTATTATAGCTCCACAAGTTCTAAGAAAAGGTCTACCAAAAATGATGGGACAAAAATTGTCCCTGGCTGAACCAAGTACCAGAAAGTCGGTAGGATATTTTACCTTTCCACATAGGACTTAACGTCCCTCACAATTCCGATAGGAGAGATAGTTGATCTATTTGCAAGATGAATAGTAACATCAACTTCTTCAAGTTCACAAGGGGAAATCTCACCGATGATTTCTTCATAGAGTGAATAAGGAATAGCACTTGCACTCGATCCCAAATCGCATAGCCCATAATAATTGTGATCTCCTATTTTAACAGATACCACCGGAGTACCTGAAATTGGGCCTTTGTTCTTGGCTGTGACAAGGTTAGTGGAAACAGCACAAAAATTTATATTGGAATCCAAAACATCATCAGTAGCAAGGTCTTTAATCAATGCAACTTGAGGATCGACCCTGATCTGGTCCTCAGGTTCATCAACTCTTCTCTCACTTTTATTTATTATGCCTGTTACGAGAGAGTGTTCCTTTATCCTCGTGGGAAAAGGAGGCTTTTCATATATGACTGCAGGCAAAATAGGCTCAGCAACATAAATATCAATAGATGGTTCTTTAAAAGGTGCATGGTGCTGGTCTCTATTCTTTTTAAAAGAATCAACGCGAGAGGCAAAGTTCTTACATAAATCAATCACTAGATGGGAATCAAGACCAATCTTAGAGCAAAAAGTATTGAAGTAATCAGTTTCCACATAGCTCTCAATATAATCATGTTCATAATTTATAGCGGGTTCAATACCTTTATCAATTTCCCAATCTTCAGTATTCCTTTGGATTCTTTCAAGGAGATCCCACCTTTCTTCAACACTCTTCTTCTGAAATACCCCACTAGAGGAGGCATCCAGCATCTCCTTATCCTGACGAGAAAGCCTGGCATAAAAATTTGTAAGTATAATTTCCTTGGGAAGCTTATGAATTGGGCATTTGAGCATTAGAGACTTCAGTCTCCCCCAAGCTTGAGCAATGCTTTCTCCGTCACGAGACCTAAAGTTATATATATAATTCCTGTCTCGATGAATTTCATGAAGAGGATAAAACTTAGTATAGAAAAGAGACATAAGCTCCTGCCAGTCCAGCAAGTGTGAGTTATCGAGAAGCCCATACCAATCTGAAGCTTTATCTATAAGGGATACGGCAAACAATTTCCTCATGACAAACTCCCTCGATACACCTGCAAGCTTAAATAATGAACATAGTCGTGACAAATATAGCAAGTGTTCACCGGGATGTCTGTCTCCTGCATAACGATTAGCCAAAACATAATTGATAATGCCAGCTGGTATTTTATAAGGCACAATTTCAGTAGGGGGAGGATCAACCACCACAGGTGTGGGGCGTCTTCCCGCAAGCAACGCTCCAATAATAGGGTTATCCATAAGGACAAAGAGCAACAATAGCAAAAAATAAAAACAGAATTATATAAAAAACTTTCTTACCAGTTTCACTTCACCAATAGCGCTACGCTCCCCGGCAACGGCGCCAGAAAACGTTACTTGATGACCCTCAACCGTAAGGGATCTGTTGCAGCGTTTTCGATAAGTAAGAGTGTCGAACCCAACGAGGAGCAGAAGGTATTGATAAGCGATTCTGAGCAAGAAATTACTGCAAGCACTAAAGATAACTTTTAGGGGTTTTCTCGATATAAGCAACATGAATGTAAAGACAAGTAATGTAAAAGGTACTGAAAGTAACAAGTGGCCCAATCCCTTCTTAGCAAAGGAGAGGCCTAGCAACTGAACTTATAAAGACTAAAGCGTTCTTGAGGACACACGGGAGAGGTAGTCATGTGCTTTCGCCATATTCCGTATCGATACTATGTTATGTGTTGATAAGTGTTGAGTGGGTGGATCTATGCTAGTGCACTCTCTAGACTAAGATGAATGCACTCTTATGATTAAACACCTTGCAAGCATCCGCAAATACAAGATAGAATTTAAGGCAAAAGCCTAACCATAGCAATACGATCGAGGATCCATTATTCCCTTATGCAAAAGCGTGCGAACTGGGGTTCAGGTTTCTGTCACTCCGGCAACCCACCATAAGCATTCTTTATACACAATGTATTCTCCTAGGTCCTTAATAAGGCGAAGTGTTGGGTGTTCGACTCACACAACACCACTAGTAGAATGACAACGCAACTTAAGTACCAAACAACACATATTACTTCAACAACATATGACTACTAACAACAAGACTTCCCCCATGTCCTCAAGAACTAAGGTAACTACTCACAAAACATAAAAGAGATCATGATCAGTGGGGATAAATATGTGATAAACAATCTGGACATAATAATATTTCTCCAACAAAACTCAATAGCATTCACCACAAAGTAGTAATCAACACCAACAGAGTAAAGGGGATAGGTAGTACGAGTTACAACACGAGTTGCGATGGTAAGATGAGATTTGGATGAAGATGGAGATGGTGCTGGTGTTGGGGATGATGTTGATGATGATCTCGATGATTCCCGTGACGATGGTGATGACGATGGCGACGATCTCCCCTTCCGGGAGGTGATCTCCCTGGCGGAATCTGCCCACCGGAGATGCCCTGTTCTTCTCTGCAGGTTTCCGCCTCGAAGCGGTGGCGGAACTCCGTAAAAAGTCCCGTGCCTAGGGTTTTCGGGGGACGGAGAACATATATGAAAAAGGGGGCGACCAGAGGTGGGCCAGGGGCTCCAGGTGCCCCCCCGGCGCGGCCAGGGGGGGGCGCCCCCAGGCCGCCTGGGCACCCTGTGGCCCCCCTCTGACTCCCCTTTTGCATGTCTTCGTTATTCGTCTGAAAAATACCTCCCGTCAATTTTCAGGTAATTTGGAGGTGTTCTTCTTCAGCAACTCAGCATCCACTTTTTCCTGCTGAATCCTGCGTCTGCTGTTTCGGTATCGGAAAGTTGCAAACTGTGTAAAATAGACCAAAACAACATAAGAACATCATCATAACGTGAAATATATCAATGAATAAGGATAAATTATAATACAAAATAGTGATGCATTTTGGACGTATCAATCCCCTAGACTCATGTTTCTGTCACTCAAACTAGTCACCGAGGGGCATGAACCCACAATCAAGCATAACGTTCCCTCTTGGAGTCACTACCTATTACTTGGCCAAAGCAATAAATAACAACGGAGAACATGCAAGAATTACTTACGAACATAAATATAAAAGAGGTAGATCAAATATATTACTCAAGCACAATCTGAACATAATCTCATAATCCATCGGATCCCAGCAAACTCATCATAGCAACAGCATAAGGATTACATATGTGCCTCGATCATGTAGGGCAGCTCACGAGGACTAATTAGTGAAGCACAAGAACGGGAGGAGAACATCACATAGCTACTGGTCATGGACTCATGGTCCAAGGGAGACTACTCACAACTCATCCGGGAGGCGTCCATGGTGGTGGAGAGGCTCCCGGTGGTGATCCTCCCCTCCGGCAGGGTGCCGGGAAGAGTTCTCCTGGTGCTCCCGATCTTGGAAGCGGCGGCGGCGGCGGAACAGAGATGGGATCGCGAAAAGAGTTCCTTCCTCGAGGGTTTCGGGAGACGCTTTAAATATATGCCAAAGGGGGGCATCGGAGGAGCCTCGGGGGGCCCAGGCTCCCCCCCCGGCGCGGCCCAGGGGGGGCATGCCGCCAGGGCGCCTGGAGCCCTGGTGCCCCCCCGGCTGTCCTTCGGGCGCACGGTAGGTTCTGGAACGCTGATTTTTTACATGATTTTTCTGGATTTTTCCTGACAGTTCTCGTAACGTGAAAACCTGAAATACAAAAACAGCCGAAAACAGAAACTGGCACTGGGGTGCACTGAGTTAATAGGTTAGTCCAAATATGATCAAAAGTGTATGGAAGTGTATAAATATCATAGCAATATCACCCAAAATAGGCATGGAGCAAGCCAAAATTATAGATACGTTTTGGACGTATCAACATCCCCAAGCTTAATTCCTGCTCGTCCTCGAGTAGGTAAATGATAACAAGAATAATTTCTGTGGTGACATGCTATTAACCATATAGGACTTTTTCATAGTGATATGACAAAAGCTTACTGAGACAATGAATCTATAGTAATTAAGGTACCTCATGAGAAAATCACAAAGGACTGAAAGTTTTACAATATGATACTGAAACATCGAATAGATTTGCAATGAACATGATGTGCAAATATGATAAAGTGATATCTATCTTGCCCCCTTTAGTGAAGCAAAACATAAATGCAGGGGCACCTCGAAGGTTTAAGTGATGACTAGATACAATGATTTCAGAATAAACGATATCACAATCATGCAAAAGACAATGCTACTTTGGGACAATGCACATTACACTCAGAATGACAATCATGCTCTCAGTAGTTGGTGCTTTTAAAAGAAGGTGGAGACTCTCGAACCGTGGCTTTTGTTGGCAAGGTTGAAAACCCGTATTCAGAAACAAAGACAAAACATGTACCAGAGCTCTTGGCTTTAAAAAAGAGGTAATAATTTATTTTAGATCATGCATGTTTCGTCAACGAATGTTAGCAGACAACTCAATCACTTTTCGAGATGGACAAGTTTCGAGGAACGGCTCCCGAATGAGGACGATCACATCCTCTTAATCTCCTTTGTTTATCACTGCCAAAGTTTTCTGATTTCTCATGAACAAAGCGTGAAGGAGGGTTTGTTTGTTATATTATCTTTTTGAGCCGGGCGCACTCAATGCCAGTTCCTTCTCGTATTATGGGTTTGCACATTATACATGCAATCCCGGGGTGAAGCTTGTCCAACTTAAAAAGGTCATGAATTAACCACTACTTCCTCATGAACTTACAACAGAGGCACACAATAAGAATGCTTTTTCTTTGAATAATTTCAAGATGGCACATGCAAGTCTCCGTTAGGAATGGCAGGTAAATACCATGTAGGAAGGTATGGTGGACTCATCTGGCATAACTGGATTAAAGGATGTGGATGCACAAGCAGTCAGTCCGCTTAGTACAGGCGAAGGTTAGCAAAAGACTGGGAGCGACCAACTAAGAGAGCAATGACGGTCATAATCATGCAGAGCGACAAAGCAACATTGAATCAGGCATGGTAGTTATATCGCAACTCAGAAATAAAAGATCATCAAGGCTTGACAGACTTTCTTTACAGTCTTAAATATGCGTGAGCATACGCCAAGTCAATCAAAATAAATTCTCGAAGGCAGATATTACTAAACCATACCACATCATAGGCAAACAAATCATGTTGGTACTCCAATAACACATTGGGAACCCTCCAGCTATTTGAGACTAACCATAAGAAAACATGAACTACTAAGCGCCGTCATGCACGTAGCATCTTTATCATGGACATATCAACCAATGCAACGGAAGCAAACTCTCTTAATAAGGTGAGCATGGTAATTAAAGAGAGTTCAAGCAACCAACTAAACAAAAGCTCTTTGAAAAGATAAGCATGAAAGCTAAGAGCTGAACATGATAGTAGCTATTAAAAGACAAAGAACACACACAGCAAGGATAGACATGAAAATTCTATGTTATGTTCTAGGTAGAAGTGGAGCGTGTTTCTCTCCCACATAAAGAAAGCTGAGTTCCAACTCGTTATGAAAAACTAAAGAAAACTAAAAGCAAGACGCTCCAAGCATAGCACATAACACATGAAGTGATTAAAATATAGTGGAACGAAAGAAGAACTGATAATGTTGATGGAGAATGGGATGCACGGGGGCATCCCCAAGCTTAGACGCTTGAGTCTCCTTGAATATTTCTTCAGGGTGCATGGGGGCATCCCCAAGCTTGAGCGCTTGACACTCCTGAATCTTTTTATCATCTTCCCTCGCACACTTGAAAACTCCCTTCATACATAACTCATCATAATCTGATTAGCGAGGTTAGTACCCATAATAAAATAATTGTACCTTGCTGGAAATAAAGATATTCTTGAAGGTCTACTGTTTCTCAAGATTGCCAAAAGGTTTTTGCAAAGAAAAAGCAAGCTCTTGGTTTGCAAAATGAAGGAAAAGCAAAACAGGACAGAATCTGTGAAAAACAGAACAGCAGGTAGTAATTGATTTGTTCGGGGCACTTCTGCAACTCTAATAAAAAAACTCAGAACAGACGCACGAAAGACAATTATATAGAGCACGCTGTCGAAAAAATTCAGACCAAAAAGATGATCTGGTGATTTTATACGAATTTTTCTATCCAAGGACAAAATCTGTTTCCTGGACAGCACCTCACAACTTTTGAACTTTCTAGCAATCAGATGCTACACTTGGCACAAAATTGAAAAGCAAAGATACAATGATGCTGCTACAGTAGTAACAACAGCAAGACACAACAAAAGCAAAATAAATTTATTCATGTGGGCTGCCTCCCAAAAGCGCTTTCTTTTATGCCTTTAAGCTAGGCATAATGCATATAGATCAAGCTGTATCAATTGAACCATCATCAAGATCATGAAAAAGCTCTTCAATAATACAACTAGTATTAAGAGGACTTTCAAATAAAGGCCTCATAGAGATACTTCTAGGTAGAAGACCAAAAGGATAAAAGTCAAGGGAAGATTCATTTATAAATTCATCAAAGACAGGTGTTTCTTCCAAAGTCTTTACAGTTTCAACCCCTTTGGCAATAGGTGGATTACTTTTAGAGCGGGGAGCCTTTGGAACGTGAACGAACTTAGGCTCCTTCTTTGCCGGAGTTTCTACCTTTTTGGTTTTGATTGAGGAGAAGGTGGCTCCTAGAGTATCAAAGATATCCTCAATCTTGTATATCCTAGAAGAGTCCAAGTCATGGAATTTGACGGTCTCCAAAATTTTGAAAATTTTATGCATGGAGCTCTCAAGTCTATTCAAATTCCCTTGGATCTTACGATCCAATATTAATGCTTGGCATCTCTAGCTCTATCTTTTCAAGTTTTTTCATAATGTGAGCTAGGGTGATGTCCTCTCGAATGCTAACAACAGGGAGATTCCCAACAAGATTTTCAATAATACTAAGGGACTCCCAAACTGGGGCCTCTAGGAAATTCCCATTGATAGCAGTATCTAGAATAAACCTATTCCAAGAAGTAACTCCAACATAAAAATTTCTAAGCAGGATAGTAGTAGGTTGCTTCTTGGTGGCTCTTTTTTGTGAATCATTAATTCTATACCAAGCATCTTTCAAACTTTCCCCACCTCTTTGTTTAAAGGTGAGAACTTCTGCCTCGTCAAAGACAAAAGGACCGGACATAATGACAACTAAAGAACGAGATAACTATTTTTGTGATTTTCGATAAAAAGGTACTAAAGCAAAAACTGAAAGGTAAACTAACAAGACTAAAAGCAAAGGTAAAAGATAGCGTGCAACTCCCCTATCTTGAAGAGTGGAGTCCCCGGCAACGGCGCCAGAAAAACTCTTGCTAGGCTTCTCGCCCCTCGTTGGTTACCCCAAGTGGAAGGTGTGAGATGTAGTGTTGCGGAAGTTTTTCCCTTGGTAAAGATACCAAGGATCGAATCCCCAGAGACTCCTAGGTTCAACAAGAAGGTGTCAACTTCTACAGCGCCAGATATTAGCAATCAACGTGGACCTG
Source organism: Secale cereale (assembly GCA_902687465.1). NCBI lineage: Eukaryota > Viridiplantae > Streptophyta > Magnoliopsida > Poales > Poaceae > Secale > Secale cereale. The sequence continues at coordinate 658,979,435 of LR738711.1, forward strand.
CACATAGATACAAATAACTTTGCTCCCAACGAGTACAGAGAGGTTGTCAATCCCTCCAGCCTTGTAGTTCACAAAGGATTATACGCAAGTGATAGTAGTGATAGATATAATTGCAATAGTAAATAATAGCGAAAAGTAAATAGCGGATGTGATCAATGATGGTAATATGGACCGGAGTCTCATGATGTTCACTAGTGATGTCTCTCTCCCAAAAGACGATAAAACAGCTATGTGAGGTAAACGAATTACAGCTGGGCAATTGACAGGACCATGTGCGCAAACCAATGCTGACTACATTGCAAGAAAGGTTGAGGTTCAAAGCATGGGCGGTACGCCAAAGTAAGTAGACCGAAATCCATCAATATCTACTACTAATCATCCACCTTGAGATATCTATCCAGAACATCTCGCTGGTATTAAGTTGCGAGTCCCACCCATAGTGCAAACTCAATGCAACAGACAACTGCATTAAAAGAACTTTGCGTAAAGTAAACAATCCTTGCACCCGCGGGCACAAGCACCGTTGTTTTCCCCCTTGTGGCAACAACACATCCCCTAGACTCATGTTTCTGTCACTCAAACTAGTCATCGAGGGGCATGAACCCACAATCAAGCATAACGTTCCCTCTTGGAGTCACTACCTATTACTTGGCCAAAGCAATAAATAACAACGGAGAACATGCAAGAATTACTTACGAACATAAATATAAAAGAGGTAGATCAAATATATTACTCAAGCACAATCTGAACATAATCTCATAATCCATCGGATCCCAGCAAACTCATCATAGCAACAACATAAGGATTACATATGTGCCTCGATCATGTAGGGCAGCTCACGAGGACTAATTAGTGAAGCACAATAACAGGAGGAGAACATCACATAGCTACTGGTCATGGACTCATGGTCCAAGGGAGACTACTCACAACTCATCCGGGAGGCGTCCATGGTGGTGGAGAGGCTCCCGGTGGTGATCCTCCCCTTCGGCAGGGTGCCGGGAAGAGTTCTCCTGGTGCTCCCGATCTTGGAAGCGGCGGCGGCGGCGGAACAGAGATGGGATCGCGAAAAGAGTTCCTTCCTCGAGGGTTTCGGGAGATGCTTTAAATATATGCCAAAGGGGGGCATCGGAGGAGCCTCGGGGGGCCCAAGCGCCCCCCGGCGCGGCCCAGGGGGGGGGGGCGCTGCCAGGGCACTTGGAGCCCTGGTGGCCCCCCCGGCTGTCCTTCGGGCGCACGATAGGTTCTGGAACGCTGATTTTTTATATGATTTTTCTGGATTTTTCCTGGCAGTTCTCGTAACGTGAAAACCTGAAATACAAAAACAGCCAAAAACAGAAACTGGCACTGGGGTGCACTGAGTTAATAGGTTAGTCCAAATATGATCAAAAGTGTATGGAAGTGTATAAATATCATAGCAATATCACCCAAAAGAGGCATGTAGCAAGCAGAAATTATAGATACGTTTTGGACGTATGAACTAGTAACGGCAAGAAAGTTGAACAAACTCAAACGCCCACAACTGTTTTGTGTTCTACTCGTGCAAGATGCTACGCATAAGACCTAGCTCTGATACCACTGTTGGGGAACGTAGCAGAATTCAAAAAAATCCTATGCTTTCACCAAGATCCAACTAAGGAGACATCTAGCAACGAGCAAATAAGAGTGCATCTACATACCGTTATGTAGATCGCGAGCGAAAGCTTTCGAAGAAGCGTGGATGAAGTAGTCGTACTCTTCACGTTCTTCGTCACCGATGATCTAGCGCCGAACGGACGGCACCTCCGCGTTCAACACACGTCCGGTACAGCAACGTCTTCTCCTTCTTGATCCAGCAAGGGGGGAGGAGAGGTCGTCGGAGATCCAGCAGCACGACGGCGTGGTGGTGGATGCAACGGGAATTCCTGCAGGGCTTCGCCGGCGCCCTGCGGAGGGAGTATGAGGTGTGACGGGAGGGGGAGAGGCGCCAGGGACTTGGTGCGGCTGCCCTCTCCCCCCCACATATATATAGGGGGCCAGGGGGGTGCGCCAGCCCCTGCAAATCCAATCTACAAGGGGGGGGGGGCGGCGGCCTAGGGGGGAGTCTTGCCCCCCAAGGCAAGGGGGCCCCCCCTCCCCCTAGGGTTTCAACCCTAGGCGCATGGGGAGGGGGCCCATGTGGTGCGCCAGCCCACCAGGGGCTGGCCACTTCCCCCATGCAGCCTAGGGGCCCCACCGGGATGGGTGGCCCCACCCGGTGGACCCCCGGGACCCCTCCGGTGGTCCCGGGACACTCCCGGTGACCCCCGGAGATCACCCGATGGCCGAAACTGGACTTCCTATATATCATTCTTTACCTCCGGACCATTCCGGAACTCCTCGTGACGTCTGGGATCTCATCCGAGACTCCGAACAACTTTCGGGTTTCCACGTGCATGTATCTCTACGACCCTAGCGTTACTGAACCTTAAGTGTGTAGACCCTACGGGTTCGGGAGACACGTAGACATGACCGAGACCACTCTCCGGTCAATAACCGACAGCGGGATCTTGATAGCCATGTTGGTTCCCATGTGTTCCTCGATGATCTTCATCGGATGAACCACCGTGTCAAGGATTCACTCAATCTCGTAGTTATTCCCTTTGTCCATTGGTACGGTACTTGCCCGAGATTCGATCGTCGGTATTCCCGATACCTTGTTCAATCTCGTCATGGCAAGTCTCTTTACTCGTTCTGTAATCCATCATCCCGTGACTAACTCCTTAGTCACTTTGAGCTCATTATGATGATGTCTTACCGAGTGGGCCCAGAGGTACCTCTCTGTCATACGGAGTGACAATATCCCAGTCTCGGTTCGTACCAACCCAACAGACACTTTCGGAGATACCCGATGCGTACCTTTATAGCCCCCAGTTACGTTGTGACGTTTGGCACACCCAAAGTATTCCTACGGCATCCAGGAGTTGTACAACCTCATGGTCTAAGGATTAAATACTTGACACCGAAAAGCTTATGCATTACGAACTATACGATCTCGTGCTATGCTTAGGATTGGGTCTTGTCCATCACATCATTCTCCTAATGATGTGATCCTGTTATCACTGACATCCTATGTCCATGGTCAGGAAACCGTGACCATCTGTTGATCAACGAGCTGGTAACTTGAGGCTTACCAGGGACTCATTGTGGTCTATGTATTCACACATGTATCGTTGTTTCCGTACAATACAATTTAAGCATGAATAACAGACGATTATCATGAACAAGGAAATATAATAATAATACTTTTATTATTGCCTCTAGGGCATATTTCCAACGTGCTCCACATTGTTGGATCGTGGGGCGATCCGCGAGAGGCGATCCTATTGGTTTTGCTCGGCTGCTCGCCCCCACTGACTCCATGAAAAAAAAAGTTGTTATTGGGCCCAAAAGGAAACCAAGCTCTGGTTGGGCCGTCGAATTGTGTCATTTTTTTTGCATCGTTTGCTCTGTTTTTTGTGAACGTGCTGGCTCTGTATTTTCACATCCTTTGCTCTGTTTTTTTGTGAACGTGCTGGCTCTATATTTTTGCATCGTTTGAAATCAATTGACATTGCGTATAAAATGACCAATTTTTAAGGGACAAATTTATTTTTATCATGCAAAATGGCCACAAAATATTCAAAATTTGTCTCTTTCCTATAATATATATGACCACGGATTCCCACGTGTGCAATTAGCTTCTTTTACTTCTTATTTTTCAAACCACCGTTTCCCATGCGTGTACACTCCTGATGTTGCGGTGGGTTTGAAAACGGGTTACTTCACATTTGACCCCGTTATTGCCACGGCCAAATAACACGCAACACTACGGCTATTTAAGCCACCCTCTGCCTCTGCCATCCCTCATCCATCTCCCATCCTCTCTGCCATTTTCCCTTCTTGCTCTTCGACCACTTCTCCTTCTTCTAGACATCCTCAACCATGCAGTACACCAGACCAACCTACCACTTCCCACCCATCATGCCGGAGAGGCTCTACCCTCCTGGCGTGTACGTTGAGCGCACACTACGGGTGTGGGCAATATCAAGGTGGAGGACTGCAAGGAACTTCACCGAGTTCTTCCTCGCGTCCGGCTACCACCACCTCCCGCAGGGATCTCCAAGGATGTTCCGTGTCGAGGAGGTCATCCAAAACAGGGTGGTGGTTGCTCTCCTTACCCACTTCAATAACACATTCGACGCCTTCTACCTCCTCGGCCGGGTGTTTTGGTGTGGCTGCGAGTTCATCGCTTTCACCACCCACAACATGTTCACGGAGTACACCAACATCTTCCCCACTGCGTCCTGCATGCACACTCTTCCGTACCCCATCGACAACACCCCGGAGGAGCAGTGAAGGGCGCCCGAAGAAGGAGCGAGGTGGAGAAGGCGGTGTCTAGGGTTCTAAACCCTCTATCTATTTTTTTGAGTCTATGTTATGTTAAGTTGTAATCCCATTGAACTATGTGAGAGATGCTATGGGCTTGTTGGCCCTTTATCAAGTTCTATTATTAAGTTTTCTAACTATTCTATTATGATGTTCCTCCTAGTTTCAACTATGTGATTGTGCTATGGGCTTGATGGCCCTATCTACATGTATGTTGATTGTTTTCTTAGAGAGCTCGCTTTGTTAGTAATCACCTAGTGCATGCAACCACAACGAACCCTTCTTTCTTACACAAATCACAAATATGTAGCCACCTAACTAGTGCATGCAGCCACAACATATTTGTTCAATGGGAACCCTTGTTCAATTTATTTGTCGTAGAAAAAGGGGTTCTAAATCGAGGAGACAAATGTGCGAGAAGAGAGGAACCAGCGGCAGCGATCGATGCTGCATCCGTGGCGTCTGGCGTGCACGAAAGCGGCTCGGTCCGTGCATCGGGGCGGCATGCATCAGCGCATGCAGGCCCGGTCGATGCACCGACGCATGCATGCATGCTTGTTGGGTGCATGAATAGCATGCTTCTGTCGTGGCGGTGTGCGCAAGCGTTTAATGCAAGGGACGGCCCAACGAAACCACGGCCCAATGGTCGAGCAGCTACACCCCCAACGCGTCCCCACTCGTCAGAGTTAACGGTCAAAGCACTGACCAAACGGCGACGTCCGTTGTGACCTCTTCTGAGGGTTTCGAGCAAGGGAGTGGGAAAAAATGAGCAAAAGTTAAGAGCATGGGGATGGATGAGTAGAGCTAAGGAACCAGGGGCACAGATGTAAAAAACCCTTTATCTTATTATGCTTCTTATTTTTCTTTATACGGCGGTATCACTATAAGATGATCCCTTACAAAATTTCAAGGTATAAGTGTTCTCCCTGAGTATGCACCGTTGCGAAAGTTTGTCGTGCCGAGACACCACTTGATGATCGGGTGTGATAAGCTCTACGTTCAAATACAACGGGTGTAAGACAGTTTGCACATGCAGAATACTCGGGTTAAATTTGACGAGCCTAGCATGTACAGACATGGCCTCAGAACACTGGACACCGAAAGGTTGAGCGTTAATCATATAGTAGATATGATCAACATAAGATGTTCAACATTGAAAACTACTCCGTCTCACGTGATGATCGACATGGTTTAGTTGATTTGGATCATGTGATCATTTAGATGACTAGAGGGATGTCTATCTAAGTGGGAGTTCTTTAGTAATATGATTAATTGAACTTTAATTTATCATGACTTGGTCCTGATAGTTTTTGCATATCTATGTTGTTGTTCATCAATGGCCCGTGCTACCGTTCCCTTGAATTTTAATGTGTTCCTAGAGAAAGCTAAGTTGAAAGATGACGGTAGCAACTACACAAACATGGTCCATAACTTGAGGATTATCCTCATTGCTGCATAGAAGAATTATGTCCTTGAAGCACCGCTAGGTGACAAGCCCCATCCCGCTAATGTAGACGCTTTGAACGTCTGGCAAACGCGGTCTGATGACTACTCGATAGTTCAGTGTGCCATGCTTTACGGCTTAGAATCGGGACTTCAAAGACGTTTTGAACGTCATGGAGCATATGAGATGTTCCAAGAGTTGAAGTTAATATTTCAAGTAAATCCCCGAATTGACAGATATGAAGTCTGCAATAAGTTATATAGTTACAAGATGGAGGAGAACAGTTCTATCAGTGAATAGATATTTAGAATGTTTGGGTACTACAATCACATGACACAACTTGGTTGCAAAGTTGATGAAGATAGTGTTATTGATAGAGTTCTTCAATCATTGCCACCAAGCTATAAAGGCTTCGTGATGAACTATAATATGCAAGGGATGCAGAAGAAAATTCCCGAGCTCTTCGCTATGCTCAAAGCTACGGAGGTAGAAATCAAAAAGGAGCATCAAGAATTGATGGTTAACAAGAACACTAGTTTCAAGAAAAAGGGCAAGGGAAAGAAGGGGAACTTCAAGAAAAATAGAAAGACAGTTGCTACTCCCGCGAAGAAACCCAAGTCTGGAGCCAAGCCTGAAACTGAGTGCTTCTACTTCAAAGGGACTAGACACTAGAAGCGGAACTACCTCAAGTATTTGGCGGATAAGAAGGATGGCAAAGTGAACAAAGGTATCTTTGATACACATGTTATTGATGTGTACCTTACAAATGCTCGTAGTAGCACCTGGGTATTTGATACTGGTTCGTTTGCTAATATTTGTGACTCTAAACAGGGGCTATGAACTAAACGAAGATTAGCTAAGGACGAGATGACGATGCACGTGGAAATGGTTCCAAAGTCGATGTGATCGCCGTCGGCACGCTACCTCTACATCTGCCTTCGGGATTAGTTTTAGACCTAAATAATTGTTATTTGGTGCCAGCATTAACCATGAACATTATATCCGGATCTTGTTTGTTGCGAGACGGTTATTCATTTAAATCTGAGAATAATGGTTGTTCTATTTATATGAGTAATATCTTTTATGTTCATGCACGCTTCAAGAGTGGTCTATTCTTGTTGGATCTCGATCGTAGTGATACACATATTCATAATATTGAAGCCAAAAGATGCAAAGTTGATAATGATAGTGCAACTTATTTGTGGCACTACTGTTTAGGTCATATTGGTGTAAAGCGCATGAAGAAACTCCATGCTGATGGACTTTTGGAATCACTTGATTATGAATCACTTGGTGCTTGCGAACCATGCCTCATGGGCAAGATGACTAAAACTCCGTTCTCCGGAACAATGGAGCGAGCAACTAACTTGTTGGAAATCATACATACTGATGTATGCAGACCAATGGGTGTTGAGGCTCGCGGCAGGTATCGTTATTTTCTTACCTTCACTGATGATTTGAGCAGATATGGTATATCTACTTGATGAAACACAAGTCTGAAACATTTGAAAAGTTCAAAGAATTTCAAAGTGAAGTAGAGAGTCATCGTAACAAGAAAATAAAGTTTCTATGATCTGGTCGCAGAGGCGAATATTTGTGTTACGAGTTTGGTCTTCATTTGAAACAATGTGGAATAGTTTCACAGCTGACACCATCTGGAACACCACAATGTAATGGTGTGTCCAAACGTCGTAACCGTACTTTATTAGATATGGTGCGATCTATGATGTCTCTTATCGATTTACCACTATCGTTTTGGGGTTATGCTTTAGAGATAGCTGCATTCATGTTAAATAGGGCACCATCTAAATCCGTTGAGATGACACCTTATGAACTGTGGTTGGGCAAAAAACCCAAGTTGTCGTTTCTTAAAGTTTGGGGTTGCGATGCTTATGTGAAAAAGCTTCAACCTGATAAGCTCGAACCCAAATCGGAGAAATGTGTCTTCATAGGATACCCAAAGGAAACGGTTGGGTACACCTTCTATCTCAGATCCGAAGGCAAGATATTCATTGCTAACAATGGATCCTTTCTAGAGAAGGAGTTTCTCTCGAAAGAAGTGAGTGGGAGGAAAGTAGAACTTGATGAGGTAATTGTAGCTTCTCCCGAATTGGAAACTAGTACATCACAGAAACTAGTTCCAGTGATTCCTACACCAATCAGTGAGGAAGCTAATGATGATGATCATGAAACTTCAGATCAAGTTACTACTAAATCTCGTAGGTCAACCAGAGTGCGTTCCGTGCCAGAGTGGGGTACGGTAACCCAGTTCTGGAAGTCATGTTGCTAGACCATGATGAACCTACAAACTGTAAGGAAGCAATGATGAGCCCGGATTCCGCAAAATGGCTTGAGGCCATGAAATATGAGATGGGATCCATGTATGAGAACAAAGTGTGGACCTTGGTTGACTTGCCCGATGATCAGCAAGCCATTGAAAATAAATGGATTTTTAAGAGGAAGACTGACGCCGATGGTAATGTTACCGTCTACAAAGCTCGACTTGTTGCAAAAGGTTTTCGACAAGTTCAAGGAGTTGACTACTGATACGTCGCCAATGTATCTATAATTTTTCATTGTTCCATGCTATTATATATTCTGTTTTGGATGATTTAGGGGCTTTATTATACACTTCTATATTATTTTTGGGACTAACCTACTAACCCAAGGCCCAGTGCAAATTACTGTTTTCTCGCCTATTTCACAGTTTCGCAGAAAAGGGATATCAAACGGAGTCCAAACGGAATGAAACCTTCGGGAGAGTTATTTTTGGAACCGTATCTACCCAGAAGACTCGGAGTACACGAGAGGGAACGAAGGAGGTGGCCATGAGGGTCCAGGGCGCGCCCCCTCCCCCTAGGCGCGCCCCCACCCTCGTGGGCCCCCTCTGGCTCCCCTGATGCCCTCCTTCCTCCTATAATATATCCATGTATACCAAAAACATCGAGGCAACAGAGAAAACCCTAATTCCACCGCCGCAACCTTATGTTCCCGTGAGATCCCATCTTGGGGCCTCTTCCGGAGCTCCGCCAGTGGGGGGGATCTACCACGGAGTGCTTCTACATCAACGCCATATTCTCACCAATGAGTTGTGAGTAGTTTACCATAGACCTTCGGGTCCATAGTTATTAGCTAGATGGCTTCTTCTCTCTTTTTGGATCTCAATACAAAGTTCTCCTCGATCTTCGAGGAGATCTATTCGATGTAATCTTTTTGCTGTGTGTATGTCGAGATCCGATGAATTGTGGGTTTATGATCAAGATTATCTATGAACAATATTTGATTCTTTTCTGAAATGTTTTATGTATGATTATAATATCCTAGCAAGTCTCTTAGAATTATTGGTTTGGTTCGGCCTACTAGATCTATAGTTCTTGCAATGCGAGAAGTGCTTGGCTTTGGGTTCAATCTTGCAGTGTCCTTTCCCAGTGACAGCAGGGGCAGCAAGGCACGTATTTTATTGTTGCCATCGAGGATAAAAATATGGGGTTTATATCATATTGCTTGAGTTTATCCCTCTACATCATGTCATCTTGCTTAAAGCATTACTCTGTTCTTATGAACTTAATACTCTAGATGCATGCTGGATAGCGGTCGATGTGTGGAGTAATAGTAGTAGATGCATAATCGTTTCGGTCTACTTGCCACGGGCGTGATGCCTATATATAATGATCATGCCTAGATATTCTCATAGCTATGCGCTTTTCTATCAATTGCTCGACAGTAATTTGTTCACCCACCGTAGAATTCTGCTATCATGAGAGAAGCCACTAGTGAAACCTATGGCCCCCGGGTCTATTCTCATCATATTAATCTTCCATCTACTTTACTTTGCTTTATTTACTTTCTGTTCTTATACCAAAAATACCAAAAATATTATACTATCATATCTATCAGATCTCACTTTCGTAAGTGACCGTAAAGGGATTGACAACCCCTTATCGCGTTGGCTGCGAAGTTTTTATTTGTTTGTGTAGGCGAGAGGGACTCGCGCGTGTTCTCCTACTGGATTGATACCTTGGTTCTCAAAAACTAAGGGAAATACTTACTCTACTATGCTGCATCACCCTTTCCTCTTCGAGGGAATACAACGCCAGCTCGAGAAGTAGCAAGAAGAATTTCTCGCGCCGTTGCCGGGTAGGCTTACGCAAAAGTCATATACCAAGTACCTATCACAAACCCTTATCCTTCGCATTACATTATTTGCCTCTCGTTTTCCTCTCCCCTACTTCACCCTTGCCTTTTTATTTGCCCTTCTTTTGCTGTGTGTTTTATTGCTTGCGTCTTATTTGCTTGTGTGTTGGATTGCTTGCTTGTCACTATGGCTCAAAACAATACCAAATTGTGTGACTTTTCCAATACCAACAATAATGATTGTATTAGCACGCCTATTGTTCCTATTACCGATGCTGAATCTTGTGAGATCAATGTTGCCCTGTTGAATCTCGTCATGAAAGATCAATTTTCCGACCTTCCTAGTGAAGATGCCGCTACCCATCTAAACAACTTTGTTGATTTGTGTGATATGCAAAGAAAGAACCGCTAGGATGCGTGCTAAAAAATATTGCTTTATGAAAGCGTGTTGTTCTAGTTATCATGAAAATAAAGATGAAGATCTAGAAGTTATTGATGTGTCTCCTATTAGATCCATGTTTTCTAGTATGAATCTTGATAAAGATGGGACTGGAGATGAGTCTACTTTAGTTAACATGCGTCCCAATGATACAGAGTTTTTAGATCTTGATTGTAAAAATGTTAAAAGTGGGATTGAAGAGATTAAAACTTTGCATAGTGATGAACCCACTATTTTGGATTTCAAGGTATTCAATTATGATAATTGCTCTTTAATAGATTGTATTTCCTTGTTGCAATCCGTACTAAATTCTCCGCATGCTTATAGTCAAAATAAGGCTTCTACCAAACACATAGTTGATGCTTTGATGCGATCTTATGAAGAAAAACTTGAATTAGAAGTTTCTATCCCTAGAAAGCTTTATGATGAGTGGGAACCTACTATTAAAATTAAAATTAAATATCATGAATGCTTTGCTTTGTGTGATTTTGGTGCAAGTGTTTCTACAATTCCAAAAACTTTGTGTGATTTGTTAGGTTTCCATAAGCTTGATGATTGTTATTTAAATTTGCATCTTGCGTATTCTACCATTAAGAAACCTATGGGAAGGATTAATGATGTTGTTATTGTTGCCAATAGGAATTATGTGCCCGTAGATTTCATTGTTCTTGATATAGATTGCAATCCTTCATGTGCCATTATTCTTGGTAGACCTTTCCTTAGAATGATTGGTGCAATTATTGATATGAAGAAAGGAAATATTAGATTCCAATTTCCGTTAAGGAAAGGCATGGACCACTTTCCTAGAAATAAAATCAAATTACCTTATGAATCTATTATGAGAGCCACTTATGGATTGCCTACCAAAGATGGCAATACCTATATCTATTCTTGTATCATGCCTAGCTAGGGGCGTTAAACGATAGCGCTTATTGGGAGGCAACTCAATTTTATTTTATTTTTTTCGCCTCCGTTTAGGAATAAATATTGCATCTAGATTCTGTTTAGATGTGGTTTTGTGTTTTAATTAGTGGTTGTGCCAAGTAGAACCTTTGGAAAGACTTGTGTGAAGTTTATATGATCATGCTGTAAAAACCAGAAACTTTAGCGCTCACAAGATTGGCTGTAATTTTTTACTGGAGAGTGCTATTTAGTTGATTCTCTTTGCAGATGATTAATAGACAAATTCCTCACGTTTACCAATTTATTTCAATTTTTTTGGAGTTACAGAAGTATTCGAAAGTTACAGATTACTACAAACTGTTCTGTTTTTGACAGATTCTGTTTCTCGTGTGTTGTTTGCTTATTTTGATGAATCTATGAGTAGTATCGAGGGGTATGAATCATGGAGAAGTTGGAATACAGTAGGTTTAACACCAATATAAACAAAGAATGAGTTCATTACAGTACCTTTGAGTGGTGGTTTGTTTTCTTATACTAACGGAGCTCACGAGATTTTTGGCTAAGTTTTATGTTGTGAAGTTTTCAAGTTTTGAGTATGGCTTTGATGGACTATGGAACAAAGAGTGGAAAGAGCCTAAGCTTGGGTATGCCCAAGGCACCCAAAGGTAAAATTCAAGGACAACCAAAAGCCTAAGCTTGGGGATGCCTCGGGAAGGCATCGCCTCTTTCGTCTTCATCTATCGGTAACTATACTTGAGACTATATTTTTATTCACCACATGATATGTGTTTTGCTTGGAGCGTCATGTATGATTTGAGTCTTTGCTTTTTAGTTTTCCACAATCATCCTTGCTGGGAACACCTTTTAAGAGAGATAAATATGAATTAGAATTTATTAGAACACTCTATGTGCTTCACTTATATCTTTTGAGGTAGATAGTTATGCTCTAGTGCTTCACTTATATCTTTTAGAGCGCGGTGGTGGTTTTATTTTGTAGAAATTATTGATCTCTCATGCTTCACTTATATCCTTTTGAGAGTCTTTTAGAACAGCATGGTAATGTGCTTTGGTTATAAAACTAGTCCCAATATGATAGGCATCCAAGATGGCTATAGTAAAAACTTTCATATAAAGTGCATTGAATACTATGAGAAGTTTGATACTTGATGATTGTTTTGAGATATGAGGATGGTGATATTAGAGTCATGCTAGTAGAGTAGTTGTGAATTTGAGAAATACTTGCGTTGAGGTTTGCAAGTCCCGTAGCATGCACGTATGGTAACCGTTGTGTGACAAATTTGAAGCATGAGGTATTTCATTGAGTGTCATCCTTTGTGTGGAGGTCGGGTTCGCGCGATGGTTAACTCCTACCAACCCTTCCCCTAGGAGCATGCATGCAGTACTTTGTTTTGATGACTTGTAGATTTTTGCAATAGGTATGTGAGTTCTTTATGACCAATGTTGAGTCCATGGATTATACGCACTCTCACCCTTCCACCATTGCTAGCCTCTCTCGTACCGTGCAACTTTCGCCTGTACCATACACCCACCATATACCTTCCTCAAAACAGCCACCATACCTACCTATCATGGCATTTCCATAGCCATTCCAAGATGTATTGCCATGCAACTTTCCACCGTTCCATTTGTTATGACACACTTCATCATTGTCATATTGCCATGCATGATCATGTAGTTGACATCGTATTTGTGGCTAGGCCACCATGCATAATTTTTCATACATGTCACTCTTGATTCATTACACATCCCGGTACACCGCCGGAGGCATTCATATAGAGTCATACTTTGTTCTAGTATCGAGTTGTAATATCGAGTTGTAAATCAATATAAGTGTGATGATCATCATTATTAGAGCATTGTCCCAAAGAAAAAAAAGGAAAAAAAGAAAAAAAGGAAGGAAAGGCCAAAGAAAAAAGAAAGGCAAAAAAAAAGAGAAAAAAGGAGAAAAAAAGAAAAGAAAAGAAAAGAAAAGAAAAGGGACAATGCTACTATCTTCTTCCACACTTGTGCTTCAAAGTAGCACCATGATCTTCATGATAGAGAGTCTCTTGTTTAGTCACTTTCATATACTAGTGGGAATTTTCATTATAGAACTTGGCTTGTATATTCCAACGATGGGCTTCCTCAAATGCCCTAGGTCTTTGTGAGCAAGCAAGTTGGATGCACACCCACTTAGTTTCTTTTGTTGAGCTTTCATACATTTATGCTCTAGTGCATCCGTTGCATGGCAATCCCTACTCACTGACATTGATATCTATCGATGGGCATCTCCATAGCCCATTGATACGCCTAGTTGATGTGAGACCATCTTCCTCTTTTTTTGTCTTCTCCACAACCACCACTCTATTCCACATAGTGCTATGTCCATGGCTCACGCTCATATATTGCGTGAAAGTTGAAAGAGTTTGAAAAAATTAAAGTATGAAACAAGTGCTTGGCTGAAACCGGGGTTGTGCATGATTGGAATATCTTGTGTGACGAAGATGGAGCATAGCCTAACTATATGATTTTGTAGGGATGAACTTTCTTTGGCCATTTTATTTTGAGAAGACATGATTGCTTTGTTAGTATGCTTGAAGTATTATTATTCTTATGTCAATATGAACTTTTATCTTGAATCTTTCGGATCTGAACATTCATGTCACAACAAAGAGAATTACATTGAGAATTATGTTAGTTAGCATTCCACATCAAAAATTCTGTTTTTATCATTTACCTACTCGAGGACGAGCAGGAATTAAGCTTGGGGAAGCTTGATACGTCTCCAACGTATCTATAATTTTTTATTGTTCCATGCTAATATATATTTTGTTTTGGATGTTTAATGGGCTTTATTATACACTTTTATATTATTTTTGGGACTAACCTACTAACCTAAGGCCCAGTGCAAATTGTTGTTTTTTTTGCCTATTTCAGAGTTTCGCAGAAAAGGGATATCAAACGAAGTCCAAACGGAATGAAACCTTTGGGAGAGTTATTTTTGGAACCGTATCTACCCAGAAGACTTGGAGTACACGTGAGGGAACGAAGGAGCTGGCCATGAGGGTCCAGGGCGTGCCCCCTCCCCCTGGGCGCGCCCCCACCCTCGTGCCCCCCTCTAGCTCCCCCGATGCCCTCCTTCCTCCTATATATATCCATGTACCCCCAAAAACATTGAGGCAACAGAGAAAACCCTAATTCCACCGCCGCAACCTTCTGTTCCCGTGAGATCCCATCTTGGGGCCTGTTCCGGAGCTCCGCCGGAGGGGGGATCTACCACGGAGTGCTTCTACATCAATGCCACAGCCCCACCAATGAGTTGTGAGTAGTTTACCACAGACCTTCGGGTCCATAGTTATTAGCTAGATGGCTTCTTCTCTCTTTTTGGATCTCAATACAAAGTTCTCCTCGATCTTAGAGGAGATCTATTCGATGTAATATTTTTGCGGTGTGTTTGTCGAGATCCAATGAATTGTGGGTTTATGATCAAGATTATCTATGAACAATATTTGATTCTTTTCTGAAAGGTTTTATGTATGATTATAATATTCTTGCATGTCTCTTTGAAATATTGGTTTGGTTTGGCCTACTAGATCTATAGTTCTTGCAATGGGAGAAGTGCTTGGCTTTGGGTTCAATCTTGCGGTGTCCTTTCCCAGTGATAGCAGGGGCAGCAAGGCACGTATTGTATTGTTACTATCGAGGATAAAAAGATGGGGTTTATATCATATTGCTTGAGTTTATCCCTCTACATCATGTCATCTTGCTTAAAGCATTACTCTGTTCTTATGAACTTAATACTCTAGATGCATGCTGGATAGCGGTCGATGTGTGGAGTAATAGTAGTAGATGCAGAATCATTTCGATCTACTTGTCACGGACGTGATGCCTATATATAATGATCATGCCTAGATATTCTCATAACTATGCGCTTTTCTATCAATTGCTCGACAGTAATTTGTTCACCCACCATAGAATTCTGCTATCATGAGAGAAGCCATTAGTGAAACCTATGGCCCCCGGGTCTATTCTCATCATATTAATCTTCCATCTACTTTACTTTGCTTTATTTACTTTCTGTTCTTATACCAAAAATATTATACTATCCTATCTATCAGATCTCACTTTCGTAAGTGACCATAAAGGGATTGACAACCCCTTATCGCATTGGCTACGAAGTTCTTATTTGTTTGTGCAGGTGCGAGGGACTCACGCGTGGTCTCCTACTAGATTGATACCTTGGTTCTCAAAAACCGAGGGAAATACTTACACTACTGTGCTGCATCACACTTTCCTCTTCGAGGGAATACAACGCAAGCTCGAGAAGTAGCAACTACGATGAGACTTTCTCACCCGTAGCGATGCTTAAGTCTTTCCAAATCATGTTAGTAATTGCCGCATTTTATGATTATGAAATCTGACAAATGGATGTCAAAACTGCATTCCTTATACCACAAAGAAAAGTTGTATATGATGCAACCAGAAGGTTTTGTCGATCCTAAAGGTGCTAACAAAGTGTGTAAGCTCCAGCGATCCATCTATGGACTGGTGCAAGCATCTCGGAGTTGGAATATACGCTTTGATGAGGTGATCAAATCATATGGTTTTATACATACTTTTGGAGAAGCATGTATTTACAAGAAAGTGAGTGGGAGCTCTGTAGCAATTCTGATATTATATGTAGATGACATATTATTGATTGGAAATGATATAGAATTTATGGATGGCATAAAAGTATACTTCATTAAGAATTTTTCAATGAAAGACCTTGGTGAAGCTGCTTATATATTGGGCATCAAGATCTATAGAGATAGATCAAGACGCTTAATTGGACTTTCACAAAGCATATACCTTGATAAAGTTTTGAAGAAGTTCAAAACGGCTCAATCAAAAAAAGGTTTTGCCTGTATTACAAGGTGTGAAGTTGAGTAAGACTCAATGCCAGACCACTACAGAAGATAAAGAGAAAATGAAAGTCATTCCCTATGCCTCAGCCATAGGATCTATCATGTATGCAATGCTGTGTACCAGACATGATGTGTGCCTTGCTATAAATTTAGCAGGGAGGTACCAAAGTAATCCCGGAGTGGATCACTGGAAAACGGTCAAGAACATCCTAAAGTATGTGAAAAGGACAAAGGATATGTTTCTCGTTTATTGTCAGGCCCAAGATGCGATTGTATCCCGATCACGTGACACTTACGTGATTGGGGCACAACCGCATTTCGGGTGCTTAGCAAGATGGATATCATTACATCGTACCATTACATGCATACATGGGGGATACAACAATACATACAAGTCACATGAATACAACATCATCAATACAAGGCATCCGACTACGGATGCAAACATGAAAGCACAAAGACATCCATCTGCTATCCCAGGCTGCCGACCCGGAACCTAACCCAAGACTGAAGAAGAAGAAGAAGAAGAAGAAAGAACTCCAACACAACGATCATCGCTCTCACGTCAAGACATCGGAAACCTGCACCTGCAACTATTGTTGTAGTATCTGTGAGCCACGAGGACTCGGCAATCCCATAACCATGGGTAACAAGACTAGCAAAGCTTAATGGGTAGGAAGAGGTAAAGTGGTGAGGTTGCAGCAGCGACTAAGCAAAAGTATGGTGGCTAACTTACGAGTACAAGAATAAGATGAGCATCTACGCAAACGGTCGCAAGCTAGTAATGATCGCTAAAGATCCTGAACTACCTATGAGTCAAACATAACCCCACCGTGTTCTCTTCTCAAAGTGAAAAGAGACAGTCACGGTTACTCACACAGTTTTGTGTTTTAATTCGGATCCTCTGTCAAGTTTACTACAACCGGACATTAACAAATTCCAATCTGCCACATAACCGCCGGCACGGCTTTCGAAAGATCATAACCCTGCAGGGGTGTCCCAACTTAGCCCATCACAAGCTCTCACGATCAGCAGAAGTAATAATAATATTACCCCTTATCTTAGGGACATCCGATCAGGCTCGGTATCCCGGTGCACAAGACATTTCGACAATGGTAAAACAAGTCCAGCAAGACCTCCCGGCGTGCCGACACCCTGATAGTAGCCGCGCGTATCTCGTCTCAGGCCATGACCGGATGAGCACAGCGTACATCAACCAAACCCCAAGTTTCCAAGGGGGGGCGCCACAAACGACTCTATTTGGGACCAACACCATCAGCACTGGCCCCCCTGCTATGTAGAAAGAATCTCGGGTAGCGCTAACTCCCTATGCAATTAATTAATTAAGTTGTTATTATGAGCAAATTAAAACCAATGTTGGGCCTTGCTGGAGGAGTTTTATTCAAAGACGAAGTGTCAAGGGGTCCCCATATACCCAACTGTGTAAGGAATGCAAAATCAAGGAACATAATGCCAGTTTATCGGCTCCTAAGGTGGAATGAGTGGAACAAAACACCGAGCAAAAGGCCAAGCCTTCCACCCATTCCCAGTATATAGGTGTGTTAATAATAATAGATATTGTGATATACCAACAACAAGTCCCAACATGGAACGATCTTCATCTTCACCTGCAACTAACAATGCTATAAGAGGGGCTAAGCAAGCGGGTAACATAGCCAAACAACGGTTTGCTAAGAAGGTGTCAAAGGTTAGAGGTTTCATGGCAACAAGGAGAGGCTGACAATAATGATGGGTAGCGCGACATGTAACGATAGCATCGAGACAAGTAAGCATGGCAATGATAGTAATGGTATCCAAGGTGATGGTCATCTTGCCTGAGATCCCGCAAGGAAGAAGAACGGATCCATGAAGAAGACGACAAAGAAGCCTTGAAGACGAACCACGAGTAGTCGAACGAATCCTCACGATCGCAACGGAAAAGAACTAGCGAGAAGAAGCAAGCAACACGGTAAACACACCACACAAGACATGACAAGATGCTCAACCAAGTATGATGCAAGACAAGTCAATGTATGATGCAATACATGGCAAGGTATGAATCACTCAGAAACAACACAAAACAACAAGTTAAAATGAGGCCGGAATCAACATACAACAAATCCGGTAAGCCCTCATATGCATGTTTTGAAATTAGTCCAGATTTGAACAAACCTTAAGTTAAAGTTGTTAAACAGCAAGTTAACATGCACCATGATGATCTACACTAAATTCTAGTCAAGTTTCATATAAAGTTCGTTTAATTCGGAGCTACGGCCTAGAAGATATGAGCAAAACAACTCAAACAAGGCAACGGTGCAAGATGCACCCAAACATCAAGCAAACTCACTCCAAACATGAAAACAATATGATATTATGATTCTACATGCAAAATCACACAAGTTTCATATAGGGCACACTCAAAACGGAGCAACGGGCTAAAAGATACGAGCAAAACAAGTTACAATGCAAAGCTGAAGCTAACAGCCACATAGCAACTTTGGAGCAAGGTAAATATATGCTACAACACCCAAACATGATAACAAGAAGCATGGATGTGAAGTAGACATGATGCTTAACAAGCATGAACTTAGAACACACCCAAAAGCTTGCTGGAACACATTCAACCAAGCATGGCAAGTTGCAATAAAATTATCCAGACTTAGTCAAAATATGGGAAGGCAAAAACATCATCACGATGCTGCCTTTGGAGGCACAAAACAACAAGCATATCAACTCTACTAAGTATATAAGGAACATGGACATGTAGTAGACATATCCTACAGCAAACAACTCCATTGGAGCAACTCCATAGGAGGCATGTATCAATAGCAACAAGCTATACTAAATTGATCATGCAGATAAAAACCTGACAAGTATAATTTATAGCAACGTGAGAGCAAGAAATAAATAAGCTACAGCAGGTCATATATGCAAACAAGGCATGAATGGATAGACAATAACATGGACAACAAGACATGATCATTGGCCACTCCAAAACAAGCATGGATTTGAGTGGGGCATCAAGCAAACATAGCATCAGGTTATAACAGATTCCAGACTTAGCAGTTTTTTCACGAAGTATAAAACAGCAATAACAACATTGCATGTTTACAAGCTTGTTTAAGTCACCTCAAGGCATATCAGGGAAAGTGGATTGGACCACAGCAAAGACCATATGATTGTGCTTCTAAAACATAAAGGCATGTGGCATGAAGACAAACACATCAATAGCAATGAGCAAGTGAAAACAACATCTCATAACAAGTTTTAGCACTTAACAGCCAAATGCACTTTTGCATCAGAGATTAACATGGCAATATGGCACCTAACATGAATGCTACAGCAACCATCATGTAGAGCACTTCACAATGAACATTTTGACATCTCATATGGTCCATTTGGATAAACATGCACCAAGTTATCATATCTCAAACATGGCATCAAAATAACAAGTAACATCAGTTTATAACAAGTAGCACTCTTGCAACACAGATTAGAGCATCAAGATTAACTCAAACAAGCGTAGCACAATGGAACAAAGTGTAGACCACATCACCACGATCATTTTGACATCTCATTCACTCAATTTGGATCACCACACAAAAAGTTACAGGCACATGAACATGCAACATTAATGACAGTTTTTAGGGACTTAGCCAAAATCTCAGACAAAAGAAGTGAGCGCAAGATAACAATATCATGCTCTGGCGAGGGATAACAGAGAGGTGCTCACATTGGGCCCGTGGCCAGGAGGAGGAGGGGGCAGAGCGGGCTGGCCCAAACGGAGACAAGGCGGCCCAGACGGTGGCGATGGGAGGCTGGGC
This sequence comes from Secale cereale, assembly GCA_902687465.1. Lineage (NCBI taxonomy): Eukaryota > Viridiplantae > Streptophyta > Magnoliopsida > Poales > Poaceae > Secale > Secale cereale. The sequence continues at coordinate 658,999,469 of LR738711.1, forward strand.
CACGGCCCAGGTCGGGTAGGACCTGGCCTGGCCGGCGGGGAGGCTGGGCCTGCTGGAGAAGTCCAGCTGGGCCTGAGAGGAGGGGCGCGGCCCACCACGAGGAGGAGGAGACCCAGGAGGCGCCGAGCGCTGGCGTCGGCTGGGGTCGAGCGGGCGCTCGTCCCCGCCGGGATCGACGACGACGGCGGCAAGTCCTCCGGCGCGGCGGCGGGCCTGGGGATGGCCGACGGCGATGGAAAAGGGCGGATCCAGGCATAGAGGCCCCAGATCTGGGCCCGACGGAGCTCTGGTCGCCGAAGCGACACGGGCGACGCGACGGTGAGCTCGGGCAGGTCGTCCATGGCGCGGGGACGACACCAAGGAGAAGAAGGCGGCGGGGCACGACGGGTGCACGACGGTGGAGGGCGGCCGGCACGGGTGGCGGGGCGGCGGAGCAAGGCGAAGGCGGCTGGGGCGCGGGCCCGGTGCGGTGGAGGCGTGGGCCGGAGATGGGCTGCGGAAGGGCCGCGGTGGAGGGAGGTGGCGATTGGCGACGTGGCGCCGCGGGATTCGTCCCGGGGCGGCGGCTGGCTGAGGTGGCAGCCCCGGATTGGCTGAAGCGACGTGGACAGCGGGGCAGACATGTGTGGCTGCTCCGCGGACATGTCCGGGGGCGCGGGGAGGAGGATTTTTAGGGTTTCAGGTGCGAATTTGGACGGGGAGGGCTAATTTATAGGCATAGGGAGCTAGGAGTGTCCAAATGAGGAGCGGTTCGTGGTCACGCGATCATGATCGAACGGCCAAGAGCATGGAGGGGGTTACGATGGGCTTGGGGCTGTTGTGAAGGGGGTGTTGGGCCAAAAGACAAAAGGCTTCCGGTGGTTAACACGGTTAACCGTTGGGCTATCAAACGAACTCCGAATGCGACGGAACTTGACAGGCGGTCTACCTATGCTATAATAAGACCACACGCCAAGTTTCAACTCATTCCGAGAACATTTTCTGTCCACTCATAAAATAAATATTCGGAGGCGCCGCGGGCGCGTGCAAGTGTGTGTGGGCTCAGAACGGACAACGGAAAGGACGAGGAGACTCGGACGGATGCAAGTTTTGAAAACATGCTGATGCAACACACATGATGACATGGCAAAATGCAACATGCAAGCAGATGCCATGGCAACGACGACGAATAACTGGCTGACACCTGGCGCACCGGTCTCGGGGTGTCACATTTATGGAGGTGAAAAAGAGCTCGTCGTAAATTTTTACGTCGATTCAAGCTTTGGCATAGATCCGGATGACTCTATGTCACAAGCAGGATATGTATTTTTATTGAACGGTGGTGCTGTCTGTTGGTGCAGTTCCAAGCAGAGCGTCGTGGCGGGAACTACATGTGAAGAGGAGTACATAGCTGCTTCGGAAGCAGCAACTGAAGGAGTCTGGATGAAGGAGTTCATATCCGATCTAGGTGTAATACCTAATGCATCGGGTCCAATGAAAAACTTTTGTGACGACACTCGAGCAATAGCCTTGGCGAAGGAATCCAGATTTCACAAGATAACCAAGCACATCAAGAGATGCTTCAATTCCATCCGGGATCAAGTCAAGGAGGGAGACATAGAAATTTGCAAGATACATACGGATCTAAATGTTGCAGAACCGTTGACTAAGCCTCTTCCATGAGCAAAACATGATCAGCACCAAAACTCCATGGGTGTTAGAATCATTACTATGTAATCTAGATTATTGACTCTAGTGCAAGTGGGAGACTGAAGGAAATATGCCCTAGAGGCAATAATAAAGTTGTTATTTATATTTCCTTATATATCATGATAAATATCTTCTATTCATGCTATAATTGAATTAACCAGAAACTTGATACATGTGTGAATACATACCTAGTATGCCTCTACTAGACTAGCTCGTTAATCAGAGATGGTTATGTTTCCTAAACAATAGACATGAGTTGTTATTTGATCAACGTGATCACATCATTAGGAGAATGATGAAGGAAATATGCCCTAGAGGCAATAATAAGGTTGTTATTTATATTTCCATATATCATTATAAATGTTTATTATTCATGCTAGAATTGTATTAACCAGAAACTTAGTACATGTGTGAATCAATGTTGGGGATATCGCTTATCGGGAACTTATCGCTCGACCCATGATAAGGGGTAAATCGGCCAATTTATCGACATATCGGCCGATTTATCGCTATATCGGCTGATGTATCGGTCGATTTATCTTATCGGTCAGATGGCGGTAAGCGATAAATCGACCGATTTATCGCCATATCGAAAGATATCTTGAACAGTGGTGTGAATACAAAGACAAAATAGAGTGTCCCTAGTATGCCTCTACTTGACTAGCTCATTGATCAAAGATGGTTATGTTTCCTAACCATAGACATGTGTTGTCATTTGATGAACGGGATCACATCATTAGGAGAATGATGTGATGGACAAGACCCATCAGTTAGCTTAAGAACTTGATCGTTTAGTTTTTACTATTATTGCTTTCTTCATGACTTATACATGTTCCTATGACTATGAGATTATGCAACTCCCGAATACCGGAGGAACACCTTGTGTTCTATCAAATGTCACAACGTAACTAGGTGATTATAAAGATGCTCTACAGGTGTCTCCGAAGGTGTTCGTGGTGTTGGCATAGATCAAGAATAGGATTTGTCACTCCGAGTGTGGGAGAGGTATCTCTAGGCCCTCTCGGTAATACACATTATAATAAGCCTTGCAAGCAAATGATTAATGAGTTAGTCATGAGATGATGTATTACGAAACGAGTAAAGAGACTTGCCGGTAACGAAATTGAACTAGGTATTGAGATACCGGCGATCGAATCTCGGGAAAGTAACATATCGATGACAAAGGGAACAATGTACGTTGTTATGCGGTTTGACCGATAAAGATGTTCGTAAAATATTAGGAGGCAATATGAGAATCCAGTTTCCGCTATTGGTTATTGACCGGAGATGAGTCTCGGTCATGTCTACATAGTTCTCGAACCCGTAGGGTCCGCACGCTTAACGTTCGATGATGATCAATATTAATAGTTTATGAGTTTTGATGTATCGAAGGTAGCTCGGAGTTCCGGATGAGATCACACACCTGACGAGGAGTCTCGGAATGTCCAAGAAGTAAAGATTGATATATTGGAAGGCTATATTCGGACATCGGAAAGGTTCCGAGTGGTTCGAGCATTTTTCCAGAGTACCAGGAGGTTACCGGAACCTCCTGGGAGAAGTTATGGGCCTTATGGGCCATAAGAAGGAAGCACACCAGTGCATAAGGGGTTGGTGCGCCCCCCTTGGGCAGGAGGCCAAATTGGAATAGGTTTGGGGGCGGCTGATACGTCTCCAACGTATCTACTTTTCCAAACCCTTTTGCCCTTGTTTTGGACTCTAACTTGCATGATTTGAATGGAACTAACCCGGACTGACGCTGTTTTCAGCAGAACTGCCATGGTGTTGTTTTTTTGCAGAATAAAAAGTTCTCGGAATCGCCTGAAAATCAACGGAGATTTATTCTGGAAAATATAAAAAGTATCTGCAAGAAGATCCTCACCAGGGGGGCCACACCATGTCCACGAGGGTGGGGGGCGCGCCCCCCTGCCCAGGGCGCGCCCCCTGCCTCGTGGGCACCTGGTGCTCCACCGACGTACCCCCAGATCCTATATCTTCACTTTCGGGGAGAAAAAAATCAGAGAGAAAGAATTATCACATTTCATGAGACGGAGCCGCCGCCAAGCCCTAATCTCTCTCGGGAGGGCTGATCTGGAGTCCGTTCGGGGCTCTGGAGAGTGGAGATCGTCGCCATCGTCATCATCAACCTTCCTCCATCACCAATTCCATGATGCTCACCGCCATGCGTGAGTAATTCCATCGTAGGCTTGCTGGACGATGATGGGTTGGATGGGATCTATCATGTAATCGAGTTAGTTTTTTTAGGGTTTGATCCCTAGTATCCACTATGTTTTGAGATTGATGTTGCTATGGCTTTGTTATGCTTAATGCTTGTCACTAGGGCCCGAGTGCCATGATTTCAGATATGAACCTATTATGTTTTCATGAATATATGTGTGTTCTTGATCCTATCTTGCAAGTCTATAGTCACCTACTATGTGTTATGATCCGGCAACCCCGAAGTGACAATAATCGGGACCACTCCCGGTGATGACCATAGTTTGAGGAGTTCATGTATTCACTATGTGTTAATGCTTTGGTCCGGTACTCTATTAAAAGGAGGCCTTAATGTCCCTTAGTTTCCAATAGGACCCCGTTGCCACGGGAGGGTAGGACAAAAGATGTCATGCAAGTTCTTTTCCATAAGCACGTATGACTATATTCGGAATACATGCCTACATTGCATTGATGAACCGGAGCTAGTTCTGTGTCACCCTAGGTTATAACTTCTACATGATGAATTGCATCCGACTTAATTTCCCATCACCGATCCAATGCCCACGAGCTTTTCCTAAATTGCTTGTTGCTTATTTACTTTTCCGTTGCTACTATTACAAAAACTACAAAAAATACTATCGTTACTTTTATTGCTGCTACCGGCACTATCATATTACTTTGCTACTAAACTATCTTGCTGCAGATACTAAGTTTCCAGGTGTGGTTGAATTGACAACTCAGCTGCTAATACTTAAGAGTATTCTTTGGCTCCCCTTGTGTCGAATCAACAAATTTGGGTTGAATACTTTACCCTCGAAAACTGTTGCGATCCCCTACACTTGTGGGTTATCAAGACTATTTTCTGGCACCATTGCCGGGGAGCATAGTTGTATTCTTTAAGTTACTTGGGATTTATATCTGTTGATTACTATGAAGAATTTGAACGACTCAAAAACCAAGATCTTACCCTCAACTACGAGGGGAGGTAAGGAACTGCCATCTAGCTCTGCACTTGATTCTCCTTCTGTTATGAGTAGACTTGCGACAGCTACTCCTGCTATTGAATCTGATATGTCGTATGTTCTTGAGGATGCTACTTCTGCTATATATCATGAAACTACCTCTATGCCTAATACTGTGCCACTAGGTGAATTTCTAGATGAAAAAATTGCGAAGGTTAGGGAAGAAGCAAATATTGAAACTGATGATATTTATGAAAGTGATGATGAGGCTACACCCAATAGATATGAATTGCCTGTTGTTCCTGAGGGTTATGTTATGGATGAAGAAACTGCTAGAGATTTTCTTGCTTGCAATGATAGATATGATCTTAAGAAGTTATTAGCTAAGCTGAAAGAAAAGTCCTTGAATGCTAGAATGAAACACGACCCTGCTTTTGCTACTTCACCTATCTGCGTTACTGATAAGGATTATGAATTCTGTGTTGATCCTGAGTTAATTACTTTGGTTGAATCTGATCCTTTCCATGGCTATGAGTCTGAAATTGTTGTGGCACATCTTACTAAGTTGAATGATATAGCCACCCTGTTTACCAACGATGAAAAGATTCGTTACTACTATATCCTTAAGCTATTTCCGTTCTCGTTAAAGGGTGATGCTAAGACCTGGTTTAATTCTCTTGATCCTGGTTGTGTGCGTAGTCCCCAGGATATGATGTATTACTTCTCTGCTAAATATTTTCCCGCTCATAAGAAACAAGCTGCCTTACGAGAAATATATAACTTTGTGCAAATTGAAGAAGAGAGTCTCCCACAAGCTTGGGGAGGCTTCTCGAGCTACTTAATGCTTTGCCTGATCATCCTCTTGAGATGCATGATATACTTGATGCTTTTATAATGGACTAACCGATGCTTCTAGAGACCACCTGGATAGTTCTGCTGGTTGTGTTTTCAGGGAAAGGACAGTTCAACAAGCTGAATTATTATTGAACCATATGCTGGCCAATGAAAATAATTGGACACTTCCTGAACCAGCCCCTAAGCCAACTCTGAAGAAAAGAGGTGTTCTATTTCTCAGTCCTGAAGATATGCAAGAGGCAAATAAATCTATGAAAGAAAAAGGTATTAAAGCTGAAGATGTTAAGAATTTACCACTAATTGAAGAAATACATGGTCTTGATAACCCGACACAGGTAGTAAAGGTAAATTCTCTTTATAGATTTGATGAAGGTGATATTCCTCGTTATAAGTCTGCTAGCCAATGCTTAGATGAGTTTGAGAATTTTATTGTGAAACAAGAAAACTTCAATGCTTATGTTGGTAGATAATTAAAACACAATGCTTATATGATTGAACGGTTGAGTGATTATCTGTCTAGAGCTAAAGGTGAACTGAAACTTATTAGTATACATGCCTCTATGATCACCACTCAAGTAGAACAAGTATTTAAGGCTCAGAATGATTTGCTCAATGAATTAAATAGTAAGAATAATGACTATGCTATTAAAGTTGCTACTAGAGGTGGTAAGTATCCTTAAGGCCACCCTAAGAGGATTGAGCAAGATTATTAGAGAGCTAATTTAGATGCACCTAGTTCTTCTAAGAAGAATAAAAAGAAAAATGATAGAACTTTGCATGCTTCTACTGAACATGTAGCTGACACACCTGAGAATCCTAATGATATATCTGTTTCTGATGCTGAGACACAATCTGGCAATGAACATGAACCTAGTGATAATATTAATGATGATGTTCATGATGATGCTCAACCTAGCAATGATAATGATGTAGAGATTGAACCTGCTGTTGATCTTGATAACCCACAATCAAAGAATCAATGTTATGATAAGAGAGGCTTTGTTTCTAGGAAACACGACAAGGAAAGAGAACCATGGGTTCAGAAACCCATGCCCTTTCCTCCGAAACCATCCAAGAAAAAGGACGATGAGGGTTTTGAGCGCTTTGCTGAAATGATTAGACCTATCTTTTTGCGTATGCGTTTGACTGATGTGCTTAAAATAAAACCTTATGCTAAGTATATGAAAGATATTATTACCAACAAAAGAAGGATACCTGAAGTAGAAATTTTCACCATGCTTGCCAATTACACTTTTAAGGGTGGAATGCCTAAGAAATTAGGAGATCCAGGAGTACCTACTATACCTTGCTCCATTAAGAAAAACTATGTTAAAACTGCTTTGTGTGATCTTGGAGCTGGTGTTAGTGTTATGCCTCTCTCTTTATATCGTAGACTTGACTTGAGTAAGTTGACACCTACTAAAATATCCTTGCAAATGGCTAATAAATCAACTGCAATACCTGTTGGTATTTGTGAGGATGTGCCTATTGTAGTTGCAAATGTTACTATTCTAACGGACTTTGTTATCCTTGATATTCCCGAGGACGATAGTATGTCTATTATTCTTGGAAGACCCTTTTTGAATACTGTAGGGGCTGTTATTGATTGCAACAAAGGCAATGTCACTTTTCATGTCAATGGTAATGAGCATACGGTACTCTTTCCGAGGAAACAACCTCAGGTCCATATTATCAATTATATTGGAAAATTTTCAACTATTACTATTGGAGGTTTTGAATTTCCTCTTCCTACTATCAAGAAGACATATGACATCCTTATTGTTGGGGACATACATATCCCCGAGGTAACCTAGTGTTATTCCAAAATTCTCCGGTTTCATGTTACTCGGAAAGAGTTTATTAACAAGACCTGATCAACCTTGTTAATAGATTCCTTTTGATGAGCATGGGATAGGTGAATCTAGATAGCACCACCTTGTGTACCCTCCTTTTACTTTCTGTTAATTAGGATAAATAAAATAAAAATAGTATTTTATGTCTGCTTCCAGACTTATCCGTGCAATAAAAAATATCCTGAAAATATAAGTTCTCCAAATGCCATGAAATTGAAATATGATTTTTTCTAGGATATTTGAGAAAATATGGCATAGAACACACAACGAGGGGAGCCAGAACCTGTCCACAAGGGTCCAGGGCGCGCGCCCTGCCTCGTGGGCCCCACGTGGCCCCCCTCCACTTATTCCTGCACCCATGCTCTTCTTCTTCCTCCCCAAAAAATCACCAACCAGCTCAAAGCACCATTCACCAAACTGTTTGGGGAGATTGTTCCTTGGTATGTGACTCCTCCATTGGTCCAATTAGTTTTTGTTCTAGTGCTTTATTTATTTTAAATTTTTGCTGCTGTGGTGACCTTGTTCTTGAGCTTGCATGTCAAATTTTCTTGGTCCCAAGTAGTTCTAATGCATGATATAGTCTCTAGGCACTTATAGGAATCGTTGCTATCAATCTTGTTGAGTTTGGTTAACTTTTATTTTGAGTTACTAAAAATTTCAGAATTTTTTTGAAAAATGCCTAGGAAAAACTTCCAAGGTGGTTCTTCAAGGAAGCAAGAACCGAGGCTCGTGTTCCGTGAGCCAGACGATGAACTACCGAGGGATGCTGATGTGTGGCCCTGTGAATGGCCGTCGGATGACTTCATGGATCAAGCTGGCATCAAGGAGGAATTTTATGCATACGTGCGCAACGCTGACCTCGAGGGCTTCATACAAGATAAGTGCCCTCAATACCGTGGTTTAACTGATAGCTTTGTGAGAAGGTTTAAATTTTCATCTTCACGTATCTCACACACTGTACAGTTTGACCTATATGATAAATCTTATACCATGGGTTTAGAGGATTTTAATGATGCCTGCAAGCTCCCACAGTGGGGCAGTATGGGTGATCCTCACAAATATGAATTTAGAGAATTCCTTGCTAGTATTACAGTGGGGGAATCCAAGGAAATCACACAGGCTACCATAGGGAGCATTCATTTTCCTGCTATTCATTACTTTGCTCTCTTTATCGGTAGATGCATAAACGGTAAGGATGAGGCTTGCCACATGTGTGTCCCTGATCTTAGTGTTATCAAGAGCGTTGTATTAGGTGATAGACAATATAACCTGGGAGCCATTGTTGCACGTAGGCTACATCATAATGGTTTGCATGGAGATTTATTTGGTGGGATTTATGCCACGCGCATAGCCCGCTTTCTTGGTGTGCCTGTGCACGAGAATGATGAACCTTTACCTCCTGCTTATTTAGATTGCCATGCTATGACTAGTCATCGGTTTATAGAGTGGGATGATCAAACCCTCAAATATCGACTAATCCTTAACAGGCAGCATGCCATCCCTATTGTTCTTCCTGCCCCCACTTTGTTTAACTTTCAGGCAAAAGGGAGATACACTATAACTACGGAGGAGGCAAATGCTTATTATAACATGACGGAGGCAGCCCGCCTTCGAGCTACAGCTCAGCATGCAGTATCTGTTGCATCCCAGTATAACCCCAACTACGATTTTGGATATCCGTCTGGCCAATACTGGCCATAGACCAACTTAGGCCAAAAGCCTAAGCTTGCGGGAGTACGTGTTTCTCACCGACCTTACATTCATGTTCACACACTTATTCTAGTTGTCGGTGCTCACACTCTTTCATTGTACCATCCATGCTTAGTTTTAATTTCTTTTTCTTAGTCTTTTTCTTGTGTGCTAGAAAAACCTAGAAAAACAAAATATATTAGTTGTAGCTTCTAGCTAGTTTACTTTCTTTGCTTGTAGTAGTAGTTTAAATAAAAAACCCAAAAAGATTTCCCGTTCTTCTTTTACTTGTTGGGAGCTTCCCCATGTAAATAGTTTCTTCTCTTTTCTTTGGGGGTTAAGAGTAGACGACCATGATTGAAATTGCTTAGTGGCTCTCATATGCTTTATTGTTAATTTAACCTTGAGCCATATTACCTTGTCTTCTCTCGTGTATTAAATGTCTGCAGATTCCAGCTTAGTCCAATGCACGTGCAATATTAGTATTATCCACACCGTTTGGTCGTGCGAGTGAAATGCAGTAAGGATGATATATGATGAACTAATTGAGATGAGAAAAGCTGGTATGAACTCGACCTCTCCTGTTTTTGTAAATATGTTGGATCATCGTTCCTGATTCAGCTTGTTATGAATGAAACATGCTTGCAATGACAATTAGAGATCATAGCTGCTTATGCCATGCTTAATTAGCTGAGAGTTTATAATGGTCTATCTTGTGCGCCAACATGATATTAAAATGGTTGTGATGTGGTATGATGGGTGGTATCCTCCTTTGAATGATTTAAGTGATCTGACTTGGCACATGTTCACGCATGTAGTTGAAACAAATCAACATAGCCTTCATGATATTTATGTTCATGGTGATTTATATCCTACTCATGCTTGCATTCATTGTTGATTAATTTTAATGCATGTTCATGACCGTTGTTGCTCTCTAGCTGGTCGCTTCCCAGTCTCTTTCTAGCCTTCACCTGTACTAAGCGGGAATACTGCTTGTGCATCCACTTCCATAAACCCTAGAGTTATTCCACATGAGTCCACCATACCTTCCTATATGCGGTATTTACCTGCCGTTCCAAGTAAATTTGTATGTGCCAAACTCTAAACCTTCAAATAAAATTCTGTTTTGTATGCTCGAACATCTCATGTATCAACTAGGGCTGTCTATATCTTCCATGCTAGGTGGGTTATTCTCACGATGAGTGGACTCCGCTCATCATTCATGAGAAAATGGCTGGTAATCGGGATGCCCAGTCCCATGCTCAAATCATAATAATTAAGCAAAACTCCCCCAGGGCTGTTGCTGGTTTGGACGGTACCCGTTGTTTCGGGCTAGCCATGGAGTGTGCTTGTTGGTGGTTGGGGGAGTATAAACTTTACCATTCTGTTTGGGAACCGCCTATAATGTGCGTAGCATGGGAGATATCGAGATTCTTGGTTGTTATGTTGACAAGGAAAGTATACCGCTCAAAATGTTATTCATCTCTATTTAAAAATCGAGCTCTGGCGCCTCTACAAATCCCTGCTTCCCTCTGCGAAGGGCCTATCTGTTTACTTTTAGGCAGAGTCATCATCCTCTTATAAAAGAGCACCAGTAGGAGAGCACCTGTGTCATTTGCATGTATTACTATTAATTTGCATTGAGTATGATCATTGCTGGATCTCTCTTACCATGAATTACAATGTCTAGTCAATCCTTGATCTTTAAAGGTGCTCTACATTTATGTTTTGTGGTCTCAGAAAGGGCTAGCGAGATACCATCTTGTTATATCATATCATGATTATTTTGAGAAAGTGTTGTCATCCGAGGTTTATTATTATTGCTCGCTAGTTGATTAGGCCATTGATATGAGTAGTCTTGAGACCTGAAAGTTATTGTGAATGTGGTCAGTTCATGATCTTGTTGAAAATCTGAATGCAAGCTTACATATTTACAACAACAAGAGCAAACAGAGTTTGTCAGAGTTTTTCTTTATCACTTTCAATTTATCAACTAAATTGCTTGAGGACAAGCAAATGTTTAAGCTTGGGGGAGTTGATACGTCTCCAACGTATCTACTTTTCCAAACCCTTTTTCCCTTGTTTTGGACTCTAACTTGCATGATTTGAATGGAACTAACCCGGACTGATGCTGTTTTTAGCAGAACTGCCATGGTGTTGTTTTTGTGCAGAATAAAAAGTTCTCGGAATTGCCTGAAAATCAACGGAGATTTATTTTAGGAAATATAAAAAATATCTGTAAGAAGATCCTCACCAGGGGGGCCACACCCTGTCCACGAGGGTAAGGGGCGCGCCCCCCCAACCCAGGGCGTGCCCCCCTGCCTCGTGGCCCCCTCTGGTGCTCCACCGACGTACCCCCAGATCCTATATCTTCACTTTCGAGGAGGAAAAAAATCATAGAAAAAGAATTATCACGTTTCACGAGACGGAGCCGCCGCCAAGCCCTAATCTCTCTTGGGAGGGCTGGTCTGGAGTCCATTCGGGGCTTCGGAGAGTGGAGATCGTCGCCATCGTCGTCATCAACCTTCCTCCATCACCAATTCCATGATGCTCACCGCCGTGCGTGAGTAATTCCATCGTAGGCTTGCTGGACGGTGATGGGTTGGATAGGATCTATCATGTAATCGAGTTAGTTTTGTTGGGGTTTGATCCCTAGTATCCACTATGTTCTGAGATTGATGTTGCTATGACTTTGATATGCTTAATGCTTGTCACTAGGGCCCGAGTGCCATGATTTTAGATATGAACCTATTATGTTTTCATGAATATATGTGTGTTCTTGATCCTATCTTGCAAGTCTATAGTCACCTACTATGTGTTATGATCCAGCAACCCCGAAGTGACAATAACCGGGACCACTCCCGATGATGACCATAGTTTGAGGAGTTCATGTATTCACTATGTGTTAATGCTTTGGTCCGGTACTCTATTAAAAGGAGGCCTTAATATCCCTTAGGTTCCAATAGGACCCCGCTGCCACGGGAGGGTAGGACAAAAGATGTCATGCAATTTCTTTTCCATAAGCACGTATGACTATATTCAGAATACATGCCTACATTGCATTGATGAACTGGAGGTAGTTCTGTGTCACCCTAGGTTATAACTTCTACATGATGAATTGCATCCGACATAATTTCCCATCACCGATCTAATGCCTACTAGCTTTTCCTATATTGCTTGTTGCTAATTTACTTTTCCGTTGCTACTATTACAAAAACTACAAAAACACTATCGTTACTTTTATTGCTGCTACCGCCACTATCATATTACTTTGCTACTAAACTATCTTGCCGCAGATACTAAGTTTCCAGGTCTGGTTGAATTGACAACTCAGCTGCTAATATTGAAGAGTATTCTTTGGCTCCCCTTGTGTCGAATCAACAAATTTGGGTTGAATACTTTACCCTCGAAAACTGTTGCGATCCCCTACACTTGTGGGTTATCAGCGGCCCCCCTTTCCTTCTCTCCTACTCCTCCTTCCCTTCCTCTCCTACTCCAACTAGGGAAGGGGGAATCCTACTCCCGGTGGGAGTAGGACTCCTCCTAGGCGTGCCATAGAGGGTCGGCCTCTCCCCCCCCCCTCCACTCCTTCATATACGGGGGTGGGGGCACCCCATAGACACAAGAAACATTGTTCTAGCTGTGTGCGGTGCCCCCTCCAGAGAAACACACCTCGGTCATACCGTTGCACTGCTTCGACTAAGCCCTGCGCCGGTAGCTTCATCATCTCCATCACCACGCCGTCGTGCTGACAAAACTCTCCCCTCGACTAGATCAAGAGCTCGTGGGACGTCATCGAGCTGAACATGTGCTGGACGCGGAGGTGTCGTACGTTTGGTGCTTGATCGGTTGGATCACGAAGATGTTCGACTACATCAACCGCGTTACTAGACGCTTCCGCTTTCGGTCTACGAGGGTACGTAGACACACTCTCCCCTCTCGTTGCTATGCATCTAGTAGATAGATCTTGCATGATCGTAGGAAAATTTTGAAATACTACGTTCCCCAACAATGGCATCATGAGCTAGGTCTATGCGTAGATGATATGCACGAGTAGAACACAATGAGTTGTGGGCGATAATAGTCATACTGCTTACCAACATGGCATACTTTGATTCGGCGGTATTGTGAGATGAAGCGGCCCGGACCGACATTACGCGTACGCTTACGTGAGACTGGTTTCACCGTTACGAGCACTCATTGCTTAAAGGTGTCCGGCGGGTGTCCGTCTCTCTCACTTTAGCTACGCCCGGTCCTTGTGAAGGTTAAAACAACACAAACTTGACGAAAAATCGTTGTGGATTTGTATGCGTAGGTAAGAACAATTCTTGCTAAGCCCGTAGCAGCCACATAAACTTGCAACAACAAAGTAGAGGACGTCCAACTTGTCTTTGTAGGGCATGTTGTGATATGATATGGTCAAGACGTGATGAGTTATACGATATTGTATGAGATGATCATGTTTTGTAAAGTTATCGACAACTGGCAGGAGCCATATGGTTGTCACTTTATTGTATGAAATACAATCGCCATGTAATTGCTTTACTTTATCACTAAGCGATAGTGATAATCGTAGAAGCAATAGTTGGCGAGACGACAATGATGCTACGATGGAGATCAAGGTGTCGCGCCGGTGACGATGGTAATCATGACGATGCTTTGGAGATGGAGATCAAAAGCACAAGATGATGATGGCCATATCATGTCACATATTTTGATTGCATGTGCTGTTTATCTTTTTATGCTTCTTATTTTGCTTAGTTCGACGGTAGCATTATAAGATCATCCCTTACAAAATTTCAAGGTACAAGTGTTCTCCCTGAGTATGCACCATCGCGAAAGTTCATCGTGCCGAGACACCACGTGATGATCGGGTGTGATAAGCTCTACGTTCAAATACAACGGATGTAAGATAGTTTTGCACATGCGGAATACTCGGGTTAAACTTGACAAGCCTAGCATGTACAGACATGGCCTCGGAACACTGGAGACCGAAAGGTCGAGCGTGAATCATATAGTAGATATGATCAACATAAGATGTTCACCATTGGAAACTACTCCATCTCACGTGATGATCGAACATGGTTTAGTTGATTTGGATCACGTGATCATTTAGATGACTAGAGGGATTAATTGAACTTTAGTAATATGATTAATTGAACTTTAGTTTATCAAGTACTTAGTCCTGGTAGTATTAGCATATCTATGTTGTAGACCAATAGCTCGCGATGTAGCTCCCCGATTATTTTATATGTTCCGAGAGAAATATAAGTTGAAAGATGTTAGTAGCAATGATGCGGAATAGGTCCGTGATCTGAGGATTATCCTCATTGCTGCACAGAAGTATTATGTCCTTGATACACCGCTAGGTGACAAACCTATTGTTGGAGTAGATGCAGACGTTATGAACGTTTGACAAGCTCGGTATGATGACTACTTAATAGTTTAGTGCGCCATGCTTTACGGCTTATAACCGGGACTTCAAAAAAATTTGAACTCCACGGAGCATATGAGATGTTCCAAGAGTTGAAATTAGTATTTCATACTCATGCCCGTGTCGAGAGGTACGAGACCTCTGACAATACTTTGCCTACAAGATGGAGGAGAATAGCTCAACCAGTGAGCATGTGCTCAGATTGGCTGGGTATTACAATTGCTTCAATCAAGTGGGAGTTAATCTTCCAGATAATATAGTAATTGATAAAGTTCTCTAGTCACTATCACCAAGTTAGTAGAACTTCGTGATGAGCTATAATATGCAAGGGGTGACGAAAGTAATTCCCGAGCTCTTCGCGATGCTGAAATCGGCAAAGGTAGAAATCAAGAAAGAGCATCAAGTGTTGATGGTTAACAAGACCACTTGTTTCAAGTAAAGGGCAAAGGGATAGAAGGGGAACTTCAAGAAGAATGACAAGCAAGTTGTCACTCCCATGAAGAAACCCAAAGCTAAACTCAAGCCTGAAACTAAGTGCTTCTACTGCAAAGTAAATGGTCACTGGAAGTGGAACTGCCCTAGATACTTGGCGGATAAGAAGGATGGCAAAGTGAACAAAGGTATATTCGATATACAGATTATTGATGTGTACTTTACTAGTGTTCATAGTAACCCCTGGGTATTTGATACCGGTTCAGTTGCTAAAATTAGTAACTCGAAAGAGAGTTGCAGAATGAACATAGACTAGTTAAAGGTAAAGTGATGATGTGTGTTGGAAGTGGTTCCAAGATTGATATGATCATCATCGCAGACTCCCTATACTTTCGGGTTTAGTGTAGAACCTAAATAAATGTTATTTGGCATTTGCGTTGAGCATGAATATGATTTTATCATGTTTGTTGCAATACGGTTATTCATTTAAAATAATAGAATAATTTTTATTCTGTTTACATGAATAAAACCTTCGATGGTCATACACCCAATTAAAATCTGAGAATAATGGTTGTTCTATTTATATGAGTAATATCTTTTATGTTCATGCACGCTTCAAGAGTGGTCTATTCTTGTTGGATCTCGATCGTAGTAATACACATATTCATAATATTAAAGCCAAAAGATGCAAAGTTGATAATGATAGTGCAACTTATTTGTAGCACTGCCGTTTAGGTCATATTGGTGTAAAGCGCATGTAGAAACTCCATGCTGATGGACTTTTGGAATCACTTGATTATGAATCACTTGGTGCTTGTGAACCATGCCTCATGGGAAAGATGACTAAAACTCCATTCTCCGAAACAATGGAGCGAGCAACAGATTTGTTGGAAATCATATATGCTGATGTATGTGGACCGATGAGTGTTGAGGCTCGCGGCAGGTATCGTTATTTTTTGACCTTCACAGATGATTTGAGCAAATATGGGTATATCTACTTGATGAAACATAAGTCTGAAAATTTTGAAAAGTTCAAAGAATTTCAGAGTGAATTGGAAAATCATCGTAACAAGAAAATAAAAGTTTCTACGATCTGATCGCGGAGGCGAATATTTGAAGTTACGAGTTTGGCCTTCATTTAAAACAATGTGAAATAGTTTCACAACTCACGCCACCTGGAACACCATATCGTAATGGTGTGTCCGAACGTCGTAACCGCACTTTATTAGATATGGTGCGATCTATGATGTCTCTTACCGATTTACCACTATCGTTTTGGGGTTATGCATTAGAGACAGCTGCATTCACGTTAAATGGGCACCATCTAACTCCGTTGAGATGACGCCTTATGAACTGTGGTTTGGCAAGAAACCAAAGTTGTTGTTTCTTAAAGTTTGGGGCTGCGATGCTTATGTGAAAAAGCTTCAACCTGATAAGCTTGAACCCAAATCGGAGAAATGTGTCTTCATAGAATACCCAAAGGTAATTGTTGGGTACATCTTCTATCACAGATCTGAAGGCAAGATATTCGTTGGTAAGAATGGATCCTTTCTAGAGAAGGAGTTTCTCTCGAAAGAAGTGGGTGGGAGGAAAGTAGAACTTGATGAGGTAATTGTACCTTATCCTGGATTAGAAAGTAGTGCATCACATAAACTAGTTCCAGTGATTCCTACACCAATTAGTGAGGAAGCTAATGATGATGATCATGAAACTTCAGATCAAGTTACTGCTGAACTTCGTAGATCAACGAGAGTACGTTCCGCACCAGAGTGGTACGGCAACCTAGTTCTGGAAGTCATGTTACTAGACCATGATGAACCTACGAACTATGAGGAAGCGATGATGAGCCCAGATTCCAAAAAATGGCTTGAAGCCATGAAATCTGAGATGGGATCCATGTATGAGAACAAAGTGTGGACTTTGGTTGACTTGCGCGATGATCGACAAGCCATTAAAAATAAATGGATCTTTAAGAGGAAGACTGACGCCAATGGTAATGTTACCGTCTACAAAGCTCGACTTGTTGCGAACGGTTTTCGACAAGTTCAATGTGTTGACTACGATGAGATTTTTTCACTCGTAGCGATGCTTAAGTCTGTCCAAATCATGTTAGCAATTGCCGCATTTTATGAAATATGGCAAATGGATAACAAAACTATGTTCTTTAATGGATTTATTAAAGAATAGTTGTATATGATGCAACCAAAAGGTTTTGTCAATCCTAAAGGTGCTAACAAAATGTGCAAGCTCCAGCGATCCATCTATGGACTAGTGCAAGCATCTTGCAGTTGGAATATACGCTTTGATAAATTGATCAAAGCACATAGTTTTATACAGACTTACGGTGAAGCCTGTATTTACAAGAAAGTGAGTGGGAGCACTACAGCCTTTCTGATAAGTATATGTGAATGACATATTATCAATTGGAAATGATGTAGAATTTTTCTGGAAAGCATAAAGGAATGTTTGAAAGGAGTTTTTTCAAAGAAAAACCTCGGTGAAGCTGCTTACATATTGAGCATCAGGATCTATAGAGATAGATCAAGACGCTTGATAAGTTTTTTCAATGAGTACATACCTTGACAAGTTTTGAAGTAGTTCAAAATAGGATAGTCAAAGAAAGAATTCTTGCCTGTGTTGCAAGGTACGAAGTTGAGTAGGACTCAAAACCCGACCACGGGAGAAGATAGAGAAAGAATGAAAGTCATTCCATATGCCTCAGCCAAGGGTTCTATAAAGTATGCCATGCTGTGTACCAAACCTGTTGTGTACCTTGCCATGAGTTTGGCAAGGAGGTACAAAAGTGATCCCGGTGTAGATCACTGGACAGCGGTCAAAATTATCCTTAGTTACTGGATGACTAAGGAAATGTTTCTCAATTATGGAAGTAATAAAGAGTTCGTCGTAAAGAGTTACGCCGATGCAAGCTTTGACACTCTTACGCCGATGCATATTGAAAGTGGGAGCAATTAGCTAGAGTAGCTCCATGCAGAGCATTGTAGACATAGAAATTTGTGAAATACATACGGATCTGAATGTAACAGACCCTGTCGTGGAATTGGCACGACAAATGTCTGGTTTAGAGGACTTAGGTGTGAAGCCATCGCGCGGGTTAGCTTGAAGAGGTTAAAAGCACACAAAGGACACAGAGGGTTTATACTAGTTCGGCCCCTTCGATGAAGGTAAAAGCCTACGTCTAGTTTGGTGTAGTATTGCTTGGGTGTCGATGAACAGGGAGCGGATTGCTTGCCTGTGTCTCGACGGGTTGTTGCTTATCCCTGAACCGTCGCCGGTTCGTCCCTTTATATAGGAGGCGACGCCCAGTCCAATTTACAGAGTCCCGAGGCCGATTCATAATCGTGTCCGCCTCGGTCTCTACTCTTTCTATCTTACACCTCAAGTTACATGATATGACAGTTTACAAACCGTAAGCTTTACATATGGGCCCTAAGCCTCTATGGGCCGTAACCTCTGGTTCATATTCTACTGGGCTTATGATAATACAACTATGTAAGTGTAATCCGGATCTTCCTTGCCGGTTTATACCTGCTAGTAATATCCCTGACATTAGGCCCCAGATTGATTTGAACTTGTTCATGTCAGTCTTCTAAGTCTTTGCATGAATTTCTTCTCTGCAGATCATCTGCTTCGTAAACCGGCTATGACGTCATCTCCGAAAATCATCTTAATTTGTTGTGACATCACCTCTGCCTTTATTGCTTACCTCTGTTTGTTACTTTTGTTAAATGCTATCCCGAAGATCGAGGCGACAACGTAATCTTTATCCAATCTCTGACCTCCTTGATTCCCGCGCTTGCCGTTTCACCTCATCAGCTTATAAATACCGCTGGGGTCTGTCTCTTCTCTTCCTTCTGCCTTCGTCTTCCTCCGTCGCCCGAAGCTCCGCCGCCGTTCTTCGAGCCCGTCGCCATCGTCGAGCTAGGCCGCTGCATCACCCTAAACCGTGTCCAGAGCACTTTGTCGCCGTCCTCTTATTCCTCAGGTACTCCTTATTTCTCACTATAGATCTCAATCTAGGGTTCCTTCCATAGCTTCCGCCATGAAACTTTGAAGCTCTGCTGTTCATGCCTGTGGGTTACCCTTACCATAGATTCAAACCTTATATTCGTTTTGAGTGTGCTCCTGCTCCGCGCTCACGCTTTTAGTTCCTCTAGCTTAACAGCTTAGATCTGATCTGTAGAAACCCTCCGTGGTTCTTCTTGTATAAGACTTGCATATATTTCATATTTTTCTTATGCTTTAGATCCATTTTTACTTTAGCTTTCTGTGAAAACTTGTTTCTTCGTCTTGTAGATCTGTAGCTTACTCACCGGTTTAACCAATCATATGCCTCCTTCGCCGGTCTAGATGTAAACCTGTACCTTGTAATTGACGGTTTAGTTTCTGCCCTTTCTATCATCATAATCCGGTAGTTATCTTACTCTTATATACTCCCGGGCTAGTAATACCATTAGCCCCTTGTGTAAACCGGCAATTTAGATCCACAAACTTATATAATGTTCCGGCTTAATTCTAACAATTTGTAAACCGGATTGTATTGTATCTTTCAACATTTCCTTATTCCGAACGATGGCCAAATAGTTTGTCGCTTGCAACTGGGCTCCCTCCCGCATTACTAAAGAGGATCTAACGAACGCCGCCTCAATCGATCTTCTGGGTTCTAAAAATGTTCTGCACTGGCGGGCCCCAGAAAATGAATGCCCCCTACCCCTAAAGAGGGAGAGATCATTGTTTTCTTTGATCACTTGGCCCGGGGCTTTAGCCCTCCCGGTTCAAAATTCTTCCGGGATGTACTGGCCGCTTTTCAGCTCCATCCTCAGGACATAGGTCCAAATTCTATATCAAATGTCTGCAATTTTCAAGTCTTCTCATAAGCATATCTCCAAGAAGAACCATCAGTGGATCTGTTCAGAGATTTTTTTCCATTTAAACCGGCGGACAGAGTTTTCTGACGGGTCGCATCAAGAACTGGCTGGCGTCAGCATTCAAAAGATAAAGGATGTGAGCTTTCCTCATGCTGCCCTTCATACACACCCCAAGGAATGGAATCAATTGTGGTTCTATTGCATAGATACTTCGCCTGAAGGGGAAAACCGACTGCCGGGTTACCGCGCATATCGCCTGCCTGAAGATCATCCCCCGCCACAGCGCCTCAGTGCCCCGGATCGAGCCCGGTTTGCCCCTCAGCTTTCTAAGCTTAGGGCCTTTATGGCCAACGGCTTAACCGGAGTAGACTTTGTTCGCTGTTGGCTTGCCTGGAGCATCCTTCCACTGAGCCGGCGTTCAGGCCTGATGTGCGAGTATACCGGAAAACCGGATGACCCTCAACATCACATTGACGTAATACTTCCTGAGGAAGAAGTCGCTGAATCCACAAAGAAAATGCTCAACATTTCTCTTGAAGAGTGCAGCCGGACCGGTTTAGCTCCATTTTGTGAAAACAATAAACTGCCAGCAGTAAGTTCTTTCTGATCTTTTCTGCTTGTTCTAATCCATCCATATCAATTGTGTTCTATTTATTTTATTTCTTCTGCACAGGCCGACGACCCCTTCTGGAAGAGGAAACCTCAAGACAAATCGGCCAAACAGCCACGCCGGAAGACGTATGCTGTCAAGAAGAAGAAGGCGGTTGCTCCCTCCGGTTCACGTCCTGAGGAAGATGATCCGGATTCCGAGGTATGAGTTGATCCTGATATATTGTAATCTCCCTTTATCCAATTTTATGTTAACAATGCCTTTCCACAGGATGTGGCTGAAGGAAGTAAAGCGGCGGAAGTTGAGGTAATCTCTCTCTCTTTAGACTCAGAGCCGCCGCCCCCCCAAAATTTGCTGGGTGTCCCGGAAATACCCTTTTTCTCATCCTTACGCTCAATTGGACCCCGAATTTCTTTTGAAGAAGCAGCAGCATGAGGCGCGCCGGACTACGCGCCATAGTGGCCATGTAGTGGAGTCCTCCGGAATACCTCTTACTCCGGCTCGCAGGCGCCGCTCTGAGGTTTTACTTTTTCCAACTCTTCTTCATCCAAAGGCCGGGCTTATACGTAAACCGCTTAAACCGTCAGATCCTAACTATAAGGAGGCTCCTTTGTCCTCTTCTGGTGAGTCGACTGCTACACAGGTCCCTATGTTGAAGATCATGCCTGGGTAAGTCCTTTTCAACATCCGGTTTATATTTGTATGTTGATGATTCTTATTGTTCCTTTGATTTTCTCCAGCAAGACAAAGCCTAGCAAGAAGGTGAAAGCCACCAAAGCGGCTGCCGAGACTACTACCGCTTGATACGTCCAAAACGTATCTATAATTTCTGCTTGCTCCATGCCACTTTTGTGTGATATTGCTATGATATTTATGCACTCCCATACACTTTTGATCATATTTGGACTAACCTATTAACTCAGTGCACCCCAGTGCCAGTTTCTGTTTTCTGTGGTTTTTGTATTTCAGGTTTTCCCATTACGTAAATTGCCAGAAAAATCCCGGGAAAAATATATAAAAAATCTGCGTTCCGGAAGCTTCCATGCGGCCAAAGTAGGGCCAGAGGGGGGCCACCAGGGCTCCAGGCGGCCAGAGGGCGCGGCCCCCCTCCTGGTCGCGCCGCCTGGGCCCCTCCTGGCCTCTTCTGACGCCCCCCTTTGGCATATATTTACACCGCGTCCCGAAACCCTCGAGGACGGAACCCTTTTTCGCGATTTCATCTCTGTTCCGCCGCCGTCGCGCTTCCAAGATCGGGAGCACTAGGAGAACTCTTCCTGGCACCCTGCCGGAGGGGAGGATCACCACCGGGAGCTTCTCCACCACCATGGACGCCTCCCGGATGAGTTGTGAGTAGTCTCCTTTGGACCATGGGTCCATGACCAGTAGCTATGTGATGTTCTCCTCCCCTCTTTGTTCTTCACCGATTAGACCTCGTGAGCTGCCCTACATGATCGAGGCACATATGTAATCCTTATGCTGTTGCTATGATGAGTTTGCTGGGATCCGATGGATTATGAGATTATGTTCAGATAGTGTGTGAGTAATATATTTGATTCACCTCTTTTATATTTATGTTCTTGAGTAATTCTTGCATGTTCTCTGTTGCTGTTTATTGCTTTGGCCAAGTAGTAGGTAGTAACTCCAAGAGGGAACGTTATGCTTGATTGTGGGTTCATGCCCCTCGATGACTAGCTTGAGTGACAGAAACATGAGTCTAGGGGATGTGCTGTTGCCACAAGGGGGAAAACAACGGTGCTTGTACTTGCGGGTGCAAGGATTGTTTACTTTACGCAAAGTTCTTTTAATGCAATTGTCTGTTGCTTTGAGTTTACACTATGGGTGGGACTCGCAACTTAATACCAGCGAGATGTTCTGGATAGATATCTCAAGGTGGATGATTAGTAGTAGATGCAGATGGATTTCAGTCTACTTTCCTTGGCGTACCGCCCATGCTTTTGAGCCTCTACCTTTCTTGCAGCATAGTTAGCATTGGTTTGCGCACATAATCCTATCAATTGCCCAGCTGTAATTTGTTTACCTCGCTTAGCTGTTTTATCGTCTTTTGGGAGAGAGACATCACTAGTGAACATCATGGGACCCCGGTCCATATTACCATCACTGATCATACCCGTTATTTATTTCCTGTTCTTACTTACTAGTTGCAGGCATACCTATCACTATTATCTCTTGCGTTTGATCCTTTGTAAACGACAAGGCCGGAGGGATTGACAACCTCTCTGTACTCGTTGGGAGCAAAGTTATTTGTATCTGTGTGCAGGTCCTGTCAATCGCTAAGTTGCGCCGCTAGCAGGTTACACCTTCTTGTTGACCCTCGGAGTCTCAGGGGATTCGATCCTTGGTATCTTTGCCAAGGGAAAACTACCGCTACACTGCATCTCAAACCTTCCACTTGGGGTAACCAACGAGGGGCGAGAAGCCATCAAGCAAAGTTTTCTGGCGCCGTTGCCGGGGACTCCACTCTTCAAGATAGGGGAGTTGCACGCTATCTTTTACCTTTGCTTTTTAGTCTTGTTAGTTTACCTTTCAGTTTTTGCTTTAGCGTCTTCTATCAAAAATCACAAAAATAGTTATCTTGCTTGCTTGCTGCTATGGGTTCCACCGAGAACACCAAGTTGTGTGACTTCACTAGTCATAACAACGATGACTTTATCTGCACGCCTATTACTACACCTGCCACTTCAGCACCTTCTTATGAAATTAAACCTGCTTTACTGAACCTAGTTATGAAAGATCAATTCTCCGGTGCTGGAGATGATGCTGCTTTACACTTAAACAATTTTGTTGAACTCTGTGATATGCAAAAGTACCAAGAAATAGATGGTAATATTGTTAAGCTTAAGCTTTTTCCTTTCTCCTTGAGGGGAGGAGGTAAAATTTGGTTTCAATCTTTGCCTAGAAATAGCATAGATTCTTGGGACAAGTGCAAGGATGCCTTTATTGGGAAGTACTATCCACCTGCTAAAATTATCCAACTAAGGAGTAACATAATGAATTTCAAAAAATTGGATAATGAACACGTTGCCCAAGCTTGGGAACGCATGAAATCTCTTGTCAAGAACTGCCCTACTCATGGTTTGACTACTTGGATGGTTATCCAAACTTTTTATGCAGGCTTGAACTTTACCTCGCGGAACCTGTTAGATTCGGCCGCGGGAGGAACCTTTATGTCAACTACACTTGGTGGTGCCACGAAGCTTCTCGATGAGATGATGACCAATTATTCCCAATGGCACACCAAACGCGCTCCAACAGGTAGGAAGGTAAACTCTGTCGAGGAGATTTCCTCCCTAAATGAAAAAGTTGACTTGATCATGTCTCTACTTTCCAAGCAATCTTCTATTGATCCTCGTGATGTTCCTTTAAATTCTTTGATTGCTCAAGAACAAGTAGATGTGAACTTTATCTCTAGAAACAATTTCAATAACAATGCTTATAGGAGTAATTTTGGTAGCAATCCTAGACCGTTCCCCTCTAATTCCTATGGGAACAACCATGCTAATCGTAGCACCAAGAACTCCACCTCTGAACTAGAGATTATGCTTAAAGACTTCATCACTACCCAAAAAGCCTTCAACAAGAGTGTAGAAGAAAAACTAAACAAACTAGATAATCTCTCTTCGAAGGTAAACAATTTAGCCCATGAGGTAGAGTTGCTTAAAATTAGAACTTCCCCTCTTGAGGAGAGGAAGACCACTCCTATGAATGCTATTCAAGTGCAAATTAATGAAAACATTAGGATGTTGGCTAAACTTAAAGAGAGATGGGCTAGAGAAAAGGAGGAAGAAGATAGAATTAAGAGCCTTCCTACCCATCACGCTGTTGCTACTATCCAAGTTGTTGAGGATATCCAAACTCTTAGCACCCAATGCACTCCTGGTCCCATTGGACCTATTAATGGTGATGCTATGACCATAGAAACTACCAAACAAGTGAGCCTAAAGGACACCACTACCACTTTACTTGATAGTAGTGACCTTGATTTTCATAATTGCACCCTTACCGAAGTTATTGATTTCCTTCACAAGATGTCTAGAGATCCCCGCACTAGCATGCTTAATCTTGCCTTCACAGAGCATATCACTAATGCTCTCATCAAAGCTAGGGAGGAGAAACTTAGGGTAGAAGCCTCCATACCTAGAAATCTAGAAGATGGTTGGGATCCTATAATTAAAATTAAGTTGAATAACTTCTCTTGCTATGCTTTATGTGATGTTGGAGCTAGTACCTCCGTTATGCCCAAAAGAATATACGATATGCTTAAATTGAAACCTTTTGATTCTTGTTCTTTTGGTGTTCGTCTTGTTGATTCTTTCATAAAGAAACCCTTGGGGAGGATCGACGATGTTCTTATCATTGTCAATGACAATTATGTTCTCGTTGATTTTACTATTATGGATATTGAATGTGAACCTTCATGTCCAATTATTTTGGGACGTCCTTTTCTTTGCACCGTTGGTGCCATCATTGACATGAAAGAGGGGAATATAAAATTCCAATTTCCTCTCAAGAAAGGGATGGAACACTTCCCTAGAAAGAAGATTAAGTTACCTTTTGAGTCCGTCATACGGGCTAGCTATTCTTTTACTCTTGATAAAACTTGATCCCTTTGCATTATGCCTAGCTTAAAGGCATAAAAGAAAGCGCTTTTGGGAGGCAGCCCACAATGAATAAAATTTTATTTTGATTTTGTTGTGCCTTGATGTTTGTTACTACAGTAGCATCATCATTGTATCTTTACTTTTCAGCTTTGTGCCAAGTTTAGCCTCTGATTGCAAGAAAGTTCAAAAGTTGTGATGTGCTGTCCAGGAAACAGATTCTGTCCTTGGACAGAAAAATTTGTATAAAATCACCAGATCATCTTTTTAGTCTGAATTTTCTCGACAGCATGCTCTATACAATTGGCTTTCGGGCGTCTGTTCTGAGGTTTTTGATTTGAGTGGCAGAAGTGCCCCGAAAAAATTATTTACTACCTGCTGGTCTGTTTTTCACAGATTCTGTCATGTTTTGCCTTTTCTTCGTTTTGCAGACCTTGAGCTTGCTTTTTCTTTGCAAAAACCTTTTGGCAATCTTGAGAAACAGTAGACCTTCAAGATTATCCTTATTTCCAGCAAGAAAAAATTATTTTATTATGGGTACTAACCTCGCTAATCAGATTATGATGAGTTATGTATGAAGGGAGTTTTCAAGTGTGCGAGGGAAGATGATAAAAAGATTCAGGAGTGTCAAACGCTCAAGCTTGGGGATGCCCCCGTGCACCCCCAAGAAATATTCAAGAAGACTCAAGCGTCTAAGCTTGGGGATGCCCCCATGCATCCCCTTCTCCATCAACAATTATCAGTTCATCTTTCGTTCCACTATATTTTAATCACTTCATGTGTTATGTGCTATGCTTGGAGCGTCTTGCTTTTAGTTTCCTTTTTAGTTTTCTTTAGCTTTGATTCCTGTTCATAAAAAGTTGGAACCCATCTTTCTTTGTGTGGGAGAGAAACACGCTCCACTTCAACCTAGAACATAACATGGGATTTTCATGTTTATCTTTGATGTGTATGTTCTTTGTCTTTCAATAGCTACTGTCATGTTCAGCTCTTAGTTTTCATGCTTTACATTTTAAAGAGCTTTTGTTTAGTTGGTTGCTGGAACTCTCTTGAGTTATCATGATTATCTTGTTAAGAGAGTTGGCTTCTGTTGCACTGGTTGATATGTCTATGATAAAAATGCTATGTGCATAATGGTGCTTAGTAGTTCATGTTTTCTTATGGTT
>LR738711.1:659025955-659071619 GCA_902687465.1 Secale cereale
GTTCTTAATGTGTTATTGAAGTACCAACATGATTTGTTTGCCTATGACGTGGTATGGTTTAGTGATATCTTCCTCCAAGAATTTATTTTGATTGACTTGGCATATGCTCACACATATTTAAGACTGTAAAGAAAGTCTATCAAGCCTTGATGATCTTTAATTTCTGAGTAGCGATATAACTTCCATGCCCGATTCAATGTTGCTTTGTCGCTCTGCATGATTATGACCGTCATTGCTCTCTTAGTTGGTCGCTCCCAGTCTTTTGCTAACCTTCGCCTGTACTAAGCAGACTGACTGCTTGTGCATCCAAAATCCTTTAAACCAGTTATGCCATATGAGTCCACCATACCTTCCTATACATGGTATTTACTTGCCATTCCTAACGAAGACTTTCGTGTACCATCTCGAAATTAATCAAAAGCATTTCTCTTTTGTGCAACTGTTTTAGCTCATGAGGAAGTAGTTGTTAATTCATGATCTTTTTAAGTTGGACAAGCTTCACCCCGGGATTGCATGTCTAATGTGCAAACCCCTAATACGAGAAGGAACTGGCAAAGAGTGCGCCCGGCTCATTAAAAAATATACAACAAACAAACCCTCCTTCACGCTTTGTTCATGAGAAATCAGAAAACTTTGGCAGTGATAAACAAAGGAGATTAAGGGGATGTGATCGTCCTCGTACGGGAGCCGTTCCTCGAAACTTGTCCAGCTCGAGAAGTAATTGAGTTATCTACTAGCATTCGTTGACGAAATATGCATATCCCAAAAATAATTTTTACCTTTTGTTTTTAAAAACCAAGAGCTCTGGTACATGTTTAGTTTTTGTTTCCGACCACGGGTTTTCAACCTTGCCATCAAAAGCCACGGTTCGAGAGTCTCCACCTTCTTTCTTTAAAGCACCAACTATTGAGAGCATGATTGTCATTCTTAGTGTAATGTGCATTGTCCCAAAGTACCATTGTCTTCTGCATGATTATGATATCGCTTATTCTGAAATCATTGTATCTAGTCGTCACTTAAACCTTGGAGGTGCCCCTGCATTTATGTTTTGCTTCACTAAAGGGGGCAAGCGAAGTACCACTTTGTCATATTTGCACACCATGCTCACTACATATCTATTGAGTGTTTCAGTATCATATTGTAAAACTTTTAGTTCTTTGTGACATTCTCATGTGGCAACTTAATTACTACAGATTCATTGTCTCAGTAAGCATTTGTCATGTGACTGTGAAAAGTTCTTATATTGGTTAATAGCATGTCACCGCAGAAATTATGCTTGTTATCATTTACCTACTCGAGGACGAGCAGGAATTAAGCTTGGGGATGTTGATACGTCCAAAACGTATCTATAATTTCTGCTTGCTCCATGCCTCTTTTGTGTGATATTGCTATGATATTTATGCACTCCCATACACTTTTGATCAAATTTGGACTAACCTATTAACTCAGTGCACCCCAGTGCCAGTTTCTGTTTTCTGCTGTTTTTGTATTTCAGGTTTTCCCATTACGTAAATTGCCAGAAAAATCCCGGGAAAAATATATACAAAAATCAGCGTTCTGGAAGCTTCCATGCGGCCAAAGTAGGGCCAGAGGGGGGCCACCAGGGCTCCAGGCGGCCAGAGGGCGCGGCCCCCCTCCTGGCCGCGCCGCCAGGGCGCCTGGGCCCCCCTGGCCTCTTCTGACGCCCCCTTTGGCATATATTTACACCGCGTCCCGAAACCCTCGAGGACGGAACCCTTTTTCGCGATATCATCTCTGTTCCGCCGCCGCCGCGCTTCCAAGATCGGAAGCACCAGGAGAACTCTTCCCGGCACCCTGCCGGAGGGGAGGATCACCACCGGGAGCTTCTCCACCACCATGGACGCCTCCCGGATGAGTTGTGAGTAGTCTCCCTTGGACCATGGGTCCATGACCAGTAGCTATGTGATGTTCTCCTCCCCTCTTTGTTCTTCATCGATTAGACCTCGTGAGCTGCCCTACATGATCAAGGCACATATGTAATCCTTATGCTATTGCTATGATGAGTTTGCTGGGATCCGATGGATTATGAGATTATGTTCAGATTGTGTGTGAGTAATATATTTGATTCACCTCTTTTATATTTATGTTCTTGAGTAATTCTTGCATGTTCTCCGTTGCTGTTTATTGCTTTGGCCAAGTAGTAGGTAGTAACTCCAAGAGGGAACGTTATGCTTGATTGTGGGTTCATGCCCCTCGATGACTAGCTTGAGTGACAGAAACATGAGTCTAGGTGATGTGCTGTTGCCACAAGGGGGAAAACAATGGTGCTTGTACTTGCGGGTGCAAGGATTGTTTACTCAGGGGATTCGATCCTTGGTATCTTTGCCAAGGGAAAACTACCGCTACACTGCATCTCAAACCTTCCACTTGGGGTAACCAACGAGGGGCGAGAAGCCATCACCGCTGAACCGGCAATTGATCCGGACGAAGTTATCCCTCCAGACAACAATCCTGCAGCTCAGTTTGACAACCCTACTCCCATGGATCGTGACGATATTGTTGCTCCAGAGAATATTAATTCAGAGAATATAGTTGAACCGGCTAGTCCTGTCCGGGTTAGCCCTCCTCGGGCTAGCCCGGCTCCTGTTAGCCCGGTGCCTACCGCTGCCCCTACTCAACCAACTGCCGCTTCTTCCCCGGATGTTCAGATAACCGGGTCAGGTTTTACCGCTCCTGCTGAGCCTATTGTCTTGGCCAAACACACTGCCAAAGAGGAAAAGCTTCAACAAGAGAAAAGCAAGTGGAGCACAGACTTATCCAGCTATGCCCAATTAAGTGCCCAGGAACTTTATTCCGGGTATTTGAACCGGCTTCATATCAGCCGCGATTATGAATCCGGGTTGGTTAATATGATGAAGGATAAGTACGAGGTAACTTCCTTCACTTGTCTCTGTTTTGTGTTCTTTGTAATCCTGTCTTTAGGCCATAGTAGCCCCCAAGTGCCGGTTTAGCTTCGTTGCAGGTGAACCGGTACTTCCAATGTATGAAAAATGAACTTACATTAGCCCCCAAGTGCCAGGGGCATAACTTGTTTTATGTGCCTGGGACTTGTCTAAATTTCTCTTTTGATACTTCAACTGTACATTAGCCCCCAAGTGTCAAGTGGATAACTTGTTTATATGCTTGAGACTTGTCTGAATTGTCTTTTACTCCATTTGATTTTCTTGTAGGCTGACTTGACCCGGAGGGCTGCAGAGATAACTGAGCTCCGGAATAGACTGGCTGCTACTGAAACTGCTTCTGCCAAAGACAAGGAAGAGCTTGCACTGAACTTAACCAACATAGAAAAATTGAAAAAGGACTTTGAAGCGGAACGGTCTGCCTGGGAGGTGCAGAGGAATGCTCTTGAGAAAAGAGCAAAGGATGCTGAAGCTGCCCTTAATCCGGTTACGCAAGAGCTGACCGGTTTACGACAGCAAATAGAACTTATGACCTCTGCTATCTTTGGTGAGCACTCAATTTGCATGTGTTTTCATCTCTGCAATCTTTTTTCCGCTCCGGTTTAACTTTAACAATCATATTTAGGGCGACGCATAACTCATCTTGGAGATGACATCCGAAAGAAGCTCAAGGCCTCTTATACCTTGGTGGAGCAGCTGTATTCCGGCGCTCAAAGGATTATAAGGGCAATGTCCCATCAGAAAGCGGCCCCATCTACTATCCAAGGTACTTTAGAGAAGCTATCCATCCTGCCTGTTCGTTTGGTAGAGGTAAAGAAATCTGCTGCACGGGCTGGTTCACTTGTAGCACTGACCCGGGCCAAGGCATGGGTTCCGGACTTTGATCCGGAGGAAGCTATGAACGGATATCCCAGTAATAAGGAAGATGGATCCACCTTCTCTGGCAAACATCTCCGTGCTTTAACCAAGGAGATGCGCCCTCTTGCCAGCAAACTTGCCGATGAAGCGGATCTGACCAGGTATCATCCGGCATATGACTTAGAAAATGAACGGGTGGACCGGCCGGTTTATGATACCGAGAATCTGATCCCGCCAGTGCGTGCCCATACTTTCGCTCCAGATATTGATTCGTCCGATCTTATTACTGAGGAAATGTACTTCCGTGCACTCTCCAAGATTGACTGGCGTGTTCCCGACTTCCAGCCACTTCCTGAAGATGAAGAAGATCCGGAACAGGCCGATCCTCAGCCTTCGCAGCAGGAAGAAGAATAAACCGCCCGGTTTAACTCATAGTTTGCTGAAAAATTGTTGCCAAAAAAACTTTAATCCGCTCAGGCCTGCAAGTGCGTTGTAATAGGATAGTTCGAAACATTGTCTTTGTCTCAATTCGGATGTCACAGCTTGACTTGGCGTCTGCCAATTTTAATCTCTTGTCTACTATGGTTGATCCGTTTATATTATCTGTATCTGCATAAACAAGGCTTTGATTAAGTGCCTGACATCCTTAATCCGGTAGACATAATTGAACGTGTAGATTCTGATGAGGCTCTTGGCCCTCTTGGCGTTTACCTGATGACTGTTCCGGGTTTTGATAAACGCCGGTTTACATCATGCTGGTGTTCTATGACCTAGACTTTTGTAGATATGTGGTCAACTTTGAAGTTGCCCAGTTCCGGATCAAAAAACTTGGTTAACCACAGAAAACTTTGAAAAATCGCAAAAACCAAAATATTGTTGGCAAATAAGACCATGTAGTCGAGGCTTTTTGCGAGCTGCGAGGCTCCAAATCGAGGCTTCTGATTCGAATGCGATCAGTAAACCAGACAAAAGGGGTTAAGCTAGGATTCGAATGCGACCATGTAGCACCCAAGTGGCCTTGAAATTTTCCCAATCAATGGATTCGAATGCGATCCAAGGAGCTATGATTCGAATACGATCATATATATTGGACCAGAGGGGTTAAGGTAGGATTCAAATGCGATCCGTAGCCCCCAGTGGCCTTGAGATTTTGCCAATCAATGGATTTGAATGCGATCCAAGGAGCTATGATTCGAATATGATCATATATATTGGACCAAAGGGGTTAAGCTAGGATTCGAATGCGATCCGTAGCCCCCAGTGGCCTTGAGATTTTGTCAATCAATGGATTCGAATGCGACCCAAGGAGCAATGATTCAAATGCGATCATATAAATCGGACCAAAAGGGGTTAAGCTAGGATTCGAATGCGATCCGTAGCCCCCTAGTGACCGTGAGATTTTTCCAATCAATGGATTCGAATGCGACACAAGGAGCTATGATTCGAATGCGATCATATAAACCGGACCAAAAGGGGTTAAGCTAGGATTCGAATGCGATCCGTAGCCCCCTAGTGACCGTGGAGGCAGGGTATCTATAAGAGAGTTACGCTTGTATGGCAAGTCCTGTTTGGTCTAGATTTGTCCTGCATAACAAATAGATTGATCAAATCATCGTGTTTTTCTTGATGAAAATGATATATATCAAGAGAAGTAAACTTTAGATGGATATCACCTCAGTGAACTCCCATAAGACACTTACTTAGAAAAAGATGGTTGATCCCCCGGTTTACTAGGGGCGCCGGTTTATTTATTAATCATAATATATACAGGATATATGAAGCGGAGCTCATGGCTCAAGTGTAGTAATGCCTCAGAAGAGCAATGTTCCATGGCCTCTACGTCTCTTCCTCTGCTGTCCGTGAGTCTTTATGTTCTCGAACGTCCACTAGGTAGTATGAACCGTTGTGTAGGTTCTTGCTGACCACAAAGGGTCCTTCCCAAGGTGGGGATAACTTGTGCATATCTGTCTGGTCTTGGATGAGCCGAAGCACCAGGTCCCCCTCCTGGAACGTCCTGGTCTTAACCCGGTGGCTGTGATATCTGCATAGGTCTTGCTGATAAATTGCAGATCATGCTGCTGCTTTGTCACGCTCCTCATCCAGCCGGTTTAAGCTGTCCTGTCTTGCTTGCTCATTAGCCGCTTCAACATAAGCTGTTACCCGTGGTGAGTCGTGCCGGATATCACTTGGAAGAACCGCTTCAGCACCATACACCATGAAGAAGGGCGTATAGCCTGTAGACCTGTTAGGCGTAGTGTTGATGCTCTAGAGGACAGAAGGTAACTCCTTAACCCAGCACCCTAGTATTCTCTGCAAGGGAGTCATAAGCCGGGGCTAGATGCCTCGCAAGATCTATTGGTTGGCCCTTTCAGCTTGACCATTGGATTGAGGGTGAGCTACTGAAGACACATCCAGGCGAATATGTTCCCTTTGGCAGAACTCTTCCATCTCTCCCTTGGATAGATTGGTGCCATTATCAGTAATAATGCTGTGTGGAAAGCCAAACCGGAAAATTATCTTTTTGATGAATTTAACCGTTGTTGCCGCATCACACTTACTGACAGGCTCTGCCTCAATCCACTTCGTAAACTTGTCCACTGCCACCAACAGGTGGGTTTTTTGATCTTGGGATCATTTAAAAGGCCCAACCATATCAAGCCCCCAAGTCGCAAACGGCCAAGTAGTTGGGATCATCCGTAGTTCTTGGGCCGGAACAAGAGCACGCCGTGAAAATTTCTGACAAGCGTCGCATCTTCGGACTAGATCATCCGCATCAGCATGAGCTGTTAACCAGTAAAACCCATGACGAAAAGCCTTAGCTACCAATGACTTTGAATCGGCGTGATGACCACAATATCCTTCGTGTATCTCTCCAAGAATATCATTGCCTTCCTTCGATGATACACAACGCTGAAAAGCCCCAGAAACGCTGCGGTGATGAAGCTCTCCGTTAACAATGGTCATAGACTTGGATCGCCGGATTATCTGCCTAGCTTCAACCTCATCATCTGGCAACTCTCCTCGGCTCAAGTATGCCAAATAAGGGAGTGTCCAATCCGGAATAACATGAAGCGATGCGACCAACTGTGCTTCCGGATCAGGAACAGCCAAATCCTCCTTCCTTGGTACCTGAACTGATGGACTGTGTAACTCATCCAAGAAAGTATTTGTGGCACCGGTTTACGCTGAGAACCCAGCCGGCTTAGAGCATCGGCCGCTTCATTTTTTCGCCGGTCTATGTGATCCACCTGGTATCCTTTGAAACATCCTGCAACTACTTCAACTTCTCGCCTGTAAGCTGCCATGAGAGGGTCTTTAAGTCCCACTTGCCAGACACTTGTTGTGCCACTAGATCTGAATCACCAAAGCACTTGACTCGGCTCAAGTTCATCTCCTTAGCCATCCGCAAGCCGTGAAGCAGTGCTTCATATTCAGCCGCATTGTTAGTGCAAGGGAACATTAGTTGGAGGACATAACAAAACTTGTCACCTCGCGGGGAAGTTAACACTACTCCAGCCCCCGAGCCTTCTAATTGCCTTGAACCGTCAAAGTGGATAGTCCAGTATGTATGATCCGCCCCCGAGCCTTCTAATTGCCTTGAACCGTCAAAGTGGATAGTCCAGTATGTATGATCCGGCTTCTCCTCCGGTGCTTGCAATTTTGTCCAATCATTGATGAAATCTACCAATGCTTGGGATTTGATAGCAGTACGGGGTACATACTTCAATCCTTGTGGGCTAAGCTCAATGGCCCACTTTGCTACTCTGCCGGTGGCCTCTCTGTTCTATATTATATCCCCCAACGGAGCTGAGCTAACAACAGTGATTGGGTGGCCCTGGAAGTAGTGCTTCAGCTTCCGGTTTGCCATGAACACGCCATACACCAGTTTCCGCCAGTGTGGATACCTTTGCTTTGATTCAATTAGAACCTCACTGACGTAATAAACCGGGCGCTGAACCGGATATTCCTTGCCTGCTTCTTTGCGTTCCACCACAATTGCCACGCTAACTGCACGGGCATTGGCGGCCACGTATAACAGCAGCGGCTCATTGTCAACAGGGGCAGCAAGAACCGGCGGTTCTGCTAATTGCCGCTTCAAGTCCTCGAACGCAGCATTTGCAGCATCGCTCCAAAGAAACCGATCTGTCTTTTTCAGCATCTGATAAAGCGGAATTGCCTTCTCTCCCAAACGGCTCATGAATCGACTTAACACTGTGATCCAGCCAGCTATGCGCTGGACATCATTGATACAAGCCGGTTTAGTCAAGGATGTGATCGCCTTGATCTTCTCCGGATTGGCCTCTATTCCTCTGTTCGATACTAAGAACCCAAGGAGCTTGCCTGCCGGAACACCAAAAATGCACTTCTCCGGATTAAGCATCATCTTATAAACCCGGAGGTTGTCAAAGGTTTCCTTTAGGTCTTCTACCAGCGTCTCCTCCTTCCTTGATTTTACGGCGATGTCATCCACATAGGCATGGACGTTTTTTCCGATCTGCCCCTTAAGACAGTTCTGTACGCAACGCTGGTAAGTTGCTTGGGCACTCTTGTGCCCAAAAGGCATAGATACATAGCAGAAGGCTCCAAAGGGAGTTATGAAGGTTGTCTTCTCCTAGTCCTTAACTGCCATCTTGATCTGATGATATCCTGAATATGAATCCAAAAAACTTAGTCGCTCACATCCTGCCGTAGCATCAATGATCTGATCAATACGGGGGAGAGCAAAAGGATCAGTTGGACAAGCTTTGTTTAAGTCTGTGTAATCTACACACATCCTCCATGTTCCATTTTTATTTAACACCAGAACCGGATTAGCCAACCACTCCGGATGGAACACCTCAACTATGAACCCTGCGGCCAAAAGCCTGGCCACTTCTTCACCTATAGCCTCGCGCCTTTCTTCGTTGAAGCGGCGCAGATACTGCTTGACCGGTTTGAACTTCGTATCAATATTAAGACTGTGCTCAGCTAGTTCCCTCGGTATACCTGGCATGTCAGAAGGTTTCCATGCAAAGATATCCCGATTCTCACGGATGAACTCGATGAGCGCACTTTCCTATTTGGGGTCTAGGTTAGCGCTGATAATGAACTGCTTGGATGAATCGCCTGGCACAAAGTCAACCTGCTTGGTTCCCTCTGCCGATTTAAACTTCAACGCCGAATCATGCTCTGTAGTTGGCTTTTTTAATGGGGACATATCTGCCGGATCAACGTTGTCTTTGTAGAACTTCAACTCTTCTGTGGCACACACACTGCTTCTGCATAGGCTGCGTCTCCTTCCTCACACTCCAATGCAATCTTGCGGCTTCCGTGAACCGTGATGGTTCCCTTGTGACCTGGCATCTTGAGTTGCAGATAAACATAGCACGGTCTAGCCATGAACTTGGCGTAAACCGGCCTCCCAAACAGAGCATGATATGGGCTCCGGATCTTTACAACCTCAAAGGTCAATGTCTCTGACCTAGAATCATGCTCATCCCCAAAGGTGACCTCCGGATCAATTTTCCCAACTGGGTAAGCCGATTTACCTGGCACCACTCCATGGAACATCGTGTTGGATTGTCTCAACTTCTTGTCTGTTAACCCCATATGATGGAAAGTCTCGTAATACAAGATGTTGATACTGCTGCCGCCATCCATGAGTACCTTTGTGAATTTGTAGCCACCCACCTATGGTGCTACCACTAGGGCCAACTGGCCCGGATTGTCAACCCGTGGCGGGTGATCCTCTCTGCTCCACACAATAGGTTGTTCCGACCAACGTAGAAAACGTGGCGTTGCCGGTTCAACTGCGTGTACTGCCCGTTTCAGAATCTTTTGATCTCGTTTGCACAAACTCATAGTAAAGACATGGTACTGTCCACTACTCAGCTCCTTCGGATTACTCTGATATCCGGATTGCTGCTGCTGTTGATGTTGTTGATTGCCTTGGTTATTGTAACCACCCTGACCATGCTGCTGGTTGCCTTGGTTGTTGTAACCCCCCTGACCGTGCTGCTGGTTGCCTTGGTTGTAGTTATTGTTGCCACCATGATATCCTGATCCGGAACCATTACCCTGGTGACCCGGACCTTGAATACCGGAACTCGAGCCGCCGCCCGGTGGTCCGTTGTTGTATTTGGCTTGTCTCATGGCCTCTATCATGATCCGGCATTCCCTCCATGTATGTTTAGACGGGTGTTCCGGCGTGCTATGTTTCGAGCAAGGCTCATTCAACTGTTGATCTAGATTGGCGGATCCTCCTTCGCTCCGTGGAGGTGGCCTACCCTTGCGGCGCTGAAAGTTTCCTTGAACATTGGTATTGGCCACAAAATCAAAGCCTCCCTCTGCCTTTCGCTTACCATTGAAACTTGTTCCCGCTGGATTAGCTTGCGCCGGTTTACCAGCCTTGTTTGCTTTCCCGGACTTGTCTCCATCTGCCTCTGGGTACTTAGTGTTATCAGAATCCCCATATTTCACCAGAGCGCTCATGAGTGTCCCCATGTCATTACAATCCCGCTTGAGCCGTCCCAACTTCAGCTTTAAAGACTCAAACCGGCAGTTATTTTCCAGTGTCACTATTGCCGTACTGGGATTGATGCTATTGGAAGAGTGCAGGATTTCTGATACTCGCCGCACCCAGGTGCTCGTAGGCTCCTGATCTCCTTGAACACATGCTGCTAAATCTACTATTAACATTGGCTGCTTGCACGTGTCTTTGAAATTTTTGATAAACTGGCGACGCAGCTCACCCCATGATCCGATGGAGTTGGGTGGTAAGCCCTTTAACCATGCCCGGGCTGTACCCTCAAGCATCATGGTAAAATACTTGGCGCATGACGCTTCATCCACATCTAGCATCTCCATAGCCATCTCATATCTCTCAACCCACGCCTCTGGAGCCAGGTCTTCCATGCAGTTGGGTACCTTATGCGGACCTTTGAAGTCTTTGGGTAACTTCACGCTTCGTAAAGCGGGGACAAGACACTGTACTCCAAAGGAACTCGCCGTGACTCCTGTTTCTGCTGTGGTTGGGTGAACCGGCGTCATTTGACAGGTATCCTCGCGAGCGGTAGGTCTGGCCCGGTTCATCGCCTTCTGGGCGTGCGCTTCTGCTCCTGCCGGATTATCCTGCCTGTGACGGTGACGTCTCCGCTCGCTGCTAGACACTTCCGGCTCATCCCAATGCCTAGTGTAGCTCCGGCTATGGCGGGGGGGTTGAGTGAATCCTCTCCCTGCTGTAAGAGTACGCCTGCTGCTGTGTCAGTGCCGTGTCCAGCAATTCCTTAGCCCGGTGCGCTTCCAACGCCACGGGGGATGTCCCCTCGATGGGTAAAGCGGCCAGCCGTGAAGCGGCGGCGACAATGTTGTCTAACGGGTTTGAATAATGGCCAGGAGGGGTGGGGATGTGCGGCGTCGGCACAACTTGACGATTTTGCTCTGCGACCGGCGGTTGAACCGGCGCGCCAGTTCCCGGGGCTCCTCCCCGGTTTACCTCTAGGTTATTGCTGGCTCCCGCTCCTGGTGTGCCAAAGAGATTCATCGCCTCATAAACCGGCGGTAGATGATTTTGTTGCCTTCTGTTTCTTACCTCCTGCACGGAAGCCTGGTCCACCCTGAGCCGGAAAGCTTGGGGGTCTAACTCTGCTTGCCTCGTAGCTATCATGGCTTTTTCTGCGTCCAGATCCCGTTTAGCCTGCTCAATCCGGCCCTTCAGCTGAAGGATCTCCGCATCATGTTGCGCCTTGTTGGCAGGAGCTACTTCTGCTGTTGCGCGTGCTGTTAACTCCTCGACCAAGATGGATAGAACGTCAGAGGGTGAGGGGGCTTGGCTGCTCGCCCCCGCACCGGCTATCTCTTCTGTGAACGCCCCGGTCACCGTGGGTTGCTGCATAGACTGTGATCCGGCCATGAAGACAGCCACGCGGTTTGGCGGATCAAAGGGGTCCGGAATACTGTCACCATCGGATATCCCCTCGGATCGGCCATCCTACAACAAATACAAAGATTCGGTCTCCCCGGATGAAGATTCGTCGTTAGAATAGACAACTGTCTCGCCACCAGAATCCGATCCGTCCTCGGCTTGGACTCCATGTACTGCTCCAACGAAGACACGCTTCACGGCGGGCTGAATCCGGGCCAATCTCGCACGCTGAGTCGGCTCGATGATGTTGGGGAAGATGTTCGGCTCAGGTCCGGGTTCACCAATTTTGCCAATGAAGACGTGGATGCCGCCGAAGGGGACCCGGTACCCGTATTCGATTGAATCGGCCTCGGGGCCCCAGCCTGCGTCGTCGATGTAGATCCGGCCGCAGCGACTCTTGGTCATCCGGCCAACCGTGTAACCCTTGAGTCCTTCAAAGCTGCCCTTCAAGAACTCGAGACCATCGTGCGATAGCCCCATGGTGGGCGCCAACTGTCGTGGAATTGGCATGGCAGATGTCCGGTTTAGAGGACTTAGGTGTGAAGCCATCGCGCGAGTTAGCTTAAAGAGGTTAAAAGCACACAAAGGACACAGAGGGTTTATACTAGTTCGGCCCCTTCAATGAAGGTAAAAGCCTACGTCTAGTTTGGTGTAGTATTGCTTGGGTGTCGATGAACAGGGAGTGGATTGCTTTCCTGTGTCTTGACGGGTTGTTGCTTATCCCTGAGCCGTCGCCAGTTCGTCCCTTTATATAGGAGGCGACGCCCGGTCCGGTTTACAGAGTCCCGAGGCCGGTTCATAATCGTGTCCGCCTCGGTCTCTACTCTTTCTATCTTACACCTCAAGTTACATGATATGACGGTTTACAAATCGTAAGCTTTACATATGGGCCCTAAGCCTCTATGGGCCGTAACCTCTGGTTCATATTCTACTGGGCTTATGATAATACAACTATGTAAGTGTAATTCGGATTTTCCTTGCCGGTTTATACCTGCTAGTAATATCCCTGACAGACCCGCTGACTAAACTTCTCTCACAAAGCAAAACATGATCACACCTTAATACTCTTTGGGTGTTAATCACATGGCGATGTGAACTAGATTATTGACTCTAGTAAACCCTTTGGGTGTTGGTCACATAGCGATGTGAACTATGGGTGTTATTCACACAACGATGTGAACTATCGGTTATAAATCACATGGCGATGTGAACTAGATTATTGACTCTAGTGCAAGTGGGAGACTGAAGGAAATATGACCTAGAGGCAATAATAAAGTTGTTATTTATATTTCCTTATATCATGATAAATGTTTATTATTCATGCTAGAATTGTATTAACCGTAAACTTAGTACATGTGTGAATACATAGACAAAATAGAGTGTCCCTAGTATTCCTCTACTTGACTAGCTCGTTGATCAAAGATGGTTATGATTCCTAACCATAGACATGCGTTGTCATTTGATGAACGGGATCACATCATTAGGAGAATAATGTGATGGACAAGACCCATCAGTTAGCTTAGCAACTTGATCGTTTAGTTTTTACTGCTATTGCATTCTTCATGACTTATACATGTTCCTTTGACTATGAGATTATGCAACTCCCAAATACCGGAGGAACACCTTGTGTGCTATCAAACGTCACAACGTAACTGGGTGATTATAAAGATGCTCTACAGGTGTCTTCGAAGGTGTTCGTGGTGTTGGCATAGATCAAGAATAGGATTTGTCACTCCGAGTATCGGAGAGGTATCTCTGGTCCCTCTCGGTAATACACATCATAATAAGCCTTACAATCAAATGACTAATGAGTTAGTCATGAGATGATGTATTACGGAACGAGTAAAGAGACTTGTCGATAACGAGATTGAACTAGTTATTGAGATACCGACGATCGAATCTCGGGCAAGTAAACTACCGATGACAAAGGGAACAACATATGTTTTTATGCGGTTTGACCGATAAAGATCTTCGTAAAATATGTAGGAGCCAATATGAGTATCCAGGTTCCACTATTGGTTATTGACCGAAGATGAGTCTCGGTCATGTCTACATAGTTCTCGAACCCGTAGGGTTCGCACGCTTAACGTTCAATGACGATCCGTATTATGAGTTTACGGACATGACGACGAGTCTTGGAATGTCCAAGACGTAAATATCGATATATTGGAAGTCTATATTCGGACATCGAAAAGGTTCCGAGTTGTTCGGGCATTTTTCCGGAGTACCGGGAGGTTACCGGAACCCCCCGGGAGAAGTTATGGGCCTTATGGGCCATAAGAAGGAAGCACACCAGCCCATAAGGGGCTGGTGCGCCCCCCTTGGGCAGGAGGCCGAATTGGAATAGGTTTGGGGGGGGGGCTCCCCCCCTTTCCTTCTCTCCTACTCCTCCTTCCCTTCCTCTCCTACTCCAACTAGGGAAGGGGGGAATCCTACTCCCGGTGGGAGTAGGACTCCTCCTAGGCGCGCCATAGAGGGCCGACCTCTCCCCCTCCTCCACTCCTTTATATACGGGGGTGGGGGCACCCCATAGA
Organism: Secale cereale; assembly: GCA_902687465.1. Classification (NCBI taxonomy): domain Eukaryota; kingdom Viridiplantae; phylum Streptophyta; class Magnoliopsida; order Poales; family Poaceae; genus Secale; species Secale cereale. The sequence continues at coordinate 659,040,172 of LR738711.1, forward strand.
CACAATTAACATTGTTCTAGCCGCCGATGCCCCCTCCACAGAAACACACCTCGGTCATACCATTGCAGTGCTTAGGCGAAGCCCTGCGCCGGTAGCTTCATCATCTCCGTCACCACGCCGTCGTGCTGACGAAACTCTCCCATGAATCTCAACTGGATCAAGAGCTCGTGGGACGTCATCGAGCTAAACGTGTGCTGAATGCGGAGGTGCCATACGTTCGGTGCTTGATCGGTTGGATCGCGAAGACGTTTGGCTACATCAACCGCGTCACTAGACGCTTCCGCTTTCGGTCTACAAGGGTACGTAGACACACTCTCCCCTGTCGTTGCTATGCATCTAGTAGATAGATCTTGCGTGATCGTAGGAAAAATTTGAAATACTACGTTCCCTAACAAATGATGTGTTGGACAGAACCCATCCGTGAGCTTAGCACTATGATCATTTAGTTTGTCTGCTATTGCTTTCTTCATGACTTATACATGTTCCTATGACTATGAGAATATGCAACTCCCGAATACCGGAGGAACACCTTGTGTGCTATCAAACATCACAACGTGATTGGGTGATTATAAAGATGCTCTACAGGTGTCTCCAAAGGTGTTTGTGGTGTTGGCATAGATCGGGAATAGGATTTGTCACTCCGAGTGTCGGAGAGGTATCTCTGGGGCCTCTCGGTAATGCACATCGTAATAAGCCTTGCAAGCAAACCACTAATGAGTTAGTCACGAGACGATGTATTACATAACATGTAAAGAGACTTGCCGGTAACGAGATTGAACTAGGTATAATGATACCGACGATTGAATCTCAGGCAAGTAACATACCGATGACAAAGGGAACAACGTATGTTGTTATGCGGTTTGACCGATAAAGATCTTTGTAGAATATGTAGGAACCAATATGAGCATCCAGGTTCCTCTATTGGTTATTAACCGGAGATGAGTCTCGGTCATGTCTACATAGTTCTCGAACCCATAGGGTCTGCACGCTCAACGTTCGATGATGATCTGTATTATGAGTTTATGTGTTTTGATGTACCAAGGGAGTTCGGAGTCCCGGATGTGATCACGGACATGATGAGGAGTCTCGAAATGGTATATAGGATGACTATATTCGGACACCGGAAGTGTTCCGGAGAAGTTTCGGATAAAACCGGAGTGTCGGAGGGTTATCGGAACCCATCGAGGGAACTAATGGGCCGCATGGGCCTTAGTGGAGAGAGAGGGGCGGCTAGGGCAGGCCGTGTGCCCCCTTGATTCCAAATTGTACTAGGAAGGGGGGCGCCCCCCTTTCCTTCTCCCTCTCCCTCTCATTCCTCCCCCCTCTCTCCCTCTTGGTGGATTCCTACTAGGAATAGGATTCCTATTCCTCGTAGGAACCCCTCTCTTGGGGGCGCACTATAGGGGCCGGCTGGCCTCCCCTTGATCCTTTATATACGAGGGAAGGGGGGCACCCTAGAACACAAAAGTTAACAATTGTTTTAGCCGTATGCGGTGCCCCCTCCACTGTTACACACCTCGGTCATATTGTCGCAGTGCTTAGGCAAAGCCCTGCGTCGGTAACTTCATCAACACCGTCACCATGCTGTCGTGCTGACGAAACTCTCCTTCGGCCTCAACTGGATCAAGAGTTCAAGGGACATCATCGAGCTGAACGTGTGCAGATCGCGGAGGTGTCGTGCGTTTGGTGCTCGATCGGTTGGATCGCGAAGACGTTCGACTACATCAACCCTGTTACTAAACGCTTCCGCTTTTGGTCTACGAGCATACGTGGACACACTCTCCGGCTCGTTGCTATGCTTCTCCTAGATTGATCTTGCGTGATCGTAGGTATTTTTTTGAAATACTACGTTCCCCAACACCACCGACGTTTGAATGTATGGTTGAAGCTTGAGGAATACCTTGTCGCCCACTTCAAATTGGCGCCATGAATGTTTCTTGTCTGCTTGTATCTTCATACATTGGCGTGCGCAGTTCAGATGTTGTTGAAGAAGTTGCTGCACCACTTGGCGCTCCTCCAGCCAAGATTGCAGGGCCGGCACCGAGCATGAAGATGTTGATGTTATTCCCCAGTACCCGGGTTCGTGACCGAACAGGGCCTTGAAGGGCGTCATCCCGATCGCTGAGTGATGGGAAGAGTTGTACCAAAATTGGGCGAGTGGGATCCAAAAGCTCCAGCGCCGGGGACAAGTGTGCGTGAAGCAACGATGATATGTTTCAAGGCATTGGTTGACTCTCTCTGTTTGTCCACCCGTCTGTGGGTGGTTGGCCATGCTCAGCCGCAGCTCTGTTCCAGCATACTTAAAAAGTTCTTGCCAAAAGTGACTGTTGAAGACGGGGTCGCGGTCGGAGACAATGGCGCCTTCCAGCCCATGTAGCTTGTATACTTGGTTCATGTAGATGAGATCCACCTTAGATGCCGTATATGGATGTGACAGTGGCAGAAAGTGGGCAAATTTTGTCCGCTTTCCCAGAATGACCAACAAGCAGTTGAATTTGCCAGATTGTGGCATACCATCGACGAAATCCATGGTAATCATGTCCAATGGTGCAGTTGGTATTGGAAGTGGGTTCAGGAGTCCTGGGCTTGCAACATGGTCCGGTTTCGCCTATTGGCAGATTGAACAATAGTGTATATAATTGTGAACATGGGTCTTCATCTTTGGCCAGGCAAAGAGTCGCCGGATGCGTCTATACGTAGCTGGGATGCCCGAGTGTCCCCCCATGGGGCTGTCGTGGAATGCTGCGATAATTTTCTGTTGGAGAGCAGTGGACCCACCCAGCCATATTCGCCCTCTGAACCTGAGCATCCCTTGAGTGAGGGTGAATCTTCCCTTCGGATCCGGGCGAATTGCTAGTTGTTCCAACAGTTGTTGCTCTTGAGGGTTTGAATTGTAGCTGGTCAGAACATCTTCTAGCCAAGCTGGTTGGCAGGAGGTGATTGGGGTAAGGATTTCATCTGGATCAGCTCGAGACAGAGCATCTGCTGTTGTATTCTCCGTTCCCTTCTTATATTTTATGGTGTGCTGAAGACCCAACAATTTAGTGAAAGCCTATTTCTGCCAGGGAGTAGATAGTCGTTGCTCTTCAAGGTGGACTAGAATTTTTTGGTATGTGTGTATTACAAATTCTCCATGCTGAAGATAGGGACACCACTGGTCAACTGCTACTATCACTGCTAAGTACTCCTTTTCATAAGTTGACAACCCTTGATAGCGAGGTGCCAACGCCTTGCTCATGAATGCTATAGGATGGCCCTGTTGTTGGAGAACAGCTCCAATGTTGTGGTCACTCGCATTAGTTTCTATGGAGAATGGCTTGATGAAATCTGGAAGTGCAAGCACCAGAGCTGAGATCAACTGGGTCTTCAACAACTGGAAGGCTTCTTTTGTTGTCTGCGTCCACACAAAAGGCACTCCCTTTTTGAGGAGGTGGAATAGTGGTTTGGCAATGATCCCGAAGTTGCGAACAAATCTTCTGTAGTAGCCGGCAAGCCCCATGAAACCGCGGACTTCCTTTATGTTTGTAGGGGTTTTCCATTTTTTAACTTCTTGGATCTTCTCCGGGTCAGTGGCGACCCCTTCCGCACTGATGACATGTCCTAGATATGCTAGTTGCTGTTGTCCAAACGAGCACTTACTCATCTTGACTTTCCATTGGTCCCATCGAAGCAACTCCAAGGTCTGGCGTAGATGGTCCAGGTGATCTTCCAGTGTCCGACTAAATACCAATATGTCATCAAAGAATAGGAGCACACAATGCCATAGGAGAGGATGCAGAGTGAAATGTATTGCCCCATTGAAGGTGGCTGGACCGCCTGCGAGGACAAATGGGACCAGCAAGAATTCGAAATTCCCGGAATGAGTCTGAAAGGCTGTCTTGCATTCTTCCCCTTCTGCGAACCTGATTTGGTGGTACCCAGCACGGAGATCCAGTTTCGAGAACCACCGCGCGCCGTGCAACTCATCTAGCAGTTCTTCAATGATTAGTATTGGAAACTTGGCCACACGCATGAGGGATTTAAGCGACGGTAATCCACACATAGCCTCCATGTGCCGTCTTTCTTACGAACTAGGATGCCTCATTTTGTCGCACTATGTTCGCCGCCGTGGAAATGCACTATGTTGGCCGTGTCCTGCTGGCAAGCAAGTGTCGAGCCCGGCTCCACGAGCTACGCCGTTGACGCGTCCCCCTCGCTCCTTGGCACATGCCATGCCGCCAGTTGTCGTTGTCTAGCCTAGCCTGAACTACCTGTGCACGTCGTCCCGCACCCCGTCGGCCTCTACTCACCCTTCCCTACCCATGGTGGCCTCACCACGACCACTAATATGCCGATGGCCTCGCCTGACCTCGCTGAATCGCGGGTGGCCTGCGACCTGATGCAAGCCTACAACCACCTGCCGCCCCGCACGCCGCGACCGTACTCTGTGTCCGAGCTGCGCATCTGCCCCAGTTGATTCTCTCCTCCATGGCTGTCAGAGTGTGTGAGTAGCAGTCGGAGAAAGGAGACTTGGGTGGGGCTGCCTTTTGCCATGTGTAATAGAGAGATATGAGGAAATAGGATCGAGAGTGGAGAGGACAGAGAGGAAGGAAAGAGATGAATATGACAGGTGGACTCACACTGTCAGTGGGAGTAGTAGGTGAATTCAGTGGGATCATCTTTTTTCCCGGTACGCCAAACATGTATAGGGGCGGGATTAACCGGGATTGATGAATTCAGGGTATGGACTTCAGGGATTAGAAGACTGAGGTTCGATCCGGGCGAGCTCTACGAATTCAAGGTTTAAAACGGACTTTACTCCTCCATGAGAGTAGTAAAAACTGGTCACACACCGTTTCTTGTTTTCCATGGGATTTTCTTTTTTCAGTTTCCTGTTTTCCATGCACATTCCCTTTCATGTGATATTTAGGTCAAGAATAGTCCTCATTAATCTTAGGTTTTTTAATGAACAAAACATTTTCATTGATTTCCTTCCATTAAAGAAATTTCCATATAATATTTACAAATTAACGAACAAAGCAAAAATGAAAAGGAACCTGAAGCAACAATTTAATACTAGTAAACTGGCCACACAATGTTTTCTGTTTTCCATGCGAGTTCCCTTTTGTGTGATATTTTAGTTAAGAAAAATAGTCCTCATTCTTCGCTTTTTAAATTTAACAAGTCTTTTTATTGATCTCCTTCCATGAAAGAAACATTATATAATTTTACAAAGCAACAACTAAAACATAAATGAAAAGGAATCAGAAGCACCAATGTAATAGTAAAGTTGCCACACAGATCACAAATCTAGACCGGAACACCATAAGATCAACAAGCAAAGGCTATCAATTTTACCTCTCGTTTTTCATACACTTTACCCTTTCAGGCAATATTTTGGTCAAGGAAAATAGTCGTCACTAATGTTTGTCTTCTTTACTTAATATTTTAATGACACACCTTGTCGTCGATTTCCACTACAGAAATCACCATATAATTTTTAGGAAGTGACAACGGAACATAAATGAAAAGGAACTGGAAGCAACAACCTAATAGTAAACTAGCTACGCAAAACACAACTCTAGACCTGAACACCATAATATCAACAAGCAAGGATTATAAACATTATTTTGGGCCGAGCCAACACAACCAAGAGAATGACAGGGTGTGAATTGACATAGCGTAGATGGTTATCGTCCTTGTGGTGAAATAATCCCACCAGAGTTTAAGTCCTAAAATTTGCACTGATGCTCGCTATTTTCTGCATTTTGTCTAGGCATTTTGGTGATGTTCGTTTAGTGGGAGCAAATGTTTCCGGCGACTACGATGCGCCTATGTTCACCTTGTCAATCCCATGAGGTTGTGTCAGCTCAGTATCTTGAAGGTGATCATGGGGTAGGGTGTGTATGTGTATTCATATGGTGATTGTATCTACATGTATGTAATCATCTGCAATTGTATAGTGTGACAAATGACAGGATCCCCACAAACAAATGGGTCAGAAGATCCAATAGTTTAACACTATACATGCACTAAAACCACACCATCCAGCGAGAACCACGATATCCCCGTACTGAGAGAACATCCACTAGAAGATGTAGCAATTTTCAACCCATCACAATTCTACTAACCAAAGAATTCTATTTATGGCGTCTCCATACCTTGTTCAGTACTTCCCCCACCTTAGTTTTTCTGCAAAATACTCACAAGTTGTATATTACATGAAATCTCCTATCAAAGCATGCACTATTTGTAGTTTTCAAATACTCCAGCAAATGCCCCCCCCCCCCCGCCCTCCCGAACTAGTATTCTTTGATTTCTATGGAAGGTTTTAATTCCTCTGCCAACCAAATCACTGATTCTTTGGATATCTTGGCAATGCAAAAGCACATGTCAGCACATACCAAACTAGTTTAGCAACACTACACTTAAAGAAAGATGATTCCAAGTCCAACCCCTCTTCAACAAGTTGTCCTTGGTTAAGATGCTATTTCTAAGCATCAATCATAGCAAATTTGTTGTTTTATGTGGAAGTTTCAGCTTCCATATGGACCACTATCAAACCAATGTAGAAGCATTCAAGTGTAAGTACATGTCCTTCACCACATTTTTTTGTTTAGAGTCAAAATCACTCGGTCCGTGCAACCTTTCAACTCAGCCATATCTATCAAATGTTTCAAATCTTCGCATGGATCTGAACTTTCATCATGTAGGGTTCTTCTAAACTCCACTCCATCAATCCCTTTCTTTTAATAAACTAAAACATCAGTATTTGGGTGAAGGTTATATAATAGGAAATTAACCAGCTAGAGATTTATCCCTTAGTCCCACATCATCCTAGAATAATGTTTTCACCCTATCTCTAAATTCTCTTTTGGCAAAAGCCTGAAATGTATGGTTAACATTCATGAGACTTTTCTTCGCGAAAAGAAACAATCACGAGACTTCACAAAAAGTGAGAGCCACTAACACCATCTCTCCGCCCTGAGAGAGTTTGTTTACTTACACATTTCCTTTTGTAAAGCAGATCAACAAAAGCTTGCTGATGCATTGAACTATTGAAAGAACATGCGGTGCCACCATGTTTGGTTTTGGTAATTGATGACATTCTCTGTGGACAAATGGTTGCCTTGAGTTATATTTGAAGGATATGTCCATAGGCTTTTCTTGGAGTCCATGTGTTGGTTTCCAGGAGAGTTTGTGTTGACCAAGGTGTTATTCAAGGAATTATCTATTGATTGGTCATGTGAGAGGTTGATCAAGACTAAGTCAAAGAGTGAATCAAGTTGATCAACACACAAAGCATGGAAGATGTACCAAGAGGGATCAAGTGACCCCAAGGTATGGAAAGCATTGTCCATTACGCTTTGTGTACTAACCCATGGTCTTCGTGAGAGTTCTGTGTGGGGTTAGGTTTGTTTCCATGGGCTTGCGTGAAGAGGAAGATATCATACAACCCATGGAGAGGATGACATCAAGTGGTGACCATCATCAAGTTTGCGGTGTGCAAGTTCAAGTGGAGTATCACGAAGAGATCAAGTGCATGAAGCTTGCCATCCATTGTGGTGACAATGGACTTGTGAAGATGTGCCGAAGAGTGGCTCACCCATAGTGGAGTACGGGGAGCAATCAACTAGTCTTCACCAAGCCAAGGCAATCGAGAAAAGTGGTCCAACTTGAAGGAGTCAAGATCGTCATCATATAGCTCAAGTGGACTATGTGCAAAGCAAAGGTTTGCCCTTGATAGGTTATGTTTTACCAGTCTCATGGTGGTAGTTGAGAGACCGGGTTATAGGATCAGTTGACTTACTATCAAGGGGTGCTCTCGATGACTAGCTTGACCGTATCGTTCATACAGAGATCAAACCATTGCATGTTTGCATCAACTTTCTTGGTTCTTGTTTGGTATTTCTCCTTGTGAGATTTGGAGCTTATGGTCATCTTCATGACAAACGCGATTTCATCGAAAACGGAGTTCACAAGCATCTTCTATGATGTTTTCAGTGTTAGAGGTTATGTCGGTTCTTCTTTGATAGAGGGCTCACTCCTCTATATCTTAGGCATACCTCCCCTGCCTCTTCTTACTATAACAAGTCGATGTTTTAATGCTGCTCGTCTTCATCTTTCCAACAAGCTTGAGTTTGCTCAATTCGGAGCTCATATGTAGAAGTTATGGCAGTTTTGGGCTTTCTTGTTGCACCTGCGGTACTACTGTGACACTGAGCGGCAATACCCCTAAGAGCCACATGCGACAGTACCGCTATGACAGCGGTAGTACCGCCCATGGCTCCAAGTGGTGGTTTCGCTCAGTGCCGCTCTAGTACCGCCTCGATTCGAGACTTACTTTTCTCGTGTCGGGTTCAGCGGTAGCAACCGCGGCACTAGGAGCGGTAGTACCGCACCTACCACCGCTACTAGTGCCGCTCTAGGTCTCTTTTCTTCCCTCTTCTCTCCCAGAGTGCTCTAACCCCAGTGGTAGTACCGTTGGGGCAAGCGGTAGTACCGCCTGTACCGGCAGGCGGTAGTACCGCTCGCTCGAGCGGTAGTATCGCTCATGTGTAGGCTGAGCATAACGGTTGGATTTTCCCCCTCCTATAAAAGGTTGTCTTCTTCCCCATTGAACCTTATCCTTTGAGCTCGTGTTGTGCCCCAATCGTTGACCTTCTTCAAGCTTGCTATCTTATCCTTTGAGCTCATGTTTTGCCCCAATCGTTGACCTTCTTCGAGCTTGCTATCTCTAAATCCCTCTGTGGATTCTTCCTAGTTTTGGGGGGAAAAGAGAGAGGAGATCTAGATCCCCATTTCCACCAATCACTTTCTCCTCAATGTGAGGGGAACCCCTTGGATCTAGATCTTTGAGTTCTTGGTGTTCTCATTCTTGTTCTTCCTCTTATATTCCTCCATAGCTTTTGTTGCTTTGGTGGGATCTGGGAGTGAGGGACTTGGGCACTCCGTGCGCCCTTGCCATTGCATTAGTTGCATCAGTTTGAGTTCTCCGTGGTGATACATGGAAGTGAAAAGTTGAGAAGGTTATTACTCTTGGGTGCTTGGTACCCTTGAGCTTGTTCCTCTTAGGTGCCTTGGTGCCCTAGACGGTTTGTGGTGTTCGGAGCTCAATCATTGTGGTGTAAAGCTCCGAGCAAGCGTCGGGGTCTCCAATTAGGCTGTGGAGATCTCCCCGAGCAATTTGACGGGTTCCGGTGACCGCCCCCAAGGGTTGCCAAAGTGTACGGGTTCGGTCACCGCCCTCAAGGGTTGCCATTTGTACGGGTTCGGTGACCGCTCTCAAGGGTCCCTTAGTGGAATCATGGTATCTTGCATTCTGCGAGGGCGTGAGGAGATTACGGTGGCCCTAGTGGCTTCTTGGGGAGCATTGTGCCTCCACACTGCTCCAAACAGGGATTAGCATCCACAAGGGTGTGAACTTCGGGATACATCGTCGTCTCCACGTGCCTCGGTTATCTCTTACCCGAGCCCTTTACTTATGCACTTTACTTTGTGATGGCCATATTGTTTCTTGTCATATATCTTGCTATCACATAGTTTTTTATCTTGCTTAGCATAAGTTGTTGTTGCACATAGGTGAGCCTATTGTTGTAGGTTTTGTGCTTGACAAATTAACCACTAGGTTTATTCCGCATTAGTTCCAGCCTAAACCGTAGTTATTTTAAAGCGCCTATTCACCCCCCTCTAGGCGTCATCCATGATCTTTCAACTATAGGTAAATTACATGAAAGAAGGATTTTGCAACTGACGAGCATTTAAATTCATCATCCAGATCGGTTTTCGAAGTAGCCACCTAGGTTATAAAAAATAGTATCTATCATGGATTTCCTTTGTTGTTGCAGTTTTGGTGGATGGACTCATGGACCAAATGTTCCACGTCAGAACATGTGGGATAATAAATCTAGTGCCATTGGAGGCACTGAGGTCAACTTCAGGAGTAGCAGCCGTGTGACCTTGGCCCGAGCGAACTAGCGATGGCTCGCTGTAAAAATGGGACAGGAACGATTGGTGGACGACAAAGGTGATCCAGGTCGTGCATGTCTGAAACAAATGGATGGGAATGCCTAGTCAGTGTGAAGAATCTTAGCTCACATACGTCTTACTATTGTTCAAGTTTACAAAGCCATTTTCTGTGCATGCGTTGATTCATAAACCTCAAGATCCAAAACTCCTAGATCCCAACAACTTTTTGGCAAGCACACAATAGGCCTATTTACCAAATGATACTACTTTTGTTATTGGATTCTTGTCAAACCATCCGTGTTATGCTACAATTCAAATTCATCAAGACCCGTTTTGGAGCTTCCAGGTATGATAGCATAAACAAAGGGATTTCACTTAGGGAAGAATTCAGTAAAGTGATGATGTCTCCGCTAGATGGCAAATTCTCTTTCTAGCCAGCTATTTTTTCCATCTTCTTCTCCACCGTGATCCCTTGAGAATTGTTGAGTCTCTTAGCATTCACATGCATCCCTAGATATTTTAAAGGCAAAGTCCCAAAATCAAAAAAGAAAGTTTCTCTGTAATCATTCTCTCTAATAACAACTTCACCTAGACAATATATCCCACTCTCCTGTAAATTAATCTTTAGCCTAGATACCTGCTCAAATATGCAAAGAATAAACTTCAGGTTCCTTGCATTATCGAAATCATCTTGCAAACAAGAATATGGTGTCATTAGCATATTGCAATAATGCCAGCCACCATCCACCAAATTAGGAACCAAATCAGAGAACAAACCCTGATTTTGATCTTTCTTCACCAGCAAGGCCAACCCATCAGCAACAATATTAAAAGCAAAGGAGATAGAAGATCTCATTGTTTGACCCCCATTTAATTATGAAAATAAGGACCAATAATATTGAAAGCGCAAGTTTACTCCGAGAGGGGGTGAATGGGAGATTTTTACAAATTGGTCAAACTCCGATGAATTTGACGAAGATCTGTGTGAAGAAGTAGAATCGTGAGGGGACTAAGTCATCATGAAAATAAAAGCCGTGCATAATATATATATAAATGAATAACATGCAATCATATAGTCATACAAGCATGAGGAAGATGAACTGAAGAAATAGAATACAACATGATGAAAGTCTTCAGTTCAAGTTCTTCAGAAAGTAGATCACAAATTGTTCAGCGACGTAATAAAGTAAAGGAAGGGTGAGGAATTTGAAACCAGGTTAGCTTGGTGAAGACACATTGATTTGGTAGACTAGTTCTAGTTGCTGTATCAACTGTACGTCTGGTTGAGGCGGTCGAGAAGAACTCATAGGACACACGGTCCTCACTGTATTCCTCTTGAGCTAAGGTCACTTAGACCTCGCCCAATCACTCGTGGTAAGTCTTTAAGGTAGACTTACAAAACCTTCACAGACTTGTTCACCGGCGTACCATAATGACTCTTGGTGTGCTCGGAACATGACGCCTAACCATATGGAAGAATGACAGTCTTCAAAGATAAAAAGCGTCGGATCACACTGATCAATATCTTCAGTGATGCTCAATCACTTTGGCTCTGGGTTTTTCCTCACTTAGGATTCTCTCAAAGTCATCACAAGATGAGCCGCTCTCAGACCACAAGTGTCAAGTTCTCTCGGATCATCCAACCAACAAGCGGTTGTGGGGGGGGGGGGCTATTTCTAGCTAGGGGGAACCTGACATGAATTGTCATAAATTCCGTTCTCTGATTCTATTGTTCTCACGATAAGGATCCACTCGATAGTTGGCCCGCGGCATAGCAACGGTCGGAATTTGAACTCTCAAATTCGTCGAGAAACTCAATTTCCTCACTTCTAAGCAGATCGCACTTGTGAAATCATAACTCCTCACCCTGACCAAATTCGTCAGTGACCAGATGAACATCGTCACTGTCCTAGCAAATGTGTTAGTTGTTTCGGAGATTTCCAAAGGCTTCACTGGAAGCGGCTTGTATATGTATAGGTTTGAGCATCACTTTGGAAATGTGAACTATGATTCACCTAGACCCCCTTTAACAGTACAATTTTTCCATGACTCAAATAAGAAGAAAGAAACTACGAAAACAAAAGTCTTCAAGCTTCCATGTATTCACATCAATTTCTTCAAAGGCCATACCAATGTCATCACCAAATTCTTCACTAGAAGAAATCCATTTTTAGGGGTCGTCTTCCATGTATTAAACCAAATCTTCAGGGGCTATTAATCTTGTGCACACTCACAAACACATTAGTCCCTCAACCTATTTGTATTTAATACTCAAAAACCACTAAGGCGATACTTGATGCACTTACATTCTCCCCCTTTTTGGTGATTGATGACAAATTGGTTTGGTATTAAACAAGAAAATCATCATGGTGAAGTTGAAGGAGCACCGGCGTTGTTGGGGTCGCGTGAAGCAAAGGGACCAGCATCAGTGTCTTCAACAACTTCATTTTCATCAGTAGTGCGTGACGAATACTCTGAGCTCGGCATACGAGGAGGAACTTGAGTTTCCTTAAACTTCTTCTTCGGTGGTTCGGCCCAATCAAAGTACATATGAAAATCCATAGCATGAAGTTCTTCATCTGTCTTGACGTAAGAGAGTATGGCCCATGATCTGTAAAATATTTCGTGGGCGTAGTAGCGGTTCTTGCGCACGATGTTTCCGATCAATGTCATATTTTCTTGAACTGTAGGGAACTGGCGCTTAAGCCAACGGTGATGCTTATCAAATTTCTGGTGGAAGCTTATGAGGAGTTCACGGTCATTCATGACCCATGGTGCTTCTGGTGAAGAAGATGGTCTTGAAGCTTTTGCGGCAGTGCCGTGGCTTGTAGTTTCATCAGCAATGGAATTGGAGATTGGCTGTCAAAATTGTACATCAAGGGAACGAAATCCTTCATCAATAAGAGCTTTGCCCTTACCAGGAACTGAAGAATTAGTGCTTTGAATAACTTCAACTTGTGGCAGGTAGCTCAAATGATTCTGACAATCAACCTCTTAATGAATTGAAGACCGAGATATGATGAATCTCATGATCCATGGAGCATACGATTTCCTATCATAAGGTGATTGGGCCACTGTGACCAAAGTCCTCCTGAAGAAATCATGAATGTTTATAAGAGTACCATGTACGATGTGGAACAACAGATTCTTCATGACTCCCACAACTTATTCAATATCAGAATTGTGACCTTTGATTGGACTGAGGATTTTGGCCAGAATACAATAGACAATTTTTGGCACATAGAGCAAATCCTTCACAAGAAAGGTTGTCCTTGGAGGTTCTCCTTTAGCCAATGGCTTCATAAGAACTTGCATCAGATGATTTGGCAGCTAAGGTTCTTCATAGATCTCCTTGGCTTCTTCATGGGGTGGATCAACTGGTAGAGCATGAAAAAGTTCGTCAACATGTGCTTTATAGTGAGTGTCTTCACTCATCCATTCCAGAGTGTCAAGATTGCCAGAGAAATGCATAGTTGTATAGAACTGAAGAATTAACTCTTCATTCCAGTCGCACACATCAGAGCAGAAGCTTAGTGATCCAACATTGTGCATCATAGCCAATACATGCCTGAAGGAGGGAATCGACTCCAAATCCACGTGAGGAATATGGCGATGCGGGGAGATCTTGTTCTTGCCAAACATTAGAGAAGCATAGGAGTTCATCTGTGTATTAGTACAGAAGCGCATGCGCCTTATCTTGGCTGAGTCATATGGGGACTCACCAACGAAGAAATTCTTCTCTTCGAAGAACAACACCTACACACAAAATAACAAACACTTGCACCCGTTGTCAATCCCTTGATGATTAATTGCAAGGATCAAATCTTGTAGTGATAGATAGATAAACAAAAACACAAAATAAAAGAACGGTAAATAAATTGCATTAAGGTATTATTGGATTTTAATATATGATAAAGATAGACCCGGGGTCCATTATTTTCACTAGAGGCTTCTCTCGAATAAAAAGCATACGGTGGGTAAACAAATTACTATTGGGCAATTGATAGAAAAGTGCATAGTTATGACGATATCCAAGGCAATGATCATGTATAGCCATCACGTCCGAGACAAGTAGAATGACCCCTGCCTGCATCTACCACTATTACTCCACACATCGACCGTTATCCAGCACGCATCTAGAGTATTAAGTTCATAAAGAACTGAGTAACTCCTTTAGAAATATGACATGATGTAGACACAGTGAAAGAACATGCGGTGCCCCCATGTTTGGTTTTGGTAATTGATGACAATCTCTATGGAATAATGGTTGCCTTGAGTTATATTTGAAGGGTTTGTCCATAGGCTTTTCTTGGAGTCCATTTGCTGGTTTCAAGGAGAGTTTGTGATAACCAAGATGCTATTAAGGAATTATCCAAATATTGGTATTGTGAGTGTTGAGCCTATTGCAAGCATGTCTTGAAGAAGAAGAGTGATGTCTGCTAGAACTACGTCGGTATTTCCCCAAAGAGGAAGGGATGATGTAGTATAGCAGTCGTAGGTATTTTCCTCAGTGATGAGACAAAGGTTATAGAACCAGTAGGAGAACCAAGCAACACAACGTAAACAAAGACAACTTCTCGCAACCCGGCGTGTTAAAGGGGTTGTCAATCCCTTTTAGGTAACGAACGTGATAGAGTTGTAAATATTGATAGATTGAATGATAAATAAGATAAATTGCAACAAGGTATTTTTGGGTTTTTGGTTCAGTAGATCTGGAAATAAAAGCAAAGGAAAATATATCGCAAAGGCAAATAATATGAGAAAGAGACCAGGGGGCCGTAGGTTTCACTGGTGGCTTCTCTCGAGAAAAATAGCAAACGGTGGGTAAACAAATTACTGTTGGGCAATTGATAGAACTTCAAATACTCATGATGATATCCAGGCAATGATCATTATATAGGCATCACGTCCAAGATTAGTAGACGGACTCCTGCCTGCATCTACTACTATTACTCCACACATCGACCGCTATCCAGCATGCATCTAGTGTATTAAGTTCATGGAAAACGGAGTAATGCAATAAGAACGATGACATGATGTAGACAAGATCCGTTTATCTATTGCGTAGATATGGATCTCATCGTTTTATCCTTGGTAGCAACGATACTTACGTGTTGGTTCCCTTTCTGTCACTGGGATCAAGCATCGTAAGATCAAACCCACTACAAAGCACCTCTTCCCATGGCAAGATAAATAGATCAAGTTGGCCAAACAAAACCCAAATATCGGAGAAGAAATACGAGTCTATAAGCAATCATGCATAAAAGAGATCAAAGAAACTCAAATACTTTCATGGATATAAAAAGATAGATCTGATCATAAACTCAAAGTTCATCAGATCCCAGCAAACACACCGCAAAAGAGTTACATCATATGGATCTCCGAGAGACCATTGTATTGATAATCAAAAGAGAGAGAGAGAGAGAGAGAGAGAGAGAGAGAGAGAGAGGAATCCATCTAGCTACTAACTACGGACCCGAAGGTCTACAAAGAACTACCCACGCATCATCGGAGAGGCACCAATGAAGGTGGTGAACCCCATCCGAGATGGTGTCTATATAGGATCTGGTGGTTCTGAACCCCATCGCTGTTTTGATGCTACTTGTCTTCCTCTATCCAACAAGCTTGAGTTTGCTCAGTTCGGAGCTCATTTGCAGAAGTTATAGCAGTTCTGGGCTTTCTTGTTGCTCCTGCGGTAGTACCGCTTATAGCCACAAGCGATAGTACCGCTCGTTCACAGCGGTAGTACCTCCCATGGCTATATGCGGTAGTACAGCTCCGGTTCCGTGCTAGTGCTGCCTCGATTCGAGACTGTCGCTTCTCGTGTCGGGTTGGGCGGCAGTAGGAGCGGCAGTGGGAGCGGTAGTACCGCCCCACCACCGCTACTAGTCCTGCTCTGGGGCTCTCTCTCTTTGTTCTTCTCTCTTCGGCATTGTGTGAGGTACCAGCGGTAGTACCGCTCCCTAGAGCGGTAGTACCGCTCGCTGCCGGCTGTGAATGGGGATAACGATTGGATTTTTTTCCCTCTATAAAAGGGGGTCTTCTCCCCTCTTGAGCCTTATCTCTTGAGCTCGTGTTCTTCCCCCATTGTTGACCTTCTTTGAGCTTGCTATCTCTCAATCCCTCCATGGATTCTTGCTAGTTTTGGGGGGAAAAAAGAGAGAGAGGATATGTAGATCTAAGTTTCCACCAATCACTTTCTCCTCTATGTGAGGGGAACCCTTTGGATCTAGATCTTGGAGTTCTACGTGTTCTCTTCTCTGTTTTTCCTCTCATTTCCCTCCCTAGCATTAGTTGCTTTGGTGGGATTTGGGACAGAAGGACTTGGGCACTCTGTGTGCCCTTGCCATTGCATTTGGTGCATCGGTTTGAGTTCTCCACGGTGATACGTGGAAGTTACAAGTTGAGAAGCTTATTGCTCTTGCGTGCTTGGTACCCTTGATCTTGTTCCTCTTGGGTGCTTCAGCACCCTAGACGGTTGAGGTCACCTCAGAGCCATATTCCATTGTGGTGAAGCTTCGTGCTGTTGTTGGGAGCCCCCAATTAAGTTTTGGAGATAGCCCCAACCTTGGTGGTGTTCGGAGCTCAATTATTGCGGTGTAAAGCTCCGAGCATGCGTCGGGGTCTCCAATTAGGTTGTGGAGATCGCCCCAAGCAATTTGTACGGGTTCAGTGACCGCCCTCAAGGGTCCCTTAGTGGAATCACGACTTCTCGCATTGTGCGAGGGCGTGAGGAGATTACGGTGGCCCTAGTGGCTTCTTGGGGAGCATTGTGCCTCCACACCGCTCCAAACGAAGATTAGCATCCGCAAGGGTGTGAACATCAGGATACATCGTCGTCTCCATGTGCCTCAGTTATCACTTACCCGAGCCCTTTACTTATGCACTTTACTTTGTGATAGCCTTATTGTTTCTTGTCATATATCTTGTTATCACCTAGTTGTTTATCTTGCTTAGCGTAAGTTGTTGGTGCACATAGGTGAGCCTAGTTGTTGTAGGTTTTGTGCTTGACAAATTAACCGCTAGGTTTATTCCGCATTTGTTCAAGCCTAAACCGTAATTATTTTAGAGCGCCTATTCACCCCCCTCTAAGCGACATCCATGATCTTTCACATAGTAAATCCAATAAATATGAGTAAACCCCATCGTTTCCCCCTTAATGTCAATAATACAAATACGTGTCTTGTCCCTTTTTTCACTGGGATATAGATTACCGCAGGATTGAACCCATCACAAGGCACCTCTTCCATTGCAAGATAAATCAATCTAGTTGGTCAAACCAAAAGGATAGATCAGAAAGAAATATGAAGCTATGACAATCATGCATAAAAGAGTTCACATAAGACTCAAATAATATTCATAGATAATCTCGTAATAAACCCACAAATCATCGGGTCCCAACAAACACACCGCAAAAGAAGATTGCATCGAATAGATCTCCAAGAACATCATGGAGAACATTGTATTGAAGATCAAAGAGAGAGAAGAAGCCATCTAGGAATCTAGCTACTAGCTATGGACTGATGGGCCTCGAACCCCTCGTTGGTTACCCCAAGTGGAAGGTGTAAGATGCAGTAAGTAGAAGTGTTTTCCCCTAGCAAAGATGCCAAGGATCGAATCCCCAGAGACTCCAAGGTTCAACAAGTAGGTTTCAATTGCTAACGGCGCAATTAGCAATCAACGTGGACCTGCACACAGATACAAATAACTTTGCTCCCAACGAGTATAGAGAGGTTGTCAATCTCTCCGGCCTTGTAGTTCACAAAGGGTTAAAAGCAATATGATAGTAGTGATAGATAGTGTTTTGCAATAGTAAGTAAATAACGATAAGTAAATAGTGGATGTGATCAATGATGGTAATATGGACCGGAGTCTCATGATGTTCACTAGTGATGTCTCTCTCCCAAAAGACGATAAAACAGCTATGTGAGGTAAACAAATTACAGCTGGGCAATTGACAGGACCACAAACGCAAACCAATGCTGATTACATTGCAAGAAAGGTTGAGGTTCAAAGCATGGGCGGTACGCCAAAGTAAGTAGACCGAAATCCATCAATATCTACTACTAATCATCCACCTTGAGATATCTATCCAGAACATCTCGCTGGTATTAAGTTGCGAGTCCCACCCATAGTGTAAACTCAATGTAACAGACAACGGCATTAAAAGAACTTTGCGTAAAGTAAACAATCCTTGCACCCGCGGGCACAAGCACCGTTGTTTTCCCCCTTGTGGCAACAGCACATCCCTTAGACTCATGTTTCTGTCACTCAAGCTAGTCATCGAGGGGCATGAACCCACAATCGAGCATAATGTTCCCTCTTGGAGTCACTACCTATTACTCGGCCAAAGCAATAAATAACAACGAAGAACATGCAAGAATTACTTATGAACTAAAATATAAAAGAGGTGAATCAAATATATTACTCAAGATCAATCTGAACATAACCTCATAATCCATCGGATCCCAGCAAACTCAACATAGCAACAGCATAAGGATTACATAGGTGCCTCGATCATGTAGGGCAGCTCACGAGGACTAATTAGTGAAGCACAAGAACGGGAGGAGAACATCACATAGATACTGGTCATGGACTCATGGTCCAAGGGAGACTACTCACGAGTCATCCGGGAGGCGTCCATGGTGGTGGAGAAGCTCCCGGTGGTGATCCTCCCCTCCGGCAGGGTGTCGGGAAGAGTTCTCCTGGTGCTCCCGATCTTGGAGGCGGCGGCGGCGGCGGCGGCGGAACAGAGATGGGATCGCGAAAAGAAGTCCTGTTCTGAGGGTTACGGAGGACCCTTTAAATATATGCCAAAGTAGGGCACCGGGGGAGCCTCGGGGGGCCCAGGCGCCCCCCCGGCGCGGCCCAGGGGGGGCGCCCACAGGGCGCCTGGAGCCCCAGTGGCCCCCCAGGCTGCCCTTCGGACGCAGTGTTGTTTCCGGTTCGCTGATTTTTTTATATAATTTTTCTGGATTTTTCTGGGCAGTTCTCGAAACGTGAAAACCTGAAATACAAAAACAGCCGAAAACAGAAACTGGCACTGGGGTGCACTGGATTAGTAAGTTAGTCCAAATATGATCAAAAGTGTATGGAAGTGTATGAATATCATAGCAATATCACCCAAAAGTGGCATGGAGCAAGCAGAAATTGTAGATATGTTTTGGACGTATCAACATCCCCAAGCTTAATTCCTGCTCGTCCTCGAGTAGGTAAATGATAACAAGAATAATTTATGTGGTGACATGCTATTAACCATATAGGACTTTCTCATAGTCATATGACAAAAGCTTACTGAGACAATGATTCTATAGTAATTAAGTTGTCTCAAGAGAAAATCACAAATGACTGAAAGTTTTACAATATGAAACTGAAACATCAAAAAGATTTGCAATGAACATGATGTGCAAATATGATAAAGTGATATCTAGCTTGCCCCCTTTAGTGATGCAAAACATAAATGCAAGGGCACCTTCAAGGTTTAAGTGATGACTAGATACAATCATTTCAGAATAAACGATATCACAATCATGCAGAAGACAATGCTACTTTGGGACAATGCACATTACACTCAGAATGACAATCGTGGTCTCAGTAGTTGGTGCTTCAACATAAAGGTAAAGGAAAGGTTAAGTGCTAGAGCTTTTTATTTTGAAAACATGGAAGCAATTGTGTCAACGGTAGTAGTACTTCATATGTGTCATGTATAAAACATCTTATAAGTTGCAAGCCTCATGCATCGAATACCAATAGTGCTCGCTCCTTGTCCTAATTAGCTCGGATCCCCATGGGTTATCATTGCATTGCATATGTTTTAACCAAGTGTCACAAAGGGGTACCTCTATGCCACCTGTACAAAGGTCAAAGGAGATAGATCGCATTTGATTTCTCGTTTTTGATAGATCTCAACTTGAGGACATCCATACCGGGACAACATAGAAAACAGATGATGGACTCCTCTTTAATGCATGAGCATATTCTCATGAGAGATTGAGGATTAAGGTCCAAGCTAAAACTTCCACCATGATGCATGGCTTTGGTTGGCGGCCCAATGTTCTTCTCTAACAATATGCATATTAATTCGACCCACGGTAAATCACCCTTACTTCAGACAAGACGAACATGCATAGCAACTCACATGATATTCAACAAAAGTGTGACAGTTGATGGCGTCCCCAGAAACATGGTTACCGCTCAGCAAGCAACTCATAAGAAATAAGATACATAGGCAACATATTCTTTACCACAATAGTTTTTAGGCTACTTTCCCATGAGCTATGTATTGCATGGTTAGTTTGCTTAGTACAGGTGGAGGTTAGAAAAAGACTGGAAGCGACCAACTAAGAGAGCAATGACGGTCATAATCATGCAGAGCGACAAAGCAATATTGAATCAGGCATGGTAGTTATATCGCTACTTAGAAACAAAAGATCATCAAGGCTTGACAGACTTTCTTTACAGTCTTGAATATGCGTGAGCATACGCCAAGTCAATCAAAATAAATTCTCGAAGGAAGATATTACTAAACCATACCACATCATAGGCAAACAAACCAAGTTGGTACTCCAATAACACATTGGGAACCCCCCAGCTATTTGAGATTAACCATAATAAAACCTGAACTACTAAGCACCATCATGAAAGTAGCATCTTTATCATAGACACATTAACCCATGCAACGGAAGCAAACTCTCTTAATAAGGTGAGCATGGTAATTAAAGAGAGTTCAAGCAACCAACTAAATAAAAGCTCTTGAAAGGATAAGCATGAATACGAAGAGCAGAGCACGATAGTAGCTATTAAAAGATAAAGAACACACACAACACAGATAGACATGAAAATTCTATGTAATGTTCTAGGTAGAGGTGGAGCGTGTTTCTCTCCCACATAAAGGAATGCTGAGTTCCGACTCGTTATGAAAAACTAAAAAGAAAACTAAAAGCAAGACGCTCCAAGCATAGCACATAACATATGAAGTGATAAAAATATAGCGAAACGAAAGACGAACTGATAATGTTGATGGAGAAGGGGATGCACGGGGGCATCCCCAAGCTTTGACGCTTGAGTCTCCTTGAATATTTCTTGGGGGTGCACGGGGGCATCCCCAAGCTTGAGCGCTTGACACTCCTGAATCTTTTTATCATCTGCCCTCGCACACTTGAAAACTCCCTTCATACATAACTCATCATAATCTGATTAGCGAAGTTAGTACCCTTAATAAAATAATTATACCTTGCTGGAAATAAAGATATTCTTGAGGTCTACTGTTTCTCAAGATTGCCAAAAGGTTTTTGCAAAGAAAAAGCAAGCTCTTGATTTGCAAAATGAAGGAAAGGCAAAACAGGACAGAATCTGTGAAAAACAGAACATCAGGTAGTAATTGATTTGTTCGGGGCACTTCTGCAACTCAAATCAAAAAACTCAGAACAGACGCACGAAAGACAATTATATAGAGAACGCTGTCAAAATAATTCAGACCAAAAAGATGATCTGGTGATTTTATACGAATTTTTCTATCCAAGGACAGAATCTGTTTCCTGGACAGCACCTCACAACTTTTGAACTTTCTAGCAATCAGAGGCTATACTTGGCACAAATATGAAAAGCAAAGATACAATGATGATGCTACTGTAGTAAACAACATCAAGACACAACAAAAGCAAAATATAAAAATTTATTCATGTGGGCTGCCTCCCAAAAGCGCTTTCTTTTATGCCTTTAAGCTAGGCATAATGCAAAAATGATGCTCTCGTAGGAATAAGAGTTGAAGAACAAAAGAGAGCATCAAGAAGCACATATAAATCATATTTAAGTCTACCCCTCTTCCGATGCATTGGAATCATGTAAAGAAATAAATTATTGAAGCATAATGCAATAAGCATAGGAAGACAAAACAAGTGCAGCTTCAAAACCTTCAACATAAAGAGAGGGAACTTGATATTATTAAGATATTTAGAACCATGTCTCCCTCTCTCATTATAAATTTCAGTGGCATCATGGATGAACTCAACAATATAAGCATCACATAAAGCATTGTTACCATGATCCACACGCAAAAAGGTACCCTTACTCTCCACATAAGCATCATGAAGAGGATAAAACTTATTATAAAAGAGAGACATAAGCTCTTGCCAATCAAGCAAGTGCGAGTTATCGAGAAGCTTATACCAATCTGAAGCTTTATCTATAAGTGATACGGCGAACAATTTCCTCATGACAAACTCCCTTGATACACCTGCAAGCTTAAATAATGAACATAATTGTGACAGATATAGCAAGTGTTCACCGGGATGTCTGTCTCCTGCATAACGATTAGCCAAAACATAATTGATAATACCAGTTGGTATTTTATAGGGCACAATTTCAGTAGGGGGAGGAGCAACCACCATAGGTGTGGGGCGTCTTCCCGCAAGCAACGATCCAATAGCAATGTTGTCCATAAGCATAACTGGTGAAAAGACATAAAGAAAACTGAAAGGTAAACTAACAAGACTAAAAAGCAAAGGTAAAAGATAGCGTGCGACTCCCCTATCCTGAAGAGTGGAGTCCCCGGCAACGGCGCCAGAAAATACTCCTTGATGGGCCTCGAACCCCTCGTTGGTTACCCCAAGTGGAAGGTGTAAGATGCAGTAAGTAGAAGTGTTTTCCCCTAGCAAAGATGCCAAGGATCGAATCCCCAGAGACTCCTAGGTTCAACAAGTAGGTGTCAATTGCTAACGGCGCAATTAGCAATCAACGTGGACCTGCACACAGATACAAATAACTTTGCTCCCAACGAGTACAGAGAGGTTGTCAATCTCTCCGGCCTTGTAGTTCACAAAGGGTTAAAAGCAATATGATAGTAGTGATAGATAGTGTTTTGCAATAGTAAGTAAATAACGATAAGTAAATAGTGGATGTGATCAATGATGGTAATATGGACCGGAGTCTCATGATGTTCACTAGTGATGTCTCTCTCCCAAAAGACGATAAAACAGCTATGTGAGGTAAACAAATTACAGCTGGGCAATTGACAGGACCACGAACGCAAACCAATGCTGATTACATTGCAAGAAAGGTTGAGGTTCAAAGCATGGGCGGTACGCCAAAGTAAGTAGACAGAAATCCATCAATATCTACTACTAATCATCCACCTTGAGATATCTATCCAGAACATCTCGCTGGTATTAAGTTGCGAGTCCCACCCATAGTGTAAACTCAATGCAACAGACAACTGCATTAAAAGAACTTTGCGTAAAGTAAACAATCCTTGCACCCGCAGGCACAAGCACCGTTGTTTTCCCCCTTGTGGCAACAACACATCCCCTAGACTCATGTTTCTGTCACTCAAGCTAGTCATCGAGGGGCATGAACCCACAATCGAGCATAACGTTCCCTCTTGGAGTCACTACCTATTACTCGGCCAAAGCAATAAATAACAACGGAGAACATGCAAGAATTACTTATGAACTAAAATATAAAAGAGGTGAATCAAATATATTACTCAAGATCAATCTGAACATAATCTCATAATCCATCGGATCCCAGCAAACTCAACATAGCAACAACATAAGGATTACATAGGTGCCTCGATCATGTAGGGCAGCTCACGAGGACTAATTAGTGAAGCACAAGAACGGGAGGAGAACATCACATAGCTACTGGTCATGGACTCATGGTCCAAGGGAGACTACTCACGAGTTATCCGGGAGGCGTCCATGGTGGTGGAGAAGCTCCCGGTGGTGATCCTCCCCTCCGGCAGGGTGCCGGGAAGAGTTCTCCTGGTGCTCCCGATCTTGGAGGCGGCGGCGGCACGGAGATGGGATCGCGAAAAGAAGTCATGTTCTGAGGGTTACGGAGGACCCTTTAAATATATGCCAAAGTAGGGCACCGGGGGAGCCTCGGGGGGCCCAGGCGCCCGGGGAGGGGGGCGCCCACAGGGCGCCTGGAGCCCCTGTGCCCCCCCCCCAGGCTGCCCGACGCAGTGTTGTTTCCGGTTCGTTGATTTTTTATATAATTTTTCTGGATTTTTTTGGGCAGTTCTCGAAACGTGAAAACCTGAAATACAAAAACAGCCGAAAACAGAAACTGGCACTGGGGTGCACTGGATTAGTAAGTTAGTCCAAATATGATCAAAAGTGTATGGAAGTGTATGAATATCATAGCAATATCACCCAAAAGTGGCATGGAGCAAGCAGAAATTATAGATACGTTTTGGACGTATCATGGACCCGTAGGCCTATGGTAGACTACTCACACATCATCGAAAGGGCACCAAGGTTGATGCAGAAGCCCTCCATGGTCGATTCCCCTTCCGGCAGAGTACCGGAATGGGCCTCCAGATGCGATCTCGTCAGAACACAGACTTGCTGCGGCACAAAAAGTATTTTGGGTGGCTCTCTGTTGGTTTCCCGATTTTAGAGAATTTATAATGTTAAAATTAGGTCAAACGGAGGAATGAGGGCCCTTGGGCACACCCAAGTTCCTTGTGGCCTACTCCTTCGCCTTCTGGCCTCCTCTCGAAACTTCTATTCTCTTATGTCCAGAAAAAAAACGTCTAAAAGTTTAGTGACATTTGGACTTCGTTTGGTATTGATTTTCATGGGAAACCAAAAACAGGCGAAAATAACAACTGGCACTTGGCACTAAGTTAATTGGTTAGCCCAAAACAATGATATAATATTGCATGTAATTGCATATAAAACATCCAAGATTGATAATTGATAGCATGGAACAATAAAAAGTTATAGATACGCTGGAGACGAATCACTACTCTCTGTCATATGCCAATTTTCATAATCCGGTCACACCACTATTCGGCAAAACCCTTGGCCAAGATCATCTAATATAAAAATGTCATTTCACCTTGTCATATGCTTTCTAAAAAATCAATCTTGAGGAGCACCCCTGCTTTTTTGTTGACTGGATCTCATGGATAGTTTCATGTATTAGCACCACACCTGCCATGATATACATGTCTTTAATAAAGGCTATGTCTTGCATAAACCAATCCATGAGTTACCAATCCCAATATAACTACTAAAATCTTAGCCAATATCTTATAACTGACATTTAGTAGACATATGGGTCTGAACTTCTGAATACCGCAAGATGAGGCGCCTTTGGAATCAGTGCATTATTACCATGATTCAACCTATCAACTTTGAACCCCTCCCTTATGAGAAACATCAAAGAGCTTTTTCAAGTCATATTTTATATCATCCCCAAAACCTCTGAAAATTCTGCATGCAATCCATCAGGACATGTAGCTTTATTGTGCTTAACCAATGCAACCTCCTTGATGTCCTCCAGTCCAACTTCGTTAGCCAGAAATTTTCTACCCTCTTTAGACAACTGATTGCATGGAAAACCATGAAATTCAATGGAGGTAACTTAGGAGCATCAGACAAATCCTTATAGAACTTTGTAATATGCTTCACAAGCTCAACATCTTCTACAATCTCAACTCCATCTGTATGTAGCGCTGCTATATGTTTTTCTCTACCACTTGCTTTAAATTGAAAGTATTTGGAATTTCCATTCCTTCTAATAAATCTCTTTCTTTAGCCCTCTGCCTCCATTTCATTTCCTCATCTTTTAAGAGTTTCTATAAATTGGTATCTAAACCCAATCTAAGCTCCCTTTGTCGAGGGAGCAGAACACTAACCTCACTCTTTTTGTCGACCTTGTCAAGTTTACTTAAAATCTCCACTTTAAGATTTCTATTAACCACGTCAACTTTTTAGTGCCAACATTGAGATGCATCCTCACAGAAACTCAAACCGGGCGACCCATTTCGTCCGCCCACGTCCGTTTCGATCGCCGCGGACCAAAACGCCGGCCCAACGCACAGACCCAACCCCAAAACGCGTATCCTTCATGTGCGGGCCGATCCATTTCAGGCTCAAATTTGGGCCTAAAATGCGTCGGCGCGGACACGAAGCGGACGCGCCGCGCGTCCCCTCGGTTCCCGTCGCGGTCCCACATGGCGGCCGACCTACGACCGAACGCGGTCATATCAATAGTGGACACCGACACCAGGCCCACGCGTCAGCCAGTGGAAGCGTGTCCTTTTTTAACCCACGCGTGCGGGGGGGCTTATCCACTTCCGCTGCCGTCCACATCTAGCCGCCCCCGCGTGCTTCCTTGGCGTCGACAACCAAACCCTAGTCATGGGTTTATTCAGCGGCTCCGTCAAGAGCAAGGGGAAGTTCACCCCGACGCTTCCTCCTCCCGCACTCTTCCTTCTCCGCCGTCGTCGGCGCCTGCCTGCCCCGCGAGGCAGCGGCTGCACATCCCGGTGCACAAAGTGCGGTGGCACTGGGAGTTCAAATAGCCGTCTTTGTACCACGACGTAATGCCGCCTCACGACTGGCATCTCGATCCGAAGTGGATCCTGGTGCCGGCGATGTCGCGGTCACAGCGGGCCCATGTTGAGGAGGTGCACATGCGCCGGGCGTTGCTCACGCTGGAGCAACGATGGATGCCCGAGTATACGGTAGGATGTCCCGTTTTCCCTCGAGCACGATGAGCAACCTCGGCTTGGCGTGCAACACCACCACGTCAACCCCCCCCCCCCCCCCCCCCCGCCGCGCCTCCCCCAATCGTCAAGCCGAAGGAGTAGGAAGAGGAGGCTGCCTACCAGGCGACGCTGGTGGAGGCCTTGGAGACCTCCATCCAGGAGGAGCGGGTGAAGGCGAAAGTGTAGGAGGCGGGTTACCAGGCGAGGCTGGCGGAGGCCATCGCCCTCTCTGCGGCCGGCGACTGCGTGGTGCTGCCATCACTCACTCCCCGACACCTACGGCCGAGCCGGCCGACCGGTATGTCTGGACCGGCTAGCCGTGGGAGTGGGTCGGCGCCCCCCCCCCCCGGTTTGGCTCCACGTGATGCCGGCGCAGGAGGTCGCGTACCTCGAGCATTAGAGAGAGCGCACTAGCGGAGGAGCGCGCCGACGGCGAGCGACACATGCAGAGGGAGCGCGAGGAGGAGGAGGACCGTCGCTAGAAGGAGGAGGAGCGCGCCAGCCTCGCTGCATTGCTGCCGCCGCTGCAGACGCCAGAGGAGGCCGCCCTGGCGGCCTATCAAGCCACGTTCGGTTGGGCTGTGCAACCTCCTATTTTCATCAACCTCACCGACGGCGGCGCCGACAGCAAGGGCAAGGGCAAGGCCGGCGACTAGGGCAGCGGGCGGGTGGATTTTAATTTTTTTTAATATTTAATTATTGTTTAAGTGGACTTTGGCCGGGGTTGACCGGCTACTTATGTTTAATTAATTTTTTCTAAATTTATTTCGGCCACGTGGGCCAAAAATGGGTATGTCTCACGATGGGCACACATGCCGCCATATGAAAAAAGGGACGCGCACGTTCGCCTGACCGATCCAAACGGACGAAAAGAGGACAAAGGGCACGTCCGTTCGGGTCGGCGCGTTGGAGTTGCTCTCAACCTTCTAGCCTTGTCTTTCTGTTTGCCCAAGTCGTAAATACAAAAAATTGATGCATGCGAGTTCTTCTGCACCGTTTCTTGGAATCCTTCTTTCTGTAACAAACAAGTTCCAAATAAAAAAAAACACCAGTGAGGAGGTGGAACCCCAATACTCAGATGTCATGGTACATGATCGGAAAGTTCCCTATTGAACCCAATAACATTTGCTAATACACTAAAAAAACAGTTGCTAATGGATAGGCAAGATGCCTAAGGCCCGGCGTCGGGTCGGGCGACGGCGTCGTCATCGTCGCATCCCCCCTTGGGGGCGTCGCCTTGAAGAGTTTTGATCCTGTTCGCGCATTCCATAGGCTGGACGCTCGCGGCATTGCGGTCGGCAGCTGTCCGTCCGGCAATGTGATGTTGCGCGACTTCTTGTGTGGCAACGATGGCGGCTTCGGGCGGAGTTGGGCTGCTGCTGAGTTTTGGTAGTCGGTCTCATCCGGCGTGTTCGAGGGGTTGCCGGGCCTCTCTTGTCTTCCTGAAGTCGGAGCTGCAGACGAGGTGTTTCCGCGGCGACGATGACACGAGACGGGTGGTCGGTTCCGGTGCCGGCTCGGCGCAGGCCCAGCGCTTTTCCCCTACTTTGCTCGTCGACAGAGTCGGCGCTGCCTGGTCGTCGGCGCGTGCGGTGGACTGTTTGGCATCGACCGGCGCAGGCCTCGGCGCCTCGGCGTGTGTGCGTTCTTGTGTGGGTTGCCAGGTCGCCCTGTGTGCCTGTTTTACGGGCATGTTGTGACGGTTTTCGCCCGGTTTTCCGTTAATTAACTGGGCACCTCTCTTCGACTTTTTTAATGAATCGGGCCCTAAGGGACCGCGTTTCAAAAAAAAAAAAAAGTTCTCAAAATGGACACCTCCAAGTTCTTGGCCCATGTGTATAATCTTCCATGTAGCTGCCCTTCTTTCAAACCAACTTCAGTGATTGAATTAAAAGTGTAGCTCCATTTGGGTAAGACATGAGACTTGTTTTTCTCACTAGTTTTCCTGATGATAAATAAATCACCTCCATAACTACAACCCCCTTGCATTTGTTGCATACACTAGCAAGCTCCGCTAGGAACTCATCTGTACCTTCGCTGTGGGCTAGGCCATAAAACACAACCAGTTTAATTTACCAGTTTCTGAGCTTTGCATGTGCTCCTTAATCCTCCACCCAATACAGCATGGAAACATTTTTCTTGTCTAATAAGTATTATTATAATACACACTGAGAACAATCAACGCATAGCTGATCATTCCAGTAATGTTCGTTCATAGTTCATCCACAACGTTTGGTCGTGTGATCATCACCTTGCGTGGGACACAATCACCACGTAGCTGACCTCTGGACGTCGTACTTTTGGTACCCGTCCTAACCAAATACATACCTTCTGTATACTGACATTTTCACGACCCGATTCTGTATATGAACATGAGACATCACATGGAGTTGGAACCAGCAGCGGTGAGCTCGGCATCGACAAACTCTGTGATCCTCTCCAGGAGCAGGTCGAAGTCGTCCTGGGACTTGATGAGGCTTATCCTGGTGTACCGGCTGCTGGCGTCGTTCCAGACGCCGGACCGTGTGATTATCTTGGCCTTGAGTAGCACGTCGGAGCAGTCACCGTCTTCCTCTCTCTCACACTTCACCCACGCATAAGCTGCACGACCACCGAATCAAACATCAACTCACGTTGCGTAGGTTTATGTAGCTGCACTAGTTTCAGAATCTGAGCGTGTTTCAGCAAAATCGACGCGTCGTCACCTGGGGATGGCCCCCTGATCTTGTCGAAGTAGGTGCAGTACTGGGGAGGGATGTTCTGCAGCGAGATCCGGCGGGAGCGCGACACGACGGCGCTGAGCTTGCGCCATTTGGCTGTCATCACGTCGTGCCCGAAGCCGAAGATGTCCTCCTCGCCGTGTAGGTTGGCCAGTATGGCCTTGAAGATGCTGAGCATCCGGAGCTGGGTGTCCCGGGACGCGCCCATGGTGTTCTGCATCATGTAGTCATTGACCCTCTTGGCCACCTTCTTGTCCCTTAGCAGCGCCCACCTGCGCAGTGCAAACGCATGGAGAGCGGCGTCGGTGGCAGCACAACAATAAGCGTGTCTATCGATTTTGGCGTGCGTACCCAAATCGACTGCTGGCATGGCCGGAGAGCTTGGAGGCGGTGAAGAGCATGACGTCCTCGTCGGAGGGCGCGGGGATGTGCGTGAAATGCGGCCAGAAGTAGGCGTGGTCGAGGATCGCCGACGAGCCGCCGACGACGGGCTGGTGGAGCAGGGCGTCGGGGTTGTTCGGCGACGTCACGAACTCGATGATGTCCTCCTTGGCGGTGGAGTTCCCCGTCGCGTTGGCCCACTTGGACGTGTTCCCGCCCCATTTGTACTCCCGGCTGTCGAACAACACGATCTGTGTTCTGTAAGCCTGCATGATATATCAAAATCAACAGACAGAGTAGTAGATTAGATCGATCCCTGGTTAATGGTTTAGAGAAAGGCACACATCGAGATCGGCACTGACCGGGTAGTACGGCGTGGTGGCGACCACGCTGGCCGTGGAGCCGGAGTTGCTCTCCGGGGACAGGGCGTACACCAGCGCGTTGATCAGCTGCGCGGAGCCGGTGGCGAAGACGATTTGCTTGTCGTCGGTGACGGCGTTGCCGACGGCCGCGTGCAGCCGCCTGATGCAGCGCTCGAGCTCGACGGACTGGAAGAGGCCGTTGGTGGTTCGGTAGCTCATGCGATGCCACCCCGACACCACCACGGCGCTGGCCTCCGCGTGCCGCATCCAGTACGGCTCCAGGAACATCGGGTCCCCGCTGCGCAAATTTACCAGTAGTCCAGTACCCTGACATTAGCACGTTGAGTGTTTTTTGTTGCGGGTAACGGTAGAGTGTACGTTCCGATCCCGTCGGATGCGGCAAAAACTATGATGTGCGACACGACCATGCAAAATTGCTGTAGCACTGGGCCACTCTGGACACTGCATGCATGGTGGTCTGCAGTGACGACCACGACCCACGAACGGGGCCAAATTAATTGAGATGGTAATGGTTAGGCTCTGTCGCTAGAGTTTTTAATGAACACGTGAAAATGTTGAGAATAAAACAATGTGTGCTCTCTACTGGTTAGGTTGGATTGAGCCCTATCTAAACTACATTATCGAACTAACTGTAGAATATTCAAAACTGGATTGTATAGCTGTGCGGCCACTGACCACCACCGAACACGGATTTAGGGCATCTCCAACACCGACCGCATCCTTTCGGACCGCGGAAGTATCTAACACGGGACTGTATCGATCCGCAGGGCGGTTCAGATGTGTTTTCT
This sequence comes from Secale cereale, assembly GCA_902687465.1. NCBI lineage: Eukaryota > Viridiplantae > Streptophyta > Magnoliopsida > Poales > Poaceae > Secale > Secale cereale. The sequence continues at coordinate 659,070,893 of LR738711.1, forward strand.
TTCGCAAACCGAAGATAAACGTGGTGGGGCCTTGTGGGAGTCCGGACCGTTGTCACGCCCGCTTCTGACCACCATGGCCCTCCCAAGCTCCCCCATCCCGTCCCTCTCGCGCTTTCCTTCTCATGCACGCACCGCTTACGGCGCCTCATTCATGTCGTCCCAGAGCACGCAGCAGTTGTCATTGATGCCGCACGAAGTGACCAGCGAGAGGGCGACGTGGACCGAAGCGACCTTTCGCCAACCGCTGGTTCAATAAGGACGCAACATCCTGAGGAACAAACTCTAGCCGATGCGCCACATTGAAGTGAGTTGACCACCCGTTCGTCTGGCTTGGCCGCAACTATATGAGCCGTGGTCCGGCGATGCACCCACATCTTCTTCCCTCCGACCGCCTCCTCCTCTCCGAGCCCCTCCTCCTATAGCGGCGATGCCGAAGTCATGGTGGTCAGCGCTGGCATGCGGTGGCGGTGGTAGTTCATCCTCGGGTAGATCTTGGCGCCGGCGCCGGTGCTCTAAGGGCCCTCGACGGCCACGTCGGCGGGCTCCTCCGCCAACGAGGAGATCATCCTCTCCTTGGCGACGAGAAGGACCAGCAGCCGCAGCAGCGACCATGCCTCCTCGGCGAGGCGGCTCTGAGGGATGAAGAATGTGTCCGTCGGATGGAGATAATGACGGAGCACTCGCTCCTTCAGATGGGCCCAACACAACCATAGCCAACGTGAGGAGC
>LR738711.1:659074045-659117296 GCA_902687465.1 Secale cereale
CCCTCTCTCTCTCTCTCTCTCTTACACACAGTCATCAACCAAAAGCTAAGGTGCATATGTGTAAACAATCTAGTTAAAAAAACAAATATGTGTAAACAAGTGTGGCGTGTCACTATGAACGCTTACAACGAAGTCAGTTCCATGAGGGTATTAATTTATAAACTCTTTGAAAAATCAAATGATGCGTACGTTTAGTTAATTCAGTCGTGGATGAAGCGAGTACCGAACGCCTTATTTTTTGACGATTCTTCCCAACTTGCCCACTGATACCCGATCAATTGTTGCGTGTTGGTATCTAATTAGAAACATGCGTTTAACGGCGTCCTTGTGAATTATGGAGACTGGACGCAACAGTACAATGAACAGGAGATAATTACTGTGCATCTAACGGCGTTCTTCCAAATCATGCCATCATCAATGGAGAAAAGAACTTTGCAACAAAGGTAAGCAACGCACTTAGGGGGAAATCGAGGAGTCGGTCACCTGTCGGCGTCGACGGTGCAGTCGGGCGTCCGGACGGAGCAGTCCGGCCCTTCGAAGCAGGTGTTGCACTCGCAACCGGGCCGCCCGTCCTCGCTGACGATGCCATCCAGGAACACGCGGCCGTGGCCGGAGCATCCGGCCGCGGCCACGGACTCGGCATCCATGGCCGCCCTTAGCGCCCAGCTCAGCGCACCGCCGTTGTTGGCCTCGCTGAGAAGCGGGGACGGCGCCGGCGGGGCGGAGAGGAAGTGGTGCGCGACGAAGAGAGCGTTGAGGAGCAACGATGAGTAGAGGAGGACATGGAGCCCGAGCCGCGCAGCTGTTGGAAAGGCGGACTCCATTGTTTGGCTGTGTTCCCGCCAGGGCCCCGGGGTGACAGACAGGTTTATAGCGTGCGCTCCCGTGTGGCGTATGGCCCAGCTTTAAGGTAGGCTTTGATTTTCAGGATTTCACCCGCTCTCACTTTCTCAATAATTCATCTTGTTCAGTACCCAACGCACTCTTAAGTATTTTCAGATTCAGATTTGATGTCGAGCTAGCTAAGCGTTCGAACCATTTCCAGGACTAATGTGTAAGCGAGTTCAAAAAAACGACTAATGTGTAAGCAGTCAGCTTGACTTATATTTTCAGTGTATCAGATCCGTTATGAAGCTACGCGCTTCTGTTATTTATAAAGACTAACTCATATGTATGCAGTCAACACAATTGTTTACAGGCATGTACATAATTTCAGATTCAGATCTGGTATGAAGCTAGCTAAGGGCTCCTCTAATGTTGACCCATAAAACAAGGAATCCAATAACTTCCGAACGTTCGGATTTCAAGCATTTCACCCCGAACGTTTTTACATGGCAACATTAGTTCATAGGGGATGACAACTTTAGTTGATAGGGGATGACAACTTTGTTCTTTTTCGTTTTTTGTCAGAAAATTGCCATGTTTTCCTAATCTCACGCAAACTAAAGTTGACATCTAAAACGTTCGGGTTGCCATGCTTAAATTCCGAACGTTCGGGAGTTATCATTACCGTAAAACAAACGCAATATCTGATGCGGAAGTCAGCCATCCAACCGTGCTCGGATACATTCAAACAAATTTAAATAAGCCGGACAAATTTCATCAACCATGACGAAATTCAGTAAAGTTCGAACATAATTTACATAAAACAGACTGTATTTTATCCATTTAACTAAAAAACTTAAAAAACTAGGAGGCTAACTTGTAGTGAACGGTGTCCTCGTACGCGTGGCCGCCCTTGCGAGCGGCACCGTCGTCGCCATTTGTGTCGTCGGAGTAGTCCAGCCAATGATGAAAGAACGCGTCGCCGCCTTGCGCTTACGGAGCGGTTCCGTGGCCAATGCTGGCCCCGTGGAGCGACAGCGGTGGCGCCACAGTCCAGAGGGAAATCCGGAGCCGTCACCATTGCCCATGCAAGGAGACCCATTAATGGCAATTTACATTTGTCGCTGGCATTTAATCATCGAAGGATGCAAAACTTATTAGTGGTGCGGCTTTGAGGGTCATTTAGTTTCAGCCAGAAGATTGGCGCAGAGAATTGTACATTCATTTTTTTAAATATGTACAAAACAATACTGTAATTTTATTGGAGTGCATGTCATCAATCCTATTAACTCTCCGATGAGAACCAATCAATCTACTCGACCGCTCCGCGAAAAAAAGATCGCCCAACCCAAGGCAAATCGGGTCCGCCAACAATCTACGCACAAGCGCTGCTCTTTCCCCTCCTCTCGCCGCGTTGCTGTTGGAGGACGCCGCCGGGCGAATCCCGCGCAGCCGATGGCAGCGGTGGGGGGCTCTCCCGCGGCGACTTTCGTCTTGTAGGGCAGCATGCTGGGAAGTGCGTTAGCGTGCCCTGGGGCTTAGGATCCTGGCGACCGGCGGCTGACCTCGCGTCCTCACATGGGGGTGGCGGTGAGGGAGTCCTGGATTAAGGGGTCCTTAGGGGACCGGATCATTCATTATGGGCCGGACTGGTGGGCCGTGAAGATTATCGATGAAGTCTATCTCCCGTATCCAGATAGGACTCCCCGTGTGTAAAATAGCAAGTTTAGAGTCCGGGTGTAATACTTTCCTTCCTCTACAAGGTGATCATGTACAACCCTAGGTCCCTTCGGTGCATATATAAACCAGAGGGTTTAGTCCGTGGAGACGACAACAGAATCATAGCAATCTCATAGGCTAGACTTTTAGGTTTTAGCCACTACGATCTCGAGATAGATCAACTCTATTAATCATATTCATCAAGATCAATCAAGCAGGAAGTAGGGTATTATCTCGATCGAGAGGGCCTGAACCTGGGTAAACATCGTGTCCCCTGTCTCCTGTTACCATCGATCCTCAGACGCATAGTTCGGGACCCCCTACCCGAGATCTGCCGGTTTTAACACCGACATTGGTGCTTTCATTGAGAGTTCCACTGTGTCGTCGGCGGAAGGATCAATTGCTTGCTTCATCACCAACGATGCCATCACCGAGGGAGTTTTTCTCTCCGGCCAGCTCTTCGTGTTTGGCGGCTTCGTGCTTCGCGCCAACACTGAAGGCCACCTCAAGTAGGTTGACAGCTATGCCTCTGGCCATCAGATCAGGTTTGGAAGCTTAAACTATGTTACTGACGTCCGTGGAGATTTGATCTTCAACGGAGTCGCACCCATGGCAGTTGCTCCCTGCCACCATGATGAACATGACCTAGATCTGTCATCAGACCCCGTACAGGGGGTAACACCTACAACAACTTTGGCTTTAGATCCGGAGCAGGTCACTTCATCCGAGGACGGGAAGATTAACCCCGCCACGGAGATCGCAAGCTCAGCGGTGCTTGAGCCGCACACAGGTCCGTCCTTGAGCGGGACTTCCCTCAACAGATCTCTGGACTCGTTTCCATCTACAAGTTCTGAACTCTAAGGATCTGCATCTTTTGGGCTCGATCGAGCGGCTGTTGCCGAACTCAGCCATGCAGATATCCGAACACATGCCCAACACACGCCTTTAGACGAAGTGCTGGACTTACTGAAATCTCTCTCCCTAGCGGAGGATTCACAGCTAAATTATGCCCAGTTCGAACTGGGGGCTGAGGACAAGGAATCTTGCTTCCCACCCACCACCCACTTGATAGCCACGGTCGAGGACTTAACCGACCTATTAGCTTACGCTTCCGAAGACATCGACGGGATGGACCACGATGCCGAAGCCGATCTAAGTACAAACCCGTCCGCAACCGGGCGATGGACGGCTACTTCTACATATGATGTATACATGGTGGACACACCTCACGAAAAGGAGGGCGACGGCGACATCAATCCAGAGCAGGACAAGCCCGTCGATGAACCTCCCAAACGCCGGCGTCAGAAGCAACGATCTCGATCCCCTAAAGGGAAAAAGGGCAACACTGTGACTGACGACAATGACAATCCAGAACAAGCCGATGATACCATGGAGCCAGTGATAGAGCAGGACGAACGGGAGGATGGCGAACATAGTCCAAGTGAACCACTGACCGATCACAGGAACGCGGATGACAACAGCTATCAACCTGTCTCCGAAGAGGACATCGGTCTGGGAGACGATGAATACATCGTCCCAGAAGAACCGCTCGAACAGAAGCGTTTCCAACAACAACTCATTGTCACGGCAAGGAGCCTGAAGCAACAGCAGGAGCGGCTTAGAGCCGAACAGGATATGCTCAACCACAGATGGAATGATGTACTAGACGCTGAAGAACGATACGCCTCTAAAGGCCAAACAAAGAGCTATTCTAAACGCAAACTGCTGCCTCACTTCGATGACGAGGCCCGAGCGCCAATTCCGCCGAAGTATGATCAGGATGATCAACCAGACCGACCACCCCGTGGACGGTACAGAGCGGCCAGTAACGCCGTGCACAAGCCCGCACCTCCTCACCGTAAAGGCAAGGATACAGCGGCTCAGGCTCATAAGTAGGACCTACGCCAAGACCTGAATAAAAAGGCTGGCCAGACTAGATCAATCTACGGACCAAGGGAACGTACATACACACGGGCTGGTGCCTATCAAGCCAAACAGACCGGTCACATCCCAATTCGGAGTCAACACCGAACACTAATACCATCCGAACTACGCCATGAAATCACAAAATACGGGGTGCTTCACACCCTTTGTGCTTCAACGATGAGGTGATGGATCATGAATTTCCAAAAGGGTTTAAACCCATAAACATCAAAGCGTACGATGGAACAACAGATCCAGGTGTATGGATAGAAGACTTTATTCTTCACATACACATGGCTCGGGGAGATGACCTCCACGCCATTAAATACTTACCCCTCAAGCTGAAAGGGCCAGCTCGACACTGGCTTAAGAGCCTCCCAGAGAACTCTATAGGAAGCTGGGAAGAACTTGAGGATGCTTTTCGGGCCAACTTTCAAGGGACTTATGTCCGGCCCCCGGATGCTGATGATTTAATTCATATAATTCAGCAACCCGGGGAGTCAGCCCGCAAGCTTTGGAATCGGTTCTTAACTAAAAAGAACCAGATTGTAGACTGTCCGGACGCCGAAGCCTTAGCGGCATTCGAACATAGTGTCCAGGACGAATGGCTGGCCATACACCTTGGCCAGGAGAAGCCGAGGAAAATGGCAGCCCTAACTACACTCATGACCCGCTTTTGCGCGGGCGAGGACAGTTGGCTGGCTCGTAGCAGCAACAGTACCAACGAGCCTGGCACGTCTGAAGTCAGGGATGGCAATGGCAATCCACAGCGCAATAAGAATTAGCGCCGAAACGACAATGGAAACACACGGAATACAACGGTGAACGCCAGATTTAGTGGCTCCAGGCCCGGTCAACGGAAGAAGCCATTTAAAGCAACATGGATAGTCTATCCAGCTTGGACAAGATACTAGACAGGTCCTGCCAGATCCATGGCACCCCTGACAAACCTGCAAACCACACCAACCGTAGCTATTGGGTCTTCAAGCAGGCCGGCAAGCTAAAGGCCGAACACAAGGGAAAAGGACCTCAGAGCAAAGATGAGGATGAACCTCGCCAGCCGAACATAGGGGGCAGAAAAAATTTCCACCGGAGGTAAAAATGGTGAACATGATATACGTCACCGACATCCCCAGGAGGGAGCGCAAGCGCGCACTCCGAGACGTATACGCTGTCGAGCCTGGCGCCCCCAAGTTTAATCCATGGTCGGCCTGCCCAATCACTTTTGATCGTAGGGATCACCCAACAAGTATCCGACACGGAGGTTCGGCGGCCTTAGTGCTCGACCCTATAATAGACGGATACCATCTTACTCGAGTCCTTATGGACGGCGGCAGCAGTCTCAATCTGATATATCAGAATACTGTCCGCAAGATGGGGATCGATCCGTCAAGAATTAAGCCCAGCAGCACTACGTTTAAAGAAGTGATTCCAGGCGTCGAAGCCCGTTGCATGGGTTCATTAACATTGGAAGTCGTATTCGGTTCCCCTGACAACTTCCGAAGCAAAGAGTTAATCTTCGACATCGCTCCATTCCGCATTGGCTATCATGCACTACTCGGAAGGACGACCTTCGCCCACTTCAACGCAGTCCCGCATTATGCCTACCTAAAGCTCAAAATGCCCAGACCACGTGGCGTTATCACAGTCAATGGAAACGTGGAGCATTCCTTTCGTACGAAGGAAGACACTGCGGCCCTAGCAGCCGAGGTCCAAAGCGGCTTATTCAAGCCGAATAGCTCATCAGTCGTCAAGAGCACGGACACGGCTAAACGTGCCCGGTCCGCACTAGAATGCGACATCTCAGAAGAACCTGAGCTCGATTAGCAGTTGTGCCCCTGTCGACTGCCCCATAAGGTAGCAGCTTATGTACCTCGCGTACATAATTATGCCCTTAAAATACCTTGGGCGGCGCTAGGGGCATACAACATATCATTAGTCCATAGTTCGGATTGACCCTATTCGGACTCCAAAATATATCTTCCTTTTTAGGTTCATGTAAAACCATGCATTGTTTTCGGCCTTACAGGATACTCTTTTTCAGAATCCTGCTCTCTTCCTTCTTTTTTATTTTTATAGGCGGCTATTACAATTCTTCTTCTCAAGGACAAATTACCATGGAGAAAAAGGCACAGACGTGCAGCAGAGCCACTGGTTGAAATTTCTTTCCCATAGATTAGGGCTCTGTGTAAACCTTTTATACTCTTTTTTTCTATCTTATTTTTTCGCATGTCAAATGCCCGAGGCTGTTATCGGTGTTATTTGTAACCTCACGGCTCGCCGTATTAAACGGGATATAAAAGAGGCTGTTTGGTTCCAATTTGTTTGGGTTGTTGTTTATTTTCCCCGCCTGTATTCTCTACCCCCAAGACAGATCGCCGCGTATGCCCTAATACCTGGACTTCATACCAGGGGCTGTACTCAGCCTGGCACGCCTACAAAAAGTCCGAACACCTATAGGGAACTGTTCAGCGTCCCGAATATTGTGTTATATGCATCGGCTCCAAATCATGTCTTTGGTCAATAGTTGGGTTGCCCGGCTCCTGTGCTTGCTACCTTACGTTCCACATTGTTCGGCTAAGATAGTAAAGGGAGAACTAATGCGATTGTACTTCTGGTTCGTCCGGTCAAGTACTCAGTAGAGAAAGCCGAAAACCGACTGTCATGATGAGGCGAGAGCTGGTCAATCAAATCGGCGACCTAGTGTTATACTATGATCGATAGCGATCCACTCCATGTCATACGAGGGTGAGGGAGTCCTGGATTGAGGGGTCCATGTGTGGCCGGATAGATCGTGGTGGGCCGGACTGATGGGCCGTGATGATCATTGCTGAAGATCATCTCTCGTATCCGGATAGGACTCATGTATTCATATAATGACATGTTTTTGGTTCGGGTGTAATCTTTCCTTCCTCTGCAAGTCCGTTATGTACAAACCCTAGGCCCTCCGGTGCGTATATAAACTGGAGGGTTTAGTCCGTAGTGGCTAAGGTAGAATCATAACATCCTCATAGGCTGGACTTTAGGGTTTAGCCATTACGATCTCGAGGTAGATCAACTCTTGTAATCATATTCATCCATATTAATATAGCAGGAAGTAGGGTATTACCTTGATCGAGAGGGCCCGAACCTGGGTAAACAACGTGTCCCCAGCCTCCTGTTACCATCGATCCTCAGACGCATAGTTCGGGACCCCCTACCTGAGATCCGCCGGTTTTGACACCGACATTGGTGCTTTCACTGAGAGTTCCTCTATGTCGTCGACCGAAGGACTGATGGATCGCGTCATCAACCACGATGGAAACACCGAGGAAATTTTCCCTCCCGACTGGCCTTTTGTGTTTGGCGGCTTCATTCCGTGCCAACACAGAAGGCCACCTTGAGCACTTTCAGGTCTCATGTCTACTCACATCAATAGCATAATCAACTAGCGAGCAATAATAATAAACCTCGGATGATAACACTTTCTCAAAACAATCATGATATGATATAACAAGATGGTATCTCGCTAGCCCTTTCTGAGACCACAAAACATAAATGCAGAGCACCTTTAAGGATCAAGGACTGACTAGACATTGTAATTCATGGTAAAAGCGATCCAGTCATGACCATACTCAATGCAAATTAATAGTAATACATGCAAATGACAGATGTGCTCTCCTACTGGTGCTCTTTTATAAGAGGATGATGACTCGGCATAAAAGTAAATACATAGTCCCTTCATAGAGGGAAGCAGGGATTTGTAGAGGTGCCAGAGCTCGATTTTTAAATAGAGATTAATAACATTTTGAGCGGTATACTTTCATTGTCAACATAACAACCGAGAATCTCGATATCTTCCATACTACGCACATTATAGGCGGTTCCCAAACAGATTGGTAAAGTTTATACTCCCCCAACCACCAACAAGCACACTCCACGGCCATCCGAATCCATGGGGTACCGTCCAAACAAGCAATAGCCCTGGGGGAGTTTTGTTTAATTATTATGATTTGAGCATGGGACTGGGCATCCCGGTTACCAGCCATTTTCTCATGAATGGTGAGCGGAGTCCACTCATTGTGAGAATAACCCAGCTAGCATGGAAGATATAGACAGCCCTAGTTGATACATGAGCTGTTCGGGCATACAAAACAGAATTTCATTTGAAGGTTTAGAGTTTGGCACATACAAATTTACTTGGAACGGCAGGTAAATACCGCATATAGGAAGGTATGGTGGACTCATATGGAATAATTTTGGGGTTTATGGAAGTGGATGCACAAGCAGTATTCCCGCTTAGTACATGTGAAGGCTAGAAAGAGACTGGGAAGCGACCAGCTAGAGAGCGACAACAGTCATGAACATGCATTAAAATTAATCAACAATGAATGCAAGCATGAGTAGGATATAAATCACCATGAACATAAATATTGTGGAAGCTATGTTGATTTGTTTCAACTACATGCGTGAACATGTGCCAAGTCAGGCCACTTGAATCATTCAAAGGAGGATACCACTCCATCATACCACATCACAACCATTTTAATATCATGTTAGCACGCAAAATAGACCATTATAAACTCTCAGCTAATTAAGCATGGCATAAGCAGCTATGATCTCTAATTGTCATTGCAAGCATGTTTCATTCATAACAAGCTGAATCATGAACGATGAACTATCATATTTACAAAAACAAAGAGAGGTCGAGTTCATACCAGCTTTTCACATCTCAATTAGTTCATCATATATCATCTTTATTGCCTTTCACTCGCACGACCGAACGGTGTGGATAATAATAATAGTGTATGTGCATTGGACTAAGCTGGAATCTGCAGGCATTTAATACAAGGGAGAAAACAAGGTAATATGGCTCAAGGTTAAATCAACAATAAAGCATATGAGAGCCACTAAGCATTTTCAATCATGGTCTTCTACTCTTGACCCCCAAAGAAAAGAAACCACTTACACGGGAAAGCTCCCAACAAGCAAAATAAGAACGATAAATCTTTTTGGGTTTTCTTTTAATTACTACTACTACAAGCAAAGAAAGTAAACTAGCTAAAAGCTACGACTAATATTTTTTTTGTTTTTCTTAAGGTTTTTCTAACACACGAGAAAAAGACTAAGAAAAGGTATTGAAACTAAACATGGATGGCACAATGAAAGAGTGTGAGCACCGACAACTAGAATAAGTGTGTGAATATGAATGTAAAGTCGATGAGAAACACGTACTCCCCCAAGCTTAGGCTTTTGGCCTAAGTTGGTCTATGGCTAAGATTGGCCCGGCTGATATCCAAAGTTGTAGTTGGGGTTGTACTGAGATGCAGCAGCTATTGCCTGCTTAGCTGCAGCTTGGAGGCGGGCTGCTTCCATCATATTATGATACTCATTTGCCGCTTCCCTGGTTATAGTATATCTCCCTTTTGCCTGAAAGTCAAACAAAGTAGGGGTAGAAAGAGCAATAGGGACGGCATGACGCGTGTTAAAGATTAGTCGATATTTGAGGGATTGTTCATCCCTCTCTATAAACCGTTGACTAGTCATGGCACTGTAATCCAAATAAGCAGGCAGTAAAGGTTCATCATTCTCATGGGCAGGCACACCAAGACGGCGGGCTATGCGAGTGGCATAAATCCCACCAAATAAATCTCCATGCAAACCATTATGATGTAGCCTACATTCAACAATGGCTCCCAAGTTATATTGTCTATCACCTAATATAGCACTCTTGAGAACACTACGATCAGGGACACACATGTGGCAAGCCTCATCTTTACCGTTTATGCATCTACCAATAAAGAGAGCAAAGTAATGAATAGCAGGAAAATGAATGCTCCCTATGGTAGCCTGTGTGATTTCTCTAGATTCCCCCACAGTGATACTAGCAAGGAAATCTCTATATTTAGATTTGTGAGGATCACCCATACTGCCCCACTGCGGGAGCTTACAAGCATCATTAAAATCCTCTAAGTCCATGGTGTAAGATTTATCATAAAGGTCAAACATGACAGTGTGAGAATTACGTGAAGATGAAAATTCAAACCTTCTCACAAAGGTATCAGTTAAGCCACGGTATTGAGGGCACTTATCTTGTATGAAGCCCTCGAGGTCAGCGTTGCACACATATGTGTCAAATTCCTCCTTAATGCCAACCTGAACCATAAATTCATCTAACGGCCATTCACAAGGCCGCACTTCAGCTTCCCTCGGTAGTTCATCATCCGGCTCACGAATTGCGAGCCTCGGTTCTTGCTTCCATGAAGAACCACCTTGGAAGATTTTCCTATGCATTTTTCTGAAATTTTCTGAAATTTTTAGTAACTCAAAATAAAAGTTAACCAAACTCAACAATATTGATAGCAACAACTCCTACAAGTACCTAGAGACTATATCATGCATTATAACTACTTGGGCCAAAGAAATTTGACATGCAAGCTCAAGAACAAGGCCACCACAGCAGAATTTTTTTGCTAAAAATAAAAAATAAAGCACTAGAACAAAAACTAATTGGACCAATGGAGGAGTCACATACCAAGGAGCAATCTCCCCAAACAGTTTGGTGAATGGTGCTTTGAGCAAGGAGATCCAAAATGGCAGCAAGATGAGCTAGAACTCGTGCTTGAGCTGGGTAGTGATTTTTTTGGGAGGAAGAAGAAGGGAATGGGTGCAGGAATAAGTGGAGGGGGGCACGTGGGGCCCACGAGGCAGGGGGGCGCCCTGTGAGGGTGGGAGCGCCCTGGACCCTCGTGGCCAGGTGCTGGCTCCCCTCGCTGTGTTTTCTGTGCCATATATTCTCAAATATTCTAGAAAAAATCAGATTTAATTTTCAGGGCATTTGGAGAACTTTTATTTTCGGGGTATTTTTTGATTACACGGATAAGTCTGGAAAGAGACACAGAATACTATTTTTGCTTTATTTATCCTAATTAACAGAAGGTAAAAGGAGGGTACAGAAGGTTGCGCTATCTAGATTCACCTATCCCATGCTCATCAAAAGGAATCCATTAACAAGGTTGATCAGGTCTTGTTAATAAACTCTTCCCGAATAACATGAAATCGGAGAATTTTCGAATAACACTAGGTTACCTCAATGGGGATATGTATGTCCCCAACAACAAGAATATCATATGTCTTCTTGACAGTAGGGAGAGGAAATTCAAAACCTCCAATAGTAATAGTTGAATTTTTTCCAATATAATTGATACTGTGGACCTGAGGTTGTTTCCTCGGAAAGTGGACCGTATGCTCATTACCATTAACATGAAAAGTGACATTGCCTTTGTTGCAATCAAGAATAGCCCCTACAGTATTCAAAAAGGGTCTACCAAGTATAATAGACATATTATCATCCTCGGGAATATCAAGGATAACAAAGTCCGTTAGAATAGTAACATTTGCAACCACAACAGGCACATCCTCACAAATACCGACAGGTATAGCAGTTGATTTATCAGTCATTTACAAAGATATTTCAGTAGGTGTCAACTTACTCAAGTCAAGTCTAGGATATAAAGAGAGAGGCATAACACTAACACCGGCTCCAAGATCACATAAAGCAGTTTTAACATAGTTTCTTTTAATGGAGCAAGGTATAGTAGGTACTCCTGGATCTCATAGTGTCTTAGGTATTCCACCTTTAAAAGTGTAGTTGGCAAGCATGGTGGAAATTTCCACTTCAGGTATCTTTCTTTTGTTGGTAATAATATCTTTCATATACTTAGCATAAGGATTTGTTTTAAGCACATCAGTCAAACACATACACAAAAAGATAGGTCTAATCATTTCGGCAAAGCGCTCCAAATCCTCATCATCTTTCTCTTGGATGGTTTCGGAGGAAAAGGCATGGGTTTCTGATCCCATGGTTCTCTTTCCCTACTGTGCTTCTTAGCAACAAAGTCTCTCTTATCATAACGTTGATTCTTTGATTGTGGGTTATCAAGATCAACAACAGGTTCAATCTCTACATCATTATCATTGCTAGGTTGAGCATCCTCATGAACATCATCATTTGTATTATCACTAGGTTCATGTTCATTACCGGATTGTTTCTCAGCATCACAAACAGATATATCATTGGGATTCTCACGTGTGTCAGCTACAGGTTCACTAGAAGCATGCAAAGTTCTATCATTTTTCTTTTTCTTCTTCTTAGAAGAACTAGGTGCATCTAAATTGGCTCTCTGAGAATCTTGCTCAATTCTTTTAGGGTGGCCCTCAGGATACAGAGGTTCCTGAGTCATTTTACCACCTCTAGTAGCAACTCTAACAGCATAGTCATTATTCTTACTATTTAATTCATTGAGCAAATCATTCTGAGCCTTAAGTACTTGTTCTACTTGAGTGGTAACCATAGAAGCATGTTTACTAATGAGTTTCAACTTTAACTCTAGACATATAATCACTCAAGCGTTTAATCATATAAGCATTTCGTTGCAATTGTCTACCAACATAAGCATTGAAGTTTTCTTGTTTCACAATAAAATTGTCAAACTCATCTAAGCATTGGCTAGCAGACTTATAACGGGGAATATCACCTTCATCAAATCTATAAAGAGAATTTACCTTTACTACCTGTGTCGGGTTATCAAGACCATGTATTTCTTCAATAGGTGGTAAATTCTTAACATCTTCAACTTTGATACCTTTTTCTTTCATAGATTTCTTTGCCTTTTGCATATCTTCAGGACTGAGAAATAGAACACCCCTTTTCTTCGGAGTTGTCTTAGGGGCTGGTTCAGGAAGTGTCCAATTATTTTCATTGGCCAACATATTATTCAATAGTAATTCAGCTTGATCAACTGTTCTTTCCCTGAAAACACAACCAGCACAACTATCCAGGTGGTCTCTGGAAGCATCGGTTAGTCCTTTATAAAAGACATCAAGTATATCGTTCCTCTTAAGAGGATGATCAGGCAAAGTATTAAGTAATTGGAGAAGCCTCCCCCAAGCTTGTGGGAGACTCTCTTCTTCAATTTGCACAAAGTTATATATTTCCCGTAAGGCAGCTTGTTTCTTATGAGCGGGAAAATATTTAGCACATAAGTAATACATCATATCCTGGGGAGTACGCACACAACCAGGATCAAGAGAATTAAACCAAGTCTTAGCATCACCCTTTAACGAGAACGGAAACAACTTAAGGATATAATAATAACGAATCTTTTCATCGTTGGTAAACAGGGTGGCTAGATCATTCAACTAAGTAAGATATGCCACAATAGTTTCAGACTCATAGCCATGGAAAGGACCAGATTCAACCAACGTAATTAACTCAGGATCAACAGAGAAATCATAATCCTTATCAGTGACAAAGATAGGTGAAGTAGTGAAAGCACGGTCATGTTTCATTCTAGCATTCAAGGACTTTTCTTTCAGCTTAGCTAATAATTTCTTAAGATCATATCTATCGTTGCAAGCAAGAAAGTCTCTAGCAGTTTCTTCATCCATAACATAACCCTCAGGAACAACAGACAATTCATATTTAGGGGGAGAAGCTTCATCATCGCTTTCATAAATATTATCAGTTAGCAATTTGTTCATCTAGAAATTCACCTAGTGGCACAGTATTATCAAGCATAGAAGTAGTTTCATCATACATAGCAGAAGTGGCATCATCAAGAACATACGACATATCAGATTCAATAGCAGGAGTAGGTGTCGCAAATTTACTCATAACAGATGGTGAATCAAGTGCAGAGCTAGATGGCAGTTCCTTACCTCACCTCGTAGTTGAGGGATAGATCTTGGTTTTTGAGTCCTTCAAATTCTTCATAGTGATCAACCGATATAAATCCCAAGTAACTTGAAGAATAGATCTATGCTCGCCGGCAACGGCGCTAGAAAATAGTCTTGATAACCCACAAGTGTAGAATCGCAACAGTTTTCGAGGGTAAAGTATTCAACCCAATTTATTGATTCGACACAAGGGGAGCCAAAGAATACTCTGAAGTATTAGCAGCTGAGTTGTCAATTCAACCACACCTGGAAACTTAGTATCTGCATCAAGGTAGTTTAGTAGCAAAGTAATATGGAGATAGTGGTAATAGCAATAAAAGTAACGGTAGTGTTTTTGTAGTTTTTGTAATAGTAGTAGCGGAAAAATAAATAAGCAACAAGCAATATGTGAAAAGCTCGTAGGCATTGGATCAGTGATGGGGAATTATGTCGGATGCAATTCATCATGTAAAAGTTATAACCTAGGATGACACATAACTAGCTCCAGTTCATCAATGTAATGTAGGCATGTATTCCGAATATAGTCATACGTGCTTATGGAAAAGAACTTGCATGACATGTTTTGTCCTACCCTCCCGTGACAGTGGGGTCCTAGTGGAAAATAAAGGATATTAAGGCCTCCTTTTAATAGAGTACCGGACCAAAGCATTAACACATAGTGAATACATGAACTACTCAAACTACAGTCATCACCGGGAGTGGTCCCGATTATTGTCACTTCGGGGTTGCCGGATCATAACACGTAGTAGGTGACTATAGACTTGCAAGATAGGATCAAGAACACACATATATTCATGAAAACATAATAGGTTCAGATCTGAAATCATGGCACTTGGGCCCTAGTGACAAGCATTAAGCATAGCAAAGTCATAGCAACATCAATCTCAGAACATAGTGGATACTAGGGATCAAACCCTAACAAAACTAGCTCGATTACATGGTAAATCTCATCCAACCCATCACCGTCCAGCAAGCCTACGATGGAATTACTCACGCACGACGGTGAGTGATACGTCTCCAATGTATCTATAATTTTTTATTGTTCCATGCTATTATTTATGAAGTCTTGGATGTTTAATGGGCTTTATCATACACTTTTATATCATTTTTGGGACTAACCTACTAACCCAAAGGCCCAGTCCAGATTGTTGTTTTTTGCCTGTTTTAGGGTTTTGCAGAAAAAGAATATCAAACGGAGTCCAAACGGAATGAAACCTTCGCAAGAGATAGTTTTGGAGAAAGTCACGGACAGGGAACTTGAGCACCACGTCAGGGGAACATCGAGGCGCCCACGAGGGTGGGGGGCGCCCCCTTCCCAGGGCGCGCCCCCTGCCTCGTGGGCCGCTCGAGCGTCCCCCGTTGTCCTCCTTCCTCCTATATAAGTCTACGTACCCCGAAACCATCAGCTACAGAGAGAAAACCCTAATTCCACCGCCATAACCTTCTGTTCCTGTGAGATCCCATCTTGGAGCTTGTTCCGGAGCTCCGCCGGAGGTGGGATCCATCACGGAGTGCTTCTACATCATCATCATTGCCCTCACCATGAGTTGTGAGTAGTTTACCATAGACCTTCGGGTCCATAGCTAGTATCTAGATGGCTTCTTCTCTCTCTCTGGATCTCAATACAAAGTTCTCCTCGGTCTTCGAGGAGATCTATTCGATGTAATCTCTTTTTGCGGCGTGTTTGTCAAGATCCGAAGAATTGTGAGTTTATGATCAAGATTATCTATGAGAAATATTTGGTTCTTCTCTGAACTTTTTATGTGTGCTCATAATATCCTTGCAAGTCTCTTCGAATTATTGGTTTGGTTTGGCCTACTAGATCTATAGTTCTTGCAATGGGAGAAGTGCTTGACTTTGGGTTCAATCTTGCGGTGTCCTTTCCGAGTGACAGTAGGGGCAGCAAGGCACGTATTGTATTGGTTCCATCGAGGATAAAAAGATGAGGTTTATATCATATTGCTTGAGCTTATCCCTCTACATCACGTCATCTTGCTTAAGGCGTTACTCTGTTCTTATGTGTGCTCATAATATCCTTGCAAGTCTCTTTGAATTATTGGTTTGGTTTGGCCTACTAGATCTATAGTTCTTGCAATGGGAGAAGTGCTTGACTTTGGGTTCAATCTTGCGGTGTCCTTTCCCAGTGACAGTAGGGGCAGCAAGGCACGTATTGTATTGTTGCCATCGAGGATAAAAAGATGAGGTTTATATCATATTGCTTGAGCTTATCCCTGTACATCACATCATCTTGCTTAAGGCGTTACTCTGTTCTTATGAACTCAATCCACTAGATACATGCTGGATAGCGGTCGATGTGTGGAGTAACAGTAGTAGATGCAGAATCGTTTCGGTCTATTTGTCTTGGACGTGATGCCTATATACAATGATCATGCCTAGATAGTCTCATAATTATTCGCTTTTCTATCAATTGCTCGACAGTAATTTGTTTACCCGCTGTAGAATATCGCTATCATGAGAGAGGCCACTAGAGAACACTATGGCCCCCGGTGTTGGGTAACGTAGCAGAAATCAAAAAAAATCTACGCTTTGCCAAGATCAATCTATGGAGTCATCTAGCAACGAGGGAGAGGGGAGTGCATCTACATACCCTTGTAGATCGCGAGCGGGAGCGTTCAAGAGAACGTGGATGATGGAGTCGTACTCGTCGTGATCCAAATCACCGATGATCCCTCACCGAACGGACGGCACCTCCGCGTTCAACACACGTACAGAGCAGCGACATCTCCTCCTTCTGGATCCAGCAAGGGGGAGGAGAGGTTGATGGAGATCCAGCAACACGACGGTGTGGTGGTGGATGCAGCGGTATTCCACCAGGGCTTCGCCAAGCAGCAATCGAGGAGGAAGGGGTGTCACAGGAGGGAGAGGGAGGCGCCAGGGCATGGGTGCGGCTGCCCTCCACCCCCTCACTATATATAGGGGCCCTGGGGTGCACCGGCCCCAGGAGATCCCATCTCCAAAGGGGGCGGCGGCCAGTGGGGAAACTTGCCCCCCAAGCCAGGTGGAGGCGCCCCCACCCCTAGGGTTTCTAACCCTAGGTGCAGGGGAAGGCCCAAGGGGGGCACACCAGCCCACCAGGGGCTGGTTCCCCTCCCACTTCAGCCCATGGGGCCCTCCGGGATAGGTGGCCCCACCCGGTGGACCCCCGAGACCCTTCCGGTGGTCCCGGTACAATACCGGTGACCCCCGAAACTTTCCCGGTGGCTGAAACCTGACGTCCTATATATAAATCTTTACCTACAGACCATTCCGGACTCCTCGTGACGTCCGAGATCTCATCCAGGACTCCGAACAACTTTCGGGTTACCGCATACTTATATCTCTACAACCCTAGCGTCACCGAACCTTAAGTGTGTAGACCCTACGGGTTCGGGAGACACGTAGACATGACCGAGACGACTCTCCGGCCAATAACCAACAGCGGGATCTGGATACCCATGTTGGCTCCCACATGCTCCTCGATGATCTCATCGGATGAACCATGATGTCAAGAATTCAATCAATCCCGTATACGATTCCCTTTGTCTTACGGCATAGTACTTGCCCGAGATTCGATTGTCGGTATACTGATACCTTGTTCAATCTCATCATGGCAAGTCTCTTTACTCATTCCGTAACACATCATACCGTGACCAACCCCTTAGTCACATTGAGCTCATTATGATGATGTCTTACCGAGTGGGCCCAGAGATACCTCTCTGTCATACGGAGTGACAAATCCCAGTCTCGGTTCGTGCCAACCCAACAGATGCTTTCGGAGATACCCGTAGTGTACATTTATAGCCACCCAGTTACGTTGTGATGTTTGGCACACCCAAATTATTCCTACGGTATCTGGGAGTTGCATAACCTCATGGTCTAAGGAAAGGATACTTGACATTGGAAAAGCTTTATCATACGAACTACACGATCTTGTGCTAGGCTTAGGATTGGGTCTTGTCCATCACATCATTCTCCTAATGATGTGATCCCGTTATCAATGACATCCAATGTCCATGGTCAGGAAACCGTAACCATCTGTTGATCAACGAGCTAGTAACTAGAGGCTTACTAGGGACATGTTGTGGTCTATGTATTCACAAATGTTTCACTGTTTTCGGATAATACAATTCAAGCATGAATAACAGACAATTATCATGAACAAGGAAATATAATAATAACCATTTTATTATTGCCTCTAGGGCATATTTCCAACAGTCTCCCACTTGCACTAGAGTCAATAATCTAGTTCACATCGCCATGTGATTAACACTCATAGGTCACATCGCCATGTGACTAACATCCAAAGAGTGTACTAGAGTCAATAATCTAGTTCACATCACTATGTGATCAACACTCAATGAGTTCTGGGTTTGATCATTTTATGCTTGTGAGAGAGGTTGTAGTCAACGGGTCTGCAACATTCAGATCCCTATGTATTTCGCAAACCTTTATGTCATATCGTAGATGTTGCTACCACGTTCCACTTGGAGCTATTCCAAGTTGTTGCTCCATTATACGTATCCGGTATCTCTACTCAGAGCTATCCGGATGGGTGTTAAGCTTGCATCGACGTAACTCTTTACGTCGAACTCTTTATCACCTCCATAACCGTGAACATTTCCTTATTCCTCTAAGGATAATTTTGACCACTATCTAATGATCCAGTCCTGGATCACCTTTGTACCCTCTTGCCAAACATGTGGCAAGGCACACATCAGGTGCGGTACTCAGCATGGCATACCGTATAGAGCCTATGACAAAAGCATAGGGGACGACCTTCATCCTTCCTCTTTCTTCTGCCGTGGTCAAGCTTTGAGTCTTACTCAACTTCACACCTTACAACTCAGGTAAGAACTCCTTCTTTGACTGATCTATTTTGAACTCCTTCAAAAACATGTCAAAGGTGTGTGTTCTTTTGAAAGTATCACCAGGCGTCTTGATCTATCTCTATAGATCTTGATGCCCAATATGTAAGCAACTTTATCCAGGTCTTCCTTTGAAAAACTCCTTTCAAACAGCCCTTTATGCTTTCCAGAAATTCTACATCATTTCGGATCAAAAATATGTCATTCACATATACTTATCAGAAATGTTGTAGTGCTCCCACTCACATTATTGTAAATACAAGTTTCTAACAAACTTTGTATAAACCCAAAAACTTTGATCACTCCATCAAAGCGTATATTCTGACTCCGAGATGCTTGCTCTAGTCCATGGAAGGATCGCTGGAGCTAGCATACCTTTTAGCATCCTTAGGATCGACAAAGCCTTTCTGATTGTATCACATACAACCTTTCCTTACGAAAAACTGGTAAGGAAACTTGTTTTTGACATCCATCTGCCAGATTTCATAAATGCAGCTAATGCTAACATAATTCTAACGGACTTAAGCATGGCTACAGGTGAGAAAATCTCATCGTAGTCAACTCCTTGAACTTGTGAAAAACTCTTCGCCACAAGTCGAGCTTCATAGACGGTGACATTACCGTCCACGTCCGTCTTCTTCTTAAAGATCCATTTATCTCAATGGCTTGCCGATCATCGGGCAAGTCCAGCAAAGTCCATACTTTGTTTTGATACATGGATCCTATCTCGGATTTCTCGGCTTCTAACCATTTGTCAGAATACGGGCCCACCATCGCTTCTCCATAGTTCGTAGGTTCATTGTTGTCCAACAACATGACATCCAAGACAGGATCACCGCACCACTCAGGAGTAGTACATATCCTTGTCATCCTACGAAGTTCGATAGCAACTTGATCCCAAGCTTCATGATCACTATCATTAGTTTCCTCTTCAACAGTCGTAGGTTCCACAGAAACATCTTTTTGTGTTGCACTACTCTTTGGTTGAAGTGAGGGTTCGACAACCTCATCAAGTTCTATCTTCCTCCCACTCAATTCTTTCGAGAGAAACTCCTTCTCGAGAAAGGACCCGTTGTTAGCGACAAACTTTTTTGCGCTTGGATCTGAGATAGAAGGTATACCCTCTTGTTACCTTTGGGTATCCTATGAAGGTGTATTTGTCCGCTTTGGGTTCGAGCTTTTTTCGGCTGAAGCCATAAGCATCGCAGCCCCAAACATTGAGAAACGGCAACTTTGGTTTCTTCCCAAACCATAGTTCATACGATGTCGTCTCAACGGACTTAGATGGTGCCCTATCTAAAGTGAATGCAGCTGTATCTAATGCAACCTCAAAATAATAGTGGTAGATCGGTAAGAGACATCATAGATCGCACCATATCTCATAATAAGGTTCGATTACGACGTCCGGACACACCATTACGTTGTGGTGTTCCAGGTGGCTTCAACTGCGAAACAATTCCACAATGTCTTAAGTGATTGCCAAACTCATAACTCAGAAAATCTCCCCTTGATTAGATCTTAGGAACATCATCTTCTTGTTATGATGATTCTTAACTTCACTCTGAAATTGCTCGAACTTTTCAAACGTTTCAGAGTTTTGCTTCATTAAGTAAATATACCCATATCTACTCAAATCGTCAGTGAAGATGAGAAAATAATGATATCCACCACACGCGTAAATTCTCATTGGATCACACACATCGGCATGTATGATTTCCAACAAGTCACTTGCCCGTTTCATTGTACCTGAAAACGGGATCTTAGTCATCCTTCCCACGAGGCATGGCTCGCATGTGTCAAGCAATTCAAAATCAAGTGACTCCAAACATCCATCAGCATGGAGTTTCTTCATGCATTTTATGCCGAAATGACCTAAGCGGCAGTACCACAAGAAAGTGGAACTATCATTATTAACTCTACATCTTTTGGCGTTAATATTATTTTCATGTGTATTACTATGATCGAGATTCAATAAACCATTGGGTGCATGACCATAAAGGTATTATTCATGTAAACAGAATAACCAGTATTCTCTAACTTAAATGAATAATCGTATTGCAATGAACATGATCTAATCATATTCATTCTCAACTTAGACACCTGATAACATTTATCTAGGTTCAACACTAATCCCGAAGGTAGAGGGAGCTTGCGATGGTGATCTTATCAACCTTGGAAACACTTCCGACACACATCGTCACCTCTCCCTTAGCTAGTCTCCGTTCAGTCTGTAGCTTTTGCTTCAAGTCACTTATAATAGAAACTGAACCGGTATCCAATACCCAGGTACTACTAGGAGTACTAGTAAGGTACACATCAATAACAATTATATCAAATATACTTTGTTGAAGTTGCCAGCTTTCTTATCTACCATGTATTTGGGGTAGTTCCGCTACCATGTGACCGTTCCCCTTACAATAGAAGCACTTAGTCTCGAGGTTTGGGTTCAACCTTGGTTTCCTTCATTAGAGCGACAACTGGTTTGCCATTCATGAAGTTTCCCTTCTAGCCCTTGCCCCTTTTGAAACCAGTGGTCTTGTTAAACCATCAACACTCCATGCTCCTTCTTGATTTCTACTTTTGCGGTCTTAAGTACCGCTAATAGCTTCGGGATCATCTCCATCCTTTGCATGTCATAGTTCATCACGAAGTTCTAGTAGCTTGGTGATAGTGTCTAGAGAATTCTGTCAACCACTATCTCATCTGGAAGATTAACTCCCACTTGGTTCAAGTGATTTTAGCACCCAGACATTCTGAGCACATGCTCACTAGTTGAGCTATTCTCCTCCAACTTGTTGGCAAAAGAACTTGTCAGAGGTCTCATACCTCTCAACACGGGCATGAGCCAAAAATCCTAATTTCAGCTCTTGTGATATCT
The DNA here is from genome assembly GCA_902687465.1 of Secale cereale. Taxonomy (NCBI): domain Eukaryota; kingdom Viridiplantae; phylum Streptophyta; class Magnoliopsida; order Poales; family Poaceae; genus Secale; species Secale cereale. Next base: position 659,095,973 of record LR738711.1, read on the forward strand.
CATATGTCTTATGGCGTTCAAAACGTCATTGGAATCCCGATTCTAAGCCGTAAAGTATGGTGCAATAAACTATCAAGTAGTTATCAGGACGTGTCTGTGAGGTGTTCACAACATCCACAGACGATGTTGTAGGGGTTTGCACATCGAGCGGTGTATCAAAGACATAAGCCTTCTGTATAGCAGTGAGGACACTCCTCGGACCATGGACCCAGTCCGCATCATTGCTTACAATATCTTTCAACTTAGTCTTTCTCTAGGATCGTATTATACAGGGAGCTACAACGCAAGATATTGGTCTACAACATAATTTGCGAAGACAACTTAGACTATTGTTCATGAAAATTAAGTTCATCTAATCAAATTATTGAACTCCCACTCACATAGACATCTCTCTAGTCATCCAAGTGATACATGATCCGAATCGACTAGGCCATGTCCGATCATCACGTGAGACGGACTAGTCATCAACGGTGAACATCTTTATGTTGATCGTATCTTCTATACGACTCATGTTCGACCTTTCGGTCTTCCGTGTTCCGAGGCCATGTCTGTACATGCTAGGCTCGTCAAGTGAACCCTAAGTGTATTGCGTGTGTAAATCTGGCTTACACCCGTAGTATGCGAACGTTAGAGCCTATCACACCCGATCATCACGTGGTGCTTCGGAACAACGAACCTTAGCAACGGTGCATAGTTAGGGGGAACACAATTCTTGAAATTTTAGTGAGAGACCATCTTATTTACTACTGTCATTCTAAGCAAATAAGATGTAAAAACATGACAAACATCACATGCAATCAAATAGTGACATGATATGGCCAATGTCATTTTTCTCATTTTGATCTTCATCTTCGGGGCTCCATGATCATCATCGTCACCGGCATGACACCATGATCTCCATCATCATGATCTCCATCATCGTGTCTTCATGAAGTTGTCTCGCCAAACATTACTTATACTACTATGGCTAACGGTTAGCGATAAAGTAAAGTAATTACATGGCGTTTTTCATTGACACACATGTTGTACAATAAAATAAGACAACTCCTATGGCTCCTGCCGGTTTTCATATTCATCGACATGCAAGTCGTGATTCCTATTACAAGAACATGATCAATCTCATACATCACATATATCATTCATCACATCCTTTTGACCATATCACATCACACGGCACATGCTGCAAGAACAAGTTAGACGTCCTCTAATTGTTGTTGCAAGTTTTTACATGGCTGGTATAGGTTTCTAGCAAGAACGTTTCTTACCTACGCCAAAAACACACGTGATATGCCAATTTCTATTTACCCTTCATAAGGACCCTTTTCATCGAATCCGATCCGACTAAAGTGGGAGCGACAGACACCCGCTAGCCACCTTATGCAACTAGTGCATGTCAGTCGATGGAACCTGCTCACGTAAGCGTACATGTAAGGTCGGTCCGGGCCGCTTCATCCCACGATGCCGCCAAATCAAGATAAGACTAGTAGCGGCAAGAGAATTGAACAAATCTACGCCCACAACTACTTTGTGTTCTACTCGTGTAAGATACTACGCATAGACCTAACTCTGATGCCACTGTTGGGTAACGTAGCAGAAATCAAAAAGTTTCTACGCTTTGCCAAGATCAATCTATGGAGTCATATAGCAACGAGGGACAGGGGAGTGCATGTGCATACCCTTGTAGATCGCGAGCAGAAGCGTTCAAGAGAACGTGGATGATGGAGTCGTACTCGTCGTGATCCAAATCGCCGATGATCCTAGCGCCAAATGGATGAAACCTCCGCGTTCAACACACATACGGAGCAGCGATGTCTCCTCCTTCTTGATCCAGCAAGGGGGGAGGAGAGGTTGATGGAGATCCAGCAGCACGACGGCGTGGTGGTGGATGCAGCGGTATTCCAGCAGGGCTTCGCCAAGCAGCACTGGAGGAGGAAGGGGTGTCACGGGAGGGAGAGGGAGGCGCCAGGGCATGGGTGCGGCTGCCCTACCTCCTCCCACTATATATAGCGGCCCTGGGGGCACCGGCCCTAGGAGATCCCATCTCCAAAGGGGGCATCGGCCAGGGGGAAACTTGCCCACCAAGCCAGGTGGAGGCGCCCCCACCCCTAGGGTTTCCAACCCTAGGCGCACGGGGAGGCCCAAGGGGGGTGCACCAGCCCACCAGGGGCTGGTTCCCCTCCCACTCAGCCCATGGGGCCCTCCGGGATAGGTGGCCCCACCCGGTGGACCCCCGGGACCCTTCCGGTGGTCCCGGTACAATACCAGTGACCCCCGAAACTTTCCCGTTGGCCGAAACCTAACTTCCTATATATAAATCTTTACCTCCGGACCATTCCGGAACTCCTCGTGACATCCGGGATCTCATCCGGGACTCCGAACAACTTTCAGGTTACCGCATACTTATATCTCTACAACCCTAGCGTCACCGAACCTTAAGTGTGTAGACCCTACGGGTTCGGGAGACACGTAGACATGACTGAGATGACTCTCCGGCCAATAACCAACAGCGGGATCTGGATACCCATGTTGGCTCCCACATGCTCCTCGATGATCTCATCGGATGAACCACGATGTCAAGGATTCAATCAATCACGTATACGATTCCCTTTGTCTTACGGCATAGTACTTGCCCGAGATTCGATTGTCGGTATACCGATACCTTGTTCAATCTCGTCATGGCAAGTCTCTTTACTTGTTCTGTAATACATCATCTCGTGACCAACCCCTTAGTCACATTGAGCTCATTATGATGATGTCTTACCGAGTGGGCCCAGAGATACCTCTCCATCATACGGAGTGACAAATCCCAATCTCGGTTCGTGCCAACCCAACAGATGCTTTCGGAGATACCCGTAGTGTACCTTTATAGCCACCCAGTTACGTTGTGACGTTTGGCACACCCAAAGTATTCCTACGGTATCCAGGATTTGCACAACCTCATGGTCTAAGGAAAGGATACTTGACATTGGAAAAGCTTTAGCATACGAACTACACGATCTTGTGCTAGGCTTAGGATTGGGTCTTGTCCATCACATCATTCTCCTAATGATGTGATCCCGTTATCAATGACATCCAATGTCCATGGTCAAAAAACCGTAACCCTTTGTTGATCAACGAGCTAGTAACTAGAGGCTTACTAGGGACATGTTGTGGTCTATGTATTCACACATGTATCACTGTTTTCGGATAATACAATTCAAGCATGAATAACAGACAATTATCATGAACAAGGAAACATAACAATAATCATTTTATTATTGCCTCTTGGGCAATTTTCCAACACCCGGGTCTATTCTCAACATATCAATCTACATCTACTTTACTTTTACCACTTTTACTTTCTGTTCTTATAAGCCAAAAATACCAAAAATATAAACTATCATCTCTATCAGATCTCACTTTTGTAAGTGACCGTAAAGGGATTGACAAACCCTTATCGCGTTGGCAGCGAAGTTCTTATTTGTTTGTGCATGTGCGAGGGACTTGCGCGTGGTCTCCTACTGGATTGATACCTTGGTTCTAAAAAACTGGGGGAAATACTTACGCTACTGTGCCGCATCTCCCTTTCCTCTTCGAGGGAATACAACGCAAGCTCGAGAAGTAGCAAGAAGAATTTCTGGTGCCGTTGCCGGGGAGGCTTACGCAAAAGTCATATACCAAGTACCTATCACAAACCCTTATCCTTCACATTACATTTTTGCCTCTCATTTTCCTCTCCCCCACTTCACCCTTGCCGCTTTATTCGCCCTCTTTTCCGTTCCCTTTCTGTTTGCTTGTGTGCTATGTGCCCTCTATTAGCTTGCATATTCACTTGCTAAATTATGGATCCTCATCCACTTTCTAATCTCTTTAAGAGATCCAATTATGTTGAACCTATTTCTAGTGAGCTGCGTGCACTAGATTATCTTTATTGGGTTTTGTTTGAAATTTATGAATCTGAAAATTGTGAGGAATTGTTAAAAGAAAAAGTAATTCATGATAGATTGTTAAATAAAAAGCTTGATTGCAATGATGTTATTGTAAATTCTATTAATGTCAACTGTGTTAATGACATGCAAAACCCTAAACTTGGGGATGCTTATTTTGCTATGCCCACTACCTGTTGCAATGATCATGATTGGGGTGATTCTTCTTATGATGTTGAAAATTTATTTAAGCCCCATGATGAATATGAGATTTATAATAATGGTTGCAATAATATTGAATGTGGGTTTGGAAGATTGTCAACTTTAGATCCCACATATTTGGAGAATGATCAATCTTATGAATTTTTTGATGGGTTTGGAGAGGTCATGACTTTAGTTAATGCTGATCCCACTATTTTGGAAGAGAGCCAACTTCGCATGCATGTGGATCGTGTTGGGAATATTTTATGTGATAGCTATATTGTTGAATTTGCTTATGATCCTACATGCAATTATTATGAGAGAGGGAAATATGGTCGTAGAATTTTTCATGTTAGTAAATTACCTCTCGCTATGTTGAGATTGCTATGGTTCCTTTCTGCTTCCTTGCATATGCTAGATCTTGCTTGTTTTGCTAATTTGTTTTCCTATAAAATGCCTATGCATAGGAATTATGTTAGACTTAGATGTGATTTTCACATGCTACATGATGCTCCCTTTGTGCTTCAAGTCTTATCTTTCATGTGAGCATCATTGAATTCTCAAGCCTATCTTAATAGCTATAAAGAAAGAGCTTGATGGGAGGCAACCCAGTTTTATTTTATTTTTTGTTTTTGCTGCTGTTAGGGAATAAATATTGCATCTATCTTCTGTTTAGATGTGGTTTTGTGTTTTGTTTAGTGTTTGTGCCAAGTAGAACCTTTGGGAACACTTGTGTGAAGTTTATATGATCTTGCTGTGAAAAACAGAATCGTTAGCGCTCGCTAGAATGGTCATCAAATTTTACTGGAGCGTGCTATTTAGTTGATTCTTTTTGCAGATAATTAATAGACAAATTCCTCACGTTTACCAATTTAGTTTGAATTTTTTGGGGTTACAGAAGTATGCAAAACCAGCAGATTACTACAGACTATTCTGTTTTTGACAGATTCTGTTTTTCGTGTGTTGTTTGCTTATTTCAATGCATCTATGGGCAATATTGGGAAGTATGAACCATAGAGAAGTTGGAATACAGTAGGTTTAACACCAATATAAACAAAGAATGAATTCACTGCAGTACCTTTGAGTAGTGGTTTGCTTTCTTATACTAACGGGGCTCACGAGAATTTTTGTCTAAGTTTTGTGTTGTGAAGTTTTCAAGTTTTGAGTATTGCTTTGATGGACCATGGAACAAAGAGTAGAAAATTCCTAAGCTTGGGGATCCCATGGCACCCCAAGTAAAATTCAAGGATAATCAAAATCCTAAGCTTGGGGATGCCCCGGGAAGGCATCCCCTCTTTCGTCTTCATCCATCGGTAACTATACTTGGAGCTATATTTTTATTCACCACATGATATGTGTTTTGCTTGGAGCGTCTTGTATAATTTGAGTCTTTGCTTGTTAGTTTTCCACAATCATACTTGCTGGACACACCTATTTGAGAGAGTTAAATTTGGCCTAGGAATTGCTAGAACACTCTATGTGCTTCACTTATATCTTTTGAGTTGAATAGTTTTTGCTCTAGTGCTTCACTTATATCTTTTAGAGCACAATGGTGGTTATATTTTGTAGAAATTGCTGAACTCTCATGCTTCACTTATATCTATTTGAGAGTCTATTAAAACAGCATGATAATGTGTTTAGGCTAAAAAAACTAGTCTTCACATGATAGACATCCAATGTCAATTTAGTAAAAAAATCACACTGAGTGCATTGAATATGATGAGATGTTGGATGTTTGATAACTGTTTTGAGATATGAGGATAGTGATATTAGAGTCATGCTAGTGGAGTTATTATGAAATTGAGAAATACTTGTGATAAGGTTAGTGATTCCCGTAGCATGCACGTATGGTGAACCGCTATGTGACGAAGTTAGAGCATGAGGTATTTGTAACGTGTCAACCTTTGTGCGGAGGTCGGGGGCGCGCGATGGTTAACTCCTACCAACCTCCCCCCTAGGAGCATGCGTTGATTGCTTTTTTTGATAACTTGTAGATTTTTGCAATAAGTATATGAGTTCTTATGACTAATGTTGAGTCCATGGATTATATGCACTCTCACCCTTCCACCATTGCTAGCCTCTCTTGTACCGCGCAACTTTCGCCGGTACCGTAAACCCACTATATATCCTTCCTCAAAACAGCCACCATATTATTCCTCAAAACAGCCACCATACCTACCTATCATGGCATTTCCATAGCCATTCTGAGATATATTGCCATGCAACTTTCCACCGTTCCGTTCATATGACACGCTTCATATTGTCATATTGCCATGCATGATCATGTAGTTGACATCATATTTGTGGCAAAGCCACCATGCATAACTTTTCATACATGTCACTCTTGTTTCATTGCACCGGTACACCGCCGGAGGCATTCATATAGAGTCATACTTTGTTGTAGTATCGAGTTGTAATATCGAGTTGTAATGAAAGTGTGATGATCATCATTATTAGAGCATTGTCCCATGGGAGGAAAGGCTAAATCTATAAAGCCCCTCCGCAAAAAAATGAAAAAAGAAAAAAAGAAAGGCCAAAGAAAAAAGAAAGGCCCAAAAAACAAGAAAAAAGGGACAATTGCTACTATCTTTTTCTACACTTCTGCTTCAAAGCAGCACCATGTTCTTCATGATAGAGAGTCTCATGTTTAGTCACTTTTATATACTAGTGGGAATTTTCATTATAGAACTAGGCTTGTATATTCCAACGATGGGCTTCCTCAAATGCCCTAGGTCTTTGTGAGCAAGCAAGTTGGATGCACACCCACTTAGTTTCTTTTGTTGTGCTTTCATACATTTTTAGCTCTAGTGCATCTGTTGCATGGCAATCTCTACTCACTCACATTGATAGCTATTGATGGCCATCTCCATAGCCCGTTGATACGCCTAGTCGATGTGAGACTATCTCCCTCCTTTTTGTCTTCTCCACAACCACCTCTCTATTCCACCCATAGTGTTATGTCCATGGCTCACGCTCATGTATTGTGTGAAGGTTGAAAGGTTTGAAAGAATAGAGTACGAAAACAAGTGCTTGGCTGAAACCGGGGTTGTGCATGATATGAATATTTTGTGTGATGAAGAGGGAGCATAGCCAGACTATATGATTTTGTAGGGATAACTTTCTTTAGCCATAGTATTTCGAGAAGACATGATTGCTTTGTTAGTATGCTTGAAGTATTATTATTTCTTATGTCAATATAGACTTTTATCTCGAATCTTTCAGATCTGAACATTCATGCCACAATTAAGATAATTACATTGAAAAACTATGTTGGTTCTCATTCCACATCAAAAATTCTTTCTTTATCATTTACCTACTCGAGGACGAGCAGGAATTAAGCTTGGGGATGCTTGATAAGTCTCCAACGTATCTATAATTTTTGATTGTTCCATGCTATTATTTATGAAGTCTTGGATGTTTCATGGGCTTTATCATACACTTTTATATCATTTTTGGGACTAACCTACTAACCCAAAGGCCCAGTCCAGATTGTTGTTTTTTGCCTGTTTTAGGGTTTTGCAGAAAAATAATATCAAACGGAGTCCAAACGGAATGAAACCTTCGCAAGAGATATTTTTGGAGAAAATCACGCACAGGGAACTTGAGAACCACGTCAGGGGAGCATCGAGGCGCCCACGAGGGTGTGGGGGGCGCCCCCTTCCCAAGGTGCGTCCCCTGCTTCGTGGGCCCCTCGAGCATCCCCCGGTGTCCTCCTTCCTCCTATATAAGTCTACGTACCCCGAAACCATCAGCAACAGAGAGAAAACCCTAATTCCACCGCCGTAACCTTCAGTTCCCGTGAGATCCCATCTTGGAGCCTGTTCCGGAGCTCCGCCTGAGGGGGGATCCATCACGGAGTGCTTCTACATCATCATCATCGCCCTCACCATGAGTTGTGAGTAGTTTACCATAGACCTTCGGGTCCATAGCTAGTATCTTGATGGCTTCTTCTCTATCTCTGGATCTCAATACAAAGTTATCCTCGGTCTTCGAGGAGATCTATTCGATGTAATCTCTTTTTGCGGTGTGTTTGTCGAGATCCGATGAATTGTGAGTTTATGATCAAGATTATCTATGAGAAATATTTGGTTCTTCTCTGAACTTTTTATGTGTGCTCATAATATCCTTGCAAGTCTCTTCGAATTATTGGTTTGGTTTGGCCTACTAGATCTATAGTTCTTGCAATGGGAGAAGTGCTTGGCTTTGGGTTCAATCTTGCGGTGTCCTTTCCCAGTGACAGTAGGGGCAGCAAGGCACGTATTGTATTGTTGCCATCGAGGATAAAAATATGGGGTTTATATCATATTGCTTGAGTTTATCCCTCTACATCATGTCATCTTGCTTAAGGCGTTACTCTGTTCTTATGAACTCAATACACTAGATGCATGCTGGATAGCGGTCGATGTGTGGAGTAATAGTAGTAGATGTAGAATCGTTTCGGTCTACTTGTTTCGGACGTGATGCCTATATACAATGATCATGCCTAGATAGTCTGATAATTATTTGTTTTTCTATCAATTGCTCGACAGTAATTTGTTTACCCGTCGTAGAATATCGCTATCATGAGAGAAGCCACTAGAGAACACTATGGCCCCCGGGTCTATTCTCAACATATTAATCTACATCTACTTTACTTTTACCGCTTTTACTTTTTGTTCTTATAAACCAAAAATACCAAAAATGTAAACTATCATCTCTATCAGATCTCACTTTCGTAAGTGACCGTAAAGGGATTGACAACCCCTTATCGCATTGGCTGCGAAGTTCTTATTTGTTTGTGCAGGTGCGAGGGACTCACGCGTGGTCTCCTACTGGATTGATACCTTGGTTCTCAAAAACTGAGGGAAATACTTACGCTATTGTGATGCATCTCCCTTTCCTCTTCGAGGGAATACAACGCAAGCTCGAGAAGTAGCAGTGAGCATCATGAAATTGGTGATGGAGGAAGGTTGATGATGACGATGGCGACGATCTCCACTCTCCAGAGACCCAAACAAACTCCAGATCAGCCCTCCCGAGAGAGATTAGGGCTTGGCGGCGGCTCCATATCATGAAACGCGATAATTCTTTTTCTCTGATTTTTTCTCCCCGAAAGTGGATATATTGAGTCCGGGGGTACGTTGGTGGAGCGTCAGGGGGTCCACGAGGCAGGGGCACGCCCAAGGGGAGGGGAGCCCCCCCACCCTCGTGGACAGGGTGTGGGTCCCCTGACGTAGATCTTTCCGTAGGTATTTTTTATATATTCCTAAATAATTCTCCGTGGATTTTCAGGTGATTCCGGGAACTTTCTATTTCTGCACAAAAACAACACCATGGCAATTCTGCTGAAAACAACGTCAGTCTGGGTTAGTTCCATTCAAATCATGCAAGTTAGAGTCCAAAACAAGGGTAAAGTGTTTGGAAAAGTAGATACGTTGGAGACATATCACTGTCGTCACTCGTCTCCGGAGACTCATCAGCCTCGGGAGAACCGTTGGGTTCCCAGGGGAAATCGCTGACGCCAGGAGAGCCGACGGTGGGACCCAGGGCAGGCATGGCGCCAGTCGCCCTGCCTCCTTGACGGCTCCCAACAGTGCAGCACTCCTGGTAGCGTCCTTCCTCGTCGAAGACTTTGAAGAACAACATGGAGATGCCGTCGAACTCAAAGTGGACGATGGAGACTCCATCAGGGCGGCACACACGGGCAACTTCGCCCCACCCTCGAGTCATGAAGACACCTGCCGGGAGGATGACTTCAACCTCCGCCTCTGCATCTTGGCTGTGGCAACCGGCGTGCTGCAGCCACAGCTTGGCAGGCCCCCTCACCGGCATCGTCTTGGCGAAGAACCTCGGGAACCGGATCCAAGAGTGCAGCGGCATCACCGTCCATACCAAGAACTCACGCGAGGAGCCCTCGGCATGAGTTCGGAGACCGGCCGCCCCAACATAACGACCTCGACCATGATGCAAGCGGCACGGGGTGCTATCCCCTTGCTCCTGGGCATACAAGGGAAGCGGGTAGCTAGGGGGAGGCCGCTCGCACCAAGGCCTCGTCACCTCCCGCCTCTCGTCAGCGCCGCGGGGGCGGCTGAACCTCTTCTTCGGCGGGAGCGCTTCCCGCTCCTCACAAGGAGTCTTTCCTTTCTCAGTAGTAGAAAATCTCCTTATCGGCACCATGGAAGTTGCAACAAGAGGGTGAAAGAAGGAGGAATAAGAAGGAGCAGGCGACAAGAAGAAGGCGATGGGCAACGGGGCCTTCACCCCCTCCCCATTTATAGCCTGGAGAAGGCCAACCGTCGGCCTCCACGATCTCACTTAATGATGGTTTTTATGTGCATGCAGCAGGGTCTCATCAAGTCGGGCAGTTGCCGAGGCAGCGTGGGGAAGTGGAGACGCCCACGTTCCATCAAGTCGCCACGCGTTGACCGAGGCCGCAGGCGTTTGGGGCCCGCGGCAATTCGCCCTTGCCCCTTTGGCTTTGCCTCGAAGCCAAGTCCTTGCGCGCCTTGGGCCCGGGGCTACTGTCGGCGTCCTGGGAACGGGGGTACCCATACTTGCATGTCTGTGGCCCCTGACGTGGCTCCATCAGCGGCCTGGTGCGGCCCAACTTCATCAACTGCTACTCAAGACCCTCGTGAGGGGCCAAACCTCGCGAGGCGGGTGACGCAAGACCTCCCTAGGGACAGTCTCCCTAGGCAGGCTCCCGAGGAGCAGAGATATCTATGAAAGGAGTACCTCGCGAGGTTCATGTGACGTGAGCCATGACGACCAAGGCCAGGCGGGCGCCAGCGGGCGCAGTGCGTCAGTTTCCTCTTTGATGCTAAGAGGGCAAGCGCATGCGTGGAGTCCCGAGGGATCAAGCAAAGGTTTTCATATCGGTGCAACAAGACCAAAGACCGTCAAGGCTGCAGAATGGAAGTCATTGTGGAGCCTGGCGCGGCGTCACCACCCGAGCCTTTGGTAGGCGAAGACTACTTTCGTCAGGATAACTTGTACTAGCTACTCCCCTTCAAATTTGGTCGTTGTGGGATCCCTTCCCGCCGATATTTGGGAAGAGGACCAAGGCCACTATAAATAGGACCTAGCCACCACCATAGAAGGCATCTAATCTTAGGCTCGTTAGGATCAGATCCATTCCACCCTAATCACACCACAAGCTCATTCGAGCCCAAGATCACCTCTCCTCCGGAGGCTGTTCATCCCTTGTACTAGTTCATCCTCAGCCATACAAAGGCAATCCACCACACACACTGGAGTAGGGTATTACACCACAGGGTGGCCCGAACCAGTATAATTCTCTGTGTCCCATGTTCTTTGAGCACGACGAGCTAGGTCGCGGATTTGTAGGGTGAGCGCGCTGGGGAGGGAGTGTTCTTCGTGCGCACCCCAGAGTTCCAACTTCTCAAGGGTTTGCGGAGCCCGAAATCCGACACTTGCATATCTTCAGGAATGAGAAATAGAATACTCCTCTTCTTCGGAGTTGGTTTAGGTGATGGTTCAGGAAGTGTCCAATCATTATCATTCCTTGGTATATTATTCAATATTTATTCAACTTGTTCAACAGTTTGTTCCCTGAAAACACAACCAACACAACTATCTGGGTAGTCCCTAGAAGCATCGCTTATTTCATTATAGAAGATATCAAGTATTTCATTTTTCTTGGGAGGATGATCCTGTAAAGAATTAAGTAATTGGATATGCCTCCCCCAAGCTTGAGGGAGATTCTCTTCTTTAATTTGCACAAAGTTAAATATTTCATGTAAGGCAGCTTGTTTCTTACGAGCAGGAAAATATTTTTCAGAGAAGTAATATATCATATCCTGGGACTACACACACAACCAGGAGCAAGAGTATTAAACCATATCTTAGCATCACCCATTAATGAGAAAGGAAAGAACTTAAGAATATAGTAGTAGCGAGTTTTTTTCCTCATGAGCAAATAGGGTGGCTATAGCATTCAATTTAGTAAGATGTCCCACAACAGTTTTAGATTCATAGCCATGGAAATGATCAAATTTAACCAAAGTAATTAACTCAGGATCGACAGAGAATTCATAATCCTTATCAGTAACAACGATGGGTGAAGTAGCAAAGTTAGGATCATGTTTCATTCTTGCATTCAAAGATTTTTGCTATAACTTACATAGTAATTTCCTAAGATCATCTCTATCATTGCAAGCAAGTAGTTCTTTAGTTATTTCTTCACAAACAATATAATCATCGGGTATCTTCGGCATTTCAATTCTAGTATAGTCGGGTCTAATAAGTGAATCAAAATTTTCAGGTTCAATAATTTCATCAGTTTCAACATTCTCAAATTCTTTAGCTTTAGCAAGTTGTTCGTCAAGAAATTTACCTAGTGGCACAGTATTATCAAGCAAAGTGCTAGCATCATTCATAGTAGAAGTAGCATCATCAATTACTTGCGACATATCAGAATTAATAGAAGGTAGTGGTGTCGCAAGCCTACTCAAAACAAAAGGTGATTCAAGTGTAGAGCTAGATGGCAGTTCCTTACCTCCTCTCGTCTTAGAGGGGACGATTTTGGTTCTATCATCTTTCACATTCCTCTTTTTTCGCAAATACACAAAGCTTGCGTGTTATTCATTGAGGTAGAGTACTGAGCGTACAATTGAAGAGGGGACGCTAGAGTGCTACATACACAAGGATGGCGTACACGCTAGCGTGAGCATGATAGGGAATGGGTATACTCTACCCTAATACAAACAACGGATATCTACGACACGAAGGACGCTAAACCCTTTCCCATACAGTGATCCAGGAGCGCGCCTCCTCGTGAATGTCGTGGCATAGCTAGGCGGATGAGGGAGTGCTGCCGTCGAAGATGCAAGAGTTGTGGTGTTTCCAAATGGACCAGGCGATGAGAAAGATGAGCGACGAGAAGCCCTTCTGGTGCGCCGCTGGAGCGCCAACATGGTAGCATGCCACCAGTCAAGGAACCGCATGTGTGTCGAAGGTGCATGGGCATGGGATAGCACCAAGAAAGGCAGTTGTCCTAAATCTGTCTCGAGAATGGGTAGCCCATCAGGAGGTGCTCCATGGACTCGGTCGCCTGGTCGTAGAGCAGGCAAAGGGCGTGGTGAGGTATTCTGTGGCAGGCCAAGCGCGTGGCAGTCCAGCACCAGTCCTGGAGAGCGAGTTGCGCGAAGAATTTGATCCGAAAGGGGATGCTTTTCCAAGCCAGCTGCCAATGCAGCGCACGGATCGAGCCGGCGAAGAGTGCAGCATAGCAGGACTTGGCAGAATAAGAGCCGCTATCCATCCAGCACCAAAGTAAGCAATCTGGCTCGTCAGAGAGAACAATGTGGCGAAGGCAACGCCAGAGCTTGATGTACTCGACCATGGCCACTAGAGTGAGAGATCCACTAAGGCCGCGGATCCAGGTGCACAGATGAAGGCCTTCCGCCACAGAGCACGATTAGCGGCGGCACAAGGGGACGAGGGAGGCTAGAGCCGGCGCCAAGTCCGAGATGGATTGGCCCTCCACCCAACGATCCTCCCAGGAGAGGCAGGAACAACCATCCCCGAGAATCCACGTGGTCGAAACGCAGAAGATGATGCGGGAGTCCAGGTCGTTGGGTAGCTTGAGGTGAACCTACGGGCGGGTTGCGTCCGTTCGATGAAGCCAGCACCAACGCGTGCATAGCGCGATGCCGAAGCGTCGAAGGTCAAAGATGCCTAGGCCACTATACCCTGCTGTAAGGGCATATTTCTCCCTAAGTAGTTTTGGTGATTGATGACAACGCTTTTGCGGACTAATCGTGTGCATTGAGCTTTTTATATATATCACACCTAGGCACAAGACGATTTAGTGCCCCTCGGAACCTATGGAAGACGGTGTTTCCTTTTGGTTCTTTTCGGTGGATTTGAGTCATAGGAAAGCCGTACTATTAAGAGGGGGTCCGCTTCAGAAAGGTTTGGGTGGAATCAACATGTACACGTCCATTAATTCGCACCACCTTTCCTTCGCTTCTCTGGAGCTCCGGCTGTTTTTTCCTTGTCATTTCAAAAAACAGTGGCGTCCTACTACTACCACTGCTTGGCATGCGGTAGTACCGCTCAGAGAAGGCGGTAGTACCGCACGGCCCCACGGTAGTACCGCTCCAGGGTTACGGTAGTACCGCACCATGCGGTAGTACCGTACCATGGACACGGTAGTACCATGTGACCGGCCCCAGCGTCGTAACTAGTACGGTAGTAGGCGCGGAAGTAATTTTTTACTTCCGCGTCCTACACCGTAGTACCGCTTCGTGCAAGCGGTAGTACCGTGTCGGGTTTTTGCAACGACCGTAACTCTGCGGAAGTAGCTGCAGCCGTATTTTATTTAGTCTGCACTCTTCCTCGGCTTGTCCGACCCGGCCTTACAGTAGTACCGCAAGGACGCGCGGTAGTACCGCTCCGGCAGTACTACTGCCCGGTGTTTTAATGCAACAGGGGCTAGTTCGGGCTCGTACCGCGCCAGCGGTAGTACCGCACCCAGTGCGGTAGTACCGCTGGGCCATGCGGTAGTATCGTGCTCTGCGGGTAGAATTGAGGGATAACGGTTGGATTTGCCCTTCCACTATATATAGGGAGTCTTCTTCCCCAAGAAGACTCACCTCTTCCTCCCCAAGCTTCATTGTTGCTCAAAGCTCTAGTTCCGCCCGATCTCTCTCCCTAGCCAATCAAACTTGTTGATTTCCCAGGGATTGCTTGAGAATGCATCGATCTACACTTCCACCAAGAGAAATTTGATTCCCCCCCCACGAATCCATTGCGGATCTTGTTACTCTTGGGTGTTTGAGCACCCTAGACGGTTGAGGTCACCTCGGAGCCATATTCCATTGTGGTGAAGCTTCGTGGTGTCGCTGGGAGCCTCCAATTCGGTTGTGGAGATTGCCCCAACCTTGTTTGTAAAGGTTCGGTCGCCGCCTTCAAGGGCACCACTAGTGGAATCACGGCACCTCGCATTGTGTGAGGGCGTGAGGAGAATACAGTGGCCCTAGTGGCTTCTTGGGGAGCATTGTGCCTCCACACCGCTCCAACGGAGACGTACTTCTTCTCAAAGGGAAGGAACTTCGGTAACACATCCTCGTCTTCACCGGCTCCACTTGTGGTTATTTATTTCCTTTACTTGTGCAAGCTTTCTTTGTATACCTTAGCTTGCTTGCTTGTGTGGTTGTTATTGTTGCTTCCTTTAGGTTTTCCACCTAGTTGCTTAACTAGACAACTTACTTTGTTGCTAAGTTTAATTTGGTTAAGAAAAGCTAAAAATTGTTAGTTGCCTATTCACCCCCCCTCTAGTCAACCATATCGATCCTTTCAATTGGTATCAGAGCCTCGTCTCTTTATAAGGAATTTACCGTCCAAAGAGTATGGGTGACAACGTAGTCGAGACAGAGGGACACTCCGGTGGAACTCCGTCCTTGCCTACGTCCGATGGGGGAACCGTGGTCTCTCGTGAGGAGTTCAATGTAGCGATGGACACATTGACAGAATCACTAGCGCCCGAGGTCAAAGGCATGTTTAAGGAATTACTTGAGGGACTCAAATTATCCACCACACCGTTGGAAGTGGTTCGTCCCGCTACCAACGTGTCGGATGCTATTCCAGACAAGGGAGAAGCTAGTAGTGAGCAAGTCCCGGTTACTAAGAATGGGAGTGGGATTTTTGCCCACTCCGCTCCTCCTACCCACTATGGAGGACCCGTTCCTACTCCACATTTAAATTCCGTTGGCCCTCCTCCTAAGTTGGACCCGTTTCGCTTTAGACGTCTTTTAAATCATTGTTCTACTAATCTTTGTAGAATTTTGAGCAAGGTTTCTACCCGCATGATCCCTACAACTTAACTCCAAGAGAAGCTGCGGATCATCAATTCAACAAGTCCGTTCTTTGCATACTTCAAGATGCTATCCCTCCTGAAGACATTGCACATCTTCGACCCTTCACCGTGGCCATGGAAGCATGGGAGCATGTTGGTTCCATGTACAAGGGAAGCGCATGCATTGAACGCTCAAACTATGAAGTTGTGCAAGATGAAGCCGATGAGTTTGCTATGATCGAAGATGAAGATCCCCGTGAACTTTATCGGAGATTAACCACTCTTGCGGGTTCACTTCGAGATCATGGGAGCAAGGACACAGATGACAATTGGATCAAGCGCAAGTTTCTCACGGCCATGATGCCTTATCACAAGGCCATGTCCTCCGTCATTCGCCAAAGACCGGACTTCCACACTTTGTCATCAAGTGAAGTGTTGGATGAGTTCGTTGCCATGAGGATCTTGGACAAGACCGCCGACAATGCGGTCTTAAGAGCTCAACGATCAAAGAAGCCTAACCTTGCCTTGAAGGCCAAGGCTTGTGTGGAAGAAGAGGAGGAAGAGGATGACAATGAGAGTTGCCCCGAGGACACCAAATATGCCTATCATGAGCACATGGCTCTTGCATCACGGAAATTTTGGGGCAACAAGAAGAACTGAAGGCCCAACTTCAACAAGAACAACTCAAGTGGCAACAAGGGCAATCAACGAGTGAGGACGTGCTACAACTGTGGGAATGTGAGCCACTTTGTTGTAGATTGCCCATATGAGAAAAGAGAAGACAATGGAGGCAAGCTTATCCAAAATGACAAGGCCAAGTCTTATCCCAACAAGAACAATCTCAACAAGAAGACCCCTCCCAAATGGTTGGTGGCCCAAGAAGAATATGTTGAGGATGATGATGATGATGATGATGATGATGATGATGAGATGGTCACTATGGCCACCATTGCTATTGCAACTACTCCACGTTCATCTCTCTTTGACTGACCAAATGAGAACATCACCGCCAAGTGCCTCATGGCTAAGGCCACCAACAAGGTAACACCCAACATCAACACTACCATCACCTCTGATCCTTCATTGACTGATTGTATTGATGTGAGTGAGGGGGCAGAGGAGGAAGAAAATGAATTTGATTTGTTTATGAGTAAACTCAAGGGCAAACCCAAGAAGCACTTCATTGCTCTATTGGAACAACTCGGTGAGGCCAATGACATGATCGAGGCTCACGAGGAGACCATTTCTAAAATGGAAGGTCATAGTCGAGACTATGTCGATGAGATATCGGATCTCTCTAATTCTCTTGAGGAAGAGCGTGGTCTTCGTTTGGCTCTTGAGGAGTCACACAACGATGATCATGCTAAATTAAGGAAAGATCTTGATCATGCTTTAGTTGTCTCTTGTGTGATTAATTTCGAGAAGGCAAAGCTTGTGGTTGACCATGCCAGACTCAAGGAGGAGTTTGTTATGCTTGACAAGGCTCACAAGGTCTTGAAAGGTGTACATACTTCTCTCAAGGAGTCTCATGATAAACATCAAGTTTCGCTAACCAAGGAGAAAGCTATCTTTCCTCGCATGGTGTTGATTGATAATGCAAATGCTACTAACCCATGTTGCAAGCATGTGCATCTTGTTGAAGAGAATGCCAAGTTGAAGAAGCAGCTTGAGAAAGGCCTTGTGTCATGTATACATGGTGAGAAGAACCTCAACGATCTTTTGAGCAATCAAAAGGAAGTTGTGGCAAAGGAAGGAATTGGGTTTGCTCCCAAGCCCAAGAAAAAGAAGAATGACAAGACCAAGCAACCTCCTCCTCTCAAACAAACCTTTGTGAAAGAGGGGGAGGGTGCTTCTAAGAACAAGAAAAATGTGAAAAGTGGTGGAGTCAAGAAAAACCCCGCCATGCCATCAAACATAGCCCGCGACTTTAATACTTCATATGTTTTATGTCGTGCTAGTGATGGTCATGTTTTTGCTAAACTTGTTGGTTCTTCTTATGAGTACATTGAATGGTCTATTTGGGTTCCTAAGACCCCTGTTACTAACCTCAAAGGACCCATTACAAAGTGGGTACCTAAATCCAAGCATTGATCTCGTGTAGGAGTTTGCTTCCGGTGGGGGATCATGGTTGCTTGATAGTGGAGCCACAAATCATATGACCGGAAGCAAAGACTTGGTGGTGGACGTGCATCCAGGTTCATCCATGGCCACCAACACCGAATGGGGTGATGCTTCATCTTCTAAGGTATTGGGGCTTGGCAAGGTTGTTGTTTCTCATGATCTAACGACCGAGAAAGTCATGCTTGTTGAGTCCCTTGCATAAAACTTACTTTCTGTTCGTCAACTTGCACTCATTGGCTTTGCCACATTCTTTGATATTGATACCGTGGTCCTCTTGTGGAGCAAGACTCTTAAACTAGCCTATGTTGGACATGTCGAGAACGGTCTCTATGTGGTTAACTTCTCGGAGCAACCCACTAAGACCGCGACATGCCTAATGGCTAAAGTTGATGTGGGATGGCTTTGGCATCCCCGGTTAGCCCATGTCAATATGAGATCTTTGCAAATTCTTCTCAAGGGGGACCATGTCCGTGGACTAACAAATGTTAGCTTTGCCAAAGATCGTGCTTGCAGTGCTTGTATTGAAGGAAAGTTACATTAGACGGCTCACCCTCCCACGACTATCATCTACTCAAAAAAGGTCGTTAGATCTCCTTCACATGGATCTCTTTGGGCCTCCATCCTTTGATAGTCTTGGGGGCAGAAAGTATTGCTTGGTGACTGTAGATTATTATTCAAGATACACATGGGTTTATTTCTTCAAGAAGAAGAGTGAGACCCAACAAACCGTCATCAACTTTGCAAATGAAGCTCAACGTCAACATGAGGCAAAGATCTTGATGATCCGAAGTGACAACGGCACCGAGTTCAAGAACCACACCTTGGATGAGTTTCTTAGTGATGAGGGGATCAAACATCAATATGCCGCGCCTTATACCCCTCAACAAAATGGTGTAGCTGTGACGCCCGGATAATTAAGCTACAGTAATTTTCTATTAATGATGCCAGATCATCAGTTTTACTGTTGCTAAATCACTTGATCCAAATCACTATCCAAATTAAAATTTCTATCAAAGTCAAAAATAAAAGTTTTGAAGTGTCAAAACAAAATTGTTCAAACTGTGCCAAATAATTCATAAGTATTATTGGTGAAGAAACCAAAATTTTATAAAATGTTTAAGTGCTTAAAAATGGTTAAAACAGTGGCATTCACAATTAACTAAATGCCTTTTCTAATTTATAAAATCAGAAGCTGTTTTTTTGGTTCTAGAACTCTTTGTGGTAGAGGGTTAAATCAGAACATTAATTTAGGTGCTAGTATCCTATTTTTTTAAGAAACCAAGCTAATGTGAGATTTAAGTAAAACTAATAAATAGTAATAAATAAAAAGAAAAGGAAAACACACACACCAAAAAGAGGACAAACCCCCTGCCCCCACTGGGCCTAGCCCAACAGGCCGACCCACCTACCCTTCCCTCCTCGTCCTGTTCACGAGGGGGTCGTGGAGGGCATCGGCCATGGCGTCGGCCAGATGCCGCCCATCCACCACTCACCCCTGCCTACATATGGCCGCTGCCCCCGCCCCGGGCCGAACCCTAGCCCCCCACTCCCTTCGCTTTCCTCCCCCCTGCTTAGATCGGGATCGGGCGATCCCATCGCCGCCGCCCGACCCAGCCGACGCCGGCGCTCCTCGCCATCTCACCGGCGCCCGTCTCTCCGTCCACTCCCGCACGGCACTGGCCCCCGCCCTCAACCCGAACAAAAATGAGGGCTCGACCCTGCAGCGCCTCTGGCCTCGACGCCGCGCCGTTGTTGCTCGCAGGCACCTCGTCGGTGTCGCCTCCCCGACCTCCTCCTCAACTGCGGCTCCTTTGAGCCTCGCCGGCGTTCCCCTGCATCGGTGGTGAGGCACCGCTCGCTCCTCCTCTTCCCCACCTGCCACTCCTTCGGCCCGCGCGCGTCGTACCACCTCAGCCGCACCTCCGTGGGCGTGCCCGCGCCCCTGACCACGTTGCCGCGTCGATCCGCCTCCGTCGCTGCTCCGGGCCTTCAGCGCAGCCGTCGCACTCCGCCCCTGCCCGCGTCGTCGCTGCCGCCTCCAGCATCCCACTCGCCACTCCGCTTTCGGTCGCCCCGCCTCCCCGCGGTGCGCGCCGGCACCGATCCGCGATCCCCCGCGTGGCTGCGCCACCCCCCTCTCCCCTCTACTCGCCGGTCAGCCCGTCGCGCCTCGTCACTCTTGGCCAAGCCCAGTGGCCGCCGCTGCTGCCTAGGCGTCGGCCGCCTTGGCCGCTCCCCACCAGCGCGTGTTGCCGCCTCGGGCCGTGGCTCGCCATGGCCGCTGGCAGCACCCGCGGGTCGTGCTGTGAAGCGCGCCCGCACTTAGGCTGCCGGCCGGTGCCCCGTCGGCCACGCCCTCACCCAGGCGCCTATTCGGGATGGTACGCCCGCCCGACGCCCGTCAACCGCCCCGTTAAGGCCATGGGCCGCTCACCGCCAAAGCCCAGCGCCCTGGCAGAAAAAAAGAATGAAAACAAAAAATATTAATATTAATAAAAATAAATAAATAATTAATTAATCTTAATTAACCTAATAAATTAGATTAGTTAATCTAAATTAGTAGTTAGTTAGATGAGCCAATGACAGCACGGCCCCACACGTCAGGTTTGACTATGGTCAACTGGGTTTGACCTACTAACGTCATGGTGATGTCATGCTAACATCACCTTTTACTGTTCTTGATAATGTTGATTTAAATTAATTAAATAAATTCCTAAAAATGGTTAAGACTTTTGAAAATCATATAAAATAATCTGTAACTCGGATGAAAATGTTTTATATATGAAAATCGCTCAGAACGACGAGAAGAATTCGAATACATGGTCCGTTCGTGCGCCACACATCTCTATCATAGCGAACATGGAACTTCCCCCCTCCGATTCATCTGTCCGAAAACACGAAACACCAGGGATACATTCCCGGATGTTTTCCCCTTCGTCGGTACCGTGTAGCACTGCGATAGAGCACCCTAGCACTGCGTGTTGACATGTCGTGCTTGTTTGTTGCATCTGTGTGCTTTATATTTACTGTTTCTTCTCCCTCTTCTCTCCGGTAGACCCCGAGACCGATGATGCCCCGGTGAGCGACTACGGTGTTGACGACCCCTCCTTCTTGCCAGAGCAACCAGGCAAGCCAACCACCCTTGATCATTCTGATATCGTCCACTCTCTTCTCTCTTATGCTTGCATTAGAACTGCTACTGCTTTTTGCATGATCCTATTCTAATGCATAGCCTGTTGTTGATACCTGCTTTCATACCTTACATGTTTATACTAAACTGCTTAGTATAGGCTGGTT
>LR738711.1:659117405-659195226 GCA_902687465.1 Secale cereale
CCCCCCCCCACATTGTCCCGACTGCCCCGCTGGATTATCAGAAGGCCCGATCAACAGCATCGAAGACCAGGACCCGGCACCGCACATCACTTTCCCCTTAGTTGCTCGACACTACTGGGTTACTATCGAGTGCCGAGGGTGACACCTCAGCAGCACTTTTGATGTTAACCTTGTAGGTTAGTTCATCGGTTATGGTCCTCGAGGGTGATTCCTCTTTCTCCACTCCCGATAACGACACTGTCATGCAACTCCTCAAGAGTGGACCTCGAGGGTGACTCCTCTTTCGTTCACCTTGACGATAAACATCAGGTGGAATTCCATCAAGGGTGACTTCCTCAGGTTTTCCCTTTGGTGTTAGACACACAGTTACTATGGTTACTATGACTTTGCACTGAACCTGGTTACTAAAGACGGGTCGACCCTGAGGGGTACCCGCGCGAGCTTAATTGCGAGTGATGTGTAGTTGGGTTGACCTGGAAGGTGCCTGCGAGATAAATACGAGGCGTGGCCGGGCACTCACCCCTGCCGCAAGTTCTCGAGACGGGGCGATGGGTCACATGATCGTGAGTCTCTGCTCGTTACCGCACGTTCCCAAGACACTAAACGGTTTGGATATTTGATCCAAGGGGCCTCTGGCCTGATAGCGCTAACCATCACGTGGGCATTGTATGGGCGTTCTGCGCCGTATGCATCAGCCGAAGCTTAACTGACGTCATTGCGACTGAGCAGTGCGCGCCGAGTTGGACTGGTTAGGCACCTACCTTTTTAAAGGAGGTTGCTAGGTTTGCTCACCGGCCGCGTACGCAACGTGCAGGAGTTCCCAGGGTGATTGGCCCATGACCCCTGGGGGCATAGGGTTTAGTCCGGCGTGCATGACCTCTCTATTAAGCCGAGGTCGGGTTGCGGCGTATTGTTTGGCCGAGGGCGGGCATGACCTGATGGTGTGTCCGGCCGGAGTTAAGCAAGCGTGATGGGTAAGTTGGTGCACCCCTGCAGGGAAGAAAACATCTATCGATAGCCTGTCCTACGGTAACGGACACTTGGAGTTGTATCCCGATCGCTACAACTAGAACTGGATGCTGAGGCATTGTTTGGATATGTTGCTTCGGGAGTTGTCAGGGATATTACCATTTGGTATAAACCGTCCAGGAGGGGCCGGTTTATGCCTGTGGAGATTGTTTCTACTGAAGCCCAGCCAGACGTGGAAGCAAGACGCTTTAGTCCAAGAAGCTTAAGGCCCAAGAGGCATTAGGGCCCATGATTTGTAAACCGCCATACGATGTGTAACTTGTGATTAAGATAGGAAAGGATAGAGACTGAGCCGGACACATTTATGAGCCGGCCTCGGGATCCTGTAAACCGGACCAGGCATCACCTCTTATATAAAGGGACGACCCGACGACGGTTCAAGGGAGAGAACGACAGCTCGAGACACAGGCAAAGCGGATTCGCTCTCTGGTCATCGAAACCCTAGCAATATACACCAAACTAGACGTAGACTTTTACCTTCATCTAAGGGTCCGAACTAGTATAAAATCCCTGTCTCCTTGTCCGCTTTAACCCCTTTAAGATAACCCGTAGCGATGGCCTAATGACTAAGTCCTTTTGCTCGGACATCTACCGTGACAAAACCACGACAGTTGGCGCCCACCGTGGGGCTATCGCACGATGGTTTCGAGTTCTTGAAGGGCAGCTTTGAAGGACTCAAGGTCTACGCAGTGGGCCGGATGACTAAGAGTCGTCGCGGCAAGATCTACATCGACGATGCAAGCTGGGGCCCTGAGGCCGATTCAATCCAATACGGGTATCGGATCCCCTTCGGCGGCATCCACCTATTCATCGGCAAGATTAGCGAACCGGGCCCTGAGCCGGACATCTTCCCCAACATCGTCGAGCCGGCTGAGCGTGCGAGGCTTGCCCGGATTTGGCCCGCCGTGAAGCACGTCTTCGTTGGAGCATTGCACGAGGTACAAGCCGAGGACGGATCGTATTCTGGCGATGAGACTGTTGTCTATTCGGGTGACGAATCGTCCTCCGGAGAGACAAAATCTTTATATCTGTTGTAGGACGGTCGATCTGAGGGCTGTTTCGATGGAGACAGTATTCCGGACCCCCTCGATCCGCCAAACCAGGTTGCCGTCTTTATGGCCAGATCACAACCTATGTAGCAGTCCTCAACTACAGCGGCGTTAACATCAGACGCTGTGGAAGCTAGGGCTGGAGGTCCTGACCCATTGTCGTTCGAAATTTTATCCGTCTTAGTCGATTCTTTAACAGTGCTATTAACAGCAGAGGTAGCCCAGGCCAATGAGGAGCAGCATGATGCGGAGGTCGCTCAGGTGAAAAGCCGGATAGATCAAGCCAAGTTGGACCTAGCTGCTGAGAAAACCAAGATGGCTGCAAAGCAGGCTGAGCTTGATGCCCAAGCTTATCGACTCATGTTGGATCAGACCGCTTCACACGAGGTGATGATGAGAAGGCAGCGATCTCGCTTGCCACCAGTTTATGAGGCAAGGAACCTCTTTAGCTCGCCAGGAGCAGGAACCAGTAACCAGCCGGAGGTGAACCGGGGAGGGGCACCGGGCATGGGAGCGTCAGTCCAGCCGCCGGTCGCGGAGCCAACCCGTCAGGTTGTACCATCACGACATGTGCCCACCCCTCCTGGTCATTACTCTAATCCATTGGATAACATAGTTGCTGCCGCTTCACGACTGGCCGCTCTTCCCATTGAAGGAACATCCACTATAGCAGTAGAGGCACGACGGGCCAGGGAGTTTTTGGAGATGACGCTAACTCAACAGCAAGCTTATTCTAACAGCCGTGAGAGGATTCATTCAACTCCTCGCCCAAAGCCGGAGTTACACTAGGCGTCTGGATGAACTGGCCGTGTCAAGCTGTGCACGAAGACGTAATCCGCCGCGGCAGGATGATCCGGCAGGAGGAGACGCGAATGCTCGGAACGTAGTGGATCAGGGCAGGCAACACCGGGAGGCCGAATTGACAGCACAACACGAAGCCCGTCAGGCGACGCCGTTTCGTCCCTCTACCATAGTTGAACCGAGGGTTATGTCTAGCTCCCTGGGAGTGCCCTGCCTTACTCCTGCTTTGCGCAACGTGAAACTACCCAAGGATTTCAAGGGACCGTGCAAGGTGCCCAATTACACAGCGGATCTATCCCCGGGGACATGGGTTGAGAGTTATGAGATGGCAATGGAGATGTTGGATATGGATGATGCAGCATGCGCTAAGTACTTCACAATGATGCTAGAAGGCACAGCTCGCACTTGGCTGAAGGGCTTGTCACCCAATTCCATCGGATCATGGGCCGAATTGCGCCGCCGGTTTATCAATAACTTCAAGGACACGTGCAAGCAGCCAATGTTTGTCGTCGATCTAGCTGCCTGCGTTCAAGGAGAGCATGAGTCTACAAGTAGTTAGGTGCGTCGAGTGTCAGAGATCCTGCATTCCTCCAATAGCATCAACCCAAGCACACCAGTGGTAACCTTGGAAGGCAATTGCCGGTTTGAACCTTTGAAACTGAAGTTGGGACGGCTTAAGCGTAATTGTGATGACATGGGGACACGCATGGGTGCTTTAGTGAAGTATGCGGACTCCGATAATACCAAATACCCAGACGCCGATAGTGACAAGTCAGGGAAGGTAAACAAGAATGGTAAGGCGCCGCAGCCCAACCCGGCGAATCAAGGATACAACGGTAAGCGTAAAGCGGATGGTAATTCGGATTTTGTGGCCAACACCAATGCTTAGGAGGACGGACAGCGCCGCAAGGGTAGACCGCCCCCACGAAATGGGAAGCCGCCTATTAATCTGGAACACCAGATGAACATACCTTGCCCGAAGCACGGTACCGCAGAAAAGCCAGCTACACACCTCTGGAAGGACCGTTTTATTATGCAGGAATTCATGAACCGGCCTCGGTACGATCACGGACCATCCGGCGGGTCAGGCCCCCGTTTTCAAGGGCCGGGTTATCAAGGTGGTGGATCCGGTTCAGGGTACTAAGGCAATAACGGCAACCACAACGGGCACAATCAGCATAACCAACAGCACGGCCAGGGCAGCTATAACAATCAGGGAAATCAACAGCGTCAGCAGCAGCAATCCGGATATCAGAATAATCCGAAGGAGCTGAGCAGTGGGCAGTATCATGTCTTCACCACGAGCTTGTGTAAGCGTGATCAGAAGGTTTACAAGAGGGCAGTACATTCTGTCGAACCGGCGGTGCCGCGTTACCTGCGTTGGTCAAAACAGCCCATTGTGTGGAGCTGAGAAGATCATCCGCCTCGGGTTGATAATCCGGGTCACCTGGCTCTAGTTGTGGCACCTCAGGTGGGTGGCTACAAGTTTACCAAGGTACTTATGGACGGAGGCAGCAGCATCAACATTTTATACTATGAGACTTTCCGGCGCATGGGGCTGACAGATAAGAAGCTTCGGCAGTCCAACACAGTTTTTCATCGGGTAGTGCCCGGTAAATCGGCGTATCCAGTTGGCAAGATCGATATGGAGGTTACTTTTGGAGATGAACATGATTCCAGGTCGGAGACCTTGACCTTTGAAGTGGTAAAGATCAAGAGCCCGTATCACGCTTTGTTTGGGCGACCGGTTTACGCCAAGTTCATGGCAAGGCCGTGTTATGTTTATCTACAACTCAAGATGCCAGGTCACAAGGGAACCATTACGGTCCATGGGAGTCGCAAGATTGCGTTGGAGTGCGAGGAAGGTGATGCGGCTTATGCTGAAGCGTTTTGTGCAACTGAGGAGCTGAAGTTTTATAAAGACAATGTTGATCCGGCGGATATGTCTCCGCTGAAGAAACCAACCACAGAGCATAATCCGGCCTTGAAGTTCAAATCAGCTGAAGAAAACAAACAGATTGACTTTGTTCCTGGCGATTCATCTCAGCAGTTCACCATCAGTGCTAACCTAGATCCAAAATAGGAAGGCGCGCTCATCGAGTTCATCCGTGAGAATCGGGACATTTTGCATGGAAACCTTCTGACATGCCAGGTGTACCGAGGGAACTCGCTGAGCACACTCTTAACATTGATCCTAAGTTCTAACCGGCTAAACAATTTATGCGCCGCTTTAATGAAGAAAGGCGCAAGGCTATTGGAGAAGAAGTGGCTAGGCTTTTGGCGGCAGGCTTTATAGTTGAGGTTGTTCATCCAGAGTGGTTGGCTAATCCGGTGCTAGTGCTTAAGAAAAATGGCACTTGGCGAATGTGTGTTGATGATGGGCCTCTAACCCCTCGTTGGTTACCCCAAGTGGAAGGTATGAGATGCAGTGTTGTGGAAGTTTTTCCCTTAGCAAAGATGCCAAGGATCGAATCCCCAGAGACTCCTAGGTTCAACAAGTAGGTGTCAACTGCTAACGGCGCCGGGTATTAGCAATCAACGTGGACCGGCACACAGATACAAATAACTTTGCTCCCAACGAGTACAGAGAGGTTGTCAATCCCTCCGGCCTTGTAGTTCGCAAAGGATTAAACGCAAATGATAGTAGTGATAGATAATGTTTGCAATAGTAAATAATAGCGAAAAGTAAATAGCGGATGTGATCAATAATGGTAATATGGACCGGAGTCTCATGATGTTCACTAGTGATGTCTCTCTCCCAAAAGACGATAAAACAGCTATGTGAGGTAAATGAATTACAACTGGGCAATTGACAGGACGATATTACTATTAGGTATTACTATTAGTGATGTCTCTCTCCCAAAAGACGATATTACTATTAGGTATAAACCGCCCAAGAGGGGCCGGTTTATGCCTGTGGAGATTGTTTCTACTGAAGCCTAGCCAGACATGGAAGCAAGACACTTTAGTCCAGGAAGCTTAAGGCCCAAGAGGCATTAGGGCCCATGATTTGTAAACCGCCATACGATGTGTAACTTGTGATGTAAGATAGGAAAGGATAGAGACCGAGCCAGACACGTTTATGAGCTGGCCTCGGGATCCTGTAAACCGGACCAGGCATCACCTCTTATATAAAGGGACGACCCGGCGACGGTTCAAGGGAGAGAACAACAGCTCGAGACACAGGCAAAGCGGATTCGCTCCCTGGTCATCGAAACCCTAGCAATATACACCAAACTAGACGTAGGCTTTTACCTTCATCGAAGGGGCCGAACTAGTATAAAATCCATGTGTCCTTGTCCGTTTTAACCCCTTTAAGCTAACCCGTAGCGATGGCCTCACGACTAAGTCCTTTTGCTAGGACATCTGCCGTGACAAAACCACGACATGAGTCGAGAAAGGATCCCGGAGCGTTGGATCAACAACATAAATATGAATTATGTTATACTACTCTACTCCCCCTTGTTGCTGCGAGACGGTGGTTTCCAGAAGATACTAGTCTTCGATAGGGCTAGCTTTGCCCCCTCTAATTCTGGCATTCTGCAGCTTAGTCCACAGATACTACCCTTTTCATTGACACCGATGCATATGTAGTGTAGATCCTTGCTTGCGAGTACTTTGGATGAATACTCACGGTTGCTTTGCTCCCCCTTTTCCCCCTTCTTTCTTCTTGCTGGTTGATGCAACCAGATAGTGGAGTCCAGCAGCCAGATGCCACATTTGACGACAGCTGCTACCCCGATGGAGGCTACTACTACATGAAGACCGCCGACGACCAAGAGTAGTTAGGAGGTCCCAGGCAGGAGGCCTTGCCTTTTCGATAGTTGATGTTTTGTGCTAGCCTTCTTAAGGCAAACTTGTTTAACTTATGTCTGTACTAAGATATTATTGCTTCCGCTGACTCTTGTGTATTTGAGCTTATGTATTCGAGCCCTCAAGGCCCCTGGCTTGTAATATAAAGCTTGTATGATTTTAATTTGTGTCTAGAGTTGTGTTGTGATATCTTCCAGTGAGTCCTTGATCTTGGTCGTACACATTAGTGTACGGTCAAATCGGGGGCGTCACAAGTTGGTATCAGAGCCGACTGCCCGTAGGAACCCCCTTTCCAACTCCTTGGCCGAAGTTGAGTCTAGTCTTTGAAAAATTGTTTTACTAACATGGCTGTGTGGCTTATGGGCCCACGTCGCCATTGGGTGGTATTAGGATCTTTACTCCTCGTCTATACTCTGGGATTCTAAACCATCATCTATTCGGGTTAAATGATTTTGCTAACTTCAACTTTAGGTTCTCAAAAATACTTTCTCCCGGAGAGCCCCTTCATTCCGAATGGTTGCCTGCTTCACCAGAAGAGTTCGAAGATACTCTCCGATCTACTCCCGAGAACTTATGCTCATTTCTTTTGCAATCCCTTAATACCGTTGAATCCTTATAGATAATTGCATACCCTCGCCATTCATACTTCCATCGCTAGTTGTTCTTGTTATTACAAGATACCCGGAAGTATTCTTCGACTTCCGAGAATTATTTTTCCTGCTGCCTTGCAGCTCCTTTTCCGCATGAATAAATGTATGAATAATTCCCCACACTTACTGGGATTCATTCGTCCCCAGTTGTTCATGCGTTTCACAATGGTCTTTGAGACGCTATTCAGTCTTTCAGAATCCCCAGCAACTAATGCTCTGGAAAGTTTTACCTGCTTGCATTATGGTTAATTCCATATGTATATCAATATTCGTTAAAATCCTTTGTGATTGACTTTTAAATCTTATTGATTCGATAAGTTGCAATTACTCGCAATCATGAGTCAAACTAGAATTCGTTCTTCCAGCTCAGACGTTATTCCGAATATGAGCTGGATCTTGATAACCCACAAGTGTAGGGGATCGCAACAGTTTTCGAGGGTAAAGTATTAAACCCAAATTTGTTGATTCGACACAAGGGGAGCCAAAGAATATTCTTAAGTATTAGCAACTGAGTTGTCAATTCAGCCACACCTGGAAACTTAGTATCTGCAGCAAGATAGTTTAGTAGCACAGTAATATGATAGTGGTGGTGGCAGCAATAAAAGTAAAGATAGTGTTTTTGTAGTTTTTGTGATAATAGCAACGGAAAGGTAAATAGCAACTAGCAATATAGGTAAAGCTCGTAGGCATTGATCGGTGATGGGAAATTACGTCGGATGCAATTCATCATGTAGAAGTTATAACCTAGGGTGACACAGAACTAGCTCTAGTTCATCAATGCAATGTAGGGATGTATTCCGAATATAGTCATACGTGCTTATGGAAAATAACTCGCATGACATCTTTTGTCCTACCCTCCCGTGGTAGCGGACTCCTATTGGAAACTAAGGGATATTAAGGCCTCCTTTTAGTAGAGTACCGGAACAAAGCATTAACACATAGTGAATACATGAACTCCTCAAACTATGGTCATCACCGGGAGTGGTCCCAATTATTGTCACTTCGGGGTTGCCGGATCATAACACATAGTAGGTGACTATAGACTTGCAAGATAAGATCAAGAACACACATACATTCATGAAAACATAATAGGTTCAGATCTGAAATCATGGCACTCGGGCCCTAGTGACAAGCATTAAGCATAGCAAAGTCATAGCAACATCAATCTCATAACATAGTGGATACTAGGGATCAAGCCCTAACAAAACTAACTCGATTACATGATAGATCCCATCCAACCCATCACCATCCAGCAAGCCTATGATGGAATTACTCACACACGGCGGTGAGCATCATGGAATTGGTGATGGAGGAAGGTTGATGATGACGATGGCGACAATCTCCACTCTCCGGAGCCCCGAACGGACTCCATATCAGCCCTCCCGAGAGAGATTAGGGCTTGGCGGCGGCTCCATCTCGTAAAACGTGACAATTTTTTCTCCTTGATTTTTTTCTCCACGAAAAAGAATATATAGGACCTGGGGATACGTCGGTGGGGCATCGGGGTTCCCTCGAGGCAGGGGGCGCGCCCTCGGAAGGGGGGCGCGCCCCCCACCCTCGAGGACAGCCCGTGGGCCCCAGGTGTGTATCTTCTGACAGGTATTTTTTTTTATTTTCTGAAATAAATCTCCGTTGATTTTCAGGCGATTCCGAGAACTTTTTATTTCTGCACAAAAACAATACCATGGCAGTTCTGCTGAAAATAGCATCAGTCCGGGTTAGTTCCATTCAAATCATGCAAGTTAGAGTCCAAAACAAGGGAAAAGTGTTTGGAAAAGTAGATACGTTGGAGACGTATCAACTCCCCCAAGCTTAAACCTTTGCTTGTCCTCAAGCAATTCAGTTGATAAACTGAAAGTGATAAAGAAAAACTTTGACAAACTCTGTTTGCTTTTTCTGTTGTAAATATGTAAGCTAGCATTCAGGTTTTCAACAAGATCATGAACTAACCACATTCACAATAACTTTCAGGTCTCAAGACTACTCACATCAATAGCATAATCAACTAGCGAGCAATGATAATAAACCTCGGATGACAACACTTCTCAAAACAATCATGATATGATATAACAGGATGGTATCTCGCTAGCCCTTTCTGAGACCACAAAACATAAATGCAGAGCACCTTTAAAGATCAAGGACTGACTGGACAATGTAATTCATGATAAAAGAGATCCAGTCATGATCATACTCAATGCAAATTAATAGTAATACATGCAATGACAGAGGTGCTCTCCTACTGGTGCTCTTTGATAAGAAGATGATGACTCTGCATAAAAGTAAATAGATAGGCCCTTCGCAGAGGGAAGCAGGGATTTGTAGGGGTGCCAGAGCTCGATTTTTAAATAGAGATTGAATAACATTTTGAGCGGTATACTTTCATTGTCAACATAACAAGCAAGAATCTCCATATCTCCCATGCTACGCACATTATAGGCAGTTCCCAAACAGAATGGTAAAGTTTATACTCCCCCAACCACCAACAAGCACACTCCACGGCCAGCCGAATCCACGGGTTACCGTCCAAACAAGCAACAACCCTGGGGGAGTTTTGTTTGATTAATATGATTTTGAGCAAGGGACTGGGCATCCCGGTTACCAGCCATTTTCTGGTGAATGATGAGCGGAGTCCACTTATCGTGAGAATAACCCACCTAGCATGGAAGATATAGACAACCCTAGTTGATACATGAGCTGTTCGAGCATACAAAACAGAATTTCATTTGAAGGTTTAGAGTTTGGCACATACAAATTTACTTGGAACGGTAGGTAAATACCACATATAGGAAGGTATGGTGGACTCATATGGAATAACTTTCGGGTTTATGGAAGTGGATGCACAAGCAGTATTCCCGCTTAGTACAGGTGAAGGCTAGAAAGAGACTGGGAAGCGACCAGCTAGAGAGCAACAACGGTCATGAACATGCATTAAAATTAATCAACAATGAATGCAAGCATGAGTAGGATATAAATCTCCATGAACATAAATATCATGAAGGCTATGTTGATTAGTTTCAACTACATGCGTGAACATGTGCCAAGTCAAATCACTTAAATGGTTCAGAGGAGGATACCACCCATCATACCACATCACAACCATTTTAATATCATGTTGGCACGCAAGATAGACCATTATGAACTCTCAGCTAATTAAGCATGGCATAAGCAGCTATGATCTCTAATTGTCATTGCAAACATGTTTCATTCATAACAAGCTGAATCAAGAATGACGAGCAATCATATTTACGAAAACAAGAGAGGTCGAGCTTATACCAGCTTTTCTCATCTCAATTAGTTCATCATATATCATCCTTATTGCCTTTCACTCGCACAACCGAACGGTGTGGATAATAATAATAGTGCACTTGCATTGGACTAAGCTGGAATCTACAGACATTTAACACAAGAGAGAAGACAAGGTAATATGGCTCAAGATTAAATCAACAACAAAGCATATGAGAGCCATTAAACATTTTCATCCTGGTCTTCTACTCTTAACCCCTAAAGAAAAGAAAAGAAACTATTTACACGGGAAAGCTCCCAACAAGCAAAAGCAGAACGGGAAATCTTTTTGGGTTTTCAATTTTAGTTACTACTACAAGCAAAGAAAGTAAACTAGCTAGAAGCTACAACTAATAATTTTTCTGTTTTTCTGGGTTTTTCTAGTACACAAGAAAAAGACTAAGAAAAGGAAATTTAAACTAAGAATGGATGGTACAGAGAAAGAGTGTGAGCACCGAAAACTAGAATAAGTGTGTGACATGAATGTAAGTCGGTGAGAAACACGTACTCCCCCAAGCTTAGGCTTTTGGCCTAAGTTGGTCTATGGCCACGGATCGAAGCCACTCCATCCACTGTACTGAGATGTGTCCTCTGGATGCCACTGGTTGGCGAGCTCGTCCAGATCCCACCCATAAACAGATTGACGGGAAGGATCAAATGGTGGTTCTGGCTCAAGCTCTGAAGCTTGTGCCTGGCCTTGGTATTGGTAGAAGGCATCTGATATAATGAGGTACTTTCCTGTGGACAGATCAAACAGAGATGGTGCAGGCAAGGTAACAATTTCACAGTATATTTCATCGAACCTCAATTTATAAAGTAGCTGCATATTTTTGCCTTTAACAATAAAGTCATGAGCTACCATGCTCTTGTAGTCTAGATAAACATGGGCAAACAATTTTTCTTCCTTCTCATGATGCCTAATAGGTATATTAAAATGTTCAGCAAGGCGAGAAGCAAAGATGCCTCCAAAGACGGGCCCCTTTGAGCGGTTCAGACTCAATCGTTTGGCAACGACGTTGCCCAAGCTAAAAGTTGTGTCGCAAAACAAAGCATGACATAAAATAATAATACCAGGGGCACTAAGATTTCCACTGTTCCCGCGATCAATTAAACACCTACTAGCAAATAAATCAAAGTAACGCAGAACAGGGAAGTGTATATGGTGATTCTTGCCCCTGAAACTTGTCTAGTTTCACCTACGGCTATCATATCAATAAACCCTTTGACGTCTTCATGACGTGGTTCATCTAGTCTACCTTCAAAGGGTACTTTGCATATTTCACAAAAATATAACAGTGATATCTCCTTAACAACATCATATAAGTGAAACTCCACCGTAGGTGGTGTTTTCCTAGAATGAAAATGGAAGCTTTGCATAAAAATATTGGTGAGTAAGAGATACTGTTCATTTTGGTCGTGGAGGAAGTCAGTGAGGCCTGCATTATTTGCCATCCAATAAAAGTCTTCATAAATACCGGCGGACATCATGAAATTATTACAAGGCCATTCGCACGGTCGAACTTCCACCAAGCGAGGAAGATGATATTTGGGCTTCTTGTTTTCTTCTTTCTTCTTCTCCTCTGAGCTCTTGCTGGAGGAGCCCCTCAATATTCTTTTTAACATTCTCCTTTTCTGAAAATTTCTAAAATTTTTAGTAACTCACAATAAAAGTTAATTAAACACAATAAGATTGATAACAACAACTCCTATAAGTGCCTAGAGGCTATATCATGCATTAGAACTACTTGGGACCAAGAAAATTTGACATGCAAGCTCAAGAACAAGGTCACCACAGCAGCACAAATTTGCAACAAATAAAGCACTAGAACAAAAACTAATTAGACCAATGGAGGAGTCACATACCAAGGAACAATCTCCCCAAACAGTTTGGTGAATGGTGCTTTGAGCAAGGAGATCAAAAATGGCAACAAAACGAGCTAGAACTCGGGTTTGAGCTGGTTGGAGATTTTTTTAGGAGGAAGAAGAAGGGTATGGGTGAAAGGATAAGTGGAGGGGGGCCACGTGGGGCCCTCGAGGTAGGGGCGCGCCCTGTGCCCTCGAGGCCGAGTGCTGGCTCCCCTCGCTGTGTGTTCAGTGCCATATTTTCTTAAATATTCTAGAAAAAATCATATTTCATTTTCATGGCATTTGGAGAACTTTTATTTTCGGGATATTTTTTTATTGCACGGATAAGTATGGAAACAGACAGATAATGCTATTTTTGTTTTATTTAACCTAGTTAACAGAAAGTAAAGGAGGGTACATAAGGTTTGTGCTATCTAGATTCACCTATCCCATGTTCATCAAAAGGAATCCATTAACAAGGTTGATCAGGTCTTGTTAATAAACTCTTTCTGAGTAACATGAAACCGGAGAATTTTCGAATAACACTATGTTACCTCAATGGGGATATGTATGTCCCCAACAATAAGTATGTCATATGCCTTCTTGATAGTAGGAATAGGAAACTCAAAACCTCCAATAGTAATAGTTGAAGTTTTTCCAATATAATTGATACTATGAACCTGAGGTTGTTTCCTCGGAAAGTGTACCGTATGCTCATTACCATTGACATGAAAAGTGACATTGC
This sequence comes from Secale cereale, assembly GCA_902687465.1. Taxonomy (NCBI): domain Eukaryota; kingdom Viridiplantae; phylum Streptophyta; class Magnoliopsida; order Poales; family Poaceae; genus Secale; species Secale cereale. Next base: position 659,130,620 of record LR738711.1, read on the forward strand.
CTTTGTTGCAATCAATAACAGCCCCTGCAGTATTCAAAAAAGATCTTCCGAGAATAATATACATACTATCATCCTCGGGAATATCAAGTATAACAAAGTCCGTTAGAATAGTAACATTTGCAACTACAACAGACACATCCTCACAAATACCGACAGGTATAGCAGTTGATTTATCAGCCATTTGCAAAGATATTTCAGTAGGTGTCAGCTTACTCAAGTCAAGTCTACGATATATAGAGAGAGAGGCATAACACTAACACCGGCTCCAAGATCACACAAAGCAGTTTTAACATAGTTTCTCTTAATGGAGCAAGGTATAGTAGGCACTCCTGGATCTCCTAATTTCTTAGGCATTCCACCCTCAAAAGTGCAATTGGCAAGCATGGTGGAGATTTCTACATCAGGTATCTTTCTTTTGTTGGTAATAATATCTTTCATATACTTGGCATAAGGATTTGTTTTAAGCACATCAGTCAAACGCATACGCAAAAAGATAGGTCTAATCATTTCAGCAAAGCGTTCAAAATCTTCATCATCTTTTTTCTTGGATGGTTTCGAAGGAAAAGGCATGGGTTTCTGAACCCATGGTTCTCTTTCCCTACCGTGCTTCCTAGCAACAAAGTCTCTCTTATCATAACGTTGATTCTTTGATCGTGGGTTATCAAGATCAACAGCAGGTTCAATCTCTACATCATTATCATTGCTAGGTTGAGCATCATCATGAACATCGTCATTAACATTATCACTAGGTTCATGTTCATTACCAGATAGTGTCTCAGCATCAGAAACAGATATATCATTGGGATTCTCAGGTGGGTGAGCTACAGGTTCACTAGAAGCATGCAAAGTCCTATTATTTTTCTTTTTCTTCTTCTAAGAAGACCTAGGTGCATCTATATTAGCTCTCTAAGAATCTTGCTCAATTCTCTTAGGGTGGCCTTCAGGATACAGAGGTTCCTGAGTCATTCTACCACCTCTAGTCACAACCCTAATGGCATTATCATTGTTCTTACTATTTAATTCATTGAGCTAATCATTCTGAGCTTTAAGTACTTGTTCTACTTGAGTGGTGACCATGGAAGCATTTATACTAATAAGTTTCATTTCATCTTTAGTACTAGACAGATAATCACTCAAGCGTTCAATCATATAAGCATTGTGTTGTAGTTGTCTACCAACATAAGCATTGAAGTTTTCTTGTTTCACAATAAAATCGTCAAACTCATCTAAGCATTGGCTAGCGGACTTATAGCGAGGAATATCACCTTCATCAAATCTATAAAGAGAATTTTCCTTTACTACATGTGTCGGGTTATTAAGACCATGTATTTCTTCAATAGGCGGTAAATTCTTAACATCTTCAGCTTTAATACCTTTTTCTTTCATGGATTTCTTTGCTTCTTGCCTATCTTCTGGACTAAGAAATAGAACACCTCTTTTCTTCGGAGTTGGCTTAGGTGCTGCTTCAGGAAGTGTCCAATTATTTTCATTGGCTAGCATATTGTTCAATAGTAATTCAGCTTGTTCCACTGTTCTTTCCCTGAAAACACAACCAACACAACTATCCAGGTGGTCTCTGGAAGCATCGGTTAGTCCATTATAAAATACATCAAGTATATCATGCATCTCAAGAGGGTGATCTGGCAAAGCATTAAGTAACTGGAGAAGCCTCCCCCAAGCTTGTGGGAGACTCTCTTCTTCAGTTTGAGCAAAGTTATATATTTCCCGTAAGGCAGCTTGTTTCTTATGAGCGGGAAAATATTTAGCAGAAAAGTAATACATCATATCCTGGGGACTACGCACACAACCAGGATCAAGAGAATTAAACCAAGTCTTAGCATCACCCTTTAACGAGAACGGAAACAACTTAAGGATATAGTAGTAACGAATCTTTTCATCATTGGTAAACAGGGTGGCTATATCATTCAACTTGGTACGATGTGCCACAACAGTTTCAGACTCATATCCATGGAAAGGATAATATTCGACCAAAGTAATTAACTCAGGATCATATTCGACCAAAGTAATTAACTTGATGGCGACGATGGCGACGATCTCCACTCTCCGGAGCCCCGAACGGACTCCAGATTAGCCCTCCCGGGAGAGATTAGGGCTTGGCGGCGGCTCCGTCTCGTAAAAAGTGATAATTCTTTCTCCTTGATTTTTTTCTCCATGAAACGTAATATATAGGACCTGGGGATACGTCGGTGGGGCATCGGGGTGCCCTCGAGGCAGGGGACGCGCCATGCGAAGGGGGCGCGCCCCCCACCCTCGAGGACAGCCCGTGGGCCCCCAGGTGTGGATCTTCTGACAGGTATTTCTTATATTTTCTGAAATAAATCTCCGTTGATTTTCAGGCGATTCCGAGAACTTTTTATTTCTGCACAAAAACAACACCATGGCAGTTCTGCTGAAAACAGTGTCTGTCTGGGTTAGTTCCATTCAAATCATGCAAGTTAGAGTCCAAAACAAGGGCAAAAGTGTTTGGAAAAGTAGATATGTTGGAGACGTATCAGATCTCGACCAATCAAATTGCCATCAATTGTACCCCTAAGTCATTTCAACATACCCATCCTTAATCAAAGCAGTTGCTTCTGATTGCTTGATTTGGAAATCATAATTCCTTTGCATTTGGGATTTCAATTAGTCAGTTGTTCTATAAACTGATATCCCTCCATTCTTTCTTCTTCTGGTTGAGTACCGATGCTCACATCAGATCCCTTGTAGACCACAGGATCCTTTGTTGGATTATTATCCGACAGTGCCCCTCATATTTATTCTCCTTGTGAGTTTTTCTCGGATACATAACGCCTTGGTAAATTGTATCCTCTCTCTTTAAGTTTGTGGTATATGTTCCTAAGATGCCCCTATGGGTTGAACCTATGCCTTCCCTAATCCGTGTGAACCCGAGAGTTTTCACGAGTTATACTCTTCTGGTGTTTTGTCAGATATAATTTCAATACTACGACTTCATCGGAAGCGAGAAGTGAATGGAAGGTTATGCATTGAAGAAGTGGGAGTCAACCTTGAACTTTGTGTTCATGCCCATGGACCCGAAGGGGAACTTATCATGGAAGCTTCTTGTATAATAATAATAATCCCCTTGATATAAGTTCATCGTGTATCTATGCTTGGTCCTTTGCAACTGTGGTTTCGACCATGATTGTTTTTCTTTGATACCAGTTCCCGGTCAAGTTAAAACACTTGTCTTCTACAGATCAATGTGTCTGCCCAACCTTGATTTTGCTCTAACTTCGAGTATTACCCCATGGTATCTCGATAATGTCACAGAACCATATTACTTCTTATGAGTTCTTCAAGTATTACTTCTCATCGATTCCAATTTTCCACGGGTTCTAAGTTGTTAGACACTCAAGGACACCGATAAGTGAATCAATTCTGCACTCCGATTCATTAACACTAAGTAATCTCCATTGCTTATGAGTTTATTGATTCTTCAAGTCATATCTAGCCTGATCGGCAATATCATTATCGTGCATCTTATTAAATGTGCTACCTGGTTCTTCTTTCCGGGGCACAATTTCGGCAATGAGCTAAGCTTACGCCGTATCCTTTTGCCTTGAACAACAAGCTTGATTTCGAGTTGTGTCGTACCCTTGGTTCCAATAACCTTTCGCATCATCATTCTTTTGACCTGATGTCGTCGCCGATCGATTACATCTTCATGGAATCTCGCGACAAATGTGTCGTGAACATCATCAACATTCTGAGCTCTTCCAGATTATGAATCGAATTCATGATGGGAAATACCGTCCTTTTCCCCTCGATGATTTGTATTAACATCGACAACATTCTTGCATTGCCTCCAACACAAAACTTGTTTTTGTTTTGTGTTGTACCTTGAGTTCCTTGTTATCCAACTCATGTTATTATTCTACATTGGAGTATTACCATATTTTATGACAAGGGTGTCATGAGAACTGCTCTACCTGTTAAATCTTAATATAGTAATACTTTTCGCCATCCGTTCATATCTTGGTCCCCTTGTTGTTTCTAACCGGAAATACCCACCATTAAACTGTGATGTGTGAATTCCACAACTTTTGGCAACCCTATTGCTTCGAAGGGAATGGTCAATAGTTTCATTCCAACCCTTCTAGTTATTGAATCACCATTATAACATTGATCGTGCTACTTAGTCCATTTTCCAGGTGCATGCTCCATTCGAGGTTTACTTATGAATGTTCTCCTCTAACATACTGTGGTATGTCCAATGCTTTCATCTTGTTCACTAAAATGTAGAAATACATGCTTATGGAAATCTTGATGAATTGTTGCTGAGCTCGTCGGCCGCATCCTCATCTTTTCCTTACTGAAAATGCAAGACTTATTCTATAAGTTGTTCCTGATGGATCCTTTGTGTATTGAAGTCTGATCTTTACCCAATGACCATGTCGGTGATATCTCGAAGCATGTATGTGGTACTCTGAAGATCCACAAGAACATGGTAAGCGCAATGCTAAATGTTTTTGATCAACTACCCAACGTCGTTGTGTGGGTACACATCATAATTCTTCTTACCCCTTTTATCTATATGGTCAGGACTTTGATCTCCTGACACGTATATCATGCCCTGCTTAATCTTGGGAATGATATACTCCTATTCATTGTGTTTAAACACATTTTCCTTTCCATTTGTTTGTTTAACCTTTCTTTGATCTAAATATAATCTAAGCAGTACTAATTTTTTGCTTATGTAAACACCTTGGTGTACAACTCTGTCAGTAAGACCCTGTTACTATGGTTGATAACATTCCGGTCACCACCGATGGACGAGAACTTTGCCTATTGGTCCGCCTCATTTCAATGAGCAGGAAAATGGTTCTCTTTGTCCCTCGCCCTTGGTACCGATGTTGTTGCCGACATAACTGACATGCTATCCTCTAACATGCCTTGCTTACATGATCGTGCAAGACGTCACCGCCCTTCCTACTGTTAACCCACATGGTGGGCCCATAACCCACAGTTCCATGGGATCAAAACCTGACTCTCGTGTACACCCCCCGTTTCCAAGGTTATCCCTCTTGCTGGGCTTCGTATGTAATTCACGAGCTAACTTCCTCACCATGTTTCATTCCCGTATCAGAGGCAACATTATTCTTCATTGGTTTGAACCCCTTCATCACATGTTTTAGTCATCAGCTGGATGCCTACCTGGTTGAAACATGTTGGACCCCCCTTATAGCAATCTCGGTATATTTCCTGGTGCTTCTAAAATCTCCTTCCCTGAAATAACTACCGGATGCCGATCCTTTCAAACATCCATCCTTATAGCTTTCCCCCTTATTCCACCCTTTAAATCTCGGGACGAGATTTCTTGTAGTGGAGGAGAATTGTGACGCCCGGATAATTACGCTAAAATAATTTTCTATTAACGATGCCAGATCATCAGTTTTACTGTTGCTAAATCACTTGATCCAAATTACTATCCAAATTCAAATTTCAATCAAAGTCAAAAATAAAAGTTTTGAAGTGTCAAAACAAAATTGTTCAAACTATGCCAAATAATTCATAAGTATTATTGGTGAAGAAACCAAAATTTTATAAAATGTTTAAGTGTTTAAAAATGGTTAAAATAGTGGCATTCACAATTAACTAAATGCCTTTTCTAATTTATAAAATTAGAAACTGTTTTTTTGGTTCTAGAACTCTTTGTGGCAGAGGGTTAAATCAGAACATTAATTTAGGTGCTAGTATCCTATTTTTTTTAAGAAACCAAGATAATGTGAGATTTAAGTAAAACTAATAAATAGAAATATATAAAAAGAAAAGGAAAACACACAAAAAAAGAGGATAAACCCCTTGCCCCACTGGGCCTAGCCCAACAGGCCGGTCCACCTACCCTTCCCTCCTCCTCCTGTTCACGAGGGGGTCGTGGAGGGCATCGGCCATGGCGTCGGCCAGATGTCGCCCATCTACCGCGCACCCCTGCCTACATATGGTCGCTGCCCCCGCCCCGGGCCGAACCCTCACCCCCACTTCCTTCGCCCTCCTCCCCCCGCTTAGATCGGGATCGGGCGATCCCGTCGCCGCCGCCCGACCCAGCCGACGCCGGCGCTCCTCGCCATCTCACCGGCGCCCATCTCTCCGTCCACTCCCGCACGGCGCTGGCCCTCGCCCTAAACCCGAACAGAAACGAGGGCTCGACTCCGCGGCGCCTCTGGCCTCGACGCCGCACCGTCGCTGCTCGCCGGCACCTCATCGGTGTCGCCTCCCTAACCTCCTCCTCAACCGCGGCTCCTTCGAGCCTCGTCGGCGTTCCCCTGCATCGGTGGTAAGGCACCGCTCGCTCCTCCTCTTCCCCACCTGCCACTCCTTCGGCCCACGCGCGTCGTACCACCTCGGCCGCACCCCTGATCACGTTGTCGCATCGATCCGCCTCTGCCGCTGCTCCCGGCCTTCAGCGCAGCCGCTGCACTCCGCCCCTTCCCGCGTCGTCGCTGCCGCCTCCAGTGTCCCGCTCGCCACTCCGCTTCCGGCCGCCCCACCTCCCCGCGGCGTGCGCCGGCGCCGATCCACGACCGCCCGCGTGGCTGCGCCCCCCTCCCGCTCTCCGCTCCACTCGCCGGTCGGCCTGCCGCGCCTCGCCGCTCATGGCCAAGCCCAGTGGTCGCCGCTGCTGCCTAGGCGTCGGCCGCCCTGGCCGCTCCCCACCAGCGCGTGTTGACGCCTCGGGCCGTGGCTCGCCATGGCCGCCGGCAGCACCCGCGGGTCGTGCTGCGCCGCGCGCCCGCACTCAGGCTGCCGGCCGGCGCCCCATCGGCCACGCCCTCACCCAGGCGCCCATTCAGGCGGGTACGCCCGCCCGACGCCCGTCAACTGCCACGTTAAGGCCATGGGCCGCTGACCGCCAGGGCCCAGCGCCCTGGCAGAAAAAAATGAAAACAAAAAATATTATTATTAATAAAAATAATTAATTAACTAATTAATCTTAATTAACCTAATTAATTACATTTGTTAATCTAAATTAGTAGTTAGTTAGATGAGCCAATGACAGCACGACCCCACACGTCAGGTTTGACTGTGGTCAACTAAGTTTGACCTGCTGACGTCATGGTGATGTCATGTTGACATCACCTTTTACTATTCTGGATAATGTTGATTTAAATTAAATTAAATAAATTCCTAAAAATGGTTAAGACTTTTGAAAATCATATAAAATAATCTATAACTCGGATGAAAATGTTTTATATATGAAAATCGCTCAGAATGACGAGACGAATCCAAATACGCGGTCCGTTCGTCCGGCACACATCTCTATCATACCGAACATGCAACTTTCCCCCTCCGATTCATCTGTCCGAAAACACGAAACACCGGGGATACATTCCCGGATGTTTTTCCCCTTCGCCGGTACCGTGTAGCACCGTGTTAGAGCACCCTAGCACTGCGTGTTGACATGTCGTGCTTCTTTGTTGCATAGTTGTGCTTTATGTTTACTGTTTCTTCTCCCTCTTCTCTCCGGTAGACCCCGAGACCGATGATGCCCCGGTGAGCGACTACGGTGTTGACGACCCCTCCTTCTTGCCAGAGCAACCAGCCAAGCCAACCCCCCTTGATCATTCCGATATCGCCCACTATCTTCTCTCTTATGCTTGCATTAGAACTGCTACTCCTTTTTGTATGATCCTATTCTAATGCATAGCCTATTGTTCATACCTGCTTTCATACCTTACATATTTATACTAAACTGCTTAGTATAGGCTGGTTAGAGATCCACCAGTGACCCCACCACACACACATTGTCCCGACTGCCCCGCTGGATTATCAGAAGGCCCAATCAACGGGATCGAAGACCAGGACCCGGTACCGCACATCACTTTCCCCTTAGTTGCTCGACACTACAGGGTTACTATCGCGTGCCGAGGGTGACACCTCAGCAGCACTTCTGATGTTAACCTTGTAGGTTAGTTCATCGGTTATGGTCATCGAGGGTGATTCCTCTTTCTGCACTCCCGATAACGACACTGTTGTGCAACTCCTCAAGAGTGGACCTCGAGGGTGACTCCTCTTTCGTTCACCTTGACGATAAACATCAGGTGGAATTCCATCGAGGGTGACTTCCTCAGGTTTTCCCTTTAGTGTTAGACACACAGTTACTATGGTTACTATGACTTTACACTGAACCTGGTTACTAAAGACGGGTCGACCCTGAGGGGTACCCGTGCGATCTTAATTGCGAGTGATGTGTAGTCGAGTTGACCTAGAAGGTGCCCGCGAGAAAAATACGAGGCGTGGCCGGGCACTCGCCCTTGCCGCAAGTTCTCGAGATGGGGTGATGGGGTCACATGATCGTGAGTCTCTGCTCGTTACCGCGCGTTCCCTAGACACTAAACGGTTTGGATATTTGATCCAAGGGGCCTGTGGCCTGATAGCGCTAACCATCACGTGGGCATAGTATGGGCGTTCTGCGTCGTATGCATCAGTTGAAGCTTTACTGACGTCATTGCGACTGAGCGGCGCGCGTCGGGTTGGACTGGTTAGGCACGTACCTTTTTAAAGGAGGTTGCTAGGTTTGCTCACCGGCCGTGTACGCAACGTGCAGGAGTTCCCGGGGCGATTGGCCCATGACCCCTGTGGGCATAGGGTTTGGTCCGGCGTACATGACCTCTCTATTAAGCCGAGGTCGGGTTGCGGCGTATTGTTTGGCCGAGGGCGGGCATGACCTGATGGTGTGTCCGGCCGGAGTTAAGCAAGCGTGATGGGTAAGTTGGTGCACCCCTGCAGGGAAGAAAACATCTATCGATAGCCTGTCCTACGGTAACGGACACTTGGAGTTGTATCTCGATCGCTACAACTAGAACTAGATGCTGAGGCATTGTTTGGATATGTTGCTTCGGGAGTCGAGAAAGGATCCCGGAGCGTTGGAACAACAACATAAATATGAGATATGTTATACTACTCTACTCCCCCTTGTTGCTTCAAGACGGTGGTTTCCAGAAGATGCTAGTCTTCGATAGGGCTAGCTTCTCCCCCTCTTATTCTGGCATTCTGCAGCTTAGTCCACAGATACTACCCTTTTCATTGATACCGATGCATATGTACTGTAGATCCTTGCTTGCGAGTACTTTGGATGAGTACTCACGGTTGCTTTGCTCCCCCTTTCCCCCCTTCTTTCTTCTTGCTGGTTGATGCAACCAGATAGTGGAGTCCAGGAGCCAGATGCCACATTTGACGACTGCTGCTACCCCGATGGAGGCTACTACTACGGGAAGACCGCCGACGACCAGGAGTAGTTAGGAGGTCCTAGGAAGGAGGCCTTGCCTTTTCTACCGTTGATGTTTTGTGCTAGCCTTCTTAAGGCAAACTGGTTTAACTTATGTCTGTACTCAGATATTATTGCTTCCGCTGACTCTTGTGTATTCGAGCTTATGTATTTGAGCCCTCGAGGCCCCTGGCTTATAATATAAAGCTTGTATGATTTTTAATTTGTGTCTAGAGTTGTGTTGTGATATCTTCCAGTGAGTCCCTGATCTTGGTTGTACACATTTGCATGCATGATTAGTGTACGGTCAAATCTGGGGCGTCACGGTCGCAGAGAGAAAGAACCGGACATTGATGGACGCGGCAAGGACCATGATGGCAGAATTCAAGTCTCCATACAACTTTTGGGCCGAATCCATCAACACCTCGTGTCATGCATCCAATCGGCTCTATATCCGCAGAGGCTTCAACAAGACTCCGTATGAGATTCTTATCGGTAACAATCCCAATCTCAAGTACTTCCGGGTGTTCGGGTGTAAGTGTTTCATCCTCAAGAAAGGTGCTCGTTTGTCTAAATTTGAGTCTAGAGCTCATGAGGGCATATTTGTTGGTTATGCTACAAACTCTCATGCTTACCGTGTCCTCAACAAGTCCAATGGACTCATTGAGGAGACGTGTAACATAGAGTTTGATGAGAATAACAACTCCCAAGTGGAGCAAAGTGGTACTTGTGATGTAGGTGATGAAATTCCTCCTCAAGCCATAAGAAGAATGGGTGTTGGCTATATCCTACCCATTGAGGAACCCCTTGTGGCCAAAGGAGAAGGACAATGTTCCACACAAGTGGAACCATCATCAACCCAAGACCCACACACTTCCGAAGAACAAAGTGAAGGCCCTCAACCGGACAAACAAGGCCAAGTGCAAGATCAATCACAAGATGGTGGTGAGCCAACAAATGATGCACAAGGACAAGTTCTCTCCTCTGAGCAAGATCAAGATCAAGAGGAAGCTCAAGATCAAGATCATGCTCTTGACGTCGCTCAAGATGATCAACTCAGTGCTCCTCAATTATCACTTCAAGAGCAATTGGAGCGTCGTGCTGCTAAAGTTGCCTCCAGGCTTGCTTCTAGAGAACATCACATGGAGAATATTCTTGGAAGCATCACAAAGGGGGTAAGCACTTGTGGACAATTAGCAAACTATTGTGCTCATCAAGCTTTTGTCTCTTGTGTTGAACCTCAAAAGGTCTATGAGGCGCTCGAAGACCCTGATTGGCTCAATGCCATGCATGAAGAACTCCATAACTTCGAGCGCAACAAAGTGTGGCGTCTGGTGCCAAGGCCAAAGGAGAACCGTAATGTCATTGGAACCAAGTGGATCTTTAAGAACAAGCAGGATGCTCATGGCATTGTCATTCGCAACAAGGCGCGTTTGGTGGCTCAAGGCTACTCCCAAGTCGAGGGTATCGACTACGGTGAAACCTTTGCCCCCGTTGCTCGTCTTGAATCTATTCGTTTCTTGCTTGCCTATGCTTCTCATCATAACTTTAAATTGCAACAAATGGATGTGAAAAGTGCGTTTCTTAATGGTCCTATTAATGAGTTGGTATATGTCAAACAACCCCCGGGGTATGAGGATCCTAAGTTCCCCAATCACGTGTATCAACTCGATAAGGCACTCTATGGCCTTAAACAAGCCCCACGTGCGTGGTATGAGCATCTTACCGAGTAGTTGCAAGATCGTGGGTTTGAAATTGGGAAAATCGACCCCCACTCTGTTTACTAAGAAGGTCAAAGGGGAGTTGTTTGTCTACCAACTATATGTTGATGATATTATCTTTGGTTCACTTACCAAAGCTTTCAATGATGAGTTTGTCGCACTCATGACCACGCATTTTGAGATGTCCATGATGGGAGAGTTGAAGTACTTCCTTGGATTTGAGATTAAGCAAAGAAGAGAAGGAATCTTCATCAAACAAGCCAAGTACACTCAAGACATGCTCAAGAGGTTTAATCTAAGTGATGTCAAGCCGGCTACTACTCCAATGCCTACCAAGTACCAACTTGACATTGATCCCAATGGTAAAGCGGTGGATCAAAAGGTATATCATTCTATGATTGGTTCCTTGCTTTACCTTTGTGCATCTAGACCAGATATTATGTTGAGTGTGGGAATCTGTGCATGGTTTCAAGCCTCACTTGAGGGAAATCACTTTTTGGCAATCAAGCGAATCTTTCGATATTTGGCTCATACCCCAAACTTTGGCTTATGGTATCCAAGAGGAGCAAACTTCAACCTTGTAGGTTTCTCTGATTCGGATTGGGTGGGAGACAAAGTGGATAGGAGTCCACTTCCGGAGGGCGCCAATTCCTTGGTTGCTCTCTGGTAAGTTGGTCTTCCAAGAAGCAAAGTTGTGTGTCTCTCTCATCCACCGAAGCGGAGTATGTGGTAGCTGGCAGTTGTTGTGCACAACTTTTATGGATGAGGCAAACTTTAAAGGATTACGGTGTCACTTGTGACAAAGTGCCTCTTTGGTGTGACAATGAAAGTACCATCAAGATTTCTCTCAACCCAGTGCAACACTTTAAGACGAAGCATATTGAGATTCGGTATCACTTCATCCGGGATCATATTCGGCAAGGAGAAATAGAGCTTCACTATGTCAACACTCATGATAACCTTGCAGACATCTTCACGAAGCCAGGGGATGAAGCAAGATTTCGCGAGTTAAGGCATGAGCTAAATATCATATATTTGAGCAATGTGGATTGTAACCCTGCACACACTTCTCCCACTCAACATGATTATCTTGCCTAGGTGTAGGCATGGACATAGGGGGGGGGGGTATTGTTCTCTCAATGAACTCTTCCTCCCCCCGTTATGCATAAACCGATCAAGTCTTTATTGTTTGCCATGTTAAATGGTATGAGTGCTTCAAGACGAGTGTTGATCATGGGCCCAAGGATAATTCTTCACGGTGCCATACCAAATAACTCAAACATAGGTGGCTTCGGCCACCAACCTCCTTCAAGGAGGAGTGTCTCGTGTGTTGTTCCAGCAGTCTGTTGTCCTTCTTTCCTTTTGCCGTGTGTGTGCGCTCTTGCCCGTAGTTGCTTTGCTTAAGCCTTCTTGTCGAAACTTGCACTTTCTTGGGGGAGCGGTACTACCATGAATAGTCACGGTACTACCGCAAGAGAGAATTCTGGTACTACCGCAACCAGCACGGCAGTAATTTTTTACTGCCGCTAGGGAGTGGTACTACCGCCCTGCGTGCGGTACTTCCGCCAGGGCGGTACTACCGCAATGACCCGCGGTACTACCGCGGTGGTTGGAACGACTAGGGGTTATAAGCGGGCAGGGGGGGTTCTAACTCCCCCATACCCATTCATCTTGTCTCCCCCACGTCACCTCTCTCTCTCTCTCTCTCTCTCTCTCTCTCAAGAACGCCACCGAAGGACCTCGCCGGATCTCCGTCCCCGGCCACTCTCCTCGCATTCCGACCGGTGGGATCGCTCCCCACCTCGACCTCTTGCCATGGATGAAGGTTTCTCCTCAAAATCCCTTCTTCTTTTTACCCTTGTGTTGTCTCTAGGTTTTGGGGAGATGCATGTTGTTCTTGTGTTCTTGTTGACCTTATCCATGGAAGATTAGGGTGTAGGAGAGTTGTAGTGCAGTAGAAATGCTAGTAAGTATGTTGCTGCAAAGGAGTTGTGATTAGCCGTAGTACCATTCGCCCGTGCTACGCGGTCATTGTCCAGATCCGCTTTCGGATCTGACCCCGAGCGGTACTACCGCTGGCTAACAGCGGTACTACCGCTCTGACGCGTGACGGTAGTACCGCTCCTTCGGCGCGGTACTACTGTAATGGACGCGGAAGTAAATTTTTAGTACCGCGCCTGGTGCGGTACTACCACAACACTTCGGTGCGGTACTACCGCCCCCTTGGCGGCACTAAAACTTTACTTCCGCAGCTTCGAACAGTACCACCGTTCGGTCCACACCTTCTTCGTAGCCCGTACATATTATCTTTTCTACATGTTTCTTGTGCTTTCTTGTGGCTTTTGCATTGATTCTCTCTGTCTCTCTTTCGTGCTCTTGTGTTTGTGTCATAGGTGGTGGCTCTGGTTCCAATGTTCGTCGCTCAAATCCCAGCCGTGACACAGGGTCAAAGCGTCTGCTGATGACCCACAAGTGTCGGGGATCGATCGTAGTCCTTTCGATAAGTAAGAGTGTCGAACCCAACGAGGAGCAGAAGGAAATGATAGGCAATTTTCAGTAAGGTATTTTCTGCAAGCACTGAAATTATAGGTAACAGATAGTTTTGTGATAAGGTAATTGGTAGCAAGTGGCAAAAGGTAAAAGTAAATAAGGTGCAGCAAGGTGGCCCAATCCTTTTTGTAGAAAAGGACAAGCTGGGACAAACTCTTATATAAAGGAAAGTGCTCCCGAGGACACATGGGAATTATCGTCAAGCTAGTTTCATCACGATCATCTGATTCACGTTCGGTACTTTGATAATTTGGTATGTGGGTGGACCGGTGCTCGGGTGCTGCCCTTACTTGGACAAGCCTCTGTGGGGACCCCGACTTAAGAGTCGAGATCACCGAATGCACGTGTACAGTGATCCCAGAGATCAATGCTCACTGAACACACAGAAGCTGAATAACAAGAGTCTTACATCCATACATACCGTCTTACACAAATTATGGCCATTATGGCCAAGTCTTACATAGATAAAGCCTCACGGGCTGAATAGCAAATAACTCAAATAGCGGAAGTCTTCGATGATAAGTAGAACCCATGCCATCTGCCTTAACCCTACAGGCATTCTGACTGGGATAGCGTCCTAGTTCGCATGTTCGTCTCCATAGAACTCTTCTTCATATTCCTGTTCCTCCATGCCTGGCCAATTAAATAACCAGTGGCAAGCCAATGAGTACTTTGAATGTACTCGCAAGCAACCCATGATTTGGTTCAAAGTAAAAATGCAATTTGAATCAACAATGAGCAATCTAGCAACGAGCTAGAATAAATATTCTACCATCAAGTATACGCATCAATAAATCACGTAACCTCGAAGACAGGTTACCGATATCAACATGAACATGATTCAGCTCAGCGAGTCAAGTCACCACCTTGACTCATCATACACACACACACAAGGTTTCGCAAATATTGGACGTAGCCCAAGAGCGGTTACCCAACTGTCCTTGACCGTGGACACGGCTATTCGAATAGTTTTACACTCTGCAGAGGTTGCGCACTTTAACCACAAGATCCGGGAAGCTTTCGTGTCACCCACGATCCCGCGGTACCTCAAGTACTCGGGGGAAGCACCCGGTCATTATCTTTCCTTAGACGACACTAACATAGCTTCCACTCGTTGGTACACGGCCCTCGAGTATAAACAATAGATTACGGGAATTGCCCTAATTTCAATGTCACGCGTACCCGAAGGGACCAACGGTGTGTCCGGTGCCCTGTGAAAACAGTCATGGTCGTCTATCCAAGCACGACCCCGTCCCGGGAAAGACCTCAAGTATTCGTGGCACTAGTAATGCGGGCACCATGCTAGTATCGGCCTAAGTAATCAATAAAGCCCCATCCCATAAGGGGTAGAGTGGTTGCACATGTATGGTTGGAATAACGGTCGCAACTTAAACCAATCCGTTTGAAAAACATCACAGACACTTGTCTCGGTACACCACTTCGTCATCAAGTGGTTACCCATCTCACCATCTCCCTCGGGCATGAATGGCACCCGACGGGGTTTTCGAAAAGAATGCAACCATGAAGGTATCATAGCACACATGCATCTCTGAGCATGACTACTAGTTATTTGCAATGCATCTAGCACATAGCAAGAACAAGAGTAAAGCATGCATCATGTGGTGGTTCTTAACTAAGCCACCACCGTCATTCTTATCATCATGCATTTGGAAACCAATGGGTTCCGAAGAACACAAGTGTATCATGGTCAAAGGGCTGCTTGCCTGGATTGGCTTGGTCTTCAAAGTCTTCAAATCCTTCTCCACCTTCTTCCTCAGCAACTTCGTCAAATATGGGATCTAATCGTCGCAAAATAACAACGGAAAAATAAGACAACAATGAAAACAGAAAAAACAAAGTGCTCAGAAAAATGCCAACTTATTTTTGTTAAATACTAGAGGGAAAACTAAGATGGCAAAAGTTCTTAGTTGGAGTTTTGGAGTGACAGAATGGAATCTAAGGATTTTTGAACAGGAGTTTTAATGCTCAATTTTGAATTTAAATTTGAACAGAACAGAAAAGTTTCATGGATATGTGTGAAAGTGACACCATTAAATAGGTTGGAGTTTTACAAGATTTTAGGAGTTGGAATTAATTCATTTGAACAATTATTTATTTCTGTGAAATTATTTCAAATATCACAGAAAAGAATAAAAGGAAAAGGCCCTGTGCCACTGGGCCAGAATGGCCACAGTGCACGGCCCAGGGCGAACAGCCCAGCCGCACGGGAGCGAGCGCGCGCGCGCCAGGTTTTCAAACCTGACGGGCGGGGCTCGGCGGTCAGTGGCTGCGAGGAGCTAGAGAGAGCGGTGAGGATGACAGGCGGGGCCCGCCTGTCATCTTCAACCTCACGGCCAAAGCGACGGCGAGCTCACCAGCGGCGATTCCGGGCACGGCGGGGCAAACAGAGGGCAGGAACGGGCTCAGCAGTGAGTCGCCGTTCCAGTGGTGGTGGTGCGGCCCGCCGGAGAGGCCTGGTTCGTCGGCGGCGAGGTGGGACGGCGGAGGAGCGTCGGGAGGTTGCTGGCTAGCTCGCTCCGGGCTGCAATAGGAGTGGAAGAAGGAGGGGAACAAGTCAGTGGGGTACGGCGGCTTCAGATCGAGCAAGAATCGGGGCGGAGAGGGGTTGTACTGCGAGATCTCCGGTCGCCCGACGCGGCGGAGCTCAGGTCGATCCCGAGCACTGAGGCTCTCTGGGGGCGAATGAGTGGTGCTGGAGTGCTAGTCGGAGTGTGGTGAGGCCGTTGGTGAAGAGAGGATGGGCTCGGGGGCCCTATTTATAGGGGAACGGCGAGGCCCCGTGGACCTGTGCGCCGGCGAGCTTCTGCTCGACGCCACAGTGCACGGGAGGCGATGGGAATGAGTCTGGGGTGCTCGTGGGTGAGGTCCACGCCTAGTAGAGGGGAGAGGAGGAGCGGGGGATGCTCCGGAGGGCTCGCGCGTGTGAGGCCGACGAGTGGAGGTTGCGGGCGGCCAGCGCGCGTGCGAGGGCGGCCATTGGAGGGAAGAGGAGGGGGGACAGCGCTGAGGAGGGTCGCAGACGTCGAGGCACATTGGTAGGCGCGAGGGAGGAGCACGAGGTGGTCGGCGGCATGCGATTGGGCGAAGCTATAGTGCGGGTGCGCACTGTAGCGCGCTCTGGAGCGAGCTTATCGCATGCCATGGCATGCCATTGGCTCTCTGGGCGCGTCCGCCGTGTCTGGGGGGTCCAGCACGACGTAAGAAACTCCGGTGTGGCCTTGGATGCTCTGGATGATCAATGAGAGAGGAGTGAAGGTGGTAACTAGGTATAATTTGGCTATCCAGCAAGGTGAATTGGGCTTTTCACCCCTCAATCATGGAGCTGTGGACATGGGGGAGTTACTGGAGGTAGAAGATAACTTGGTGAAGCTGTGGTAGAAAGTTGAGGCAAAAGTAAATGGTAAAAGAGGCCAAGATGATGGTTTTGGTAAAATGGCAAAAGGTGTTTGATCAAGTTTTGGTCAAGCAAATGATTTCCACTAGCCATGATACTTAACAGGATTGAATGTTATAAGGAAATAGGGTGTTTCACCAAATTTGGGTTCATTTGAAGAAACTAGCCAATGTAACTTTGGTGAACCCTAGAAAACAACAGAAATGGCTTCATCTTGTTTAAGTCAAGCTAATCATCTCCCCTTGATGCACCACTTGGTGTGTTTCATCATTTGGGGTTATGATCATGCCCACAAAGTTTGAAGCTCCAGATAAAAAGTTGGTAATGTAAAGTTGTTCAAATTTGAATTTGAACATAAATGGTTTTGGGGTATTCTGATCAAGTTGCCCTACTCCAAATCTTGTGTCATTTGGTCTAGATGCCTTATTAGGCCATTCTAGCATGTGCACCAATTTTGAGAGCATTTGGACAAGTTTGGCAATGTAGAGTTGCTCAAACTTCAGATATGGACATAATGGTTTTGAAGGGTTTTGAGGATGCTATCTTGCTTCCCAAGGCATGGGACTTGGCAAGATCATCAAATATGTCATATATGACATGATAGAATTTCCCTGGAATTTTTGGAGAATATTTCCTTTGTAAATATTTCAAAAGCTTGAAATATCCAGAAAGGGTTTTGGAGGGATTAGCCCATTATTTTGAACATGACCAAGTGTTGAAACTCTTATATATGGACAATATATGTCCTATGAGTCTCCCTGAATTTTGGCAAATATTTTTGAAATACTTAAATAATTTTTCCCTATTAAAGACCATTTCTGGACTTATGAAAAAGCTTTTAAATAAAATAGGAAAATAACTTTTAAAATTATACTTTTGTGGTTTCTGGGAGTCCTATGACTACTAGGTCTCAAATACACATTTTGAAATAATTTTCTCACCCTAAATCAAGCACTTGCAGTGCAAACCTCAATTCAGGGGTTTTTGGAATACTAAATTTTAAAAATACATTTTGGCCACATTAAATTTTTAAGAAAATACTATACTGCTATATAACACTTGGCATGATCATTGGGCAGAAGTTTTAGGTATGGAGATGAATTCTACAAGAGGTAATAGTTGACTTTAATGAGCACGTGAAGAACACATGAAGAAAAACTCAATTCCTAATAAAAGCCAAATGATGCCAAAAAAATTGTTGGTCCAAATTTTCATGTTTCATTGATGCAAATGATATGTTACAAAATGCAGGGTGTGACAGACCTACCCCCCTTACAAGAATCTCGTCCCCGAGATTCCTAAACTAGGTCTTAAAAGAGATCGGGAAACTTGGATCTAAGATAGTCTTCACGTTCCCAGGTTGCTTCTGCTTCCGTGTGGTTGCTCCACTGGACCTTGAAGTACATGATGGTGCGGCTTCGTGTCCGTCGTTCTGCTTCATCCAGAATGCGAATGTGCTTCTCGCGGTAGGTCAAATCAGGCTGCAGATCAATGGCTTGGTGATCAACATCCTTGTAGAGATTAGGCTTGTCCGGAACTTGGAGACATTTCCGGAGTTGTGACACATGGAATACGTCGTGCACATCGGATAGCTCAGGTGGTAGTTCCAACTGGTAAGCCACTTCTCCTCGTCGGTTGATGATCTTGAAAGGGCCAATAAATCTTGGCGCAAGTTTCCCCTTAACGTGGAAACGCTTGGTTCCCTTTATAGGGGTTACTGGCAGGTACACATGGTCTCCGACACGGAAACTCATGTCCCGACGGCGAGTATCAGCATAGCTCTTCTGCCTTGACTTGGCTGCCTTCAAACGCTCTCTGACTAGTTGGACTTGCTCTTCTGCTTCGCGGAGAATATCCGGTCCAAAGACTAGCCCTTCTCTAGTCTCTGACCAGTTGAGGGGTGTGCGACATCTGCGTCCGTACAACACCTCAAATGGTGCCATCTGAAGGCTCGACTGGTAACTGTTGTTATAGGAGAACTCGGCAAAAGGGAGACAATCTTCCCACTTGGCTCCATACGCCAAGACACAGGCTCGGAGCATGTCTTCGAGAATTTGATTTACTCGTTCCGTCTAACCTCCGGTCTGCGGGTGGAAAGTTGTGCTGAAAGATAATTTGGTTCCCAAGGCTTCTTGGAATCTTCTCCAGAACCTTGAAGTAAACTGGGTGCCTCGATCTGACACAATTTCTTGTGGAACACCATGGAGGCTCACGATTCGGTTGATATAGAGAGTTGAAAACTGGTTGACTGAATAGGTAGTCTTGACAGGAATGAAATGGGCCACCTTGGTCAAATGGTCGACTATGACCCAGATAGAGTGGTGTCCTCTATTTGACCTTGGTAATCCAGTGATGAAGTCCATTCCGACTTTATCCCACTTCCACTCGGGAACCTTGAGTGGTTGGAGCAATCCAGCGGGTCGCTGATATTCAACCTTGACCCTTTGGCAGACATCACACTTTGCAACATAGGTTGCAACCTCTCTTTTCATCACGTGCCACCAGAATCTTTCCTTCAAGTCTTTATATATCTTGGTTCCTCCAGGGTGGATGGAATACGGAGTGTCGTGGGCTTCTTGCAGGATCAGGTTCTTCAGCTCCATCTTGTTTGGGACGCAGATGCGTCCTTTGTACCGAACAATCCCGTGCTCGTCTTCGGAGAATCCTGGGGCCTTGCCTAGCTTCATCTTCTTCTTGATGCCTTCAATACTTGCATGTACACCTGGCGCCTTCTTGACTTCGTCCATCAGGGTCATTTTGACTTCCAAATGATCCAGAAATCCAAGGGTGACCAATTCCAGACTGAATTGTTCGAGTTCCTTAAACAAGGCTGGCTGCCTCTCTTGAATAACGGCATTCAAAGAGCAAGCCTTCCTGCTTAAGGCATCGGCCACCACGTTAGCCTTCCCGGGGTGATATTGAACACTGAGGTCATAGTCTTTGATGAGTTCCAACCATCTTCGCTGCCTCATGTTCAATTCCTTTTGGGTGAAAATATACTTCAGACTTTTGTGGTCTGTGTATATCTCACACCGTTTCCCTAGGAGGTAATGCCGCCATGTCTTCAAGGCATGAACCACTGCCGCTAACTCAAGATCGTGACTAGCGTAGTTCTCCTCATGAGGTCGTAGCTGCCTGGAGAGGTAAGCTATGACTCGGCCTTCTTGCATCAGAACGCTTCCCAATCCGGTTCGAGAGGCATCACAATATATCACGAACTCCTTGTGAATATCAGGTGTTGCCAGAACTGGGGCGGTGGTCAACCTCTTCTTGAGCTCTTGGAAGCTCTCTTCGCATTTTGGCGTCCACTCGAACTTCTTGTCCTTCTTGAGGAGCTGAGTCATCGGCCGGGCAATGCTAGAGAATCCTTCCACGAATTTGCGGTAATAGCCCGCAAGTCCGAGGAAGCTTCTGACTTCCTTGACGGTCGTTGGAAATTGCCATTGGGTCACAGCTTCGATCTTCGCGGGATCAACTGACAATCCTTCTTCGGTCAAGACATGACCTAAGAATCCAACTTTATGCAGCCAGAACTCACACTTGCTGAATTTGGCGTATAGTTGGTGCTCCCGAAGCTTGTCTAGGACCATCCTCAAATGTTGCTCGTGCTCTTCCTCCGTCTTCGAGAAGAGAAGAATGTCATCGATGAAGACAACAATGAACTTGTCCAAATATTCCATGAAGACTTTATTCATGAGATACATGAAGTAAGCTGGGGCATTGGTTAACCCAAAGGACATGACCGTGCACTCATACATGTCATATCTGGTTACGAATGCCGTCTTCGGAATATCTTGGGGTCTGATCTTTAGTTGGTAGTACCCAGATCTGAGGTCGATCTTGGAGAACACCTTGGCTCCGCTGAGCTGATCAAACAAATCTTCAATCTTGGGAAGTGGATATTTGTTCTTGATTGTAACTTCATTGAGGGAACGATAGTCAATGCATAAGCGGATGGTACCGTCCCTCTTTGCCACAAACAGAACAGGTGATCCCCAAGGGGAGGCACTTGGGCGGATAAATCCCTTCCTCAGCTGCTCTTCCAGTTGCTTCTTCAACTTGGCTAAATCTTCCGTCCCCATTCTATAAGGCTTCTTATAGATGGGTCCTGCCCCGGGCACGACCTCGATGATGAACTCAATGTCACGGTCAGGAGGCATTCCTGGTAGCTCATCCGGAAAGACATCGGGATACTCACACACCACCGGTACTTGCTCCAGCCCAACTTCAGACAGACAGTTGACTTGAGTGGCTTGAGCGAAAGAGGAGTTGGAAGCAAACTTGACTTCGACTCCTTGGTCATTGGTCATAGTGACAGTCCGATTGGCACAGTCTAATAAGCCTTGGTGCTTACTAAGCCAATCCATCCCTAGGATCACATCCAAGCCTTGCGATCTTAAGATGATAAGGTCTGCTAGGAAGTCTACACCGTTAATGGTAATACTGACTCTTTTACAGCCTATCTTGGCTCTCATCTCTGCTCCGGGGGTTTGTACCACCATAGGGTTATTCAGGGGTGTAGGGGTCATGCCACTTTTTAATGCAAATCTTTGAGTGACAAATGAATGCGTTGCTCCAGAATCAAACAAGACAGTCGCAGGTGCTAAGTTGACAAGGAACGTACCCAGCATGACGTCCGGGTCTTCCTGGGCTTCTTCAGCAGTGACGTGATTCACACGCCCCTTCCCATGGTTAGGCGGGTGCTAGGCTTCTCGCCCCTCGTTGGTTACCCCAAGTGGAAGGTGTGAGATGTAGTGTTGCGGAAGTTTTTCCCTTGGCAAAGATACCAAGGATCGAATCCCCAGAGACTCCTAGGTTCAACAAGAAGGTGTCAACTGCTACGGCGCCAGATATTAGCAATCAACATGGACCTGCACACAGATACAAATAACTTTGCTCCCAACGAGTACAGAGAGGTTGTCAATCCCTCCGGCCTTGTAGTTCACAAAGGATTAAACGCAAGTGATAGTAGTGATAGATATAATTGCAATAGTAAATAAAAGCGAAAAGTAAATAGCGGTTGTGATCAATGATGGTAATATGGACCGGAGTCTCATGATGTTCACTAGTGATGTCTCTCTCCCAAAAGACGATAAAACAGCTATGTGAGGTAAACGAATTACAGCTGGGCAATTGACAGGACCATGTGCGCAAACCAATGCTGACTACATTGCAAGAAAGGTTGAGGTTCAAAGTATGGGCGGTACGCCAAAGTAAGTAGACCAAAATCCATCAATATCTACTACTAATCATCCACCTTGAGATATCTATCCAGAACATCTCGCTGGTATTAAGTTGCGAGTCCCACCCATAGTGTAAACTCAATGCAACAGACAACTGCATTAAAAGAACTTTGCGTAAAGTAAACAATCCTTGCACCCGCGGGCACAAGCACCGTTGTTTTCCCCCTTGTGGCAACAGCACATCCCCTAGACTCATGTTTCTGTCACTCAAACAAGTCATCGAGGGGCATGAACCCACAATCAAGCATAACGTTCCCTCTTGGAGTCACTACCTATTACTTGGCCAAAGCAATAAATAACAACGGAGAACATGCAAGAATTACTTACGAACATAAATATAAAAGAGGTAGATCAAATATATTACTCAAGCACAATCTGAACATAATCTCATAATCCATCGGATCCCAGCAAACTCATCATAGCAACAGCATAAGGATTACATATGTGCCTCGATCATGTAGGGCAGCTCACGAGGACTAATTAGTGAAGCACAAGAACGGGAGGAGAACATCACATAGCTACTGGTCATGGACTCATGGTCCAAGGGAGACTACTCACGACTCATCCGGGAGGCGTCCATGGTGGTGGAGAAGCTCCTGGTGGTGATCCTCCCCTCCGGCAGGGTGCCGGGAAGAGTTCTCCTGGTGCTCCCGATCTTGGAAGCGGCGGTGGCGGTGGAACAGAGATGGGATCGCGAAAAGAGTTCCTCTTTCGAGGGTTTCGGGAGACGCTTTAAATATATGCCAAAGGGGGGCATCGGAGGAGCCTCGGGGGGCCCAGGCGCCCCCCCCCCGGCGCGGCCCAGGGGGGGCGCGCCGCCAGGGCGCCTGGAGCCCTGGTGCCCCCCCCCCCCGGCTGTCCTTCGGGCACACGGTAGGTTCTGGAAAGCTGATTTTTTATATAATTTTTCTGGATTTTTCCTGGCAGTTCTCGTAACGTGAAAACCTGAAATACAAAAACAGCCGAAAACAGAAACTGGCACTGGGGTGCACTGAGTTAATAGGTTAGTCCAAATATGATCAAAAGTGTATGAAAGTGTATAAATATCATAGCAATATCACCCAAAAGAGGCATGGAGCAAGCAGAAATTATAGATACGTTTTGGACGTATCAACATCCCCAAGCTTAATTCCTGCTCGTCCTCGAGTAGGTAAATGATAACAAGAATAATTTCTGTGGTGACATGCCATTAACCATATAGGACTTTTTCATAGTCATATGACAAAAGCTTACTGAGACAATGAGTCTATAGTAATTAAGTTGCCTCATGAGAAAATCACAAAGGACTGAAAGTTTTACAATATGATACTGAAGCATCAAATAGATTTGCAATGAACATGATGTGCAAATATGATAAAGTGATATCTAGCTTGCCCCCTTTAGTGAAGCAAAACATAAATGCAGGGGCACCTCCAAGGTTTAAGTGATGACTAGATACAATGATTTCAGAATAAACGATATCACAATCATGCAAAAGACAATGCTACTTTGGGACAATGCACATTACACTCAGAATGACAATCATGCTCTCAGTAGTTGGTGCTTTTAAAAGAAGGTGGAGACTCAACATAAAAAGCAAAAGAATGGCCCTTCGCAGAGGGAAGCAGGGATTACTAATGTGCTAGAGCTTTTTATTTTGAAAACATAGAAACAATTTTGTCAACGGTAGTAGTACTTCATATGTGTTATGCATAAGACATCCTATAAGTTGCAAGCCTCATGCATCGAATACCAATAGTGCTCGCACCTTGTCCTAATTAGCTCGGATTTCCATGGATTGTCATTGCATTACATATGTTTCAACCAAGTGTCACAAAGGGGTACCTCTATGTCACCTGTACTAAGGTCCAAGGAGATAGATCGCATTTGATTTCTCGTTTTTGATAGATCTCAACTTGAGGACATCCATACCGGGACAACATAGAAAATAGATAATGGACTCCTCTTTAATGCTTAAGCATATTCTCATAAGAGATTGAGGATTAATGTCCAAGCTAAAACTTCCACCATGATACATGGCTTTGGTTGGCGGCCCAATGTTCTTCTCTAACAATATGCATACTCAAACCATTCAACCCATGGCAAACCACCCTTACTTTAGACAAGACGAACATGCATAGCAACTCACATGATATTCAACAAAAGTGTAACAGTTGATGGCGGCCCCAGAAACATGGTTACCGCTCAGCAAGCAACTTATAAGAAAATAAGATACATAAGCAACATATTCTTTACCACAATAGTTTTTAAGCTACTTTCCCATGAGCTATGTATTGCAAAGACTGAAGGTTTTAAAGGTAGCACATGTAAATTTACTTGGAGTGGCGGTGAAATACCACATATAGGTAGGTATGGTGGACTTATATGGCACAACTGGTTTAAAAGGATGTGGATGCACAAGCAGTCAGTCCGCTTAGTACAGGTGGAGGTTAGCAAAAGACTGGGAGCGACCAACTAAGAGAGCAATGACGGTCATAATCATGCAGAGCGACAAAGCAACATTGAATCAGGCATTGAAGTTATATTGCTACTCAGAAACAAAAGATCATCAAGGCTTGACAGACTTTCTTTACAGTCTTAAATATGCGTGAGCATATGCCAAGTCAATCAAAATAAATTCTTGAAGGAAGATATTACTAAACCATACCACATCATTGGCAAACAAATCATGTTGGTACTCCAATAACACATTGGGAACCCCTCGGCTATTTGACACTAACCATAAGAAAACCTGAACTACTAAGCGCCATTATGCACGTAGCATCTTTATCATAGACATATTAACCAATGCAACGGAAGCAAACTCTCTTAATAAGATAAGCATGATAATTAAAGAGAGTTCAAGCAACCAACTAAACAAAAGCTCTTTAAAAAGATAAGCATGAATACTAAGAGCAGAGCATGATAGTAGCTATTAAAAGACAAAGAACACACACAGCAAAGATAGACATGAAAATTCTATGTTATGTTCTAGGTAGAAGTGGAGCGTGTTTCTCTCCCACATAAAGAACGCTGAGTTCCGACTCGTTATGAAAAACTAAAAAGGAAACTAAAAGCAAGACGCTCCAAGCATAGCACATAACACATGAAGTGATTAAAATATAGTGGAACGAAAGACAAACTGATAATGTTGATGGAGAAGGGGATGCACGGGGGCATCCCCAAGCTTAGACGCTTGAGTCTCCTTGAATATTTCTTGGGGGTGCACGAGGGCATCCCCAAGCTTGAGCGCTTGACACTCCTGAATCTTTTTATCATCTTCCCTCGCACACTTGAAAACTCCCTTCATACATAACTCATCATAATCTGATTAGCGAGGTTAGTACCCATAATAAAATAATTATACCTTGCTGGAAATAAAGATATTCATGAAGGTCTACTGTTTCTCAAGATTGCCAAAAGGTTTTTTGCAAAGAAAAAGCAAGCTCTAGGTTTGCAAAATGAAGGAAAAGCAAAACAGGACAGAATCTGTGAAAAACAGAACAGCAGGTAGTAATTGATTTGTTCGGGGCACTTCTGCAACTCTAATCAAAAAACTCAGAACATATGCACGAAAGACAATTATATAGAGAACGCTGTCGAAAAAATTCAGACCAAAAAGATGATCTGGTGATTTTATACGAATTTTTCTATCCAAGGACAGAATCTGTTTCCTGGACAGCACCTCACAACTTTTGAACTTTCTAGCAATCAGAGGCTATACTTGGCACAAAATTGAAAAGTAAAGATACAATGATGATGCTACAGTAGTAACAACATCAAGACACAACAAAAGAAAAATAAATTTGTTCATGTGGGCTGCCTCCCAAAAGCGCTTTCTTTTATGCCTTTAAGCTAGGCATAATGCATATAGATCAAGTTTTATCAAGAGTAAAAGAATAGCTAGCCCGTACAACGGACTCAAAAGGTAACTTGATCTTCTTTCGAGGGAAGTGTTCCATCCCTTTCTTGAGAGGAAACTGAAATTTTATATTACCCTCTTTCATGTCAATGATAGCACCAACGGTGCGCAAAAAAGGACGTCCCAAAATAATTGGACAAGAAGGATCACATTCAATATCCATAATAGTAAAATCAACGGGAACATAATTATCACTGACAATGATAAAAACATCGTCGATCCTCCCCAAAGGTTTCTTTATGGAAGAATCAACGAGACGAACACCAAAAGAACAAGAATCAAAAGGTTTCAATTTAAGCATATCATATAGTCTTTTGGGCATAACAGAGGTACTAGCTCCAACATCACATAATGCATAGCAAGAGAAGTTATTCAATTTAATTTTTATCATAGGATCCCAACCATCTTCTAGCTTTCTAGGTATGGAGGCTTCTACTCTAAGTTTCTCCTCCCTAGCTTTGATGAGAGCATTAGTGACATGCTCTGTGAAGGCAAGATTAAGCGTGCTAGTGTGGGGATCTTTGGCCATCTTGTGAAGGAAATCAATAACTTCGGTAAGAGTGCAATTATCAAAGTCAAGGTCACTAGCATCAAGTAAAGTGGTAGTGGTGTCCTTTAGGTTCACATGTTTGGTAGTTTCTATAGTCATAGCATCACCATTAATAGGTCCAATGGGACCAGGAGTACATCGGATGCTAAGAGTTTGGATATCCTCAACAACTTGGATAGTAGCAACAGTGTGGTGGGTAGGAAGGCTCTTAATTCTATCCTCTTCCTCCCTTTCTCTAGCCCATCTTTCTTTAAGTTTAGCCATCATCATAATATTTTCATTAATTTGCACTTGAGTAGCATTAATAGGAGTGACCTTCTTCTCCTCATGAGGAGAAGTTTTAATTTTAAGCAATTCTATCTCATTGGCTAAATGGTCTACCTTCAAAGAGAGATCATCTAGTTTATGTAGTTTTTCTTCTACACTCTTATTAAAGGCTTTTTGGGTAGTGATGAAATCTTTAAGCATAGTCTCTAGTTCAGTATTGGAGTTCTTGGTGCTAGGATAAGCATTGTTGTTCCCATAGGAATTAGAGGGGAACGGTCTAGGATTGCTACCAAAGTTGCTCCTATAAGCATTGTTATTGAAATTGTTTCTAGAGATAAAGTTCACATCTACTTGTTCATGAGCAATAAAAGAATTTAAAGGAACATCACGAGGATCAACAGAAGATTGCTTCGAAAGTAGAGACATGATCAAGTCAACTTTTTCATTAAGGGAGGAAATCTCCTCGACAGAGTTTACCTTCCTACCTGTTGGAGCGCGTTCGGTGTGCCATTGGGAATAGTTGGTCATCATCTCATCGAGAAGCTTCGTGGCAGCACCAAGTGTAGTTGACATAAAGGTTCCTCCCGCGGCCGAATCTAACAAGTTCCGCGAGGTAAAGTTCAAGCCTGCATAAAAAGTTTGGATAACCATACAAGTAGTCAAACCATGAGTAGGGCAGTTTTTTATAAGAGATTTCATACGTTCCCAAGCTTGGGCAACGTGTTCATTATCCAATTGTTTAAAATTCATTATGTTACTTCTTAGTTGGATAATTTTAGCAGGTGGATAGTATTTTCCAATAAAAGCATCTTTGCACTTGTCCCATGAATCTATGCTGTTTCTAGGCAAAGACTAAAACCAAATTTTAGCTCCTCCTCTCAAGGAGAAAGGAAAAAGCTTAAGCTTAACAATATCACCGTCTACTTCTCGGTACTTTTGCATATCACAGAGTTCAACAAAGTTGTTCAAGTGTAAAGCAGCATCATCTCCAGCACCGGAGAATTGATCTTTCATAACTAAGTTCAGTAAAGCAGGTTTAATTTCATATGAAGGTGCTGAAGTGGCAGGTGTAGTGATAGGTGTGCTGATAAAGTCATCGTTGTTGTGACTAGTGAAGTCACACAACTTGGTGTTCTCGGTGGAACCCATTGTAGCAAGCAAGCAAGATAACTATTTTTGAGATTTTTGATAAAAGATAATAAAGCAAAACTGAAAGGTAAACTAACAAGACTAAAAGCAAAGGTAAAAGATAGCATGCAACTCCCCTATCTTGAAGAGTGGAGTCCCCGGCAATGGCGCCATAAAAACTCTTGCTAGGCTTCTCGCCCCTCGTTGGTTACCCCAAGTGGAAGGTGTGAGATGTAGTGTTGCGGAAGTTTTTCCCTTGGCAAAGATACCAATGATCGAATCCCCAGAGACTCCTAGGTTCAACAAGAAGGTGTCAACTGCTACGGCGCCAGATATTAGCAATCAACGTGGACCTGCACACAGATACAAATAACTTTGCTCCCAACGAGTACAGAGAGGTTGTCAATCCCTCCGGCCTTGTAGTTCACAAAGGATTAAACGCAAGTGATAGTAGTGATAGATATAATTGCAATAGTAAATAAAAGCGAAAAGTAAATAGCGGATGTGATCAATGATGGTAATATGGACCGGAGTCTCATGATGTTCACTAGTGATGTCTCTCTCCCAAAAGACGATAAAACAGCTATGTGAGGTAAACGAATTACATCTGGGCAATTGACAGGACCATGTGGGCAAACCAATGTTGACTACATTGCAAGAAAGGTTGAGGTTCAAAGCATGGGCGGTACGCCAAAGTAAGTAGACCGAAATCCATCAATATCTACTACTAATCATCCACCTTGAGATATCTATCCAAAACATCTCGCTGGTATTAAGTTGCGAGTCCCACCCATAGTGTAAACTCAATGCAACAGACAACTGCATTAAAAGAACTTTGCGTAAAGTAAACAATCCTTGCACCCGCGGGCACAAGCACCATTGTTTTCCCCCTTGTGGCAACAGCACATCCCCTAGACTCATGTTTCTGTCACTCAAACTAGTCATCGAGGGGCATGGACCCACAATCAAGCATAACGTTCCCTCTTGGAGTCACTACCTATTACTTGGCCAAAGCAATAAATAACAATGGAGAACATGCAAGAATTACTTACGAACATAAATATAAAAGAGGTAGATCAAATATATTACTCAAGCACAATCTGAACATAATCTCATAATCCATCGGATCCCAGCAAACTCATCATAGCAACAGCATAATGATTACATATGTGCCTCGATCATGTAGGGCAGCTCACGAGGACTAATTAGTGAAGCACAAGAACGGGAGGAGAACATCACATAGCTACTGGTCATGGACTCATGGTCCAAGGGAGACTAGTCACGACTCATCCGGGAGGCGTCCATGGTGGTGAAGAAGCTCCCGGTGGTGATCCTCCCCTCCGGCAGGGTGCCGGGAAGAGTTCTCCTGGTGCTCCCGGTCTTGGAAGCGGCGGCGGAGGCGGAATAGAGATGGGATCGCGAAAAGAGTTCCTCTTTCGAGGGTTTCGGGAGACGCTTTAAATATATGCCAAAGGGGGGCATCGGAGGAGCCTCGGGGGGCCCAGGCGCCCCCCCGGCACGGCCCAGGGGGGGCGCGCCGCCAGGGCGCCTGGAGCCATGGTGGCCCCCCCTCCCAGCTGTCCTTCGGGCGCACGGTAGGTTCTGGAACGCTGATTTTTTATGTAATTTTTCTGGATTTTTCCTGGCAGTTCTCGTAACGTGAAAACCTGAAATACAAAAACAGCCGAAAACTGAAACTGGCACTGGGGTGCACTGAGTTAATAGGTTAGTCCAAATATGATCAAAAGTGTATGGAAGTGTATAAATATCATAGCAATATCACCCAAAAGAGGCATGGAGCAAGCAGAAATTATAGATACGTTTTGGACGTATCAGCGGGTTGCGAGGAGCTGGGTTCCTTGGTGGCATCCCGCGGCCTTGTCCTGGGTTCTGCGCATTGGGGCACGGGGCATCAGGCTTCTTTTTGGGGCACACCCTTGAAATGTGTCCTGACTGACCACATCCAAAGCAAGTGACTTGGTTTGGATTGTTGATCTTGTTGCCACCACTGTTATTGGGGTTAAATGCTGGCCTTGGGTTGGCATACTGCTGAGGCTGATAGTTGGTGCGAGGTGCAGGAGCTCTTGGTTGCTGATAGGTTGGCTTGGCCGGGGCTGACTGCCACGGGCGAGGCTTCTGGTTGCTGGAACTTCCCTTGCTGACCATCTTGTGCTTGCGAGTGTCTTCCAGAGCACGCCGCTTGTCTTCAAGCATGAGTGCTTTGTTCACCAGGTCAGGGAAGGTCGGGCAGTCGCACACGACAAGTGAGTACTGCAGGGTCTGATTGAGGCCTTCCATGAAGCGCTCCCTTTTTTCAGCATCAGTGTTGACATCTTCAGGGGCATACCTTGACAGAACACTGAACTTCTGCATGTACTCCTTGACAGTGCCACTTCCTTGCTTTAGGGCTCGGAATTCACGCTTTTTGATAGCCATGATTCCGGAAGGAATGTGGGCCTTGCGGAATTCTGCCTTGAAGTTGTCCCAAGTGATGTCTTGTCCAGCATGCATGACCTTGAATCCATCCCACCAAGCTCTAGCAGTCCCCCCGAGGCAGTGGGCTGCATAAGCCACCTTCTCGTGGTCTTCGGTGCATCCGACTAGTTCCAGCAAGTCCTCAATGGTGCGGACTCAGTCGTCTGCATCCAGGGGTTCAGCAGTCTCGATGAAGGTTGGCGGTGCATGCTTCTTGAACTCTGCCAACGTGGAACGTCCATTGCCATTCCCCGCCGGCTGGCGGTTGTTGGTGACAGCTTGAGCAATTAACTAAAGGGCTATAGTGTTGGCTTGGCGTTCCTCTCGGAAAGCTTCGAGAAGCTGAGCCATGTCCATGTTTGGAGGAGGTGGTGGTGGAGCTTGGTCGTTGGTTTGCTCGTGGCCGGCCTCTGACTGAGCGGATGCTTCGGCTTCAGGCTGCTAGGTAGAGGTACCAGTACGAGTTACAACAGGCATCCTGTTGGAGCGGTAAAAGGTCTCATGACTTGGAAGAGGGAAAGCAAGATAGATGGGTGCCTAGTAAGGGGGGTGGGTGTGACACTAATCAAATCATGCAAGGGCCGAAAGGGCCAAACACATTCATTAAAATCCAAACGGGTGATGCAGTCGTTTACATATTCCCGAAGGAAGAATATGACATACATCCAACAAAAGCAAACACTAGATGGTTTCATATGAACCATACAAGGACTCGACTGCGCATAGGGGTTACACGACCTATCCTACCGTAGAGGTCATGAACTGGCATATCCGAGTAGCGAAAAATGCTTAAGCGACGGAATGCTCGGTCGCGTATTCTGGCTCTTCGGGGTCTTCCTCCTTGTCTTCATCTGTCTGGGCCCCCTTGTCACTTGAGGGTGTGGGGGAGTGGAGGAGTTGGATACGACGGTGCTTTGTCGGTGGTGCAGGGAAAAGCTTGCGATATTCCCTTGCCGTCATCCGGCGTCGTCGAGGTGGTTCTTCATTCTTGGAAGATACATCTCCGGAGGGCCTTCCACCTCGGTATGCGATAGCGGACTGTCCGGAAGGCGCTCCTTCTTTCTTGATCCTATTTGTGTTCTCTTGAGCTCGACGAAGAAGTGCCTTGGTCTTGTGAAGTTCTTCTCGGAGCTTCATTGATTCCGAGGCCAAGTCTTGTGCCAAGCTGTCGGCACATAGACTGAAGTAGGTCTGGAACCGAAGCGAGAGTCCTTCCTTCAGTGGAGGGGCCAGTGCGCTGCTTTCATCTTCACCTTCCTTCCGGTAAGGCAAGAAACGGGTCGTCATCTTGGCTGCCATCTCCGGAAGGAGTTCGGGGAGACGGGTTAGTGCCTTGAGTGCAGCAGCCTCGACAGCGAGAGGTAGTGTTGCCATCTGGGGTCCCTCGAAGAACCAACTTGTGGGAGGATCGTTTGCCTTCACGATCACTTCCACATGGTACTCCACCTCAGTGTCGCTAACCCAATGCTCAAGGTAGGTGAGGATGGGTGCTCGGTGGAACTGGCACTCCTGGAGGCTATCCTCGAGAAGCAAGGGAAACCTAGTGGTCAGGTGCTCTTTAGGTACAGCGGCCATCTACAAAGGTGGAATGGGAGAGGTTAATAAGCTGATGAAAACTCAAAGGTTTAGAAAAGAAGAGAGGTTCAGAAGGTTTTTGAAAAGGGGTCTCATCTAACTAACGCCCATGCTAACTAAGGCTTCCTACAGTCAGGATGGCTCTGATACCAGCTCTGTGGGGACCCCGACTTAAGAGTCGAGATCACCGAATGCACGTGTACAGCGATCCCAGAGATCAATGCTCACTGAACACACAGAAGCTGAATAACAAGAGTCTTACATCCATACATACCGTCTTACACAAATTATGACCATTATGGCCAAGTCTTACATAGATAAAGCCTCACGGGCTGAATAGCAAATAACTCAAATAGCGGAAGTCTTCGATGATAAGTAGAACCCATGCCATCTGCCTTAACCCTACAGGCATTTTGACTGAGATAGCGTCCTAGTTCGCATGTTCGTCTCCATAGAACTCTTCTTCATATTCCTGTTCCTCCATGCCTGGCCAATTAAATAACTAGTGGCAAGCCAATGAGTACTTTGAATGTACTCGCAAGCAACCCATGATTTGGTTCAAAGTAACAATGCAATTTGAATCAACAATGAGCAATCTAGCAACGAGCTAGAATAAATATTCTACCATCAAGTATATGCATCAATAAATCATGTAACCTCGAAGACAGGTTATCGATATCAACATGAACATGATTCAGCTCAGCGAGTCAAGTCACCACCTTGACTCATCATACACACACACAAGGTTTCGCAAACATTGGACATAGCCCAAGAGCGGTTACCCAACTGTCCTTGACCGTTGACACGGCTATTCGAATAGTTTTACACTCTGCAGAGGTTGCGCACTTTACCCACAAGATCCGGGAAGCTTTCATGTCACCCACGATCCCGCAGTACCTCAAGTACTCTGGGGAAGCACCCGGTCATTATCTTTCCTTAGACGACACTAACATAGAGTCCACTCGTTGGTACACGGCCCTCGAGTACAAACAATAGATTACGGGACTTGCCCTAATTTCAATGTCACGCGTACCCGAAGGGACCAACGGTGTGTCCGGTGCCCTGTGAAAACAGTCATGGTCGTCTATCCAAGCATGACCCCGTCCCGGGAAAGACCTCAAGTCTTCCCGTCACTAGTAATGCGCGCACCATGCTAGTATCGGCCTAAGTAATCAATAAAGCCCCGTCCCATAAGGGGTAGAGTGGTTGCACATGTATGGTTGGAATAACGGTCGCAACTTAAACCAATCCGTTTGAAAAACATCACAGACACTTGTCTCGGTACACCACTTCATCATCAAGTGGTTACCCATCTCACCATCTCCCTCGGGCATGAATGGCACCCGACGGGTTTTTTGAAAAGAATGCAACCACGAAGGTATCATGGCACACATGCATCTCTAAGCATCACTACTAGTTATTTGCAATGCATCTAGCACATAGCAAGAACAAGAGTAAAGCATGCATCATGTGGTGGTTCTTAACTAAGCCACCACCGTCATTCTTATCATCATGCATTTGGAAACCAACGGGTTCCGAAGAACACAAGTGTATCATGGTCAAAGGGCTGCTTGCCTGGATTGGCTTGGTCTTCAAAGTCTTCAAATCCTTCTCCACCTTCTTCCTCAGCAACTTCGTCAAATACGGGATCTAATCGTCGCAAAATAACAACGGAAAAATAAGACCACAATGAAAACAGAAAAATCAAAGTGCTCAAAAAAAATGTCAACTTATTTTTGTTAAATACTAGAGGGAAAACTAAGATGGCAAAAATTCTTAGTTGGAGTTTTGGAGTGACAGAATGGAATCTAAGGATTTTTGAACAGGAGTTTTAATGCTCAAATTTGAATTTAAATTTGAACAAAACAGAAAAGTTTCATGGATATGTGTGAAAGTGACACCATTAAATAGGTTGGAATTTTACAAGATTTTAGGAGTTGGAATTAATTCATTTGGACAATTATTTATTTCTGTGAAATTATTTGAAATATCACAGAAAAGAATAAAAGGAAAAGGCCCTGTGCCACTCGGCCAGAACGGCCATAGTGCACGGCCCAGGGCGAACAGCCCAGCCGCACGGGAGCCAGCGCGCGCGCGCCAGGTTTTCAAACCTGACGGGCGAGGCCCGGCGGTCAGTGGCTGCGAGGGGAGAGAGAGAGCGGTGAGGATGACAGGCGGGGCCCGCCTGTCATCTTCAACCTCACGGCCAAAGCGACGGCGAGCTCACCGGCGGCGATTCCGGGCACGGCGGGGCAAACGGAGGGCAGGAACGGGCTCAGCAGTGAGTCATCGTTCCAGTGGTGGTGGTGCGGCCCGCCGGAGAGGCCTGGTTCATCGGCGGCGAGGTGGGACGGCGGAGGAGCGTCGGGAGGTTGCTGGCTAGCTCGCTCCGGGCTGCAATAGGAGTGGAAGAAGGAGGGGAACGAGTCAGTGGGGTACGGCGGCTTCAGATCGACGAAGAATCGGGGTGGAGAGGGGCTGTACTACGAGATCTCCGGTCGCCCGACACGGCGGTGCTCCGGTCGATCCCGAGCACTGAGGCCCTCTGGGGGCGAATGAGTGGTGCTGGAGTGCTACTGGGAGTGTGGTGAGGCCGTTGGTGAAGAGAGGAGGGGCTCGGGGGCCCTATTTATAGGGGAACGGCGAGGCCCCGTGGACCTGTGCGCCGGCGAGCTTCTGCTCGATGCCACAGTGCA
Source organism: Secale cereale (assembly GCA_902687465.1). Taxonomy (NCBI): domain Eukaryota; kingdom Viridiplantae; phylum Streptophyta; class Magnoliopsida; order Poales; family Poaceae; genus Secale; species Secale cereale. Next base: position 659,165,367 of record LR738711.1, read on the forward strand.
CGGGAGGCGATGGGAATGAGTCTGGGGTGCTCGTGGGTGAGGTCCACGCCTAGTAGAGGGGAGAGGAGGAGCGGGGGATGCTCCGGAGGGCTCGCGCGTCTGAGGCCGACGAGTGGAGGTTGCGGGCGGCCAGCGCGCGTGCGAGGGCGTCCACTGGAGGGAAGAGGAGGAGGGGGACAGCGCCGGGGAGGGTTGCAGACGTCGAGGCACATTGGTAGGCGCGACGGAGGAGCACGAGGTGGTCGGGGGCATGCGATTGGGCGAAGCTACAGTGCGGGTGCGCACTGTAGCGCGCTTTGGAGAAAGCTTATCGCATTCCATGGCATGCCATTGGCTCTCTGGGCATGTCCGCCGTGTCTGGGGGTCCAGCACGACGTAAGAAACTCCGGTGTGGCCTTGGATGCTCTGGATGATCAATGAGAGAGGAGTAAAGCTGGTAACTAGGTATAATTTGGCTGTCCAGCAAGGTGAATTGGGGTTTTCACCCCTCAATCATGGAGTTGTGGACATGGGGGAGTTACTGGAGGTAGAAGGTAACTTGGTGAAGCTGTGGTAGAAAGTTGAGGCAAAAGTAAATGGTAAAAGAGGCCAAGATGATGGTTTTGGTAAAATGGCAGAAGGTGTTTGATCAAGTTTTGGTCAAGCAAATGATTTCCGCTAGCCATGACACTTAACATGATTGAATGTTATAAGGAAATAGGGTGTTTCACCAAATTTGGGCTCATTTGAAGAAACTAGCCAATGTAACTTTGGTGAACCCTAGAAAACAACAGAAATGGCTTCATCTTGTTTAAGTCAAGCTAATCATCTCCCCTTGATGCACCACTTGGTGTAGTTTCATCATTTAGGGTTATGATCATGCCCACAAAGTTTGAAGCTCCAGATAAAAAGTTGGTAATGTAAAGTTGTTCAAATTTGAATTTGAACAGAAATGGTTTTGGGGTATTCTGATCAAGTTGCCCTACTCCAAATCTTGTGCCATTTGGTCTAGATGCCTTATTAGGCCATTCTAGCATGTGCACAAAGTTTGAGAGCATTTGGACAAGTTTGGCAATGTAGAGTTGCTCAAACTTCAGATATGGACAGAATGGTTTTGAAGGGTTTTGAGGATGCTATCTTGCTTCCCAAGGCATGGCACTTGGCAAGATCATCAAATATGTCATATAAGACATGATAGAATTTCCCTAGAATTTTTGGAGAATATTTCCTTTGTAAATATTTCAAAAGCTTGAAATATCCAGAAAGGGTTTTGGAGGGATTAGCCCATTATTTTGAACATGACCAAGTGTTGAAACTCTTATATATGGACAATATATGTCCTATGAGTCTCCCTGAATTTTGGCAAATATTTTTGAAATACTTAAATAATTTTTCCCTATTAAAGACCATTTCTGGCCTTAAGAAAAAGCTTTTAAATGAAATAGGAAAATAACTTTTAAAATTATACTTTTGTGGTTTCTGGGAGTCCTATGACTACTAGGTCTCAAATACACTTTTTGAAATAATTTTCTCACCCTAAATCAAGCACTTGCAGTGCAAACCTCAATTCAGGGGTTTTTGGAATACTAAATTTTAAAAATACATTTTGGCCAAATTAAATTTATAAGAAAATACTATACTGCTATATAACACTTGGCATGATCATTGGGCAGAAGTTTTAGGTATGGAGATGAATTCTACAAGAGGTAATAGTTGACTTTAATGAGCACGTGAAGAACACATGAAGAAAAACTCAATTCCAAATAAAAGCCAAATGATGCCAAAAAATTTGCTGGTCCAAATTTTCATGTTTCATTGATGCAAATGATATGTTACAAAATGCAGGGTGTGACAGACCTACCCCCCTTACAAGAATCTCGTCCCCGAGATTCCTAAACTAGGTCTTAAAAGAGATCGGGAAACTCGGATCTAAGATAGTCTGCACGTTCCCAGGTTGCTTCTGCTTCCGTGTGCTTGCTCCACTGGACCTTGAAGTACTTGATGGTGCGGCTTTGTGTCTGCCGTTCTGCTTCATCCAGAATGCGAATGGGCTTCTCGCGGTAGGCCAAATCAGGCTGCAGATCAATGGCTTGGTGATCAACATCCTTGTAGACATTAGGCTTGTCCGGAACTTGGAGACATTTCCGGAGTTGTGACACATGGAATACGTTGTGCACATCGGATAGCTCAGGTGGTAGTTCCAACTGGTAAGCCACTTCTCCTCGTCGGTCGATGATCTTGAAAGGGCCAATAAATCTTGGCGCAAGTTTCCCCTTAACATGTAAACGCTTGGTTCCCTTTAGAGGGGTTACTGGCAGGTACACATGGTCTCCGACACGGAAACTCATGTCCCGACGGCGAGTATCAGCATAGATCTTCTGCCTTGACTTGGCTGCCTTCAAACGCTCTCTGACTAGTTGGAATTGCTCTTCTGCTTCGCAGAGAATATCCGGTCCAAAGACTAGCCCTTCTCCAGTCTCTGACCAGTTGAGGGGTGTGCGACAACTGCGTCCGTACAACACCTCAAATGGTGCCATCTGAAGGCTCGACTGGTAACTGTTGTTATAGGAGAACTCGGCAAAAGGGAGACAATCTTCCCACTTGGCTCCATACACCAATACACAGGCTCGGAGCATGTCTTCGAGAATTTGATTTACTCATTCCGTCTGACCTCCGGTCTGCGAGTGGAAAGCTGTGCTGAAAGATAATTTGGTTCCCAAGGCTTCTTGGAATCTTCTCCAGAACCTTGATGTAAACTGGGTGCCTCGATCTGACACAATTTCTTGTGGAACACCATGGAGGCTCACGATTCGGTTGATATAGAGAGTTGCCAACTGGTTGCTTGAATAGGTAGTCTTGATAGGAATGAAATGGGCCACCTTGGTCAAATGGTCGACTATGACCCAGATAGAGTCGTGTCCTCTATTTGACCTTGGTAATCCAGTGATGAAGTCCATTCCGACTTTATCCCACTTCCACTCGGGAACCTTGAGTGGTTGGAGCAATCCAGCGGGTCGCTGATATTCAGCCTTGACCCTTTGGCAGACATCACACTTTGCAACATAGGTTGCAATCTCTCTTTTCATCCCGTGCCACCAGAATCTTTCCTTCAAGTCTTGATACATCTTGGTTCCTCCAGGGTGGATGGAATACGGAGTGTCGTGGGCTTCTTGCAGGATCAGGTTCTTCAGCTCCATCTTGTTTGGTACGCAGATGCGGCCTTTGTACCAAACAATCCCGTGCTCGTCTTCGGAGAATCCTGGGGCCTTGCCTAGCTTCATCTTCTTCTTGATGCCTCCAATACTTGCATGTCCACCTTGCGCCTTCTTGACTTCGTCCATCAGGGTCGGTTTGACTTCCAAATGATCCAGAAATCCAGGGGTGACCAATTCCAGACTGAATTGTTCGAGTTCCTTAAACAAGGCTGGCTGCCTCTCTTGAATAACTGCATTCAAAGAGCAAGCCTTCCTGCTTAAGGCATCAGCCACCACGTTAGCCTTCCCGGGGTGATATTGAACACTGAGGTCATAGTCTTTGATGAGTTCCAACCATCTTCGCTGCCTCATGTTCAATTCCTTTTGGGTGAAAATATACTTCAGACTTTTGTGGTCTGTGTATATCTCACACCGTTTCCCTAGGAGGTAATGCCGCCATGACTTCAAGGCATGAACCACTACCGCTAACTCAAGATCGTGAGTAGCGTAGTTCTCCTCATGAGGTCGTAGCTGCCTGGAGAGGTAAGCTATGACTCGGCCTTCTTGCATCAGAACGCTTCCCAATCCGGTTCGAGAGGCATCACAATATATCATGAACTCCTTGTGAATATCAGGTGTTGCCAGAACTGGGGCGGTGGTCAACCTCTTCTTGAGCTCTTGGAAGCTCTCTTCGCATTTTGGCGTCCACTCGAACTTCTTGTCCTTATTGAGGAGCTGAGTCATCGGCCGGGCAATGCTAGAGAATCCTTCCACGAATTTGCGGTAATAGCCCGCAAGTCTGAGGAAGCTTCTGACTTCCTTGACGGTCGTTGGAGATTGCCATTGGGTCACAGCTTCGATCTTCGCGGGATCAACTGACAATCCTTCTTCGGTCAAGACATGACCTAAGAATCCAACTTTATGCAGCCAGAACTCACACTTGCTGAATTTGGCGTATAGTTGGTGCTCCCGAAGCTTGTCTAGGACCATCCTCAAATGTTGCTCGTGCTCTTCCTCCGTCTTCGAGAAGACAAGAATGTCATCGATGAAGACAACAATGAACTTGTCCAAATATTCCATGAAGACTTTATTCATGAGATACATGAAGTAAGCTGGGGCATTGGTTAACCCAAAGGACATGACCGTGCACTCATACAGGCCATATCTGGTTACGAATGCCGTCTTCGGAATATCTTGGGGTCTGATCTGTAGTTGGTAGTACCCAGAACTAAGGTCGATCTTGGAGAACACCTTGGCTCTGCTGAGCTGATCAAACAAATCTTCAATCTTGGGAAGTGGATATTTGTTCTTGATTGTAACTTCATTGAGGGAACGATAGTCAATGCATAAGCGGATGGTACCGTCCCTCTTTGCCACAAACAGAACAGGTGATCCCCAAGGGGAGGCACTTGGGCGGATAAATCCCTTTCTCAGCTGCTCTTCCAGTTGCTTCTTCAACTCGGCTAATTCTTCCATCCCCATTCTATAAGGCTTCTTATAGATGGGTCCTGCCCCGAGCACGAGCTCGATGATGAACTCAATGTCACGGTCAGGAGGCATTCCTGGTAGCTCATCCGGAAAGACATCGGGATACTCACACACCACTGGTACTTGCTCCAGCCCAACTTCAGACAGACAGTTGACTTGAGCTGCTTGAGCGGAAGAGGAGTTGGAAGCAAACTTAACTTCGACTACTTGGTCATTGGTCACAGTGACAGTCCGATTGGCACAGTCTAATAAGCCTTGGTGCTTACTGAGCCAATCCATCCCTAGGATCACATCCAAGCCTTGCGATCTTAGGATGATAAGGTCTGCTAGGAAGTCTACACCGTTAATGGTAATACTGACTCCTTTACAGCCTATCTTGGCTCTCATCTCTGCTCCGGGGGTTTGTACCACCATAGGGTTATTCAGGGGTGTAGGGGTCATGCCACTTTTTAATGCAAATCTTTGAGTGACAAATGAATGCGTTGCTCCAGAATCAAACAAGATAGTTGCAGGTGCTGAGTTGACAAGGAACGTACCCAGTACGACGTCCGAGTCTTCCTGGGCTTCTTCAGCAGTGACGTGATTCACACGCCCCTTCCCATGGTTAGGCGGGTTGCGAGGAGCTGGGTTCCTTGGTGGCATCCCGCGGCCTTGTCCTGGGTTCTGCGCATTGGGGCGCGGGGCATCAGGCTTCTTGTTGGGGCACACCCTTGAGATGTGTCCTGACTGACCACATCCAAATCAAGTGACTTGGTTTGGATTGTTGATCTTGTTGCCACCACTGTTATTGGGTTTGAATGCTGGCCTTGGGTTGGCATACTGCTGAGGCTGATAGTTGGTGCGAGGTGCAGGAGCTCTTGGTTGCTGATAGGTTGGCTTGGCCGGGGCTGACTGCCACGGGCGAGGCTTCTGGTTGCTGGAACTTCCCTTGCTGACCATCTTGCGCTTGCGAGTGTCTTCCAGAGCACGCCGCTTGTCTTCAAGCATGAGTGCTTTGTTCACCAGGTCAGGGAAGGTCGGGCAGTCGCACACGACAAGAGAGTACTGCAGGGTCTGATTGAGGCCTTCCATGAAGCGCTCCCTTTTTGCAGCATCAGTGCTGACATCTTCAGGGGCATACCTTGACAGAACACTGAACTTCTACATGTACTCCTTTACAGTGCCACTTAGTTGCTTTAGGGCTTGGAATTCACGCTTTTTGATAGCCATGATTCCGGAAGGAATGTGGGCCTTGCGGAATTCTGCCTTGAAGTTGTCCCAAGTGATGTCTTGTCCAGCATGCATGACCTTGAATCCATCCCACCAAGCTCTAGCAGTCCCCCCGAGGCAGTGGGCTGCATAAGCCACCTTCTCGCGGTCTTCGGTGCATCCGACTAGTTCCAGCAAGTCCTCAAGGGTGCAGACCCAGTCGTCTGCATCTAGGGGTTCAGCAGTCTCGATGAAGGTTGGCGGTGCATGCTTCTTGAACTCTGCCAATGTGGAACGTCCATTGCCATTCCCCGCCGGCTGGCGGTTGTTGGTGACAGCTTGAGCAATCAACTGAAGGGCTGTAGTGTTGGCTTGGCGTTCCTCTCGGAAACCTTCGAGAAGCTGAGCCATGTCCATGTTTGGATGAGGTGGTGGTGGAGCTTGGTCGTTGGTTTGGTCGTGGCCGGCCTCTGACTGAGCGGATGCTCCGGCTTCAGGCTGCTAGGTAGAGGTACCAGTACGAGTTACAACAGGCATCCTGTTGGAGCGGTAAAAGGTCTCATGACTTGGAAGAGGGAAAGCAAGATAGATGGGTGCCTAGTAAGGGGGGTGGGTGTGACACTAATCAAATCATGCAAGGGCCGAAAGGGCCAAACACATTCATTAAAATCCAAACGGGTGATGCAGTCGTTTACATATTCCCGAAGGAAGAATACGACATACATCCAACAAAAGCAAACACTAGATGGTTTCATATGAACCATACAAGGACTCGACTGCGCATAGGGGTTACACGACCTATCCTACCGTAGAGGTCATGAACTGGCATATCCGAGTAGCGAAAAATGCTTAAGCGACGGAATGCTCGGTCGCGTATTCTGGCTCTTCGGGGTCTTCCTCCTTGTCTTCATCTGTCTGGGCCCCCTTGTCACTTGAGGGTGCGGGGGAGTGGAGGAGTTGGATACGACGGTGCTTTGTTGGTGGTGCAGGGAAAAGCTTGCGATATTCCCTTGCCGTCATCCGGCGTCGCCGAGGTGGTTCTTCATTCTTGGAAGATACATCTCCGGAGGGCCTTCCGCCTCGGTATGCGATAGCGGACTGTCCGGAAGGCGCTCCTTCTTTCTTGATCCTATTTGTGTTCTCTTGAGCTCGACGAAGAAGTGCCTTGGTCTTGTGAAGTTCTTCTCGGAGCTTCATTGATTCCGAGGCCAAGTCTTGTGCCAAGCTGTCGGCACATAGACTGAAGTAGGTCTGGAACCGAAGTGAGAGTCCTTCCTTCAGTGGAGGGGCCAGTGCGCTGCTTTCATCTTCACCTTCCTTCCGGTAAGGCAAGAAACGGGTCGTCATCTTGGCTGCCATCTCCGGAAGGAGTTCGGGGAGACGGGTTAGTGCCTTGAGTGCAGCAGCCTCGACAGCGAGAGGTAGTGTTGCCATCTGGGGTCCCTCGAAGAACCAACTTGTGGGAGGATCGTTTGCCTTCACGATCACTTCCACATGGTACTCCACCTCAGTGTCGCTAACCCAATGCTCAAGGTAGGTGAGGATGGGTGCTCGGTGGAACTGGCACTCCTGGAGGCTATCCTCGAGAAGCAAGGGAAACCCAGTGGTCAGGTGCTCTTCAGGTACAGCGGCCATCTACAAAGGTGGAATGGGAGAGGTTAATAAGCTGATGAAAACTCAGGTTGGTAAGGTTTAGAAAAGAAGAGACGTTCAGAAGGTTTTTGAAAAGGGGTCTCATCTAACTAACGCCCATGCTAACTAAGGCTTCCTACAGTCAGGATGGCTCTGATACCAGCTCTGTGGGGACCCCGACTTAAGAGTCGAGATCACCGAATGCACGTGTACAGTGATCCCAGAGATCAATGCTCACTGAACACACAGAAGCTGAATAACAAGAGTCTTACATCCATACATACCGTCTTACACAAATTATGACCATTATGGCCAAGTCTTACATAGATAAAGCCTCACGGGCTGAATAGCAAATAACTCAAATAGCGGAAGTCTTCGATGATAAGTAGAACCCATGCCATCTGCCTTAAACCTACAGGCATTTTGACTGAGATAGCGTCCTAGTTCGCATGTTCATCTCCATAGAACTCTTCTTCATATTCCTGTTCCTCCATGCCTGGCCAATTAAATAACCAGTGGCAAGCCAATGAGTACTTTGAATGTACTCGCAAGCAACCCATGATTTGGTTCAAATTAACAATGCAATTTGAATCAATAATGAGCAGTCTAGCAACGAGCTAGAATAAATATTCTACCATCAAGTATATGCATCAATAAATCATGTAACCTCGAAGACAGGTTATCGATATCAACATGAACATGATTCAGCCCAGCGAGTCAAGTCACCACCTTGACTCATCATACACACACACAAGGTTTCGCAAACATTGGACGTAGCCCAAGAGCGGTTGCCAAACTGTCCTTGACCGTTGACACGGCTATTCGAATACTTTTACACTCTGCAGAGGTTGCGCACTTTACCCACAAGATCCGGGAAGCTTTCGTGTCACCCACGATCCCGTAGTACCTCAAGTACTCGGGGGAAGCACCCGGTCATTATCTTTCCTTAGACGACACTAACATAGAGTCCACTCGTTGGTACATGGCCCTTGAGTACAAACAATAGATTACGGGACTTGCCCTAATTTCAATGTCACGCGTACCCGAAGGGACCAACGGTGTGTCCGGTGCCCTGTGAAAACAGTCATGGTCGTCTATCCAAGCACGACCCCGTCCCGAGAAAGACCTCAAGTCTTCCCATCACTAGTAATGCGGGCACCATGCTAGTATCGGCCTAAGTAATCAATAAAGCCCCGTCCCATAAGGGGTAGAGTGGTTGCACATGTATGGTTGGAATAACGGTCGCAACTTAAACCAATCCGTTTGAAAAACATCACAGACACTTGTCTCGGTACACCACTTCGTCATCAAGTGGTTACCCATCTCACCATCTCCCTCGGGCATGAATGGCACCCGACGGGGTTTTCGAAAAGAATGGAACCACGAAGGTATCATGGCACACATGCATCTTTGAGCATCACTACTAGTTATTTGCAATGCATCTAGCACATAGCAAGAACAAGAGTAAAGCATGCATCATGTGGTGGTTCTTAACTAAGCCACCACCGTCATTCTTATCATCATGCATTTGGAAACCAACGGGTTCCGAAGAACACAAGTGTATCATGGTCAAAGGGCTGCTTGCCTGGATTGGCTTGGTCTTCAAAGTCTTCAAATCCTTCTCCACCTTCTTCCTCAGCAACTTCGTCAAATACGGGATCTAATCGTCGCAAAATAACAACGGAAAAATAAGACCACAATGAAAACAGAAAAATCAAAGTGCTCAAAAAATGTCAACTTATTTTTGTTAAATACTAGAGGGAAAACTAAGATGGCAAAAATTCTTAGTTGGAGTTTTGGAGTGACAGAATGGAATCTAAGGATTTTTGAACAGGAGTTTTAATGCTCAAATTTGAATTTAAATTTGAACAGAACAGAAAAGTTTCATGGATATGTGTGAAAGTGACACCATTAAATAGGTTGGAATTTTACAAGATTTTAGGAGTTGCAATTAATTCATTTGGACAATTATTTATTTATGTGAAATTATTTGAAATATCACAAAAAATAATAAAAGGAAAAGGCCCTGTCCCACTCGGCCAGAACGGCCATAGTGCACGGCCCAGGGCGAACAGCCCAGCCGCACGGGAGCCAGCGCGCGCCAGGTTTTCAAACCTGACGGGCGGGTCCCGGCGGTCAATGGCTGTGAGGGGAGAGAGAGAGCGGTGACGATGACAGGCGGGGCCCGCATGTCATCTTCAACCTCACGGCCAAAGCGACGGCGAGCTCACCGGCGGCGATTCCGGGCACGGCGGGGCAAACGGAGGGCAGGAACGGGCTCAGCAGTGAGTCGCCGTTCCAGTGGTGGTGGTGCGGCCCGCCGGAGAGGCCTGGTTCATCGGCGGCGAGGTGGGACGGCGGAGGAGCGTCGGGAGGTTGCTGGCTAGCTCGCTCCGGGCTGCAATAGGAGTGGAAGAAGGAGGGGAACGAGTCAATGGGGTACGGCGGCTTCAGATCGAGCAAGAATCAGGGCGGAGAGGGGCTGTACTGCGAGATCTCCGGTCGCCCGACGCGGCGGAGCTCCGGTCGATCCCGAGCACTAAGGCCCTCTGGGGGCGAATGAGTGGTGCTGGAGTGCTACTGGGAGTGTGGTGAGGCCGTTGGTGAAGAGAGGAGGGGCTCGGGGGCCCTATTTATAGGGGAACGGCGAGGCCCCGTGGACCTGTGCGCCGGCGAGCTTCTGCTCGACGCCACAGTGCACGGGAGGCGATGGGAATGAGTCTAGGGTGCTCGTGGGTGAGGTCCACGCCTAGTAGAGGGGAGAGGAGGAGAGGGGATGCTCCGGAGGGCTCGCGCGTCTGAGGCCGACGAGTGGAGGTTGCGGGCGGCCAGCGCGCGTGCGAGGGCGGCCACTGGAGGGAAGAGGAGGAGGGGACAGCATCGGGGAGGGTCGCAGACATCGAGGCGCATCAGTAGGCGCGAGGGAGGAGCACGAGGTGGTCGGGGGCATGCGATTGGGCGAAGCTACAGTGCGGGTGCGCACTGTAGCACGCTCTGGAGCGAGCTTATCGCATGCCATGGCATGCCATTGGCTCTCTGGGCGTGTCCGCCGTGTCTGGGGGGTCCAGCACGACGTAAGAAACTCCGGTGTGGCCTTGGATGCTCTGGATGATCAATGAGAGAGGAGTGAAGTTGGTAACTAGGTATAATTTGGCTGTCCAGCAAGGTGAATTGGGGTTTTCACCCCTCAATCATGGAGCTGTGGACATGGGGGAGTTACTGGAGGTAGAAGGTAACTTGGTGAAGCTGTGGTAGAAAGTTGAGGCAAAAGTAAATGGTAAAAGAGGCCAAGATGATGGTTTTGGTAAAATGGCGGAAGGTGTTTGATCAAGTTTTGGTCAAGCAAATGATTTCCACTAGCCATGACACTTAACATGATTGAATGGTATAAGGAAATAGGGTGTTTCACCAAATTTGGGCTCATTTGAAGAAACTAGCCAATGTAACTTTGGTGAACCCTAGAAAACAACAGAAATGGCTTCATCTTGTTTAAGTCAAGCTAATCATCTCCCCTTGATGCACCACTTGGTGTAGTTTCATCATTTGGGGTTATGATCATGCCCACAAAGTTTGAAGCTCCAGATAAAAAGTTGGTAATGTAAAGTTGTTCAAATTTGAATTTGAACAGAAATGGTTTTGGGGTATTCTGATCAAGTTGCCCTACTCCAAATCTTGTGCCATTTGGTCTAGATGCCTTATTAGGCCATTCTAGCATGTGCACAAAGTTTGAGAGCATTTGGACAAGTTTGGCAATGTAGAGTTGCTCAAACTTCAGATATGGGCAGAATGGTTTTGAAGGGTTTTGAGGATGCTATCTTGCTTCCCAAGGCATGGCACTTGGCAAGATCATCAAATATGTCATATAAGACATGATAGAATTTCCCTAGAATTTTTGGAGAATATTTCCTTTGTAAATATTTCAAAAGCTTGAAATATCCAGAAAGGGTTTTGGAGGGATTAGCCCATTATTTTGAACATGACCAAGTGTTGAAACTCTTATATATGGACAATATATGTCCTATGAGTCTCCCTGAATTTTGGCAAATATTTTTGAAATACTTAAATAAATTTTCCCTATTAAAGACCATTTCTGGCCTTAAGAAAAAGCTTTTAAATAAAATAGGAAAATAACTTTTAAAATTATACTTTTGTGGTTTCTGGTAGTCCTATGACTACTTGGTCTCAAATACACTTTTTGAAATAATTTTCTCACCCTAAATCAAGCACTTGCAGTGCAAACCTCAATTCAGGGGTTTTTGGAATACTAAATTTTAAAAATACATTTTGGCCAAATTAAATTTATAAGAAAATACTATACTGCTATATAACACTTGGCATGATCATTGGGCAGAAGTTTTAGGTATGGAGATGAATTCTACAAGAGGTAATAGTTGACTTTAGTGAGCACGTGAAGAACACATGAAGAAAAACTCAATTCCAAATAAAAGCCAAATGATGCCAAAAAAAATTGCTGGTCCAAATTTTCATGTTTCATTGATGCAAATGATATGTTACAAAATGCAGGGTGTGACAGCCTCCCACTTATGATTAACCTCTAATGCAAGCATCCGCAACTACAAAAGAAGTATTAAGGTAAACCTAACCATGGCCTGAAACATATGGATCCAAATCAGCCCTTACGAAGCAACGCATAAACTAGGGTTTAAGCTTCTGTCACTCTAGCAACCCATCATCTACTTATTACTTCCCAATGCCTTCCTCTAGGCCCAAATAATGGTGAAGTGTCATGTAGTCGACGTTCACATGACACCACTAGAGGAGAGACAACATACATCTCATCAAAATATCGAACGAAGACCAAATTCACATGATTACTAATAGCAAGACTTCTCCCATGTCCTCAGGAACAAAAGTAACTACTCACAAGACATAATGTTGTTCATGATCAGAGGGGTATTAATATGCATAACGGATCTGAACATATGATCTTCCACCAAATAAACCAACTAGCATCAACTACAAGGAGTAATCAACACTACTAGACCCCCACAGGTATCAATCTGAGGTTTGGGTACAAAGATTGGATACAAGAGATGAACTAGGGTTTGAGAGGAGATGGTGCTGGTGAAGATGTTGATGAAGATAGCCCTCCCCAAGATGGGAGAGTTGTTGGTGATGATGGCGGTGATGATTTCCCCCTCCCGGAGGGAAGTATCTCCTCCCGGAGGGAAGTATCTCCGGCAGAACAGCTCTGTCGGAGCCCTAGATTGGTTTTTGCCTCGGTTCTACCTCGAGACGGCGGCGTCTGGTCCTGAAAGCCTCCTTTTGATTTTTTCCAGGTCAAAACACTTCATATAGGAGAAGATGGGCACCGGGGGCCTACCGGCTGGCCCACGAGGCAGGGGGCGCGCCCTGGGAAGGGGGCGCGCCCCCCACCCTCGAAGATAGCCGGTGGCCCCTCTCGTGGGTTTCTTTCGCCAGATATTTTTTATATTTTCCAAAACGATGTTCTGTGGAGTTTCAGGGCTTTTGGAGTTGTGCAGAATAGGTTTCGAGAGTTTGCTCCTTTCCCAGCCCAGAATTCCAGCTGCCGACATTCTCCCTCTTCTTGTAAACCTTGCAAAATAAGAGAGAAAAGGCATAAGTATTGTGACAAAACATGTATGAACAGCCCATAATGCAATAAATATCAACTTATAAGCATGATGCAAAATGGACGTATCAACTCCCCCAAGCTTAGACCTCGCTTGTCCTCAAGCGAAAGCCGATATCGGAAAATATGTCCACATGTTTAGAGATAGAGGTGTCGATAAAAACAAAATACGGACATGAGGGCATCATGATCATTCTCATAGCAGCAACTTATATAAATATATTCATATGATTCTTATGCTAAAGTAACAATTCATCCACAATATCAAGTATGCGTCATAAACTTCATTGGAAACTAGCAAACTTTGGTCTCGGTCATTGAAGCAATTGCAATTTATCGTAACATCGGAAAGAGTCAATATAAGAGCTTTTCAGCAAGCCTACATACTCAACTATCATATAGCCTTCCACAATTGCTCACACTCACGCAATACTTATGTTTATGGAGTTTAATGGACACAGAGAAAGATAGGGGCTTATAGTGTTGCCTCCCAACCTTTTACCTCAAGGGTAATGTCAACAATAATAGATCATGAAAACTTACATCCAAGTGGGTATATATGTCAGGATCTTTCCAACACAATGTGTTTGCCAAAGGATAAAATGTAAAAAGGAAAGGTGGGTTTCACCTTGACACTTATAAGACAAGAATAAAAGATAGGCCCTTCGCAGAGGGAAGCAGAGGTTGTCATGTGTTTTTATGGTTGGATGCATAAAGTCTTAGCATAGAAGAACTTCGCTTTATATTGCCACTTGTGATAAGGACCTTTATTATGCAGTCCGTCGCTTTTATTACTTCCATATCACAAGATTGTATAAAGCTAATTTCTCCCACACTAATAAATCATACATATTTTAGCGGGTTTGCAACATGACAACTTACTTGGAAGGATCTTTCTCAATCCATAGGTAGGTATGGTGGACTCTCATGGCAAAACTGGGTTTAAGGATATATGGAAGCACAAGTAGTATCTCTACTTAGTGCGAGGAGTTTTGGCTAGCATGAGGGGGAAAGGCAAGCTCAACATGTTGGATGATCCATGACAATATACTTTATTTCGGATATAAGAAAACATATTCCATTATGTTGTCTTCCTTGTCCAACATCAACTCTTTAGCATGTCATATTTTAATGAGTGCTCACAATCATAAAAGATGTCCAAGATAGTGTATTTGTATGTTAAGCCTCTCTTCTTTTATTACTTCATATTAATTGCAACGATGACCAAAGCTATGTTTGTCACCTCCCAACAACTTTTATTTATCATACTCTTGTATGTGAAGTCATTACTTCCCATAAGATCGATATGATCTCTTTGATACTCTTTATGTTTTCTTTCTTTTTATCATGACCCAAGTGAGGAAATCAAGCCCTTGACTCAACACTAATATTTATTATATAGCTCACGGACTCGATTACAAAGGGTAAAGCTCACAAAGCAAAAGCTCACAACTAGATCATGCTAATTTTATTCTAATAGATCAAGATACTACCAAAAGGATTGAACTAAGTAAAACGGTAAAGATAGGAGTGATGGTGATACGATATCGGGGTCACTCCCCAAAGCTTGGCAGTTGCCAAGGGGAGTGCCCATACCCATATGATTATGTCTCCTTCTTCGGGGGCGGTGACGATGACTTCTTCCTCAGCTTACGCTTAAGGGCAGAATTTTGCTCCTTTAGGTCATTAATCTCTTGCTCAAGATTTAATATCTTCTTGCATAGTGCCTGCTTGTTCTCCTGCAAGAGGTTAAAAGGGATAAATTCGATCTTAGGTTTCTTTACTCTGTCGGGGAGGCTTGACTTTTTGAACTCCACATGCATGTCCCCTGGTTGAGGCAGTGGAACTTCGTCTTCATCAGAGCTAGTCCAATCCTTCCCCTTGGGATCATGGTCCTCTTCTTCCTCCGTGGTCCAGCCATAATGTTCCCGGTCCCCATAGACCTTAGGGTCAGTAAGGGAATCAGCCACATAGCTTTCTCCTTCCGAATCCTGGGACGACATGTTGCTCTTATCTGCAACACGAACAGCTCAGAACAAAAACAAAGGATTTCTGTGTGATACAGAGGTCAAAACCTTCGGGAGTATATATAATGATTTTTTACCGACCAAAAGGAGTAACCCACAAGAAAACGGAGTCCAGCGGACACACGGGGTGTCCTCGAGGCAGGGGGCGCGCCCTGGGAAGGGGGGCGCGCCCTCCACCCTCGAGGACGCCTCGTGTCTCTTCCGGACTGCGGTTTATTTTTCTATTTTTCTAAATATTCCAAAATAGAGAAAAATTGCCTTTAGAACTGTTTTGGAGTCGGTTTACTTACCGTATCACATACCTCTTCCTTTTCGGAGGCTGAATCGTTCTGGAAAGTGTCTCTTATGTATTCCTCTGGGGTTATGGTTTCAATAACATTAGTTTCAACATTTATAGGGTTACCTGAGATATAATGTTTGATCCTTTGACCATTCACCACCTTCGGATTTGTGCCTTCGAAGTTGTTGATTTTTATGGCACCGGAACGATAGACCTCCTCGATAATGTAAGGTCCTGCCCACTTGGAGAGAAGTTTTCCTGAAAAAAATCTTAAACGGGAGTTGAATAGCAAGACATAATCACCTACGTTAAACTCACGCTTTTGTATTCTTTTGTCATGCCATCTTTTAACTTTTTCTTTAAACAGTTTGGCATTCTCATAGGCCTGGGTTCTCCACTCATCGAGACAGCTAATGTCAAATAGCCTCTTCTCACTGGCAAGTTTGAAATCGTAGTTGAGCTCTTTAATAGCCCAATATGCCTTATGTTCTAGCTCAAGAGGCGAGTGACATGCTTTTCCATATACCATCTTATATGGAGACATACCCATAGGATTTTTGTATGCAGTTCTATAGGCCCATAATGCATCAAGTTTATTGGACCAATTATTTCTAGACCTATTAACTATCTTTTGCAAGATTAATTTAAACTCCCTATTACTTAACTCTACTTGACCACTAGTCTGTGGGTGATAAGGGGATGCAATTCTATGGTTGACATCATACTTAGCAAGCATCTTACGGAAAGCACCATGAATAAAGTGTGAACCACCATCAGTCATTAGATATCTAGGGACTCCAAACCTCAGAAATATAACTTCTTTAAGCATCTTAATTGAAGTGTTATGATCAGTACTACTAGTTGGAATAGCTTCTACCCACTTAGTAACGTAATCAACAGCAACTAAAATGTGTGTGTAACCATTGGAGGCAGGAAGCGATCCCATATAATCAAAGCCCCAAACAACAAATGGTTCAATAAAAAGTGAATAATTCATAGGCATTTCTTGACGTCTACTAATATTACCTATTCTTTGACATTCATCACAAGATAACTTACGGGCATCCTTGAAGAGAGTAGGCCAATAAAAACCGGATTGCAATACCTTGTGTGCAGTTCTATCTCCCGCATGGTGTCCTCCATAAGCTTCGGAGTGGCACTTGCATAGGATCTGTTCCTGTTCATGCTCAAGTACACAACGTCTAATAATACCATTCACTCCTTCTTTATAAAGATGTGGGTCATCCCAAAAGTAATGCCTCAAATCATAGAAGACCTTTTTCTTTTGCTGATATGTGAAGCTAGGTGGTATAAACTTAGCAACAATGTAATTAGCATAATCACCATACCATGGAGCAGTATGAGAAGTATTTATGACAAATAATTGTTCATTAGGAAAGCTATCATCAATAGGTTGTGGGTCATCAAGTATATTCTCTAAACTAGACAAATTATCTGCTACGGGGTTCTCAGCTCCCTTTCTATCAATAATATGCAAGTCAAATTCTTGTAGCAAAAGAACCCATCTAATAAGTCTAGGCTTAGCATCTTTCCTTTCTATAATGTATTTGATAGCAGCATGATCAGTGTGAATAGTTACCTTAGAATCAACAATATAGGGTCTAAACTTATCACAAGCAAACACAACTGCTAAAAATTCTTTCTCAGTGGTAGCATAATTTCTTTGGGCATTATCTAGAGTTTTACTAGCATACTGGATAACATTCAATTTCTTATCAACTCTTTGCCCTAAAACAGCTCCGACAGCATCTCTACTCCTAATGGAGCAGTTGGTAGTCTTTGTTCCAGGGGTTTTTTCGTCCCACCTCGTCTAGTTTTTTTTCAACCAGTTTTTTTCGTCACACCATCCCCACCCCCACCCCACCCCACTCACCGCATGCAGTGAGGTTCCGTTTCCCCCCTTACGTCCCCGCTTCGTCAAGCCTCTCGTACGACCACCTATCCCCTATGCCGATTTTCTTTTCCCCCTCCACCGGTTTTCCCCCTTCCGTTTTTTCCTACTCTTGCCGCAGAAACCGGCTCTGTACTTGCTATAATTCATGCATGACAATTAATTCTTTCCAAACGCAATAATGCATGACAATCAATTATTTCCAAACGCAATCAATTAACTTAAGGTAACCAGACACAATCAATTCATTCATGACGGTCATCAATCTCCTTTCCTCTTTCGGTCAAATGGTGATCAATCTCTCCTTCCTTCTCTCCTTCTTTCAATCTTCTTCCTTCTATCACCATGGATTACCTGTACTTGCTATAATTCATGCATAACAATCAATTGTTTCCAAACGCAATAATGCATGACAATCAATTATTTTCCAACGCAATCAATTAACTTAAGGTAACCAGACACAATCAATTCATTCATGACGGTCATCAATCTCCTTTCCTCTCTCGGTCAAACGGTGATCAATCTCTCCTTCCTTCTCTCCTTCTTTCAATCTTCTTCCTTCTATCACCATGGATTACTTGGTGCCAAAGAATATACGATAGAGAAAATGTGTGCTTCATTCAAACCATGATAATGTTCTTACAATCAGCTATATTTTTAATTTTGGAAAGAGAGACAGCCTCTCCGAATTTCATTTAACTGAAACCATAATATCTTATCAGATTGTAGACTTTGCAGAATATAAAATGAGGGCTATGATCGAGCCAACTGTTTCTGCGCCACTCACGCACAGTCATGAGTATCAATATTTGCTCTCCTGGTAGCAAAACGAATATCAAAAGACTCAAAAAATGGACTGCTTTGTGATTCCGTCTTATCCGCCATAGACTCGCCAAATTTGTCGCTGGATGGGATGTTTCCATTGAGATTAGAGTATACGATACAATAAAATGGAGCGATATCTCGGGCGATTTTCTTGCTCCCGATATTTTTGCATGCGATAATGGTGCTAGCCAATCTGTTAACAAATCAGAAGGAAACAATCACGTGTATGTAGGGAAGATAATCGTGGAGATTGCATGGCAGTTAAGGTCGTGCGTCACATGCAGGAAGGATTTCCTGAGTTCAGCGGAAGAGAAGGAAATAAATCTCTAGGCCTCTCTCCCGAACCCATTGACGGCCCTGCATATATCTCTTTCTTCTCTCTCTCTCTCTCTCTCTCTGGCCGATCCTTTGTGGGCACGTTCATCAGGTGTGGAAGAGAAGCTGTGGACGGCGGCGACCAGACGGCAGCCGGGACGGGTTCACTGGTGTAAAGCACCTCAAGACCGTCCTCTCGGTGACGCTGCGCCACGACCGCCGTTGCCTCTGCGCTCCGCTCGTCACGTCCGTTGCACCCGACGAGGTGAGCTCCTTGCATTCACGTATTAGCAACCGACGGATCAGCTTCTACATACGCTTATGTGTGGTAATCGTTGCATGTGTTCCGCTGTCGACTAATGTCTATGTTGTTTCAGATGGATCTGAATGAGATAAGTGAAAATGCATGTGCTATTAATTTTGCTGAAATGAAGGAATACATCATGTGCTTCCCTAGCAAAACCAAGTTAGTGAAATTCCCATAAGCCTTGAGAGTCATCCCTGCATCGTTGAAAAGGTGCTGAAGTATCTACAACATGACATGGTTAGACTAATTTTCTACCTATGGTTCTATCATTTATTATGAATTTGTTTACCTAGCTGGGGCAACGACTTACATAGTTTGTGTCAGTTCTACATTCCAGTCAATATGGACCAAGAGCATTGGTATCTATCTGTGGTCAATATCAAACAACGCGAGATATAGGTACTCGATTCTTTTGGTTCTCGAATGGACCGAGCTGACCTACAATTTACGGTAAGAGTTTACTATATCTGTACTTGGAATTCATGCATTTAGTTTCACCTGTATTATCATATTCTTTTTTCTATTTAACAGCTTCAGGGGCTTGAGGCGCATCTAAAGATTGCTTCTAAGATGAATGAGCTTAACCTAGGTTCTTGGCCAGATATTTACGCATGACTAGATGGACAAGAAAGGAGTATATTCAAGATCCAATTCTCCCGGTGAGTTCTCTACATTCACCACTCATGTATCCTTTTAGATGTGAGCCCTTGCTTGACAGTGTAATGCACGTGCAGGATGATTATGACCTATGGAATCAGGTGTTGGTACACTTGCTGTCGTACAAGGACATTGAATGCGTAGAAAACATTCCACAAGTCGTGCGTGATTTGGTGAAGAGAATTGGGATAATTTTTTAGTCGAAGAATCATATGTATTAGTTTTACTACAACATTGTAAAACATCTTTGTTTACTCTATATCAATACATTATTACAGTTTTTATTCTTTTAATTTGAACATGATGAATGCTATTTTTTCCAAGCTTACTTCAAATATTTCATGTGAAGTGGATAGTTGTATGTTAAATGAAAAGAAATGTGTGATCTTCCTAAGTTCAATTCAATACAGATGCACGCTACTTAAATTTTGTAATCCAATTAAATGGAGAAGCCTATGATTTGAACATGTATTATTGCCCGTGGCAACGCACGGGCATTTTACTATATCAATATGATCTCACACCCCTTTGATTAGGATCGCACATATGACTGACAGGTTAAGATTTATTTTCTCGACTCCTGAATCGACCTAATTTTTATTATTGCAAAATTTCAGTCACTTCTAGGATGACACTTAACTTATTCACCGGAGTAATTCCATGGATTATATATTTCTATTGAGAGTCCATTGCCAGCCTTTAATTCCACTGACACGGTTCAGGGAATAACAGCGTGAGAAAAACTAAGTGCAACCATACAATACAAAATTGTACAGATGGGAGATGCTCCCTCAATTCATCCTTACTGTTTACTATGATAATTCAGCTATACACTTTGGTTTTTCTGAAATGAGTCTAGCATATTCATGCATGGGTATAGACCCACCATTCATTCTATTATTCTACTTATATGTAATGGATATTTTGAAACTATACAATATACTCAACTACAGTAAATTATATTATTTTCAATTCCAGTTTGCCATTTCATTACCAATGTTCATATTCCTACAAAAGGAAAAAATAAATCTCACTCAAATATTTTGCAACCAATTCCCGTAGCAACACGCGGGGTATCATCTAGTAATCACTAGCATCACACATAATCTCAAAGGGTAAATTCCAGTCAGGAGGCTGGACAATAGGTGCAGAGATCAATGCTTTCTTAAGTATTTCAAATGCTTCTAGACAATCATCATCAAAGACAAAAGGAATATCTTTTTGTAAGAGATTAGTCAGAGGCCTGGAGATTTTGGAGAAGTCCTTAATGAACCTCCTATAAAACCCGGCATGACCAAGGAAGCTTCGTATACCTTTGATATCCTTAGGGCATGGCATCTTTTCAATAGCATCAACTTTAGCTTTGTCAACTTCAATACCTCTTTCAGAAATTTTATGTCCCAAGACAATGCCTTCATTAACCATAAAGTGGCACTTCTCCCAATTCAAGACCAGATTAGTGTCTTCACATCTCTGCAAAACTCGATCAAGGTTGCTTAAGCAATAATCAAAAGAAGTTCCGTAAACGGAGAAATCATCCATGAAAACCTCAACAATCTTTTCACAAAAATCGGAGAATATAGCCATCATGCATCTTTGAAAGGTAGCAGGTGCATTACATAAACCAAAAGGCATACGTCTATAAGCAAAGGTACCGAAAGGACAAGTAAAGTGGTCTTCTCTTGATCCCCTTTTGACACAGGTATTTGAGAGAAACCAGAATAACCATCTAGAAAGCAGAAATGAGTATGTTTGGATAACGTTTCTAGCATTTGATCAATAAATGGCAAGGGGTAATGACCTTTCTTAGTAGCTTTATTTAACTTATGGAAATCAATTGCCATCCTATAACCTGTAACTATTCTTTTCCGGATCAATTCATCTTTTCATTAGGAACGACAGTCATACCTCCTTTCTTTGGGACACAATGGACATGACTTACCCACTGGCTGTCAGCAACTGGATAGATAATACCTGCTTCTAGGAGCTTTAGTATTTCCTTCCTTACCACTTCTTTCATCTTAGGATTTAACCGTCGCTGATGATCAATAACTGGTTTAGCATTTTCTTCCAATTTTATCTTGTGTTGGCATATAGTGGTACTAATGCCCTTAAGATCATCCAGAGTATATCCAATAGCAGCTCGGTGCTTCTTCAGAGTTTTCAATAATTTTTCTTCTTCCTGCTATGAAAGGTTAGCACTAATAATAACAAGATATATCTTCTTTTCATCAAGATAAACATACTTAAGATTATCAGGCAAAGGTGTAAGTTCAAACACGGGATCACCCTTGGGTGGAGGGGGATCCCCTAGGATTTCAACAGGCAAGTTGTTTTTCAATACGGGTCCCTGTTTAAAGAATATTTCATCTATTTCCCTTCTCTCATTCATATGCATATCATTTTCATGATCGAGCAAGTATTATTCTAAAGGGTCATTAGGAGGCACGGCAATAGAAGCAAGACCAATAATTTCATCTTTACTGTGTAGTGCCTTTTCAAGGGGTTGTCTATGGAATTTAGCAAAGTTAAATCATGAGACATATCCCCTAATCCAACAGTAACAATATCTTTCACGCAGTCTATCTTGGCATTAACGGTATTCAAGAAGGGTCTACCAAATATAATGGGACAGAATGCATCTTGTGGGGAACTAAGAACAAGAAAATCAGCAGGGTATTTAACCTTCCCACACAAGACTTCAATATCTCTAACAATCCCAACTAGTGAAATAGTATCTCTATTAGCAAGCTTAATAGTAACATTAATCCCTTCTAACTCAACAGGTGCAATATCATGCATAATTTCGCTATACAAATCAAGAGGGATAATACTCGCACTAGCACCTACGTCACATAAACCTTGATAACAATGATCTCCTATCTTAACAGAGATAACTGGCAAGCCTACAACGGGTTTATGTTTATTCCTAGCATTCAGTTTGGCTATTCTTGCAGACTCTTCTTGGAGGTAAATAACATGTCCATCTAAATCTTCTACCAAGAGATCTTTAACCATAGCAACACTAGGTTCAACTTTAATTCGCTCACAGGGTGTAGGTGTTCTAGTATTACTCTTACGAACCACAGTTGAAGCTTGAGCATGATCCTTTATCCTAACAGGGAAAGGTGGTTTCTCAATATAAGCAGTAGATATAACAGGATCAACATTATAAGTGATAGTTTTTTCTTCAACTTTAATAGGTTCAACTATTTTTACTTCAATAGGGGGATGGTATTGATGGGCCTCTAACCCCTCGTTGGTTACCCCAAGTGGAAGGTGTGAGATGCAGTGTTGTGGAAGTTTTTCCCTTAGCAAAGATGCCAAGGATCGAATCCCCAGAGACTCCTAGGTTCAACAAGTAGGTGTCAACTGCTAACGGCGCCAGATATTAGCAATCAACGTGGACCTTCACACAGATACAAATAACTTTGCTCCCACCGAGTACAGAGAGGTTGTCAATCCCTCTGGCCTTGTAGTTCACAAAGGATTAAACGCAAATGATAGTAGTGATAGATAATGTTTGCAATAGTAAGTAATAGCGAAAAGTAAATAGCGGATGTGATCAATGATGGTAATATGGACCGGAGTCTCATGATGTTCACTAGTGATGTCTCTCTCCCAAGAGACGATAAAACAACTATGTGAGGTAAACGAATTACAGCTGGGCAATTGACAGGACCACAAACGCAAACCAATGCTGACTACATTGCAAGAAAGGTTGAGGTTCAAAGCATGGGCGGTACGCCAAAGTAAGTAGACCGAAATCCATCAATATCTACTACTAATCATCCACCTTGAGATATCTATCCAGAACATCTCGCTGGTATTAAGTTGCGAGCCCCACCCATAGTGTAAACTCAATGCAACAGACAACTGCATTAAAAGAACTTTGCGTAAAGTAAACAATCCTTGCACCCGCGGGCACAAGCACCGTTGTTTTCCCCCTTGTGGAAACAGCACATCCCCTAGACTCATGTTTCTGTCACTCAAGCTAGTCATCGAGGGGCATGAACCCACAATCAAGCATAACGTTCCCTCTTGGAGTCACTACGTATTACTTGGCCAAAGCAATAAATAACAACGGAGAACATGCAAGAATTACTTATGAACATAAATATAAAAGAGGTAGATGAAATATATTACTCAATCACAATCTGAATATAATCTCATAATCCATCGGATCCCAGCAAACTCATCATAGCAACAGCATAAGGATTACATATGCGCCTCGATCATGTAGGGCAGCTCACGAGGACTAATTAGTGAAGCACAAGAACGGGAGGAGAACATCACATAGCTACTGGTCATGGACTCATGGTCCAAGGGAGACTACTCACAACTCATCCGGGAGGCGTCCATGGTGGTGGAGAAGCTCTCGATGATGATCCTCCCCTCCGGCAGGGTGCCGGGAAGAGTTCTCCTGGTGCTCCCGATCTTGGAAGCGGCGGCAGCGGCGGAACAGAGATGAGATCGCGAAAAAGAGTTCTCGTCCCGAGGGTTTCGAAGGATGCTCTAAATATATGCCAAAGGGGGGCACCAGACGGGGCTCGGGGGGCCCAGGCGCCCCCCCGGCGCGGCCCAGGGGGGGCCCGCCGCCAGGGCGCCTGGGGCCCTGGGGCCCCCCCCCCCCGGCTGTACTTTGGGCGCAAGGTAGGTTCTGGAACGCTGATTTTTTTATATAATTTTTCTGGATTTTTCCTGACAGTTCTCGTAATGTGAAAACCTGAAATACAAAAACAGCCGAAAACAGAAACTGGCACTGGGGTGCACTGGATTAGTAGGTTAGTCCAAATATGATCAAAAGTGTATGGAAGTGTATAAATATCATAGCAATATCACCCAAAAGTGGCATGGAGCAAGCAGAAATTATAGATACGTTTTGGACGTATCAACATCCCCAAGCTTAATTCCTGCTCGTCCTCGAGTAGGTAAATGATAACAAGAATAATTTCTGTGGTGACATGCTATTAACCATATAGGACTTTTTATAGTCATATGACAAAAGCTTACTGAGACAATGAATCTGTAGTAATTAAGTTGCCTCATGAGAAAATCACAAATGACTGAAACTTTTACAATATGAAACTGAAACATCAAAAAGATTTGCAATGAACATGGTGTGCAAATATGATAAAGTGATATCTAGCTTGCCCCCTTTAGTGAAGCAAAACATAAATGCAGGGGCACCTTCAAGGTTTAAGTGATGACTAGATACAATGATTTCAAAATAAACGATATCACAATCATGCAAAAGACAATGCTACTTTGGAACAATGCACATTACACTTAGAATGACAATCATGCTCTCAGTAGTTGGTGCTTGAAGAAAGAAGGTGGAGACTCAACATAAAAGTAAAAGAATGGTTATGTGCTAGAGCTTTTTATTTTGAAAACATAGAAGCAATTTTGTCAACGGTAGTAGTACTTCATATGTGTCATGCATAAGACATCCTATAAGTTGCAAGCCTCATGCATCGAATACCAATAGTGCTCACACCTTGTCCTAATTAGCTCGGATTTCCATGGGTTATCATTGCATTACATATGTTTCAACCAAGTGTCACAAAGGGGTACCTCTATGCCACCTGTACAAAGGTCCAAGGAGATAAATCGCATTTGATTTCTCGTTTTTGATAGATCTCAACTTGAGGACATCCATACCAGGACAACATAGAAAATAGATGATGGACTCCTCTTTAATGCATAAGCATATTCTCATAAGAGATTGAGGATTAATGTCCAAGCTAAAACTTCCACCATGATACATGGCTTTGGTTGGCGGCCCAATGTTCTTCTCTAACAATATGCATATTCAAACCAACCCATGGCAAATCACCCTTACTTCAGACAAGACGAACATGCATAGCAACTCACATGATATTCAACAAAAGTGTGACAGTTGATGGCGTCCCCAGAAACATGGTTACCGCTCAGCAAGCAACTTATAAGAAATAAGATACATAAGCAACATATTCTTTACCACAATAGTTTTTAAGCTACTTTCCCATGAGCTATGTATTGCAAAGTTAGTCTGCTTAGTACAGGTGGAGGTTAGCAAAAGACTGGGAGCGACCAACTAAGAGAGCAATGACGGTCATAATCATGCAGAGCGACAAAGCAACATTGAATCAGGCATGGTAGTTATATCGCTACTCAGAAATAAAAGATCATCAAGGCTTGACAGACTTTCTTTACAGTCTTAAATATGCGTGAGCATACGCCAAGTCAATCAAAATAAATTCTTGAAGGAAGATATTACTAAACCATACCACATCATAGGCAAACAAATCAAGTTGGTACTTTAATAACACATTGGGAATCCCCCAGCTATTTGAGACTAACCATAAGAAAACCTGAACTACTAAGCTCCATTATGCACGTAGCATCTTTATCATAGACATATTAACCAATGCAACGGAAGCAAACTCTCTTAATAAGGTAAGCATGATAATTAAAGAGAGTTCAAGCAACCAACTAAACAAAAGCTCTTTGAAAAGATAAGCATGAATACTAAGAGCTGAACATGATAGTAGCTATTAAAAGACAAAGAACACACACAGCAAAGATAGACATGAAAATTCTATGTTATGTTCTAGGTAGAAGTGGAGCGTGCTTCTCTCCCACATAAAGAACGCTGAGTTCCGACTCATTATGAAAAACTAAAAAGAAAACTAAAAGCAAGACGCTCCAAGCATAGCACATAACACATGAAGTGATAAAAATATAGCGGAACGAAAGACGAACTGATAATGTTGATGGAGAAGGGGATGCACGGGGGCATCCCCAAGCTTAGACGCTTGAGTCTCCTTGAATATTTCTTGGGGGTGCACGGGGGCATCCCCAAGCTTGAGCGCTTGACACTCCTGAATCTTTTTATCATCTTCCCTCGCACACTTGAAAACTCCCTTCATACATAACTCATCATAATCTGATTAGCGAGGTTAGTACCCTTAATAAAATAATTGTTCCTTGCTGGAAATAAAAATATTCTTGAAGGTCTACTGTTTCTCAAGATTGCCAAAAGGTTTTTGCAAAGAAAAAGCAAGCTCTTGGTTTGCAAAATGAAGGAAAAGCAAAACAGGACAGAATCTGTGAAAAACAGAACAACAGGTAGTAAATGATTTGTTCGGGGCACTTCTGCAACTCAAATCAAAAAACTCAGAACAGACGCACGAAAAACAATTATATAGAGAACGCTGTCGAAATAATTCAGACCAAAAAGATTATCTGGTGATTTTATACGAATTTTTCTATCCAAGGACAGAATCTGTTTCCTGGACAGCACCTCACAACTTTTGAACTTTCTAGCAATCAGAGGCTATACTTGGCACAAATATGAAAAGCAAAGATACAATGATTATGCTACTGTAGTAAACAACATCAAGACACAACAAAAGCAAAATATAAAAATTTATTCATGTGGGCTGCCTCCCAAAAGCGCTTTCTTTTATGCCTTTAAGCTAGGCATAATGCATATAGATCAAGTTTTATCAAGAGTAAAAGAATAGCTAGCTCGTACAACGGACTCAAAAGGTAACTTGATCTTCTTACGAGGGAAGTGTTCCATCCCTTTCTTGAGAGGAAACTGAAATTTTATATTACCCTCTTTCATGTCAATGATAGCACCAACGGTGCGTAAAAAGGGATGTCCCAAAATAATTGGACATGAAGGATCACATTCAATATCCATAATAGTAAAATCGATGGGAACATAATTATCATTAACAACGATAAGAACATCGTCGATCCTCCCCAAAGGTTTCTTTATGGAAGAATCAACGAGACGAACACCAAAAGAACAAGAATCATAAGGTTTCAATTTAAGCATATCATATAGTCTGTTGGGCATAACAGAGGTACTAGCTACAATATCACATAAAGCATAGCATGAGAAGTTGTTTATCTTAATTTTAATCATAGGATCCCAACCATCCTCTAGCTTCCTAGGTATGGAGGCTTCTACTCTGAGTTTCTCCTCCCTAGGTTTGATGAGAGCATTAGTGATATGCTCTGTAAAGGCAAGGTTAAGCGTGCTAGTGCGGGGGTCTCTAGACATCTTGTGAAGGAAATCAATAACTTCGGTAAGAGTGCAATTATCAAAATCAAGGTCACGAGCATCAAGTAAAGTGGTAGTGGTGTCCTTTAGGTTCACTTGTTTGGTAGTTTCTATAGTCATAGCATCACCATTAATAGGTCCATTGGGACCAGGAGTACATTGGGTGCTAAGAGTTTGGATATCCTCAACAACTTGGATAGTAGCAACAGTGTGGTGGGTAGGAAGGCTCTTAATTCTATCTTCTTCCTCCCTTTCTCTAGCCCATCTTTCTTTAAGTTTAGCCATCATCCTAATGTTTTCATTAATTTGCACTTGAATAGCATTTATAGGAGTGACTTCCCTCTCCTCAAGAGGAGAAGTTTTAATTTTTAGCAATTTTACCTCATTGGCTAAATGGTCTACCTTAAAAGAAAGATCGTCTAGTTTATGTAGTTTTTCTTCTACACTCTTATTAAAGGATTTTTGGGTAGTGATGAAATCTTTAAGCATAGTCTCTAGTTCAGTAGTGGAGTTCTTGCTGATAGGATAAGCATTGTTGTTCCCATAAGAATTAGAGAGGAACGGTCTAGGATTGCTACCAAAGTTACTCCTATAAGCATTGTTGTTAAAATTGTTTCTAGAGATAAAGTTCACATCTACTTGTTCCTGAGCAATCAAAGAATTTAAAGGAACATCACGAGGATCAACAGAAGATTGCTTCGAAAGTAGAGACATGATCAAGTCAACTTTTTCATTTAAGGAGGAAATCTCCTCGACAGAGTTTACCTTCCTACCTGTTGGAGCGCGTTCGGTGTGCCATTGGGAATAGTTGATCATCATCTCATCGAGAAGCTTTGTGGCAGCACCAAGTGTAGTTGACATAAAAGTTCCTCCCGCGGCCGAATCTAACAAGTTCCGCGAGGTAAAGTTCAAGCCTGCATAAAAAGTTTGGATAACCATCCAAGTAGTCAAACCATGAGTAGGGCAGTTCTTGATAAGAGATTTCATACGTTCCCAAGCTTGGGCAACGTGTTCATTATCCAATTGTTTAAAATTCATTATGTTACTTCTAAGTTGGATAATTTTAGCAGGTGGATAGTATTTTCCGATAAAAGCATCTTTGCACTTGTCCCATGAATCTATGTTATTTCTAGGCAAAGACTGAAACCAAATTTTAGCTCCTCCTCTCAAGGAGAAAGGAAAAAGCTTAAGCTTAACAATATTACCATCTATTTCGTGGTACTTTTGCATATCACAAAGTTCAACAAAGTTGTTTAAGTGTAAAGCAGCATCATCTCCAGCACCGGAGAATTGATCTTTCATGACTAAGTTCAGTAAAGCAGGTTTAATTTCATATGCAGGTGCTGAAGTGGCAGGTGTAGTGATAGGTGTGCTGATAAAGTCATCGTTGTTGTGACTAGTGAAGTCACACAACTTGGTGTTCTCGGTGGAACCCATAGTAGCAAGCAAGCAAGATAACTATTTTTGTGATTTTCAATGAAAGGTACTAAAGCAAAAACTGAAAGGTAAACTAACAAGACTAAAAAGCAAAGGTAAAAGATAGCATGCAACTCCCCTATCCTGAAGAGTGGAGTCCCCGGCAACGGCGCCAGAAAAACTCCTTGATGGGCCTCTAACCCCTCGTTGGTTACCCCAAGTGGAAGGTGTGAGATGCAGTGTTGTGGAAGTTTTTCCCTTAGCAAAGATGCCAAGGATCGAATCCCCAGAGACTCCTAGGTTCAACAAGTAGGTGTCAACTGCTAACGGTGCCAGATATTAGCAATCAACGTGGACCTGCACACAGATACAAATAAATTTGCTCCCAACGAGTACAGAGAGGTTGTCAATCCCTCCGGCCTTGTAGTTCACAAAGGATTAAACGCAAATGATAGTAGTGATAGATAATGTTTGAAATAGTAAGTAATAGCGAAAAGTAAATAGCGGATGTGATCAATGATGGTAATATGGACCGGAGCCTCATGATGTTCACTAGTGATGTCTCTCTCCCAAAAGACGATAAAACAGCTATGTGAGGTAAACGAATTACAGCTGGGCAATTGACAGGACCACGAACGCAAACCAATGCTGACTACATTGCAAGAAAGGTTGAGGTTCAAAGCATGGGCGGTACGCCAAAGTAAGTAGACCGAAATCCATCAATATCTACTACTAATCATCCACCTTGAGATATCTATCCAGAACATCTCGCTGGTATTAAGTTGCGAGCCCCACCCATAGTGTAAACTCAATGCAACAGACAACTGCATTAAAAGAACTTTGCGTAAAGTAAACAATCCTTGCACCCGCGGGCACAAGCACCGTTGTTTTCCCCCTTGTGGCAACAGCACATCCCCTAGACTCATGTTTCTGTCACTCAAGCTAGTCATCGAGGGGCATGAACCCA
>LR738711.1:659195380-659220820 GCA_902687465.1 Secale cereale
CCCCCCCCCCCCCGGTTGTACTTCGGGCGCAAAGTAGGTTCTGGAACGCTGATTTTTTATATAATTTTTCTGGATTTTTCCTGACAGTTCTCGTAATGTGAAAACCTGAAATACAAAAACAGCCGAAAACAGAAACTGGCACTGGGGTGCACTGGATTAGTAGGATAGTCCAAATAAGATCAAAAGTGTATGGAAGTGTATAAATATCATAGCAATATCATCCAAAAGTGGCATGGAGCAAGCAGAAATTATAGATACGTTTTGGACGTATCAGGTATTTAAACCACTTCTCCTTGGGCAAATCAACATGAGTAGCAAAGGATTCACAAAAAGAAGCTACTATCTCGGAGTCAAGTCCATATTTAGTGCTAAACTCACGGAAAACATTGGTATCCATAAAAGCTTTAACACAATCAAACTTAGGGGTCATACCTGACTCCTTACCTTCGTCGAGATCCCAATATTCGGAGTTGCGTTTAATTATTTCCAATAAATCCCATTTGAATTCAACAGTCTTCATCATAAAAGAGCCAGAACAAGAATTATCGAGCACGGTGCGATTACTGAGAGAAAGCCGAGCATAATTTTTTTGGATGATCATCTTTCTTGAAAGCTCATGATTGGGGCATGAATATAACATTGACTTAAGCCTACCCCAAGCTTGAGCGATGCTGCGAGGCCAGAAATTATAAATATAATTACGATCACGATGAACCTGGTGCATAGGGTAGAACTTCTGATGAAATTCCAACTTCAGACGATTATAGTTCCAAGATCCCATATCATCGCACAGCCTAAACCATGTCAATGCATCTCCCTTAAAAGATAAAGGGAATACCTTCTTCTTGATAATATCCTCGGGCATACCTGCAAGCTTAAACAATCCACAAACTTCATCCACATAGATTAGATGTAAATCGGGATGCAGTGTTCCATCTCTTGTAAAGGGATTTTCAAGTAGTTTCTCTATCATATCCGAAGGAATCTCAAAGCAAACATTTTCAATAGGTGTAGTAGGTTGAGGAGAAACTCTTTGCTCTTCTGCTCGGGGTGAAGATACCCCGAACAAGCCCCTCAAAGGATTCTGAGCCATAGTAACAAGTGACAATAAATTTCAGCACACTATATAAAATTTTCCTTACCAAATTCCACTTACCAAAGGCGCTTCACTCCCCGGAAACAGTGCCAGAAAAGAGTCTTGATGACCCACAAGTGTAGGGGATCTATCGTAGTCCTTTCGATAAGTAAGAGTGTCGAACCCAACGAGGAGCAGAAGGAAATGATAGGCAGTTTTCAGTAAGGTATTTTCTGCAAGCACTGAAATTATAGGTAACAGATAGTTTTGTGATAAGGTAATTGGTAGCAAGTGACAAAATATAAAAGTAAATAAGGTGCAGCAAGGTGTCCCAATCCTTTTTGTAGCAAAGGACAAGCCTGGACAAACTCTTATATAAAGTAAAGTGCTCCCGAGGACACATGGGAATTATCGTCAACCTAGTTTTCATCGCGATCATCTGATTCGCGTTCGGTACTTTGATAATTTGGTATGTGGGTGGACCGGTGCTTGGGTGCTGCCCTTACTTGGACAAGCATCCCACTTATGATTAACCTCTAATGCAAGCATCCGCAACTACAAAAGAAGTATTAAGGTAAACCTAGCCATGGCCTAAAACATATGGATCCAAATCAGCCCCTTACGAAGCAACGCATAAACTAGGGTTTAAGCTTCTTTCACTCTAGCAACCCATCATCTACTTATTACTTCCCAATGCCTTCCTCTAGGCCCAAATAATGGTGAAGTGTCATGTAGTCGACGTTCACATGACACCACTAGAGGAGAGACAACATACATCTCATCAAAATATCGAACGAAGACCAAATTCACATGACTACTAATAGCAAGACTTCTCCCATGTCCTCAGGAACAACAGTAACTACTCACAAGACAAATGTTGTTCATGATCAGAGGGGTATTAATATGCATAACGGATCTGAACATATGATCTTCCATCAAATAAACCAACTAGCATCAACTACAAGGAGTAATCAACACTACTAGCAACCCACAGGTACCAATCTGAGGTTTGGGTACAAAGATTGGATACAAGAGATGAACTAGGGTTTGAGAGGAGATGGTGCTGGTGAAGATGTTCATGAAGATAGCCTCCCCCAAGATGGGAGAGTTGTTGGTGATGACGGCGGTGACGATTTCCCCCTCCCGGAGGGAAGTATCTCCGGCAGAACAGCTCTGCCGGAGCCCTAGATTGGTTTTCGCCTCGTTTCCGCCTCGAGACGGCGGCGTATGGTCCCGAAAGCCTCCTTTTGATTTTTTTTTCCAGGTCAAAACACTTCATATAGGAGAATATGGGCACCGGGGGCCTGCCGGCTGGCCCACCAGGCAGGGGGCGCGCCCTGGGAAGGGGGCGCACCCCCACCCTCGAGGACAGACGGTGGCCCCTCTCATGGGTTTCCTTCGCCAGGTATTTTTTATATTTTCCAAAATGATGTTCTGTGGAGTTTCAGGGCTTTTGGAGTTGTGCAGAATAGGTTTCGAGAGTTTGCTCCTTTTCCAGCCCAGAATTCCAGCTGTCGGCTTTTTCCCTCTTTTTGTAAACCTTGCAAAATAAGAGAGAAAAGGCATAAGTATTGTGACAAAACATGTATGAAGAGCCCATAATGCAATAAATATCAACTTATAAGCATGATGTAAAATGGACGTATCATCTGCGCACCCAGAGTGATGTTCCTAAGGGCTCCAATGCCCCCCAAGGCAGAACCAAGACCACTGCCACCAAGAACAAGGAACCAACTATGAGCATGGACGAGATTCCATCACATGAGTTCATTGCTAGGAGGAAGATTAATCCTTATGCAGATCCCCGGGCTCAGTTCCATGGAGATGAATTGTTCTGGAGCAAGCATCAGTATCGTATCTTCACAGAAGTACTCAAGAGCAAACACAACTTATATGTGGATGCACATTGGATTGACATGAATCACATGAGGAAGGAGGAGCACCGGGCCTATTTTGCTGAGGCTCTAGATCTTTTGGAGCAGTTTGGCATTGAGCATATCATGTCGTTTCATATGTACTTTGACCCAGAAATTGTGGCACAGTTCTATGCTTCAGTTCACTTCCATCCTAAGGAGGAACGCAACATGACTTGGATGACCAATGGACATAAGATGACTGCTACGTAGAAGGACTTTATGGATCTGCTTCAGGTTGCTGATGAGGGCCTCCACACTCCAGTTGGAGCTCGCCCTCATGCAAATGAAGAATCTGCCAACAAGGACCGCTGCTGCCTTTCTATGTGGAGAAGACGCTCGCAAGTGCCAAGAAGACTTGGGCTATGAACCCCTTTCTGGATATTATGCACAGGATCTTCCGCAACTCATTGTTTCCTCGCATTGGGGACAAGTACAAGGTACATGCATACCTCGTGGACATGATGCTTATGTGTGAGGAGGCCCGTAGTGCTCAGACTCAACCACTTGATATCTCACATGTCATGTGGTGTGAGCTCCGCTTTGCAATATTCACCCGCAAAGTGCCTATCTACGGTCCATATCTATTTCTGCTGATCTCCAAGACTTGGGAGAAGCTATATCCTGATGAAGAGTTTGAGGCCCCTCACTGGATTCGTCATGAGCCTATCAGACTTTGCATCAAGAGTCGATGGGCTAACACAACTACCCGTGTTGAGGCTGCTGCAGCTAAGATGGATGAGGATGAGGAGCACGCTGAGGAGGAGGCAGCTGATGAGGACAGTTCAGGAGGGTATGCTCCCCCCTCGTCCGAGCCCTCTTGGGCTAAAAAGTTGAAGATCAAGATGAAGGCTCTGTTTTGTATGCAGGCAAAGGGACAATACAAGGCTCATGTGACTCAGAAGCAGGCTCGCCAGCGCGACAAGAAGATATTAAGGATCTTTGGTGAGGAATTGTCTAATGGGTCAGAGGAGATCATTACTCCAGAGGCTGAGTGGATTGCCAAGCAGGGTTTCAAGTGGTCTGATTCCGAGGAGGAGGAGCAGGAGTCTGACGGAGCACGTGACGACTGATCTCTTCCGCCTAAGCTACCACCTATGTCTTAGGTGTCCTCTTTCCCTTTGTGGTGTCTCGATGTCAAAGGGGGAGAGAGTGTAGGATTTGCGTGTCTTGTGCCATGTTTTATTTGCTTTTCGTTGGTCGAACCTTATCTGATTTACGTTGTTTTGTGTCGTGTGTGTGAGACCTTTCATATGGTGTGATACATATGCAATCTACTCCCTATCTCGTTATTATGTCTATGCTATCTGCTAGGTTGTGAGTGTTTGCTTCACTTGCCCTATTAATATGTGCTCACATTAACCTCATTACATCCATGCGTAGAGTCTTATTCTTTGCTTCAAGGAGTTTATTGTTTATAAAATATAGGGGGGGTGTTGATCCTAGTATGTGTGTTGTGCAGTCCAAAGCATCTTCTTATGTATGCACACATCTAGGGGGAGCTTACCTATATTTTATAATCATGTTGGGTTTGCTTACTATTCTGTTATGTATATCTTTGTGCAAATCCCGTATTGTCATCAATCCACCAAAAAGGGGGAGATTATAAGGGCATATTTATCCCTAAGTAGTTTTGGTGATTGATGATAATGCTTTTGCGGACTAATCGTGTGCACTGAGCTTTTCAGATATATCACACCTAGGCACAAGACGATTTAGTGCCCCTCGGAACCTATGGAAGACAGTGTTTCCTTTTGGTTCTTTTCGGTGGATTTGAGTCATAGGAAAGCCGTACTATTAAGAGGGGGTCCGCTTCGGAAAGGTTTGGGTGGAATCAACACGTACACGTCCATTAATTTGCACCACCTTTCCTTCGCTTCTCTGAGCTCCGGCTGTTTTTTCCTTGTCGTTTCAAAAACAGTGGCGTCCTACTACTACCACTGCTTGGCATGCGGTAGTACTGCTCAGAGAAGGCGGTGGTACCGCACGGCCCCACGGTAGTACCGCTCCAGGGTTACGGTAGTATCGCACCATGCGGTAGTACCGTACCATGGACACGGTAGTACTGTGTGACCGGCCCCAGCGTCGTAACTAGTATGGTAGTAGGCGCAGAATTAATTTTTTACTTCCGTGTCCTACGCGGTAGTACCGCTTCGTGCAAGCGGTAGTACCGTGTCGTATTTTTTCAACGACCGTAACTCTACGGAAGTAGCTGCGGACGTATTTTATTTAGTCCGCACTCTTCCTCGGCCAGTCTTACCCTGCCTTGCGGTAGTACCGCAAGGACGTGCGGTAGTACCGCTCCGGCAGTACTACCGCCCGATGTTTTAACGCAACAGGGGCTAGTCCGAGCTCATACCGCTCCAGCGGTAGTGCCGCACCCTGTGCGGTAGTACCGCTGGGCCGTGCGGTAGTACCGCACGTTAAGTGCGATAGTACCATGCTCTGCGGGCAGAATTGAGGGATAATGGTTGGATTTGCCCTTCCACTATATATAGGGAGTCTTCTTCCCCAAGAAGACTCACCTCTTCCTCCCCAAGCTTCATTGTTGCTCGAAGCTCCATTTCCGCCCGATCTCTCTCCCTAGCTAATCGAACTTGTTGATTTCCTAGGGATTGCTTGAGAAGGCATCGATCTACACTTCCACCAAGAGAAATTTGATTCCCCCACTAATCCCTTGTGGATCTTGTTACTCTTGGGTGTTTGAGCACCCTAGACGGTTGATGTCACCTCGGAGCCATATTCCATTGTGGTGAAGCTTCGTGGTGTCGTTGGGAGCCTCCAATTCGGTTGTGGAGATTGCCCCAATCTTGTTTGTAAAGGTCCGGTCGCCGCCTTCAAGGGCACCACTAGTTGAATCACGGCACCTCGCATGGTGTGAGGGCGTGAGGAGAATACGGTGGCCCTAGTGGCTTCTTGGGGAGCATTGTGCCTCCACACCGCTCCAACGGAGATGTACTTCCTCTCAAAGGGAAGGAACTTCGGTAACACATCCTCGTCTTCACTGGCTCCACTTGTGGTTATTTCTTTCCTTTACTTGTGCAAGCTTTCTTTGTATACCTTAGATTGCTTGCTTGTGTGGTTGTTATTGTTGCTTCCTTTAGGTTGTCCACCTAGTTGCTTAACTAGACAACTTACTTTGTTACTAAGTTTAATTTGGTTAAGAAAAGCTAAAAATTGTTAGTTGCCTATTCACCCCCCCCCCTCTAGTCAACCATATCGATCCTTTCACCTGCCATCCTTCGTACTCTAAAAAACGATACGGTATTCCAAAGTAAGCTCGATGGCATTTCTCGAGTGTGGTGAACGCTATGGGCGACATCGACACGGGGGCGGAGAGTACCTGCCTACGGATGGGTCCTGGGTGGACGACGCCGTCGTAAAAGGCGAGCGAGCTCGTCGATTCTGGTTGGAGGTCCGACAATGCATGTGTGTTGTCCGGAGAGGTATGTCGATGGTGTCGAGGAGGAAGGTGCAGACGCAAAGCAAGGGGGGCAGATTGGAAGAAAATGGGACCGGGAGGGGGTTTGGGTGGGTCGGGGGTGTCGCAGTCCTACATGTGTGTTGTCCGAACTCCGACAAAGCCCCCAACTTTATCTCGTTTTGCGGGAGGAAATGCATTCGGACCGATCGACGGGCCGATACAGGCCCGCGTTGGACGACACAACACATGCGAACAACATGGTCCGTAGGTATGTAAACGGTTTGAGGGTCGGTGTCGGAGATGCCCTTAAAGCATCTACAGCTGGATTTGGCAAATCTGACCCCTCAAACGCCCGAGGGCACTGAACGGTCATACCTCAAATTTTTTATTCTACAACCGGACGCCTCAAATCCATATTAGTACATGCAATGTCAAACCTAATGTCTGGTGGTGGGCTGCGCTCCCCATAGTATGGGTCCAACCGCCGGCAAGGTAGAGTAGGGCATGAGACACGAGCCGGCTCATGGGACTCAAGGCGTCACCGTCTCCCTTGCCCTACTCTTCCTCGTCGGAGCCCGGAACCCAAATGGTGCCTGTGGACGTCAGATCGATGATGGATTCGTCATGGACGAGCCGTCGACATCCACCACGATGCGGTTGCGGCGCCCGAACTGGTGCACCATATGGGGCACCGGAGAATGCGACTCCGCCTCGCCCACGTCCACCGCCGTGAGGGCTGTCGTCGCCTCCCACGCACGCTGCCTCGCACAGCGGGCACACTACGCCATGTTTGCGTCGGACGATGCCCATGGTGCGTCCATGGCCTCGGCGCGCCAACAGAGGGGTTGCTCATGCGCCACCGCGTTCGGGCGCCACACGGACCACACCGCCTCCGACGAAGCAGCGGCTAGTGCCAGATCCATGCACCATTTGTGCGGACGCAAGGGATTCCCGATGGAAGGAGTCCGAGCGCTGCCTCGCCAGGTCTCCTCCCGGGAGCGGCGGAGCGCAAGCCAGACGGCCATCTCCTTCTCGGGGCCGCGTGTGATGATCTAGGGGCGGATCTGGAGGTGAAGGATTCGGATCCACTAACGGCCATGCCGAAGAAGGCCGGAGATAACCGGACATGAGCTCGGGTGGCGGAGAGGCGTGAAAGGGAGTGGGGTTAAGTGGCTAGGGTTTGATCCGACGAATGGATGAGAAGTAATATATGTGGGGTCGGGTGGACCAGTGTGGGCCGGATACGAAGTGGTGGACGCGCCCGAGCCACCCATATCCGCCCCATATTTGGGCTGAATATGAAGAAGGCCGATCAGCCTGAGCATTTGAGGCCCGTTTACGACGCCTGTCTAAATCGCATTTTCGTAACCGATTAATGACCCGACCTTCCGTTCGAACATTTGAGACGGTTTGAAGCGTCCTGCTGTAGATGCTCTTAAAGTCTTGGTGCCAAACACGCCTCCAAAGATTCTAGCGGGGGAGATTCCCACAGATTCTACTTGTCCATCCGTTTCGATGAGGCTGTGACCTGTGAGAGTGACCCTGCGTTACATCTGGATTTTTCTTCTTCTACTACTTAACGTAACGTTTGACTAGAAAG
Source organism: Secale cereale (assembly GCA_902687465.1). Classification (NCBI taxonomy): domain Eukaryota; kingdom Viridiplantae; phylum Streptophyta; class Magnoliopsida; order Poales; family Poaceae; genus Secale; species Secale cereale. Next base: position 659,203,393 of record LR738711.1, read on the forward strand.
TGTCCATCAGCATGACATTGCTTTCAGGTAATATCTAGTATCTCTTTTTCCTTTTGCAAACGGAATGATTCTATTATCTTTACTCGTTAATCCACCTCCACACAGGAGCTATCTGGAGAGAAGAGACACAACGTGAGAAAGGAATCACATGTATTTTGTGTTGCAGCCTACCTGCGGTTGACAACTGAAGTATGAGGCTCCAAATAATCGTATCTGTTGTGACCTGATGACTAGGGTCCTTGTGAAATATGTTCATGAGGTTTCAAGTCTTAGACTTAAGCAAGGGCGGTCGAATTTTTCTGTATTTATTTAGAAATGTTCAAAGCTTTACTTTAGAGCATCTACAGCCGCAGGTTGCAAATCCAGGCCCTCAAATGCCCGCGGACGCGCCCGGACGAGTCCGCAGGCACTGGCCGGGCACGCCTCATTTGGTAGTTTTCACACGTGCGTCCTTCATATCCTAACTTTCAAAACCATACAATACATACAACACTACGTAAAACACGTTCATATTTCAATTTATCGGATCAACATTGCATCGCCGGACAAAAGGAGAATAGTTCATCGGCAAATCCATACTGCAAACAACTTAAAACATAGTAGAATATAAACATAACGGGGAGGGTGGAGGAAATCACCATTGATTTGTCGGCCCCTTCCCCTTGCGGGTGTCGGCGCGGCTATAGACGTCAATGTGCGGAGGTGTGTCGTCGTTGGAGATGGAGCTAGAGGTGGAGCCATCCGTCATGTTGGAGTCGGAGATGCACCTCATGTCCGACAGCCTACGGAGCAGGCGGTCCTTTTCCTTCGCATGGCGGGCCACCATCGCCTTCGTCGCCGCCTCCTTGTTTGCCTCGCACTCCGACAACTCGATGGCGAGTTAGAGCGCCTTGGCATTCTTGTGGCAGAGGTGCAGCGCATCCATCTTCGCCGTTGTTAGAGAGCGGCGGCGGAACGACGTGAGGAGTGCGGCCTCGGGATCAACCGACGCGCTCGCGCGCGAACGACGCGTAGACATCGCCTCCCCTCTCCCTCACCCGCTAACGCTCGCTACGGGCTGCACATGCCTGAGACTTGAGCGTCCTCGTGCGCGCCGGCCCTGGCGCGGGCACAAGGACCCAGCAGGGTCGGGTACTGTTGTGTTCTGCCGTAGGGTGCGTCGACTGCAAATTTTAAAATTTTCCTACGCGCAGAACATTCAGGAACATGCTAAGGAAGATGGATCACACATCGTTACCATTAGACGCGCAGTGCCGTGCAGCGGAAGTAGAGTTGGGTCAGCGCGTTCCCGGAGTTGTCTCCTCCTCGTCGATCTCCCACGTAGCCGATCGGATCCCGCGAACAGGCTCGCCAGACGCAAGTGCGCCGCCTCTAACGGTATCCGCGCGTGCAGGAGGAACATCGTGTGGCGGACTGCTAGGTCCGATCACACAACCGGCGACGAGTGGAGGTGGCTAGTTGCAACACATGCAAAGCCCTAACGACGGCGCCAAAGCAATCAACAGAATAAGTGTGCCGACCTCCACTATATATAGGCATCCGTCGCGGGCTCAATACATGGGCCTCGCATGGCCCTAAAGCCCAAAGTCTGTTCGGTCTATATCCGAGTCTGAGTAGGACAAAGTCTGACTCGTGGAGTCGGATCCAACCTCACAAATTCCTTCCCTTAAGCACGTGACCCCTTAGGTTCAAGTAGGCTTGGTCATAGTTCGGATCACCTCCGACATGTACAGTTGGTAGCGGCCTATGATGGCTTCTCGCCCCTCGTTGGTTACCCCAAATGGAAGGTTTGAGATGTAGCGTAACAGCAAGTTTCCCTTGGCAAAGATACCAAGGATTGAATCCCGTGAGACTCCGAGGGTCGACAAGAAGGTGTCAAGGGCGCCAGAAACTTTCGCTTGACAGGACCTGCACACAGATACAAATAACTTTGCTCCCAACGAGTACAGAGAGGTTGTCAATCCCTCCGGCCTTGTCGTTTACAAAGGATCAAACGCAAGAGATAATAGTGATAGGTATTACTGCAACTAGGAAATAAGAACAGGAAGTAAATAGCGGGTGTGATCAGTGATGGTAATATGGACCGGGGTCCCATGATGTTTACTAGTGATGTCTCTCTCCCAAAAGACGATAAAACAGCTAAGCGAGGTAAACAATTTACAGCTGGGCAATTGACAGGATTATGTGCGCAAGCCAATGCTAACTATGCTGCAAAGAAAGGTAGAGGCTCAAAATCATGGGCGGTACGCCAAGACAAGTAGACCGAAATACATCTGCATCTACTACTAATCATCCACCTTGAGATATCTATCCAGAACATCTCGCTGGTATTAAGTTGCGAGTCCCACCCAAAGTGTAAACTCAAAGCAACAGATAACTGCATTAAAAGAACTTTGCGTAAAGTAAACAATCCTTGCACCCGCAAGTATAAGCACCGTTGTTTTCCCCCTTTTGGCAACAACACATCCCCTAGACTCATGTTTCTGTCACTCAAACTAGTCATCGAGGGGAATGAACCCACAATCAAGCATAACGTTCCCTCTTGGAGTTACTACCTACTACTCGACCAAAGCAATAAACAGCAACGGAGAACATGCAATAATTACTCAAGAACATAAATATAAAAGAGGTGAATCAAATATATTACTCACACACAATCTGAACATAATCTCATAATCCATCGGATCCCAGCAAACTCAGCATAGCAACAGCATAAAGATTACATATGTGCCTCGATCATGTAGGGCAGCTCACGAGGTCTAATTGATGAAGAACAAAGAGGGGAGGAGAACATCACATAGCTACTGGTCATGGACCCATGGTCCAAGGGAGACTACTCACGGCTCATCCGGGAAGCGTCCATGGTGGTGGAGAAGCTCCCGGTGGTGATTCTCCCCTCCGGCAGGGTGCCGGGAAGAGTTCTCCTGGTGCTCTCGATCTTGGAAGTGCGGCGGCGGCGGAACAGAGATGATATCGCGAAAAAGGGTTCCGTCCTCGAGGGTTTTGGGACGCGTGTTAAATATATGCCAAAGGGGGGCACCAGAGGCGGAGAGGGGGGCCCAGGCGCCCCCCGGCGCGGCCAGGGGTGGGGCCGCCCCCTCAGGGCGCCTGGAGCCCCTCTGGCCCCCCTATGGCCCTACTTCTGCCGCATGGAAGCTTCTGGAGCGCTGATTTTTTATATATTTTTTTCGGAATTTTTCTGGCAATTTAAGTAATGGGAAAACCTGAAATACAAAAACAGCAGAAAACAGAAACTGGCACTGGGGTGCACTGAGTTAATAGGTTAGTCCAAATATGATCAAAAGTGTATGGAAGTGCATAAATATCATAGCAATATCACACAAAAGAGGCATGGAGCAAGCAGAAATTATAGATACGTTTTGGACGTATCAGCCTATAGCAAGGCGTGCCGACCACCAAGCAGACTATGAAGCTAGTTAGGCGAACCTGTACATCACACTTCCATTCCTTTTGACACACGACATATGTTGTCGGGCTCAAGGCGAGTCTGTCATCCTTGTGCTAGCCCGACCTCTTTCTCGTTCCAGTGATGCCGACCCAAACCGGATTATCTCATAATCCTTGTCTCATGGCCATGCTTATCCTGGTCGGATCACATGAGGGGCCCAGAGTATATCTCTCCTGATCGGAGGGGGCAATCCCATCTTGCTCGACCACGTCTCGCAGCATGGGTCTGTACAAGCCCGAAACCTACCTTTGTAACTACCCAGTCACGGAGTAGCGTTTGGTTGGCCCAAAGCAAGTCTGTCACCATCCCGAGTACATGTGTCAGCTCAGGTCTTAGGACATAGAACGTATGTTGTACTAGAGACTCACATATGATATATCGATGCGTCTCATAGTTGGGTCTGTCCGACTCGGACCTTATCTCGACTTGGATCCGACTACGTCGAGTCCGACCAGACCTTTCCAAGTCCATATTATCCGGTTAGCATCCAATGCCCCATGGCTAGTGAGACCGAGCCATCCACCGAGTCATATGCTAGTCTAGTCTGACGTGTGTCCACACATCACTTACGACTAGGGACCATTTAGGATATATCATACAACACAAGATCTCACAGACAAGTAACGTACTTGCCAACAAGTATCATTGATTACATTCAAGGACTATCTTTATTCATAAACACATAGGAAACATTATTGTACATGATTGCCTCTAGGGCATATCTCCAACAGGTACCACTTCCGGACCATAGGGTGGTGGAGGTGGGCGGCGTACCTGGCAGAGCGGAGCAGAGAAGAGCTGCCGGAGCTGCGTAGTGGGCGGGAAGGGTCAGTGACATCGTCGGCACTGCATCGGCGAGCGATGGGCGTTAAGAAAGAAGATATGCCGCTGCTGGGATAGCCTTCCTCGAGCAGCGACCTCCTAAATGCGATGTCGAGGGACACCTCGTCCACGTTGATGTTCGACCCATCAGATTCTGAAACGGAGCCACCGCTACTTTTGTGGCTGGCCATCGGAAGTGGAGTAGACGGAGAGGGAAGTGAAGTCGATTTTGAATTAACCATGTCTAGTGTTTTCCAGATAGGGGTATTTGTGGGGCCGGGTTGGGCGGGCAGACGTGGCGGACGCTCCCCCGACGCCTCATATTCGCTCCTTATTAGGGCTAGATATGAGTGCTTGAGACCCGTTTGAGGCTCCCGACTGGGTCACGTTTTCATGACCGGGCGGGTCGCCTGGTTGTTTGAGGTCGGTTTGAAACACCCGGCTGTAGATGCTCTTAAGTGGTATCACATGCTACGAGGCATGTGTGACCACTTCATCAATCTTAAAATCGGTCGGCTTAATATAGATATAGGATGTGAGCGATGGCGTTTAGAGCATCTACAGTCAGATGCCTCAAACCATCCTTAAATATCAGTGCATCTTGCCCGATCATGAAATTTCGACTAGGGTGGACGCCTTAAACGGGCCTCAAACGCCCGGACTGATCGGCACCCCTCATGTCCAACCCAAATATGGAGCTGATATGGGGCGCACAGGCAGATCCGACTTAATCCCTACTGCGTCTTCGACCAGTACTTCCCCTAGAAGGACGGCAAGGGCGTCGAGAAGGGCAAGGGCAACCATGGATGATCTTCATCATAGCCAAACATGTCAAATTTTAGTAGTCCGGTGACATTTTTAGTTAGTAATGATGGATTTATCCGAATGATGTATGTGCATAGACGTAGTTGCATGAGTTTGTATCGATTTGATATATAATAATTAAGGTGTCCAGATATGGATTACATTATCTGAGGCGTGACCGGACGTGTCCGGACGCGTCCACGAGCTTTGAGGTGCCGGATTTGCCCCGCTGTAGATACTTTTATACCAGTGAATGTGAGCATGTATGTTTGTACTTAAGTCTGCTTCCAAATCCTTTTTAGAAGTACAAGTTCAGTGTGTGAGGAGAGATCATAATAACTTGGCTCATGTGCTCTCGGCGGCCTCCGAGGAGGAGGACCGCCGGACCAAATGAAAATCCTAGGATGCAACTGTCGTGGTATGCTCTCCAACACGACAGTTTGTGAGCTTCTGGAACTACAGGAGCGTACAAGGGTAGAGTTAATTTTCCTTTCTAAATCTCATTTGAATAAGTGTAAAGCCGATGAGCTTCGTCGTGTCCTAGGTTTTGATTCTATGTTTGTAGTGGAAAATGATGGTCGGGCCGGTGGCCTTGTTATGTTTTATCATAAGTCGAATAAAATCGAGTTGAACTATGTATCGCCTTATGTTATTGATGTTCTGGTTATGTATGAGGATGTTGTACAGTGGCGATTCACGGGCTTTTATGGTCATCCGAACTAGAACGAACGCCATTTATCTTGGGATGATATTCGTAATTTACATAGTAAGGGCGACCACCCTTGGGTGGTTTTGGGGGACTTTAATGAAATTTTATATTCCTCGGAAAAAGAGGGCGGTAATGCGAGACCAAATGGAATGATGAGGGATTTCCGTGAATGCCTTATGGACTGCGGGCTGGAGGACTTAGGTTACATGGGCGATCCTTTTACTTCGAGTAGAGATGAAATTCGAGAATGTCTTGATCGGGCAGTTTGCAATGTAGGGTGGGCACATAAATTTCCTTGTGCGGCGGTGATTAATGAAGAACATGTCCACTATGATCATCGGCCGCTGGTCTTGGACATGGATTATTTGGATGACAATATTTTCAGTCGACCTGAGGGGTGTGTGAAGCAATTTGAAGCTAGGTGGTTAAAGGAAGAGACTGTCACTGAAATTGTTAAGGCTTCTTGGGAAAAAGCAAAGTTAGCAGGTATTGGCCCTTCACTAGCTGATCGAATGAGAGCCGTGCATGCCGATTTGCATGCCTGGGATCGTGTAACTCTCAAGGGCCCGAAGCGGAGAATTAAAAAATTTAAAAAAGAGTTAGAGAGGCTGAGGCGTGGTCCCTTGAACACTGAATCACGGTGCCGACAGAAGGAGATTATTGTGGTAATTGAGAACCTATTGGACCAAGAGGAAATTTTCTGGCTACAAAGAGGTCGTGCAAACTGGCTGATGCACGGGGATCGCAATACGTCGTTCTTCCACAACGCAGCCACGGCCAGGAAAAAGAGAAATAATATACAGAAACTTTTAGATGATTCTGGGATTTGGAGAGAAGGTAAGGAGCTGAAGAATCACATTATTGATTATTTTTCAAAGCTCTTCACGGCGGAAGTCCAACATCTGAATCAAGAGGTTTTGTCCCTAGTTCGTAGAAGAGTGACGACTGAAATGAATAATGCTCTTCTTGCACCTTATACTGCTGAAGATGTTCGCAAGACGTTGTTCGAGATTGGGGACTTAAAAGCTCTAGGGCCTGATGGACTCCATGCCATCTTCTATAAAAGATTTTGGCCTATGTTAGGGGACGATCTAGTTGAGGAGGTCCTACAAGCCATCAACACGTGTACTATACCAGCTGGTTGGAACGATACTGTGATTGTGATGATTCGAAAGGTTAACACACCGGAAAAGGTAACTCAATTTAGGCCGATCAGCTTATGCAATGTGGTATATAAAATAATTGCAAAGATGGTGGCCCTTCGTTTGAAGGTTCTCCTACCACATATTATAAGCCCGATTCAGAGTGCCTTTGTGCCTAGCAGACTGATAACAGATAATATATTAGTAGCTTATGAGTGTTTTCACACAATCAAGAATAAAAGAGAAGGTAAAGAGGGCATGTGTGCTATTAAACTTGATATGCACAAAGCTTATGACATAGTTGAGTGGCCTTTTTTGAAGGAGATTATGTTGAGACTGGGCTTCCGTCAAGATTGGGTGGAATGTATTATGCATTGCGTCTCAACTGTCGAATACAGAGTAAGGATTAACGCGGAGGAAAGTGAGAGTTTTAAGCCTACAAGGGGTTTGAGGCAGGGTGACCCGTTGTCACCATACCTTTTCTTGTTGTGCACAGAGGGATTAAATGTCCTACCTACACGGGCGGAGGAAATTGGAAATATATCATGAGTAAAAGTTTGTAGATATGCCCCACCCATCACAAACCTTCTCTTTGCGGATGATTCTTTGATTCTCATGAAAGCCAACCAACACAATGCGGAAGCTCTGAAAACAGCGTTAGATTTATACTGCCAGGCATCGGGACAATTGGTAAGCATGAAAAAATCCAGCATTTTCTTTAGCCCAAACACGAAGGTGGAGATTAGAGAACAATTGTGTACAACGCTGAATATAATGACAGAGGCACTCAGTGATAAATATTTGGGTCTGCCAGCAAATGTGGGTGTAGATAAAACAAAATGTTTCCAATTTTTGATTGAACGGATTGTCAAGAAAATTAGTGGTTGGAAGGAAAAATTATTGTCTGCCGGGGCAAAGGAGATCCTGCTCAAGGTTGTGATCCAAGCCATACCCACCTATGCAATGTCAGTCTTTAAAATTCCTTAAAAAAATTGTAAAGGAATCATTGACGCGATAGCGCATTTCTGGTGGGGAGACGAGGAGAACCAGAGGAGGATGCACTGGATGGCCTGATGGAAAATGTGTGTACCTAAAAACCAAGGAGGGATGGGATTTCGTGTATTCACTGTTTCATTCTGGCACTGCTCGCCAAACAGGCATGGCGCCTTCTGGATAATCCAGATTCTTTGTGTGCTACAATTCTAAGGGCTAAATACTATCTTGATGGCGATTTGTTAAATTCTAAGCAAAAGAAAGGCTCTTCATTCACCTGGCAAAGTATTATGACTGGTATAAATTCTCTGAAATGTGGCTATATTTGGCGTGTGGGGAATGGACAAAATATCAATATTTGGGAAGATGTCTGGATCCCAAATTGCACTACTAGGAAAGTTGTGACACCTAAGGGGGGGACAACTGTTAACAAAGGTGGGTGATTTGATTGATCCTGCTTCGAATACTTGGGACGAAGACCTGATCACACAAACAATGTGGCCCAGATGTTCAACGGATTCTCTCAATTCCAATCTCGCAACATGATATGTCAGATTTCATTGCTTGGAGTTATACGAAAAATGGTATGTTCTCGGTTCGGTCTGCTTATTTTGTGGAGTGGGCCTATCAGTATGGAGGTAGACTAAGACATTTTAATGGGATGAGGCGAACCACAGTTAATCCTATTTGAAGTAAGATATGAAAGTTATCGTGTCCGGCAAAAGTCAAAAAATTTATATGGCGTACATTACATGGAACGCTTCCATGCCGGTTTACGCTCGCGAATAGACATATGAAGGTCACGCTCATTTGTCCTTTTAGCTCCGAGGGTTCCGAAGATACAAATCATATGCTTTTCCTTTGCAATAGAGCAAAGCAGGTTTGGACAAGGCTCGGGATGGATGATATAATTGATAAAGCTTGCAAGATTGACCTTGCTGGAGAGGCGGTGTTGGAGTACCTACTACTTCTACCAGACAAAGATTTGAGGATAATGGGTTATCACAGTGTGTGTGAAATGATTGCTGTTTCAGCATGGTATCTATGGTGTGAAAGACGGAAGTTAGTGCACAAGGAGACAACACATAATGCACCTCAGATTTCAATGGCGATTCTAGCCCTTACGTCAAACGTCGTAAATGCTTCATCCCCTAAGGCCTCTATGAAAAAGAGGGGTTAGTCATGTCCTTCTAGGGGTTTTGTTAAACTTAAAGTTGACGCTTCTTTTGACCACGACCTGCTTAGGGGCACGATGGGGGCGGTTTTGAGAGATGAAAAAGGTAGGTTTATCGCGGGAGGGAACGGGAAGATTGACTATTGCGCAGATGTGTTGATGGCGGAAGCCTCAGCTCTTAAATTTGGCATAACTTTGGCTCAAAGGGCGGGATGTAATCGCCTTATTATTAACTCGGAGAACCTGAAGGTGATTGATACTATGAAGAACGGAGGACAGTCGGCGGGTGCGGCGGCGGCAATTTTCGATGATTGTTTTCATTATGCCTGTGACTTCGTTGTTATTAGATTCGAACACTGTAACAGAGAAGCAAATAAAGTAGCTCATGAGCTTGCGAGTATAGCTAGATTTTCGTTGATTTCTGATTGGTTTGAGGAACCGATAAATGAAATTGTGATGATCCTCACAAACGATGTACTTTCTATCTCTAATGAATAAAGGTTTCGTTTTATAAAAAAAAAACTTGGCTCATGTGCTCTCGCAGCCAGAGCCAGGACAAGAGAATATCTGAGCACGGACGTTCCAGTTGAGCTCAAAGAAGTTTTGTATTCTGAAAATCCTCCAGCTCTTTGAGTAGTCTCCTTTCTTATCCTCAAAAAAAAACATATGTGCTTTTTTTTGCGGGTAGAAAAACATATGTGCTAATTCTCAAAAATCTATAGCTGTTAGGTCCCTGTTGCTGAGATTGGCGCGGATTAACTTTAGTTTGCAATCGTCCAGCCGTGTCTCTTATTTGATGCTCACTAGACCAAATTGTCGCACAAACCCGGGTGCTGTTTTTTTTTTAGGGATAATCCAAGCTTTATTAACGATCAAAAGCCACAGTTTGTGAAATACATCTTAGATTGTAGGACTGGTCTAGCCACTCATGGCGTCCAAACCCGGGTGCTGCTATGTGTGGCTTATTGCGAGTCGCATTGCTGACTTAGTACAAGTTTAGATGATCTGTGTTGGTGGTGAACCGGCCCAGCAGGATGTGGCTTGTCATTCTAATGTCACCTGAGCTTCTTTCTTTTATATTTTTACTTTTATTTACATTTAAATAACATAAATTTAAAAGGAAATCATAGTATGAAAAATTACTTGCGCACTTTTAGAAAATATTGATAACTTCTATAAAAAATGTTCGTGACAATGAAAAAAGTATCGCGTTTCAAAACAAATGTATGCAGTTCCTTAAAAAAAATGTGTATACAGTGTAAAAAAATGCTTCATGCATTAAAAAAATGGACGTCACATTTGATAAAAATACCATGCATTTCAAAAAAAATATCATGGCATTTAAAAAATCTTACTCACTCCAAATCATATTAATTGTCGCGGGTTTATTACAAAAGGTCAACTAAATCAGCGACAATTAATATGGATCGCACCGAGTATATACAAATTCGAATAATTTATTTGCGTAGGTTAAATAAATTTTTATATTCACTAAAATATGTAACATTTTAAATGAATATTCATGTGTTTCTAAAAAGAAACCATGAAACTTCAAAAAAGATGTTTATACAATGCAAAAAAAATAGCCGCGTATTTAGAAAAATGTGTATTGCCATTTGAATATGTATGACGTGTATGGGAAAACAATGTCACCGTGTATTCAAAGAAGTGTTAACCAACCTGTGTTTTTCAAAAGTGTACATCATGTATTTGAAAAAAAAGGTCCAACGTGTATCAAAATTATATTTCATGTGTGCTCTATGTACATTGTGTTTGGGGAAAAAAAGTAAATACGTGTTGAAGGAAATAAAACTGATAAACCCAAAATAGAAACAAAAGAAAAGCCAAAAAAAAGAAAACAGTGAAGAACAAAGAAAACCAAAATATAATGAAGAAAGAAAGTAAAAAACAAAATTATCTAATAAGAAAACAAAGAAAACCAAGTAAATTGAGAAAAAATGAAAAACCAAAGAAAATCAGTGAAACGACAAAAAAAGGGAAACGAAAATAAAGGGAGAAGAAAACTGGAGCAGAGAGTGAGTGAATAGTCCTTGAGAGCAAAGGCAGAAGGGAGCTAGATTCTAAGACACACCAGTCGAGTAGAGAGCGGAAACGAAGCAACCGCGCTAACAGGCCGGCCTGCTAGACGTCGCCCGTAGGCAATCTCTTCTCTATCTCTACTACTATATTAAACAAGCAAACATATTCATCCCTAAGTGTACACAGCCTAGCGTACACATAGCAACAGGGATCAATTACAGCCTCACGATTAAGATCACTTAATTTGATCGAACCATTAAAATTATACTAATCCTTTGTCAAAACTGCGTTTAGCAATTTGCGTCGGGCGGACGAAAACTCTGCCAGACTTCCACGCCCCGCGCCCTGGGTCCACCCAATACACATCCCTCACCGCTTCCTAATCGAAGGAAAAAAAAAACAACCCAATCACAAACAGATGCGTAACTGCAAACGAGCGATGCGGTGAACGCGGGGCGGCGGCGGCGGCTCGATGCAGGGAAACGGTGGTGTGGCCAAGGCGTGGCTCAGACGGGGTTGTCGTTGTTCTGGCTGATGGCGGCCGGATTGGGTTGACGACGAGCGTCTCCGGCGAGTGGGAGGGACGGGGCGGCTGACCTCCACCATGTCCTGCTGCGGTTCCATGGAGAGAGTTTCGAAGGCAAGGAGGAGATAGAGAAGAACATAAGGAAGGGGGAAGAAAAAAGCATGGGCACGCCCGACAGGCTCTCACCTCTCTTACCTCCACGCCACTCCCAAGGCTAGATCACGACCCATGCGACGGGAGTCCATTGGCTGCGCCACCGCCGCCGGACTCCACGACGATCTACTTGATTCGGTGTGTAGATTCATCAAGTCCGCACCAGCACTCCCCTGGGATCGGCATCCGGATCAGCTCCTGCCTCTACAAGTCATGGGGTATGGGGCTGCTCGATCTCATCTCCAAGGGGCATGTAGCTGCCGACACCAGAACGGACGAGCAGGGGAGATCCCGTCGATCCGATGGCAGAAGGACGAGATGATCGGCTCCAGTGCCTTCAGTCAGTTCTACCTCGGGATGAATCTGGGCACTAACGAGCTCCTCGCAGTACAGCAGGTGCTGGGCTGTTGCGATTGGTTTATCTGATTTGCACTGTCTGGAGACTTCGATTCATTCGTTACACTAACTCGCTACTTTGCTTGTTTTTTGGTTGCGGCTTTGATCGGGAGCACCAACGCCACACAGGAGAAAGCCCAAGTAAGTAGCACTTCCCGAACGAATTTGGTTACCAGTTTAGCTGTTGAGATGTTTTCTTCATGTGAGGCAATTTGTTGCTCTTGTCTCTAGGATTGGGCACATATAAGAGAACTTCAGGAAGAAAAGTGAAGTGCCTCCAGAATCTTTCACACCACAATATTGCGGTGAGTAGAGGAAATATCGATTAAAAATCAGATTATTTATTGAAGTACTATCAAGTAGTTGCTTGATCTATTTTCTATCAGGGGGAGAAGAGGTACCTTGGGACTGTTCCTGAGGAAGACACACTGACTGCTGGAGTATTTTCCACACCCACTGCACGCCAGCGCCTGGCTCTCGGCACTCCGACCTCCATGCCGTCGTCAGGAACTCCTCCGCCACAATATTCTCCCGTCCAGGTAGCGTATAGTCCGCCACAAGATTCTCATGTGCAGGTAGCGTACAGAAGGTACCTTCCTCTCTAGATTTTTTATATGGCAGTGTAGTACTATGTGGTTAACCCAAAACTGATGCTATTAGCATGTGTATACGCTAGCTTGTTTAATTCCATACACGCTTCACTCCATATGTGTAGAATTATTAGCTTGTGAGGCGACAGTCCAGAATTTGATTGTCTGTTTTGTTCACTATGTCCGTAATTAATTTGTGTAATAATATGTTCATTACAGATCTTGAACGGGGAGTAAGGAAATTAGTTCCTGAAGCTTCTCTGTCGAGATGCGCATGCCGTAAGAACAGCTGTAGCCGGCATCGTCGACGTCGCTTATGGAGCTCCACACCATTGCCCAGTTGTACGACAGAATGTTCAATCTTCTCCATTCAATACTATGTGCAAATGGTGAACTCTTTGCCAAAAAAATAAGATACGAGGATTAGACATATATGCCCCATAAGGTAGCTATATAGTAATTCATGTGTTGTAGCGTGGATTATGGTCACGCTCTGTCTTGGACTGCATATAGCTAGGTTAATATAAATGGATATTCTGCATATTTTCTGAATTTTTAGTAAGGGCTAGATGAAGAATGTATGCAGTAGTTCTGATTTGGGGCACTGATTAATTCTCCACATGTAGGAACATGAACAGATGGTGGGCTCCAAGGCCATGGCGATGTTGTTGCGCTTGCAGTTTGAGATGTACTTGGTCCAAATCAAGAATCGTCATTTCAAAGGGTTAGTACAGTTTGCTCAATGTCATAAACCTGCACTTATCTTCACTCATGTCATCTGATAGAAGTCTATTGAATTTCAATCAAATTTTGTTGTATGTTATCCATGATGTAAGTGGAGATAGGAAGGTCCAAAAAAAATTAAAAATTGCGGCACAAGGGAGATGTTCACCAATGATTCACATGGTAAAATGTTCGTGACGTATGGCAAATTAAGACCTTGGCAAAACTTTTATTTAGATATATTCATGTATATTTTGAATTTTAGAAACGTGCATTGCGCCTATATGGGTAGATATTAATTTTCTTCATTATTCAACATATTTGTACCCACTAGGATTTCATTTTTTTATTTACCTTGAAGGAGTATTATATTATTGTTATTTGTTGTCCACCTTGATCCTTCACTGCTATTTTTCCTAGGCAACTTTAGGATCACTTAATAAGGTCCTGGTATCTTTTTCATATTCGCTTGCTTTATGCATGAACCTATCATCAAAATTAGGATCTCTTATATGCTGAATGGATGTTGTTGTAGATTTGTTGGTGTTGATTTGCAGTAAGAGGAAATTATATTGTTCTCATCAATTTCTTTCATGGCATGTGTCACAAATAAATTTATTACAGATCTGGGCATACCTTTTCTTTTGAGATAAATTTGGGCATAAATTGTCACAAATAAATGGGGGGTCTTGGGTAAAGTTTCAGGAAGCTAGGGCATCAAAATTATTTTGAGCCACATGGGGAGAATTACATCCATGTATTAGAAAAACTAGGCACCCGCTTAAGTAGAGAAATACAACTCTTGCTGGCCGGGGGCTTCATGGTAGTGCTGGAATTTAATCAGTGATCCATGTACATGTTGATTGTTATGAAACCATGCAATGGGATCTTGATCTTGACAATGTCCAAAAATCTGGTTCATCGGAGACAAAATCCCAACTTAATTCCCCCCTGTGGATCATGAAATGTTGGGGTTAACAAGTTTCCATGTAAGATGGGTTGAGATCTACTATAAGGTAACTTTATTTTGTTCAAATGTTCTATGTTGTTTTGAAACCTTAATGTTTTCTATTCTGGGGTGACAATGTCGAGGTTTATGCTAACAAGCAAGTTTGTTTTACATGCAGTGAGTAAAAAATGGTCGTGTTTTCCTGAATGTATCAAATGGCACATGTTTTCCTGAATGGTCGTGTTTGTTCGTGTTTTGAACAAATATGTCTAATTTTTGCAGCAAGGCTTACAGTGATCATATCTTTCCTACTACATTGATTTTAGCAGGAAAAATCGAGGAATCTGGAGGAGATTTGGGTCTTGGATAGCATTGAATACTACCGAAAAATAGACATGTTGCATTCTTGATCCTTTTTTTTCATTTCATGCTATTGAAGTACCGAGGAATGAGTCGTGGGTTGTAGTGCCGGTGCTTTCTATATATGTCAAATTCACTTGTAATTTCCTGAAGTTTTGTGAAATATTGAAGGATATCTTGGAACGACAAAGTTCCAAATCTTCATGGTCGATAATACGACACTGGCTGCTGAAGTTCCTCATTGCCTCGCGTAGAACAATAGCATGTCCTTATTTTTTGCTCATGTTGATTATGATAGCATTGTCTTGAACATTCTACCGATGTTGATAAAAAAAAGACAATGATTTGGTATGCCCTCCATGCAGAGGATCGAGCATGGTCGATTGGCTGGGTGTTGTTGAGACGACCCAACCCACCAGCAATTGGAACTTGCCTTCATGGTGTGTGTTTACATTGAGGTAGACAAAATCACCCGTTGATCGCCCAAAAGGAGGACTTGGCATGTCGCGGACGTAGGAAAGAGACAAACATGTTAAAGAAAAATCCGAACCACCAGGACGACAGTTGCAAGATGGCGATTGGATGGTGTGGACACATCGCCAGCGAGGAGGCTGTTTGGACATCGGGTTGTTATAAAGTTTCAGTTTAGGGCAATTCTTGTTAAACATAACATGTTATTGTGAACAAAAATTTAATTTAGATAATCAAGATGTCAAAGAAATTTCTAAACTTACGTGCGTTGCACGTGCATACTTACTAGTTCCTATTAGGAATCGGTACGGGGGACATATAGCTCTCTTTTTTTTTTGCGGGTCCGGGGGACATAGCTCTCAGGCACAAATGCAACTCAGCGATGTGTGCTTTGTGTATTCGGCCGGCCCTTTTGTGTAGCACATGTAACCCGTTTTAGGGCATATTGTAAAGCTAATTTTTTATTTTTTTAATTAATTTTCTGAAATATTACGCCGTCTAAAAAAAGTAAAAAAATTATCCAGTTAGCTCACAGTGGGCCGAGTAGACCCAGTCGGCCAGCAGTTGGCCGATTTTCCTACCGGCCATCTGGATAATATTTTTGAATTTTTTTAGACGGCTAATATTTCTGAAAATTAATTAAAATGTATTATTTAAAAATAGCTATTGTAAAATCCTTTCAATGGGTTTATTATTTTAATTTTTTATTTCGTATCCTTTCCTTTATTTTATTTTAATTATTTATAAAATATATTTAAACATTCCGAAAAGATCAGAATTAAAAATCAAAAATTATTTGCAATTTAAGACAAAATGTTTTTAAAAAGTTGTTCACAAATTCAGACATTGTTCCCAATTTAACAAAATGTTTGTGTTATAAAAATATTTGTTTTTTTTAACACAAAACGCCTTTTTCAAAAAGGCTTATGAAACTTCTAAAAATCATAGTTTTCCAAAAGTACTCAGATAATATTTTAAAAGCTGTTGATATTTTTCCCAATTTTTTTGTCAAATCTCATAAGTATTTAGTTTTAGAAATTTATTTTCCCTTGTTTTCGGAAGTCTCAGATAAAAGCTAGACTAGGAAAATGCTAGGAAAAAACGGTGCCTACAATAGCCAACGCACAACGATAGAATGCATGATATAGTGCGTTCGACTGCAGATAGCAAGTTGTATGTTATGCTCGCCAAAAGCTTTCTCCTCGGTACTATAGTATTTGCGCCAGTCCAGTTTTGCACGCTCGATGGCTACATTCGCTCTGGTTTTCATCAGTTTTTTATGTATTTATTTTATTTTCCTTTGGTTCTCTTTGTTTCTTCACCAGTTTCCTTCGATTTTCCTTTTTGTTTTTGTTTTTTCCACCTCTTTTGTTTCTTTGTTTCTCAATTTTCACTGACTTCTTTTCTTCATTCTTTCTTCGATTTTTTTTGTTTCTTTCTCAAATTTCTCTTGTTTTTCAGTTTCTTATTATTTTTTGCGCAAGTTTTTCTCTTGTTTCCTTATTTTCATTCTACTTTTCCTTTTCTCTTCAGTTTTCTTTATTTCTTTCTTTGGTTTCTTTTTTTATTTATAATTTTCCTTTTTCCAACACATGTCCACATCTTTTTTACACACTAGACAATTTTCATATACGCGAGGAACATTTCTTAATACAACTATAACTTTTTTCAAATACATCATTTATTTATTTTTAAATATACTTTTTATGTCTATTGTTTTCCTAATAATTGCTCAATTTTAGTATACATCTAAGGGCCAGTTCTTTTCACCTCTTGGAGTCAATTGCAAGAAACCACCACATTTGTGGCTAGGTTTGCAGGAAACTATCAAGTCGTTAATCTGTTGCAAAAAACACCGTAAAATCTCTTAACCCGTTGCAAAAAGCACTGAACAGCTGTTTAGCCGCGTTTGATCTCTTTTCCGACAGGTGGGCCCCGAATACGCTGACGTGGCATGACGGACAGGCAAACGGCGCCGTTAGGACCAACAACGCTCAAGACGCCGCGCCGGTCGGTCGTGTCGGTGCTTGTCAGACAGCCCCCCCCCCCCCCCCCCCCCCCCCCCCCCCCCCCCCCCCCCCCCCCCCCCCCCCCCCCCCCCCCCCCC
>LR738711.1:659220904-659262605 GCA_902687465.1 Secale cereale
GTCCTCTCTCTCACCCCGCTCCTCTCTCCTCTCTCGCCCCTGCTCGCCACCGGTGATGGCCACCTCGCGTGGCGGTGATGATGGCGGTGGCGGTGGTGCTGCCGATGCATCTGGTGGTGATGGTTTCTCGTCCCTCGTTGGTTACCCCAAGTGGAAGGTTTGAGATATAGCGTAGCGGTAGTTTTCCCTTGGCAAAGATACCAAGGATCGAATCCCGTGAGACTCCGAGGGTCGACAAGAAGGTGTCAATAGCGCCAGAGACTTTTGCTTGACAGGACCTGCACACAGATACAAATAACTTTGCTCCCAACGAGTACAGAGAGGTTGTCAATCCCTCCGGCCTTGTCGTTTACAAAGGATCAAACGCAAGAGATAATAATGATAGGTATGACTGCAACTAGTAAATAAGAACAGGAAGTAAATAGCGGGTGTGATCAGTGATAGTAATATGGACCGGGGTCCCATGATGTTCACTAGTGATGTCTCTCTTCCAAAAGACGATAAAACAGCTAAGCGAGGTAAACAAATTACAGCTGGACAATTGACAGGATTATGTGTGCAAACCAATGCTAACTATGCTGTACAGAAAGGTAGAGGCTCAAAAGCATGGGCGGTACGCCAAGGCAAGTAGACCGAAATCCATCTGTATCTACTACTAATCATCCACCTTGAGATATCAATCCAGAACATCTCGCTGGTATTAAGTTGCGAGTCCCACCCATAGTGTAAACTCAAAGCAACAGACAACTGCATTAAAAGAACTTTGCGTAAAGTAAACAATCCTTGCACCCGCAAGTACAAGCACCGTTGTTTTTCCCCTTGTGGCAACAACACATCCCCTAGACTCATGTTTCTGTCACTCAAACTAGTCATCGAGGGGCATGAACCCACAATCAAGCATAACGTTCCCTCTTGGAGTTACTACCTACTACTCGGCCAAAGCAATAAACAACAACGGAGAACATGCAAGAATTACTCAAGAACATAAATATAAAAGAGGTGAATCAAATATATTACTCACACACAATCTGAACATAATCTCATAATCCATCGGATCCCAGGAAACTCAGCATAGCAACAGCATAAAGATTACATATGTGCCTCGATCATGTAGGGCAGCTCACGAGGTCTAATCGATGAAGAACAAAGAGGGGAGGAGAACATCACATAGCTACTGGTCATAGACCCATGGTCCAAGGGAGACTACTCACGGCTCATCCGGGAAGCGTCCATGGTGGTGGAGAAGCTCCCGGTGGTGGTTCTCCCCTCTGACAGGGTGCCGGGAAGAGTTCTCCTGGTGCTCCCGATCTTGGAAGCGCGGCGGCGGCGGAACAGAGATGAGATCGCGAAAAAGGGTTCCGTCCTCGAGGGTTTCGGGACGCGTGTTAAATATATGCCAAAGGGGGGCACCAGAGGCGGAGAGGGGGGCCCAGGCGCCCCCCCGGCGCGGCCAGGGGTGGGGCCGCCCCCACAGGGCGCCTGGAGCCCCTCTGGCCCTACTTCTGCCGCATGGAAGCTTCTGGAGCGCTGATTTTTTATATATTTTTCCCGGAATTTTTCTGGCAATTTAAGTAATGGGAAAACCTGGAATACAAAAACAGCAGAAAACAGAAATTGGCACTGGGGTGCACTGAGTTAATAGGTTAGTCCAAATATGATCAAAAGTGTATGGAAGTGCATAAATATCATAGCAATATCACACAAAAGAGGCATGGAGCAAGCAGAAATTATAGATACGTTTTGGACGTATCAACATCCCCAAGCTTAATTCCTGCTCGTCCTCGAGTAGGTAAATGATAACAAGCATAATTTCTGTGGTGACATGCTATTAACCATATAAGAACTTTTAAGTAATGTAATCAAGGCATGTAATCCAATTCAAGTCATAACAAGCAAGAGCCTATATTAGCATTGTAACAAGTAACATAAGAACATAAAGGTGCAAGAGCTCTCGCTGTCCGTGACTCGAATGTCTCCAAATGGTGTTTGCGTGCAAGAAAGGGGATAGGGATATATGAGAGTAAAACATAGTTTTTATATTGTTGAGAACTTAATCTACTAAAGTTTCACACTTGGTCTTCTTTGGAATCTTATCCTGACTCATCCCGAGACCGTCAGCCAGGTACAAGTCAAAATGATCCACTCCCTTTCGATATTTTGAGCACTCATGCAATGGATGAGCGTAAGCAAGAAAGTCGACACTTAGGATGGCAAAGAGAAAAATGATAGAGGGGGAAGACAAAAAAGGTGTGAAAGGCTCACATTAATGAGAACAATCATCGGCGAGAGAAAGCCAAATGATAGATATGATGCGAGGAGTAGGGATTGCCATGCAACGGATGCACATATGAGCTAAGGTAAGCTCTCCAATGGAACTAGTGGGGGTGCATCCAACTTGCTTGCTCAAGAAGACCTAGAGCTCTTTTGAGGAGGCTCATCATTGGAATATACAAGTCAAGTTCTATAGTGTAAAGGTCCCCACATAGCTATATGCATAAATGATAATCTCTATGGAGTACAAAGTATAAGATGGAGTACGAGTGTGGATCTCTCAAAAGAAATAGTAGTAGTGCCCCCTTCTCTCTTTTTATTTCTTTTTCTCTTTTTCTATTTTTTTTATTTTTTTGTGGCCTCAATGGCTCTTTCTATTTATCTCTCATTTGTCCTCTTTGGGATCTTATGATTTTGTCCTCTTTGGGATCTTTTGATTTGTCCTCTTTGGGATCTTTTCCTCACTTTAGGGGCAACACTCTATGTATTACAAGAAGTATAGAAGATCTTTCACACTTTACAAAAGTACTCAACATAAAGAAAATGAAACTATCATGATGTGTGCAAATGTATGCCTCTGCCAGTGTAGCAGGATATGCAATGATACTAGCGTGTCATGTAGCAATGATTAGGGCAAGGCCCAACTAGCATGCGGCTCATCGATCAAGAAAAAAGCATGTATGACATGAAGATCAAGTCATGAGAAGATGGATGTTGCATGGCAATTTATCTCGGAAAGGCTATGGAAATGCCTTAATAGGTAGGTATGGTGGCTGTTTTGAGGAAGGATATAATGAGGCTTATGATGACAGAGTGTATCGTACCAAGGTTTTGGATGCACCGGCGAAGTATGCGCCAACTCTCGAGGTGAGAAAGGGCAATGCACGGTACCGAAGAGGCTAGAAAAATATGGATAGGTGGAAGTGTCAACCTTCGAATACTCACATTAGTCCGAAGAACTCATGCACTTATTATCGGTAACTCTCAATCTAATTAGGAGGTTCACAAAGAGACAAGTACCCCGAGGAGGTGTGTATGGGGGTTTGGTTACCCTTGCGCATCCTCGACCCATGGTACGTGAGTGTACTCTAATATTCGATCCCTCCAAAGATTAGTGATCCATTTAGTAGCTAAAGTTCTCAACTATTTTGTAGGTTTTCGAAAATAAACACGGATTGCCCAAAATACGACATCTATCACTAATAGGATAAAGCTCTTGACACCAAAAGTTCAGACATTACTCATGGCAATACCTCAAAACTATTGCAGGTTACTACTAAAATTAAATAGCAACCTCAATTACCTACTTTAAGTTAAGACACACAACTCAGTGCAACAGACAAACTCTCTTAACAAGATAAACATGAAAACTCAAGAGAGTTCAACAACCAACTAAACAAAAGCTCTTTAAAAAGAAAAGCATGAAAACTAAGAGCTAAACATGACAGTAGCTATTGAAAGACAAAGAACATACACAGCAAAGATAAGCATGAAAATCCTATGTTGTGTTCTAGGTTGAAGTGGAGCGTGTTTCTCTCCCACACAAAGAAAGCTGGGTTCTAACTCGTTATGAACAGCAAGCAAAGCTAAAGAAAACTAAAAAGGAAACTAAAAGCAAGACGCTCCAAGAATAGCACATAACGCATGAAGTGATTAAAATATAGTGAAACGAAAAGACGAACTGATAATTGTTGATGGAGAAGGGGATGCATGGGGGCATCCCCAAGCTTAGACGCTTGAGTCTTCTTGAATATTTCTTGGGGGTGCACGGGGGCATCCCCAAGCTTGAGCGTTTGACCCTCCTGAATCTTTTATCATCTTCCCTCGCACACTTGAAAACTCCCTTCATACATAACTCATCATAATCTGATTAGCGAGGTTAGTGCCCATAATAAAATAATTTTTCCTTGCTGGATATAAAGATAATCTTGAAGGTCTACTGTTTCTCAAGATTGCCAAAAGGTTTTTGCAAAGAAAAAGCAAGCTCAAGGTTTGCAAAACGAACAAAAGGCAAAACAGGACAGAATCTGTGAAAAACAGACCATCAGATAGTAAATAATTTTTTCGGGGCACTTCTGCAACTCAAATCAAAAAACTCATAACAGACGCATGAAATCCAATTGTATAGAGCACGTTGTCAAAACAATTCAGATCAAAAAGATGATCTGGTGAGTTTATACGAATTTTTCTGTCCAAGGATAGAATCTGTTTTCCGGATTGCACATCATAACTTTTGAACTTTCTTGCAATCAGAGGCTATAACTTGGCACAAAGCTGAAAAGTAAAGATACAATGATGATGCTACTGTAGTAACAAACATCAAGACACAACAAAAGCAAAATAAAACTTTATTCATTGTGGGCTGCCTCCCAAAAGCGCTTTCTTTTATGCCTTTAAGCTAGGCATAATGCAAAGAGATCAAGTTTTATCAAGAGTAAAAGAATAGCTAGCCCATATAACAGACTCAAAAGGTAACTTAATCTTCTTTCTAGGGAAGTGTTCCATCCCTTTCTTGAGAGGAAATTGGAATTTTATATTCCCCTCTTTCATGTCAATGATAGCACCAACGGTGCGAAGAAAAGGACGTCCCAAAATAATTGGACAAGAAGGTTCACATTCAATATCCATAATAGTAAAATCAACGGGAACATAATTGTCATTGACAATGATAAGAACATCGTCGATCCTCCCCAAAGGTTTCTTTATGGAAGAATCAACAAGACGAACACCAAAAGAACAAGAATCAAAAGGTTTCAATTTAAGCATATCATATATTCTTTTGGGCATAACGGAGGTACTAGCTCCAACATCACATAAAGCATAGCAAGAGAAGTTATTCAACTTAATTTTAATCATAGGATCCCAACCATCTTCTAGCTTTCTAGGTATGGAGGCTTCTACCCTAAGCTTTTCCTCCCTAGCTTTGATAAGAGCATTAGTGATATGCTCCGTGAAGGCAAGATTAAGTGTGCTAGTGTGGGGATCTCTAGACATCTTGTGAAGGAAATCAATAACTTCAGAAAGGGTGCAATTATCAAAATCAAGGTCACTACTATCAAGTAAAGTGGTAGTGGTGTCCTTTAGGCTCACTTGTTTGGTAGCTTCTATGGTCATAGGAGTTTCTATCGTTGAGGTCATAGCATCACCATTAATAGGTCCAATGGGACCAGGAGTGCATTGGGTGCTAAGAGTTTGGATATCCTCAACAACTTGGATAGTAGCAACAGTGTGATGGGTAGGAAGGCTCTTAATTCTATCTACTTCCTCCTTTTCTCTAGCCCATCTCTCTTTAAGTTTAGCCAACATCCTAATGTTTTCATTAATTTGCACTTGAATAGAATTCATAGGAGTGGTCTTCCTCTCCTCAAGAGGGGAAGTTCTAATTTTAAGCAATTCTACCTCATGGGCTAAATTGTCTACCTTCGAAGAGAGATTGTCTAGTTTGTTTAGTTTTTCTTCTACATTCTTATTGAAGGATTTTTGGGTAGTGATGAAGTCTTTAGGCATAATTTCTAGTTCAGAGGTGGAGTTCTTGGTGCTAGGATAAGCATTGTTGTTCCCATAGGAATTAGAGGGGAACGGTCTAGGGTTGCCAAAATTACTCCTATAAGCATTGTTATTGAAATTGTTTCTAGAGATAAAGTTCACATCTACTTGATCTTGAGCAATCAAAGAATTTAAAGGAACATCACGAGGATCAATAGGAGGTTGCTTGGAAAGTAGAGACATGATCAAGTCAACTTTTTCAATTAGGGAGGAGATCTCCTCGACAGAGTTTACCTTCCTACCTGTTGGAGCGCGTTCGGTGTGCCATTGGGAATAATTGGTCATCATCTCATCGAGAAGCTTCATGGCAGCACCAAGTGTAGTTGACATAAAGGTTCCTCCCGCGGCCGAATCTAACAAGTTCCGCGAGGTAAAGTTCAAGCCTGCATAAAAAGTTTGGATAACCATCCAAGTAGTCAAACCATGAGTAGGGCAGTTCTTGATAAGAGATTTCATGCGTTCCCAAGCTTGGGCAACGTGTTCATTATCCAATTGTTTAAAATTCATTATGTTATTCCTTAGTTGGATAATTTTAGCAGGGGGATAGTATTTCCCAATAAAGGCATCCTTGCACTTGTCCCAAGAATCTATGCTATTTCTAGGCAAGGATTGAAACCAGATTTTAGCTCCTCCTCTCAAGGAGAAAGGAAAAAGCTTAAGCTTAACAATATCACCATCTACTTCTCGGTACTTTTGCATTTCACAGAGTTCAACAAAATTGTTTAAGTGCAAAGCAGCATCATCTCCAGCACCGGAGAATTGATCTTTCATAACTAGGTTCAGTAAAGCAGGTTTAATTTCATACGAAGGTGCTGAAGTGGCAGGTGTAGTAATTGGTGTGCAGATAAAGTCATTGTTATTATGACTAGTGAAGTCACACAACTTGGTGTTCTCGGTGGAACCCATAGCAGCAAGCAAGCAAGATAACTATTTTTGTGATTTTTGATAGAAGACACTAAAGAAAAACTGAAAGGTAAACTAACAAGACTAAAAAGCAAAGTTAAAAGATAGCGTGAAACTCCCCTATCTTGAAGAGTGGAGTCCCCGGCAACGGCGCCAGAAAACTTTTCTTGATGGCTTCTCGCCCCTCGTTGGTTACCCCAAGTGGAAGGTTTGAGATGTAGCGTAGCGGTAGTTTTCCCTTGGCAAAGATACCAAGGATCGAATCCCGTGAGACTCCGAGGGTCGACAAGAAGGTGTCAATAGCGCCAGAGACTTTTGCTTGACAGGACCTGCACACAGATACAAATAACTTTGCTCCCAACGAGTACAGAGAGGTTGTCAATCCCTCCGGCCTTGTCGTTTACAAAGGATCAAACTCAAGAGATAATAGTGATAGGTATGACTGCAACTAGTAAATAAGAACAGGAAGTAAATAGCGGGTGTGATCAGTGATAGTAATATGGACCGGGGTCCCATGATGTTCACTAGTGATGTCTCTCTCCCAAAAGACGATAAAACAGCTAAGCGAGGTAAACAAATTACAGCTGGACAATTGACAGGATTATGTGCGCAAACCAATGCTAACTATGCTGTACATAAAGGTAGAGGCTCAAAAGCATGGGCGGTACGCCAAGGCAAGTAGACTGAAATCCATCTGCATCTACTACTAATCATCCACCTTGAGATATCTATCCAGAACATCTCGCTGGTATTAAGTTGCGAGTCCCACCCATAGTGTAAACTCAAAGCAACAGACAACTGCATTAAAAGAACTTTGCGTAAAGTAAACAATCCTTGCACCCGCAAGTACAAGCACCGTTGTTTTCCCCCTTGTGGCAACAACACATCCCCTAGACTCATGTTTCTGTCACTCAAACTAGTCATCGAGGGGCATGAACCCACAATCAAGCATAACGTTCCCTCTTGGAGTTACTACCTACTACTCGGCCAAAACAATAAACATCAACGGAGAACATGCAAGAATTACTCAAGAACATAAATATAAAAGAGGTGAATCAAATATATTACTCACACACAATCTGAACATAATCTCATAATCCATCGGATCCCAGGAAACTCAGCATAGCAACAGCATAAAGATTACATATGTGCCTCGATCATGTAGGGCAGCTCACGAGGTCTAATCGACGAAGAACAAAGAGGGGAGGAGAACATCACATAGCTACTGGTCATGGACCCATGGTCCAAGGGAGACTACTCACGACTCATCCGGGAAGCGTCCATGGTGGTGGAGAAGCTCCCGGTGGTGGTTCTCCCCTCCGGCAGGGTGCCGGGAAGAGTTCTCCTGGTGCTCCCGATCTTGGAAGCGCGGCGGCGGCGGAACAGAGATGAGATCGCGAAAAAGGGTTCCGTCCTCGAGAGTTTCGGGACGCGTGTTAAATATATGCCAAAGGGGGGCACCAGAGGCGGAGAGGGGGGCCCAGGCGCCCCCCGGCGCGGCCAGGGGTGGGGCCGCCCCCACAGGGCGCCTGGAGCCGCTGTGGCCCTACTTCTGCCGCATGGAAGCTTCTGGAGCGCTGATTTTTTATATATTTTTCCCGAAATTTTTCTGGCAATTTAAGTAATGGGAAAACCTGGAATACAAAAACAGCAGAAAACAGAAACTGGCACTGGGGTGCACTGAGTTAATAGGTTAGTACAAATATGATCAAAAGTGTATGGAAGTGCATAAATATCATAGCAATATCACACAAAAGAGGCATGGAGCAAGCAGAAATTATAGATACGTTTTGGACGTATCAGGTGGCAGTGGTGCTCCTGCAGATCCAACAGAGGTTTGCGGTAGTTCAAACCCATCTCAGGCTCCGCCTCTTCCACAGCCGCCGTCGTCGTCTTACTGTGTTGAGTACGCGGCGACGAGGGCGTTCGCCAAGGCCGTGAAGGAAGATCCAGAGGGGAGCCATCACTACGCATCCTCCTTCGGCGGTGTCTCGTAAGTTTTCTCTTTCCGTACCCGGATTTGGTTTCTAGGGTTAGGGTTCTAGGGTTAGGGTTCTAAGTGTTTGTGATTCTAGTGTTATAGGATTATTGTTGTAGGTTGTTTATGTGGTCAGACATGTAAGTGAAGTTTTTATGTAGTTCTAGGGTTCTAAGTGTATGTAGTAGGCACCTAAACATTAACTGAAATTACTCAATGTTAAACTCAATTTCAACCTCCTCAATTGCTGAATTTACAACTGAATAATTAAATGAAAATGTTACTGAATTTATAACTGAATCCTGTACTGAATTGTTAAGTGAACAAATTATTTTAACTGTATTTTGGACTGAAACTTTAACTGAATTTTTAACTGAAACTGTAATTTTAACTTAAACTGTATTTTTAACTGAAACTTTAGTTAAATCTTTAAGTGAAACATTAACTGAATTGTTTCTACTAACTGAATATATAACTGAATCTTTAACTTTTAACTGGATTTTTAACTGAAACCGTAATTTTAACTTAAACTGTATTTTTAACTGAAACTTTAGTTAAATCTTTAAGTGAAACATTTTTAACTGAATTGTTTCTACTAACTGAATTTTTAACTGAATTATTTTTACTAATTGAATTTTTAACTTTTAACTGAATTTTTAACTTTTAACTGAATTTTTAACTGAAACTATATTTTTAACTGAATCTTTAACTTTTAACTGAATTGTTTATTTGAACTGAATTGCTTTACTTGAACTGTAGATTGAATGATGAAGTGTGGGAAGTCAGATTCCATTTCCATGACAGAGATAATCTTGAAAGAAGCCTAAATGTGGATGATATCACATTTTACAATCTGATTGCACTAATAGAGCTTGAAGGTTATGGGATGACAGACTTTATGTATTATGTCAGAGATCCAGGTGTTGGGGTTTCAGGTATGGAAGAACTGACAGATGATGATAAGGTAGAGGAAATGTTGGATGACCTAGTTATCAAAGGTCAGAAGGTGGTGAACATAACAGTCATCAGAAGTGATGCTCCAAGACCTGGTGATTTGAACATTGGACCAGTTTGTGAGGAGCAGGTTCCATTATCTGAAATAGGTGTGCCAGTGGTGTATGAGATAGATACAGCACGAGTACTGTTTCCTAGCCCAACAAAGCCACAACCAGTGCCAGTGCAGGTCATTAACACACGGGAGAGTTCATTTTTGAAGCAGAAGTGTGCACCAGTACCAGAATTTGCAATGGAGATTGGTGAAGAGAGGCATGAGTATTTCATGGAGCAAGACCAAGATCAAGAGCAAATTGAGCAACTGATGGAGCAGAAGAGGAATGAAGAGATTGAGAAGTTCAGGAAAAAGGGGAAAGAGAAAGAGAAATACAAGGCAGCTAAAAGAAAACTTCCAGAGCTAATGGCTGAAGATTTCACTGATAGTGACAGTGACACAGATTTACTAGCATATGAGGATATAATTGCTAGGCTTGAGGCAATGAAGAAGCATAGAGATGATCCACTTCATCATATTGAAGGGGACACTGATGTGGATGAGCCATATGAAGCAGATGAGGAGGAGGAGGAGGAGGAGGAGGAGGAGGAGGAGGAGGAGGAGGAAGGGAGCAGCATAGGAGGAAGTAAAAGAAAGGGGCCAACTACAAGATCTCATGCTAGTTTGGATGAGATTATTGAGGAAGATTGGTTTCCTTCATCTGATGAGGAGAGCAACCCTGGTGACCTAAGTCAGGAGGATAATGATGGGGCTCAAATACCATGTGTGAAGCTTCCAGCTGATAGGAAGAGCAGGGCTAAAAAGAAGAAGCCCAGAGTTTGGTATGATGAGCAAAGGGAGAACCCAGAAGAGCAATTTATGAAGAAGCTTTGTTTCCTAGATGTGACCCAGTTCAGGAGGGCACTTCTTAATTTTCACATCTCACAAAATAGGAACCATGCCTTCCACAGGAACTGTCCACACAGGATTATAGCTGTCTGCAAATTTGAGAATTGTCCATTTTTCATTGCAGCTTCTCAGATAGCACATGAGAAGACATTCTGTATAAAGAAACTGAACTTGCACCACAGCTGCCTAGTAGTAGGAGAGAGCACAAAAGTTACTGCTAAGTGGTTGGCACATGAATGTGAGCAACAGTTGAGGACATACCCCAACACACCTGTCCAAACTATAAGTTCAAACTTGAAGCAAAAGCATGGAATAGAGGTATCTATACATATGGCCTATAGGGCAAGAAAGCTAGCCAAAAATGTAGTCCTAGGAGATCAGAAGGCACAATATCATAGGATAAGGGATTACCTAGAAGTTGTGCTAGAAACCAATCCAGGAAGTAGATGCATTGTCACAACAAAGCATCTGAAACTACATCCAAGCAAAAATCCAAGATTCCATGGCTTGTTCATCTGCCTCAATGCTTGCAAAGAGGGTTTCCTTAATGGTTGCAGACCATTCATAGGCATGTGCACACCTACTAATTAACTAGTGAGTCTACATTTATATGTGCACACCCACTAATTTGTTGGTAATCTACTTGTGATCTTGTATGATAGGTGTGGATGGTTGCTTCATAAAGTTGATCACAGGGCAGCAAATCTTGGCTGCCACTGGAAGAGATGGAAACAATAACATATTTCCCATTGCTTTTGCAATAGTGGACAAGGAAAACACAGCAAGCTGGTCTTGGTTTCTTACTCAATTAAAATATGCCATTGGTGGTGAGTCAGGCAAGTTTGGATACTACACTATTATATCTGTCAGGCAAAAGGTACTACTATCTCTACTCCAATCATTGCTTGCATTGCTTATTAATTGTCTTTGTTTATTAATTTCATACATGGCATTGTTGTAGTATTCTCAAAGTGTAGTTCATTCAAACAGGGCCTTCTTACAGCCATAAACAATGTATTCCCCAATTGCAAACAAAGATTCTGCCTTAGACATATTTATCAGAACTTTCAAACAGCTGGTTTTAGAGGGGAAGAGTTGAAGAAATACATGTATCAGGCAAGTTATTCCTATACTGAGCATGGTTATGTAACAGCAATGGAAGGCATGAAAAAGGAGTGTGAGCCAGCTTGGAAATGGCTATCTAGGATACCAAAACATACATGGGCTAGGCATGCCATGGACAACAATTGCAAAACTGACTTGGTAGTTAACAATATAAGTGAAGTTTTTAACAAGATGATACTTGATGTCAGAGCCAAACCCATTAGAACTATGGTAGATGGGATCAGGACAAAGTTGTTAGTGAAGTTCAATGCAAATAGGACAAAGACTGAGACTGCTAAGTGGCAGATATGCCCAACATATGCTGAGAAGCTAGAGGAAGCAAAACATCATTCTAGGTTTTGTCAGTCTATCAAAGCTGGACCTGATCTCTTCCAGGTGACAAGTGGAGAAAGTACCTTGCAATCATGGTGTTTCTGCAATCAACAAGGCAAAACTTGTGCCAGAAGATTTTGTTCATGATTTCTTCAAGAAACCAATGTATAAGGCATCTTATAGTCCAATGGTTTTCCCTGTGCCTGGGCCAGATTTGTGGCCAAAGACTAGAACCCCTGACATTGAACCACCAGTGTTCAAAGAAAAGCCAGGAAACAAAGAGACAAAGAGGAGAAAGAGCAAGTTTGAAAAGCCAGCTCCAAAGGATACATCTAGGATGGCAACTATCACTTGTAGCAATTGCAATAGGACTGGGCATAGATACACTAGTTGCAAGCAGGCTCTGAAACCAGCCCTAGCTATGAGAATGAACCAGCACCAGGTAACTATTCTAGTAGGTTTTTGTACAATTTCACATACCAGTTTCTAACATTTGTATGCTGTAATTTCAGGAAAACAGGAGAGATGATACACCCAGAACTGTATCTGCTCCTACTTCCATGCCACCAAGGAGAAGTGCTCCTTCTGCTCCTGCTGCTGCTCAAACTGCAGCTCCAGCACCACTAGCTCCAAGGGCTCCAAGGGTAGCAAGGAGAGCTCCTTCTGCTCCTGCTTCAGCTCCCAGTGCACCAAGGAGATGTCCTTCTGCTCCTGCTGTAACTGCTGCTCCTCCTGCTACAAGGGCAACAAAGAAAGCTAAAACTACAAGGACTGCAACTTCTACTGCTGGTGCTGGTCCAAGTTCTTCTACTGCTGGTGCTGGTCCAAGTTCCTCTACTGCTGCTGGGCCAAGAGGAAGAAACAAGTTCATCCCCCCAAGAGTTGCAGGTAGTGGAAGAGTGAGGAAGCCATCCTTTAAGATGTCTGAGTGGTTCAACTGTTCTCAAGGGAGCAGGTGAAGTTGTGTTAATTTGTGCTGAGCTGATGATGTTCAAAACATCTGCATTTTGGTTGTGATGACACCTTTCATGTAAGGTACCTAGTGGACTTGTTGGGCTGTGATGGAAACTTGTGTTGCTTCTGGTTAGCTGTTGATGTTCTAAACATCTTTATTCTGGTTGTCATGAGTACTTTCATGTAAGGTACCTAGTGGAATTGTTGGGCTGTGATGAAAACTTGGTTGTGGCTCCTAATTTTCTTATTGTTTGCTAATAAGTGTTTGCTAATAAGGGTGCCTCGACGTCGACGGCATCTAAGATAACCTAATTTTATCATCTAGGGTGCCTCGACGTCGACGGCATCTAAGATAACCTAATTTTATCATCTAGGGTGCCTCGACGTCGACGGCATCCAAGATAACCTAATTTGATCATCTAGGGTGCCTCGGCGTCGATGGCATCTAAGATAACCTAATTTTATCATCTAGGGTGCCTCGACATCGACGGCATCCAAGATAACCTAATTTGATCATCTAGGGTGCCTCACGTCGACGGCATCCAAGATAACCTAATTTGATCATCTAGGGTGCCTTGGCGTCGACGGCATCCAAGATAACCTAATTAGATCATCTAGGGTGCCTCGGCGTCGACGGCATCCAAGATAACCTAATTTGATCATCTACGGTGCCTCGGCATCGACGGCATCCAAGATAACCTAATTTGACATAGTTAACATCAATGACATAGTTAACATCATACTTAACAACTCTAGTCACTAACATAGTTAACATCATGACACCATAGTTCAAAGCTTACAAGACATAGTTCAAGGCTACACCATACCTCAAATACTGCAAACTGCCACTAGTTCACACATTACAAGCCATAGTTCAATGCTTGAAACTTAAGATAATGACCCACATGGTCAGATTACAAATCACTCATCATCACAAATATCCTTGATGTCCTTCAGCTTTCTCTTGTTCTTGTCACTAGCTTTGACAAGGTCAGCAATGTGAAACTCCAAATTCCTCCTCTCAGTGCTCAACTTTTCCTTCTCCTTCAAATGAGCAAACTTCAGATTCCTAATCACATTACCTTGGGCAACCTGAATGCTCCTCAACTGGTCAACCTTTTGCTTCAGTTCTTTGTTCTCAGCATCCATTGCACCCAGCTGTTCCTTCAAAGCTGAAATATTGTTGTCCAAAGGAGGAGTGATCTCCTCATGTTCACCTTGTTGGACTTCATTTTCCTTGGGAATATTGTCCTGGGTATCAAGTAGGTTGTTCACATCCTCAACAAGCTTCTCATAAGTCTCCTGTAGCTCGTTCTTATGTGATGTGAGATTGTGGACAAGTGATGCATGTTCCAGACATGCCATCCTATTAGCACGCTGGCAATCCTCATACAAAAGCCATAGTTTGTGAAGAGCATTCTGCAGTTGCTCTGGCCACTCCTCATCTACCCAGTGAACAAAACCACAACTGCTTGCTTCCTGCAAAACAATAAGTACAAATGCATTTACTTCCTTTTTCACTTCACTTCTATTCAGTCCAATTCAAAACAACTATTGTATACTGCACATGCACAATTCTGCATATATATCTGAATTTTTAATAGCATACTACACTGAATTTACTTCATTTATACCTTAATTCATTTAACAGCACAATACAATTCACTTCAATTCATTTACTTCATTTATATCTATGAACAATGCACTGTGATACTTTTTAACATCACAATTTACTTCACTCAGTCACTATGGATACCTTAATTTTATATCTATGTACTTAATTTTTAACAGCACAATTTAATTCATTTACTTCATTTATATCACTGTGGTGTTGTTCATGTATATGTATGAACAATTCATTTACTTCACTCACTCACTATGGTATGGTACATGACAGTACCTTTAACTAAACTACTAGGTGAACAGTGAACATGAACAATGAACAGTGAACATGAACAATGAACAGTGAACATGAACAATGAACAGTGCATATGAACAATTTATAGTTTCTTCACAAAATAAGCAAACTACAGATTTTTGCTAGCACTCACATCAAGTCCACAGGCAAGGAACCTCCTCCCAGTGCTAATGCTTGAGAAGCAAACATGCCTCTTTACCGGCTGGCCATGCTCACACATCACCATCATCTCATCGTCAACACCAGAGTAGTTCGGGTCCTCGATTGTAGCCGGGATCTACATCAACAAAAAAAAAACGCACAAAATCCATCTCATGGGTTCAAAATGAGCAGGAAAAACAAAATCCCCAATCCGAAACCCTAGCTCAGAGATCCCTAGCTACGAGTACACATCACTGACCTTGATAGGGGAGCCGCCTGAAGAGTACTGGTAGCCCGATTCCTCGCTGTCGTCGCTCCACGAAACCATGGCGGACGGCGGCGAGCTGGCTTCTCACCGACGGCGACCAGAGCCAGAGAGAGTAGACAGAGGAGAAGGGCGAGAGAGAGAGAGAGAGAGAGAGAGAGAGAGAGAGAGAGAGAGAGAGGGCGCGGGGGATCTGTCTGGCGAGCACCGACACGACCGACCGGCGCGGCGTCTTGAGCGTTGTTGGTCCTAACGGTGCCGTTTGCCTGTCCGTCATGCCACGTCAGCGTTTTCGGGGCCCACCTGTCGGAAAAGAGATCAAACGCGGCTAAACAGCTGTTCAGTGCTTTTTGCAACGGGTTAAGAGATTTTACGGTGTTTTTTGCAATAGATTAACGACTTGGTAGTTTCCTACAAACCTAGCCACAAATGTGGTGGTTTCTTGCAATTGACTCCACCTCTAGCTTATGCAGAAGCCACTGTGGAAATAAGCTCCTGAGAAGCCACGGTGGAAATAAGCCCATTGACAATAAGTCATGCAGTTCTTTTCAGCCTCTTACCCTTCACCTTATTTTCTATGTTCCTAGTGAAAAGTCTATAATGCCCTTAGACTGTAATTCTGTTTTCATGAAATAATATTTGAAATAGCCCATAGCACTAACAAATCCCCACTGTCTAATTAATCAAAAAAAGATCAATGCCACAACACAAAATTCATACACGAGAAAGTATTTTTAGTCCAGGTTTGCTATTTCACATCTAGATGTGAGATATTATCTCACATCTAACTCACTCATCTTTGATACATGTACATAGCAATCAGTGTACATTCAAAAGTATTTGTTTTCTCTCTCTAATGTATCACAGATCATACACACGACATGCTCCAGAACTTGCATCACGTCCGAACGGGAAAGAAGTACGTAGGAGAAACATAAAAGGATAGAAAGTGCTTAGGCAAGAGCTTGGGCATGGACAACTAGACTGGAGCTGTCAAGATCGGACCAGTATGGAGGCCGGATGTGCAGGAGGTGCGGCAGGACGGGAGCAACAGATGGACGGGTGAAGGCCGACGATACCGACGTTGGCTAACCTCCCTGCATGGCGTCTGGAAGGGCGACGTCGACGGCGGCTAGCTGGACAAGAGGCGACGACGGCGGCTGGACAAGAGGCGACGGCAGCAACGACGAGTCGGGATAGATGGGCGATGCCTGGGTTATGTTTTTCGTTGGTGGCACTTGTCTTGTAATAACTGCCAACGGAGAGGGCAAAGAGAAATAATGGTTCGATTTTTAATGGGCTGCGCTCGGGAAGCTGCCTTCGAGTGGCTTCTCCCAAACGTGAAGGGAACGGCTTTGGCCGGAAATTAAGCCGAACACGGAGAAACGAGTTCTTTTCGACTTGAGCTTATTTCCCACCATAAGCCATCTATAAGCCAGAAAAGAACTGAGCCCAACTCACTTATATATATTATATGTTTCCGTGTCTACTTTTCTTCATAAAGATCATACATTTCCCTCATACATCCAAAATAATTGTCAATAAACGTTAAATATTTTTCACATGCATTACTAATATATATTTTAAATATAGGTTTTGATGTCCATTGTTTCCAACGCATTTTATATTTTTATATGCATCTGAAACATTTTTTAAAGGTAACATTGTTTTGTATACATGATTAACATTTGTTTTTAAAAAATTGTTGTCTACTCTTTTTTGGAACACATTGTACATTTTCTTATACATCTGAAGCCTTTTTCAATACATGTTAATTTTTTTGAATATAATATTAACATTTTCTTGAAATATATGTTTTGATGTCGTCTTGATGTACGTTTTTTATACATATAAAAAATTGGTTTAGGTTTAACATGTTTGGTATACGTGATTAACATTTTTTTCAAATATATGTTTTGATGTCTAATTTTTTCTGTCATATCGTACATTTTTTTTGTAAATCTGAAAACAATTATACGTGTTATCATTTGCAAATACATTATTTGAAACATGTGAACATTTGTTCTAATGATATAAACTTTTTTTAAAGCTACCAATATCTTGTAAAGTTATGCTAAAAAATGATGTGTTAGCATTTTTATATTCACGGTTTAATTTTTTGAAGTAAATTAGGTTTGGAATATATGTATTGAAATTATATTAAAAATTTAAAGAAAAGTAAAACAGGAAAAATGACAGAACAAATAAAATGTAAAAAGGAACTAATTTGAAAGTTGGGTCGGTGTAGTACTTGCGGCTGAGAGGGCGCTCCTTCAGCGAGACATATGTCTCGCTATAAGCAAGGCACAGGCGCTCCCTTCCCCTCAAAAGGAAGCATCCCGCATGGCGCAATGGGTTCATAAATTTTGTGTGCGTTCGTGATTGTGATGGTCTATATGTTTATTTGTATAAAATGAGGAGTGGTTGTGCTGGGTATTCCTTTTCAGCGATGCAGGCGCCCCAAAAGCTTATAGTAGCGCTCGCGCGGAACACTCGATAGGCTGCGACCCAATAGTGTGCTCGCTTGCTCTATTGCTTACTCGCCTTCGCTTGGACTTTTTCGGTCGCCTTTAATTCTTGTTGTTGTATTGTCTAGGGAAAAGCCGGCTACCTTTTTTGGTTAAATAAAAAAAGTTGATTATGAATTTTCAAATATTCTCAAATTCGAAAATATATTCAAGGATTTCAAAAAATATCTGCAATCTACAAAAACTCACAATTTTGCAAAAATGTTCGATTTTTTTAGAAGTTCATGAATTATATTTCATAAGTTTCTGAAAGATTGCATTGTAATTCTTAGAGATAGAAGTTAATTATTTTGTAATTGCTTGGTTCTAAGATCCAAAGCACTATACATGTAATCGTTTTTAGTTTGAATAAAGTTACATGTGATTCTAAAAAATGCAAACACACATGTGTCCAGCGCACACGAATCCTTACAGGTGGATTCAACTGCTACCAAATCTAATAAGATTTAACTAATTCTCAGTTGACAGGGAAAACAACAAAACAAAGTAGTATTATGTTATCAAAAAATGTTGTACTCCCTCCATTCCATTATATAAGGCCATTTCATTTTGTGTCAAACTTTAACTTATAATTTTGGTCAACAAAACATGGATCATATGTCTAAATAAATATATCATTGAAAAGTTCATCGAGATGTGCAGCCCATGACATACTTTTTGTGGCATATAACTCAATTTTTGTTGGTAAAATTAATGGTCGAAGTTAGATAAAATATGAAGTGTCTCGTATAAGTAAAGATGAGAAAAACCATTAGAGAAAAAAAAACTCCCAAGCAAAGAGATCAAGAGAAGGTGAAAGAAACAAAATACAAACATAAATAAATTAAAAATAACAAAATTAAAACATTGAAATGTAATGGTTGTGATCTGTTGACGCATAGTTATCTCTACTATTAAAGGGGATCTGCCGTCGTCGTCGTGATGGTTTGACATCGTTCACTCCCCCGCCTCGTTCCCCCGACTCTGCTCGAATCGTGTGGTCGCACGCAAAAAATCGCCAGAAAAAAACAACTGCAGGTCTTCCGTCAAAAAACAACCGCAGGTCAGCACGTCCTCCACCTTCGCCCTTGACCTGCTGGGAGTCCTCGCCTCCAAACCTCTCTCGAATCAGAACCACCCGACGCAGCGTGGCCTCATCTCCCGCGACCATCCGCGTGCCTCACCCCACTCCTGATCCAGACAGCGTACAACCATATCCCTATTCCACATGCAATCGCGCCGCCCTACAACATTGCTCCGTCGTGCCTTCATCTTTGCCGAGCCGTCGGAAGATGAAAGTGAGCCCCTCTTCTGATGAGGAGGTGTCACCGGAGTCCGAAGGTTTCACAACTGCGACGACCAGCCGAGCATCCACGAACGTCGTCTCGCCGTACGTTGGCCCGTCGTTGAGTAGCGACGGCGGAGGTGTTTGAACAGTTCGTCCAGGGGCTGTGAGTGGAGCACGTAAACGTCTCCACCCCGTCGTTGCTCAACGCCAAAGTCGAGACAACCGCTTGGGGGTTTCCGCTTACCGTTGATCCCTTCCGCAGTCCACTCGCTGTTGCGGCTGGATCGGTGGCACGCACACCACCTAGTAAACTCTTTCTATTCCTTGTCCTCTCTTAATTTTGTACAGTTCTCTTATTGTTCCGATTCCTAATCTAGAACTCGGGTTTGATCTTGATTTCTTAGTTATGACCAACAGTATTATTGTTGATACATATTATTTCATTAAATTCTATACAGGGGACGGGATAATAGTTGTGCCAGTGATTTCTTCATTGTTTGTGCCAGTGTTATTTTTGTTCTTGATAATTTTCTAAACATGGTGCAGGTTCATGTGCCTAGAACCTACTAACAAAATCTCAGTTATCCACAACTTATATCGAATAATAATGTATTCCAGGGGAAAAATGTATGATCATGGACTTCTATTATTTCTCTATACATTTGATATTTTGATAGATTCTCAAATGAGAAAGTAAATCATCATTGCTAACATGTAGGGGAAACTATATTTTTCAGGTCCATAACTATTCCCAGATGTTTGCTTGATTTGTAGCAGAAATTTGATAGTCTTGTTGTGTTTGTTATGCCATTCAGTATGTGGAATAGTCTTATTGTTGTGAAGGATAGGCCGTGGAGCAACCATTGGAGGAGAGTGTGGTAGATGGTTGGGGAACATTGGAGGAGGGTGTGGCAGATGGATTGGAGAACCGACGAGGTCACACAGATGGCTCTAGCAGCACATCAAAGTTAACTCCACATTTCTCGCTGACTTGCAGGCTTGGCTTCTTTCCCATCAGTTCGGTACTTCCAATTGTTCCAGTGTAACTATATTGGAGACAAAAATAATCTAGTAAGGCACTTTGTTCCAATATATCTCAGATGTTGAAAGTAGATTAAAAGAGGTAAGATAAATTGAAGGAAATAGGAAAGACCTGCACCAGTTCTAATCAGTTTGAATTGGCATTTGAGAATCTTTGAAAGTGGAAACGGTGATGTTGATATATCTGTGATTGATAGTTCATGTGGTGCTACAAAATGGTAAATATATATGCTCTTGCCAAGCACACCATCATCAGTAGTCATACTTCACTAAAAGGACAAAAATCCCATTGTTACATCCTAAGCCAAAATGAAGCCTTCTCAGGGCATCTACATTTTCAGTCGTCTGATTAGGTGTCCAAACGAATCTGGACCATCAGATCTTTAGATGCCTTGATCTGGGCTGTTGGATCGTTTTGATGTGACAACCAATGAATAGTGTCGTTTTTTCTGCACCCGCACTGGCAGGCCAGCACTCTATGACATGCGGGACCCAGGCGTGGTGGGCCGCCCCAGTCAGCGACTGCAGATGTAACAATAGTTCAACATCTTTTGACTGATTTTGAATCTATGCCAATAGTTCAACATCTTTTTTCACATGTTTCAAAAGGAATAGGTCAAAATCTGCAGATGATGACTACAATGTTAAATCCAGATGTCCTTTGCCATCTCTGTAGAAAGTGAATCATATTAGTGATGTCCCAACCCTCAAATTGATGTTTGTCATCTCTGTAAAAAGTGAATCATATTAGTGATGTCCCAACCCTCAAATTGATGTTTGTTATACTGATGAGCAGACTTCCAAATTGTGAAAATTTCGATCATGATATGATTTGGAGAGTTGATGCATGATTGCAAATGGCTACCAAATTGGAAAAAAATTCAACCTTCGCCGGTATAGAGGTATTTCGCACGTGTGGGTTTGATTCATGATTGTAGGTGCATGTAGGATTCACTTTGTACATGAGCAGGAGAGTAGGAAACCACCCCTCGCGTCGCCCCCGCCCCGGGTTACTCGAGGGCTCTGAAACCCTAGGTGGCGCCGCCACCCACTCCTCCTTCCCTCCCTGCACCGCCGCCGGGTGACGTTGCCGGGTAAATCCCGTGTGGCAGACGGCGGTGGCGAGGATCTCCCTCTCCCGGCTTCCCTTCCTCCGCGGGCGGCAGATCTAGGCGACAGGCGGCGGTGTCCTGCAGCGCTTGCGGTCTGGCACGAGGCGGCAGGCCTCAGCGAGCAGTGGCGGGGTGCACAGC
The DNA here is from genome assembly GCA_902687465.1 of Secale cereale. NCBI lineage: Eukaryota > Viridiplantae > Streptophyta > Magnoliopsida > Poales > Poaceae > Secale > Secale cereale. The sequence continues at coordinate 659,242,304 of LR738711.1, forward strand.
AGTGCTCTGGCGTTAGCATGGCGGCAGGCCTCGGCAGGCGATGGCGAGCGAGGAGCTCGTGGCAGCGCTCCGGCGTGTGCGGGCGGCGGTGGATCCTATGCGCGGTCGGTAGCGTCGCGAGCTGTGCGGTGGTGGCCCGTGGTGGCTGATGCTTGCTGGGGCTAGGGCCTCTCCTCCTCTGACCTGGTTCAGCCATGTTTGGGGGCTTCGCAGTGCTCCTCCCCCTTGGCAGCTTGGCGCTCGGGTACGTGCCCGGCGGCTCCGAAGCTTGGAGCTTGCCGGGCGGTGCGGGGTGGGTAGTGGTTAGTGTGACCGCTGCTTCGGCCATGAATGGTTCCATGGCAGCTTGGCAGGTCGGCTACGACGGCGTCCGGTAGGTCCCGGCGTCGGCTCGTCCCTAGACCGCTTGTGTTGGCCTCCGATCCTCTCCTCGTAGTCCGATCGCTTCTCTCGTCGATGGGTTGGCCGGCTCTCAGCTGCGGTCCATCGCTCGTCTCGTGCCCGGTGCAGCAGGACCGAGCCTATATAATGCACGGTGCAGCAGGACCGACTCCGTCTCGCGCATGCTGCAGCTGGACCGACCTTGTCTCACGCACGGTGCCGCAGGACTGAGCTCGTCACGCGCCCGGTGCTACGGGACGGGTCGATGGATGCTTGTGGTAGCCGACCTTTTGGGTCTCAGCGTTGTGGGCTGCCGAAGGGTGCGAAAGGGCGGACCTTGGCACTCATCTCGTTGGTTGGGGTAGTGGCGGGTCGCGTGTGAGGTGGTGTATTGGTCTCGGACGCTGGGCGGCGGCCCTAGTGGTGGTAGCGCGGTGCTCATGGCCGGAGGCAGTGGCTTGGTGTTGTCTGCTGGCCATGGTCGTGTGGGCGGCGTGGTGGCCGGGGTGTGGCGTCCAGTGGTGGTGAGTGTTGGTCGGGGTGAAAACCTGCTCTCTCTTCGGATGGACCGGCAACGGTGAAACTCGTTCCCTTCGTGAAGGCATCGTCGTGGCTCTCATTGCTCGTCGTGCGGCTCCAAGGGAAACTCTGATGCTCGGATCGGGCGGTGGTGGCGCTCCGGTGTCGTATCCTTCCTGAAGGCGCCGCCTTGGAGCCCAGGAAGTTAGCAAAGTTAGACAAGATTGGAATGGGCATAGGAATGTATTGTGTTCGTCATATGCGGCTTCATCTCTTCGCGGTGGTACTGCTAGGGGTGTTGTTGTTGCGCTCAACGCCTATGTATCCTACCTTGGGTATGTGCATGTGTGGTGGCAGCGTGTGTTTGTACCGATTGATGTTGGTCTTTGCTTTATATATAAAGCGGGGAGGAAGCCTTTTTCGGTAAAGTCTATACATGCGTATGTTGGGGAACGTAGTATTTCAAAAAAATTCCTACGATCACGCAAGATCTATCTACTAGATGCATAGCAACGAGAGGGGAGAGTGTGTCTACGTACCCTTGTAGACCGGAAGCGGAAGCGTCTAATGACGCGGTTGATGTAGTCGAACTTCTTCGCGATCCAACTGATCAAGCACCGAACGTACGGAGCCTCCGCATTCAGCACATGTTCAGCTTGATGACATCCCACGAGCTCCTGATCCAGTAGAACCTCGCGGGAGAGTTTCGTCAGCACGATGGCGTGGTGATGGAGATGATGAAGCTACCGGCGCAGGGCTTCACCTAAGCACTGCAACGGTATGACCGAGGTGTGTTTCTGTGGAGAGGGGCACTGCACACGGTTGGGAGAGATCAACTGATCAACTTGTATGTCTATGGGGTGCCCCCCACCCCCGTATATAAAGGAGTGGAGGAGGGGGAGAGGCCGGCTGTCAGGCCCAAGATGCGATTATATCCCGATCACGTGACACTTACGTGATTGGGGCACAACCGCATTTCGGGCGCTTAGCAAGATGGATATCATTACATCATACCATTACATAATACATACATACATGGGGGATACAACAATACATACAAGTCACATGAATACAACATCAATACAGGCATCCGACTATGGATGTAAACATGAAAAGAACAACGACATCCATCTGCTATCCCAGGCTGCCTACCCGGAACCTAACCCAAGACTAAAGAAGAAGAAGAAGAAAAAACTCCAACACAATGATCATCGCTCTCACGTCAAGACATCGGAAACCTGCACCTGTAACTGTTGTAGTATCTGTGAGCCACGAGGACTCAGCAATCCCATATCCATGGGTAACAAGACTATCAAAGCTTAATGGGTAGGAAGAGGTAAAGTGGTGAGGTTGCAGCAGCGGCTAAGCAAAAATATGGTGGCTAACTTACGAGTACAAAAATAAGATGAGCATCTACGCAAACGGTCGCAACTAGTAATGATCGCTAAAGATCCTGAACTACCTACGAGTCAAACATAACCCCACCGTGTTCTCTTCTCAAAGTGAAAAGTGACAGTCACGGTTACTCACACAGTTGTGTGTTTTACTTCGGATCCTCTGTCAAGTTTTCTACAACCGGACATTAACAAATTCCAATCTGCCACATAACCGTGGGCACGACTTCCGAAAGATCATAACCCTGCAGGGGTGTCCCAACTTAGCCCATCACAAGCTCTCACGATCAACTGAAGTAATAATTATTATTACCCCTTATCTTAGGGAAATCTGATCAGGCTCGGTATCCCGGTGCACAAGACATTTCGACAATGGTAAAACAAGTCTAGCAAGACCTCTCGGCGTGCCGACACCCTGATAGTAGCCGCGCGTATCTCGTCTCAGGCCACGTCCGGATAGGTGATCCTACGGGTTATACCAGATACCTCGAGTTTCCCCGTGGCGGCCCCACAATCTCCCCGTTTGGGACCAACACCATCAGCACTGGCCCTCCTGCTATGTAGAAAAGAATCCCGAGGGCGCGACCCCCTATGCAATTTTTAATTAATTAATTATGTTGTTATTATGAGGCAAATTAAAACCAATATTGGGCCTTGCTGTAGGAGTTTTATTCAAAGACGAAGTGTCAAGGGGTCCCCATATACCCAACCGTGTAAGGAACATAAAAATCAAGGAACATAATGCCGGTTTATCGGCGCCTAAGGTGGCATGAGTGGAACAAAACACCGAGCAAAAGGCCAAGCCTTCCACCCATGCCCAGTATATAGGTGTGTTAATATATAATAATAGATATTGTGATATTCCAACTACAAGTTCCAACATGGAACGATCTTCATCTTCACCTGCAACTAACAACACTATAAGAGGGGCTAAGAAAGCGGGTAACATAGCCAAACAATGGTTTTTGCTAGGAAGGTGTCAAAGGTTAGAGGTTTCATGGTAACAAGGAGAGGGGCTGACAATAATGATGGGTAGCGCGACATATAACGATAGCATCGAGACAACTAAGCATGGCAATGGTAGTAAAGGTATCCAAGGGTATGATCATCTTGCCTGAGATCCCGCAAGGAAGAAGAACGGATCCGTGAAGAAGACGAAGAAGAAGCCTTGAAGACGAACCACGGGTAGACGAATGAATCCTCACGATCGCAACGGAACGAGCACTAACGAGAAGAAGCAAGCAATACAGTAAACACACAACACAAGAACATGACAATATGCTCAACCAAGTATGATGCAAGACAAGTCTATATATGATGCAATGCATGGCAAGGTAGGAAGCACTGAAAAACAACACAAGAACATGACAATATGCTCAAGCAAGTATGATGCAAGACAAGTCTATATATGATGCAAAACATGGCAAGGCAGGAAGCACTCAAAAACAACACAAGTCAACAAGTTTAATTGAGGCCGGAAACTACATATAACAAATCCGGTAAGTCCTCATATGCATAGTTTGAAATTAGTCCAGATCTTAGCAAAACTTAAGTTAAAGTTGTTAAACAGCAAGTTAACATGCACCATGATGATCTACACGAAATTCTAGTGAAGTTTCATATAAAGTTCATTTCATTCGGAGCTACGGCCTAGAAGATATGAGCAAAACAAGACAAACAAGGCAACGGTGCAAGATGCACCCAAACATCAAGCAAGCACACTCCAAACATGAAAACAACATGATATTATGATTCTACATGCAGAAACACACAAGTTTCATATAGGGCACGCTCAAAACGGAGTAACGGGCTAAAAGATACGCATGAAATAAGATATAACAACAAGCTGAAGTTAACAGCCACATAGCAACTTTGGAGCAAGAAATATATACTCTACAGCACTCAAACATGGTGACAAGAAGCATGGACATGAAGTAGACATGATACTTAACAAGTAGGAACTTAGAACACACCCAAAAGCTTGCTGGAACATATTTAAACAAGCATGGCAAGTTGCAATAAAATTATCCAGACCTAGCCAAAATCTGTGAAGGCAAAAACATCATCACGATGCTGCCTTCGGAGGCACAAAACAACATGCATATCAACTTCAGTAAGCATATAAAGAGCATGGACATGTAGTAGACATATCCTACAGCAAACAACTCCATTGGAGCATCTCCATAGGAGGCATGGATCAATAGCAACAAGCTCCACCAAATTGAACAAGCTGATAAAATCCTGACAGGTATAATTTATAGCAACTTTAGAGCAAAAAATAAATAAGCTACAACAGTCCATATAAGCAAGTAAGGGCATGAATGGATAGACAATAACATGTACAACAAGGAATGATCAATGGCCACTCCAAAACAAGCATGGATTTGAGTAGGGCATCACGCAAACATAACATCAGGATATAACAGATTCCAGACTTAGCAGTTTTTTTCACTAAGTATAAAACAACAATAACAACATGGCATGTTTACAAGCATGTTTAAGTCAACACAAGGCATATCATGGAAAGTTAATTGCATCACATCAAAGACCATATTATTGTGCTTCTAAAACAACTAAACATGTGGCATGAGGACAAACACATCAATAACAAAGAGCAATTGAAATCAGCATCTCATAACAAGTTTCAGCACATAACAGCCAAATGCACATTTGCAGCAGATATTAACATGGCAATATGAACTCAAACAAGCATGCTACAGCAACCATCATGTAGTACACTTCCCTATGAACATTTTGACATATTATATGCTTCATTTGGATAAACATGCACCAAGTTATCACATCTCAAACATGGCATGAAAATAACAAGTTTCAGTAGTTTATAACAAGTAGCACTCTTGCAACAGAGATTATAGCATCTAGATGAAGTCAAACAAGCATGGCACAATGGAACAAAGTGTAGAGCATATCACCACGATCATTTTGATATATCATACACTCAATTTGGACATACACACATCAAGTTACTGCCATGCAAAGATGCAACATTAATATGACAGAAAAAATGACTTAGCAGAATTTTACAGAGGGAAAAGTGAGCGCAAGATAAGAATATATCGCCCGGGGCGAGGGATAGGGGGGAGGCTCACCCATGGGCCTGGCCCGGTCGGTGAGGAAGAGGAGGCAAAGCAGGCCCGGGCGGAGCTGGGCCTCGGGGGGGCTTCTGGGCCTGGCTGGAGGAGTAGGCTTGGGGCGGAGCTGGGCCGAAGGAGGCCTGGAGCTGGGCCTCGGGGGGGCTTCTGGGCCTGGCTGAAGGAGTAGGCCTGGAGGAGTAGGCCTGGCTGGAGGAGTAGGCCTGGGGCCTGGCTGGAGGAGGCCGGCCCAGGGAGGCGCTGGGGGAGGCCCAGGCGAGGCAGCGCTGCGAGGCTGCAGCTGGGCCGGTCCAGGAGGACGCTGCGCGTCGTCCCTGTCGCGTCGTGCTCCTCACCGTGAGGATTCATGGCGGCGGCGGCGCGAGCTACAGGGGGCCGACGGAGCTCGAGGGGATGGGGCCTGACCGGATCATGGTGGATCTGGTCGGGCCGGTTCCATTTCCGGTGGCGGCCGGGCCGAACGGTGACGGGGCGGCGAGATATTCACAGGCAGGGCGGCGGAGGCGCAAGGGGGCTCTGGCCGCCGGGAGAGGAACTCGGCAGAGCGGGAGCTGGACGCCCGACGGCGGCGCGAGCGATGAGGCGGCGGGGATGGAGTGCGGGCGGAAGGCTCTGAGCGCCGCGGGCGGCTGACGGCGGCGGATGGGCTCGTCGGGCCCGCGATGGGCTCGGCGGGCCGCGCGTGGGAGGAGAGAGAGAGGGTGAGGTGGCGGCGCCTGGTTGGCTGAGTGGGGCGGCGGAGTGACGTGGCATCGCCTGATTGGCTGCGGTGAGGTGGAGGGGCGCTGGACATGTCCGGCGGCGAAGATGGACATGTCCGGTGCACGGTGGGAAGAGGGTTAGGGTTTCGTCTGCGAGAATTTCGGGAGGAGCCACATATTTATAGGTAGAGGGAGCTAGGAGTGTCCAAATGAGGAGCCGTTGGCGGCCACGCGATCGTGATCGAACGACCAACAGCATGGAATGGTTAGAATGGGCTAGGTGGGCTGTTGGAAAGGGGTGCTGGGCCAAAAGACAAAAGGCTTCCGGCGGTTAACGCGGTTAACCGTTGGGCTATCAAACGAGCTCCGAATGCGACGAAACTTGATAGGCGATCTACCTATGCTATAATAAGACCACACGCCAAGTTTCAACCCATTCCGAGAACGCTTTTCGGCCACTCACAAAATAAATATTCGGAGGCGCCGCGGGCGCGTGTAAGTGTGTCTAGGCTCAAAACGGACAACGGAGAGGACGAGGGAACTCGGGCGGATGCAAGTCTTGAAAACATGCTGATGCAACACACATGATAACATGGCAAAATGCAACACACAAGCAGATGACATGGCAACGACGACGAATAACTGGATGACACCTGGCGCACCGGTCTCGGGGTGTCACACCGGCCCTCTATGGCGCGCCTAGGAGGAGTCCTACTCCCACCGGGGGTAGGATTCCCCCCTTCCCTAGTTGGAGTAGGAGAGGAAGGGAAGGAGGAGTAGGGGGGAAGGAAAGGGGGGGCGCCCCCCCCCCCCAAACCTTTTCCAATTCCGCCTCCTGCCCAAGGGGGGCGCACCAGCCCCTTGTGGGCTGGTGTGCTTCCTTCTTATGGCCCATAAGGCCCATAACTTCCCCCGGGGGGGTTCAGGTAACCTCCCGGTACTCCGGAAAAATGCCCGAACCAATCGAAACCTTTCCGATGTCCGAATATAGCCTTCCAATATATAGATCTTTATGTGTCAGACATTCCGAAACTCCTCGTCATGTCCGTGATCTCACCCGGGACTCAGAACTACCTTCGGTACATCAAAACTCATAAACTCATAATACTGATCGTCATCAAACGTTAATCGTGCGGACCCTACGGGTTCGAGAACTATGTAGACATGACCGAGACTTATCTCCGATCAATAACCAATAGCGGAACCTGGATGCTCATATTGGCTCCTACATATTCTACGAAGATCTTTATCGGTCAAACCGCATAATAACATAAGTTGTTCCCTTTGTCATCGGTATGTTACTTGTCTGAGATTCGATAGTCGGTATCTCAATACCTAGTTCAATCTCGTTACCGGCAAGTCTCTTTACTCATTCCGTAGTACATCATCTCGTGACTAACTCATTAGTCATTTGCTTGCAAGTCTTATTATGATGTGTATTACCGAGAGGGCCCAGAGATACCTCTCCGACACTCGGAGTGACAAATCCTATTCTTGATCTATGCCAACACCACGAACACTTTTGGAGACACCTGTAGAGCATCTTTATAATCACCCAGTTATGTTGTGACATTTGATAGCACACAAGGTGTTCCTCCGGTATTCGGGAGTTGCATAAACTCATAGCCATAGGAACATGTATAAGTCATGAAGAAAGCAATAGTGGTAAAACTAAACGATAATGGTGCTAAGCTAATAGATGGGTCTAGTCCATCACATCATTCTCCTAATGATGTGATCCCGTTGATCAAATGACAACTCGTGTCTATGGTTAGGAAACATAACCATCTTTGATCAATGAGCTAGTCTAGTAGAGGCATACTAGGGACACTCTGTTTTGTCTATGTACTCACACATGTACTAAGTTTCCGGTTAATACAATTCTAGCAAGAATAATAAACATTTATCATGATATAAGGAAATAAATAATAACTTTATTATTGCCTCTAGGGCATATTTCCTTCAGTCTCCCACTTGCACTAGAGTCAATAATCTAGTTCACATCGCCATGTGTTTTAATACCGATAGTTCACATCGTTATGTGAATAACACCCATAGTTCACATTGCCATGTGACCAACACCCAAAGGGTTTACTAGAGTCAATAATATAGTTCACATCGCTATGTGATTAACACCCAAGAGTAATAAGGTGTGATCATGTTTTGCTTGTGAGAGAAGTTTAGTCAACGGGTCTGTCACATTCAGATCTGTATGTGTTTTGCAAATTTCTATGTCTACAATGCTCTGCATGGAGCTACTCTAGCTAATTGCTCCCACTTTCAATACGAATCCAGATTGATACTTAGAGTCATCTGGATTTATTGTCAAAGCTTGCATCGGCGTAACCCTTTACGACGAACTCTTTATCACCTCCATAATCGAGAAACATTTCCTTAGTCATCCAGTTACTAAGGATAATTTTGACCGCTGTACAGTGATCTACTCCTGGATCACTATTGTACCTCCCTGTCAAACTCATGGCAAGGTACACTACGTGTTTTGTACACAACATGGCATACTTTATAGAACCTATGACTGAGGCATAGGGAATGACTTTCATTCTTTCTCTATCTTCTACCGAGGTCGGGCTTTGAGTCTTACTCAACTTCATACCTTACAACTCAGGCAAGAACTCCTTCTCCGACTGATCCATTTTGAACTACTTCAAAAACTTGTCAAGGTATGTACTCATTGAAAAAACTTATCAAGCGTCTCGATCTATCTCTATAGATCTTGATGCTCAATATGTAAGCAGCTTCACCGAGGTCTTTCTTTGAAAAAACTCCTTTCAAACACTCCTTTATGCTTTCCAGAAAATTCTACATCATTTCCGATCGACAATATGTCATTCACATATACTTCTCAAAAAAGGATGTAGTGCTCCCACTCACTTTCTTGTAAATACAGGCTTCTTCTAAAGTCTGTATAAAACCATATGCTTTGATCACCTCATCAAAGCGTATATTCCAACTCCGAGATGCTTGGACCAGTCCTTAGATGGACCGCTGGAGCTTGTACACTTTGTTAGCACCTTTAGGATCGACAAAACCTTCTGGTTGCATCATATGCAACTATTCTTTAAGATATCCATTCAGGAATGCAGTTTTGACATCCATTTGCCAGATTTCATAATCATAAAATGCGGCAATTGCTAACATGATTCGGACAGACTTAAGCACCGCTACGGGTGAAAGTATCATCGTAGTCAATTCCTTGAACTTGTCGAAAACCTTTCCCAACAAGTCGAGCTTTGTAAACAGTAACATTACCGTCAGCGTCGGTCTTCCTCTTGAAGATCCATTTATTTTCGATGGCTTGCCGATCATCGGGCAAGTCAACCAAAGTCCACACTTTGTTCTCATACATGGATCCCATCTCAGATTTCATGGCCTCAAGCCATTTTGCGGAATCTGGGCTCATCATCGCTTCCTCATAGTTCGTAGGTTCATCATGGTCTAGTAACATGACTTCCAGAACTGGGTTGCCGTACCACTCTGGTGCGGAACGTACTCTGGTTGATCTACAAAGTTCAGTAGTAACTTGATCCGAAGTTTCATGATCATCATCATTAGCTTCCTCACTAATTGGTGTAGGAATCACTGGAACTAGTTTCTGTGATGTACTACTTTCCAATTCGGGAGAAGGTACAATTACCTCATCAAGTTCCACTTTCCTTCCACTCACTTCTTTTGAGAGAAACTCCTTCTCTAGAAAGGATCCATTCTGAGCAACGAATATCTTGCCTTCGGATCTGTGATAGGAGGTGTACTCAATAGTCTCCTTTGGGTATCCTATGAAGACACATTTCTCCGACTTGGGTTCGAGCTTATCAGGTTGAAGCTTTTTCACATAAGCATCGCAGGCCCAAAATTTAAGAAACGACAACTTTGATTTCTTGCCAAACCACAGTTCATAAGGCGTCGTCTCAACGGACTTAGATGGTGCCCTTATTAAACGTGAATGCAGCTGTCTCTAATGCATAACCCAAAATGATAGTGGTAAATCGGTAAGAGACATCATAGATCGCACCATATCTAATAAAGTACGGTTACGATGTTCGAACACACCATTACGTAGTGGTGTTCCGGGTGGCGTGAGTTGTGAAACTATTCCACATTGTTTCAAATGAAGACCAAACTCGTAACTCAAATATTCACCTCCACGATCAGATCGTAGAAACTTTATTTTCTTGTTACGATGATTCTCTACTTCACTCTGAAATTCTTTGAACTTCTCAAATGTTTCAGACTTGTGCTTCATCAAGTAGATATACCCATATCTGCTCAAATCATCAGTGAAGGTCAGAAAATAATTATACCCGCCGCGAGCTTCAAAACTCATTGGTCCACATACATCAGTATGTATGATTTCCAACAAATCTGTTGCTCGCTCCATTGTTCCGGAGAACGGAGTTTTAGTCATCTTGCCCATGAGGCATGGTTTGCAAGCATCAAGTGATTCATAATCAAGTGATTCCAAAAGTCCATCACTATGGAGTTTCTTCATGTGTTTTACACCAATATGACCTAAACGGCAGTGCCACAAATAAGTTGCACAATCATTATTAACCTTGCATCTTTTGGCTTCAATATTATGAATATGTGTATCACTACGATTGAGATCCAACAAACTATTTTCCTTGGGTGTATGACCATCGAAGGTTTTATTCATGTAAACAGAATAACAATTATTCTATGACTTTAAATGAATAACCATATTGCAACAAACATGATCAAATCATATTCATGCTCAACGCAAATGCCAAATAACATTTATTTAGGTTCTACACTAATCCCAAAAGTATAGGGAGTGTGCGATGATGATCATATCAATCTTGGAACCGCTTCCAACACACATTGTCACTTCACCTTTAACTAGTCTCTGTTCATTCTGCAACTCTTGTTTCGAGTTACTAATTTTAGCAACTGAACTGGTATCAAATACCCAGGGGTTGCTATGAACACTAGTAAAATACACATCAATAATCTGTATATCAAATATACCTTTGTTCACTTTGCCATCCTTCTTATCCGCCAAGTATCTAGGGCAGTTCCACTTCCAGTGACCATTTCCTTTGTAGTAGAAGCACTTAGTTTCAGGCTTGAGTTTAGCTTTGGGTTTCTTCACGGGAGTGACAACTTGCTTGTCATTCTTCTCGAAGTTCCCCTTCTATCCCTTTGCCCTTTACTTGAAACAAGTTGTCTTGTTAACCATCAACACTTGATGCTCTTTCTTGGTTTCTACCTTCACCTATTTCAGCATCGCGAAGAGCTCGGGAATTACTTCCGTCATCCCTTGCATATTATAGTTCATCACGAAGTTCTACTAACTTGGTGATAGTGACTAGAGAACTTTGTCAATTGCTATCTTATCTGGAAGATTAACTCCCACTTGATTCAAGTAATTGTAGTACCCAGACAATCTGAGCACATGATCACTGGTTGAGCTATTCTCCTCCATCTTGTAGGCAAAGTACTGTCAGCGGTCTTATACCTCTCGACACGGGCACAAGTATGAAATACTAATTTCAACTCTTGGAATATATCATATGCTCCCTGGCGTTAAAAACTTTTTTGAAGTCCCGGTTATAAGCCGTAAAGCATGGCGCACTAAACTATCAAGTAGTCATCATACCGAGCTTGTCAAACGTTCATAACGTTTACATCTGCTCCTGCAATAGATATCTGACCTAGCGGTGCATCAAGGACATAACACTTCTGTGCAGCAATGAGGAAAATCCTCAGATCACGGAACAGGTCCGCATCATTGGTACTAACATCTTTCAACTTAGTTTTCTCTAGGAACATATCAAAAATCATAGGGGAGCTATAACGCGAGCTATTGATCTACAACATAATTTGCAAATACTATCAGGACTAAGTTCATGATAAATTAAAGTTCAATTTAATCATATTACTAAAGAACTTCCACTTAGATAGACATCCCTCTAGTCACCTAAATGATCACGTGATCCAAATCAACTAAACCATGTCTGATCATCACGTGAGATGGAGTAGTTTTCAATGGTGAACATCTTATGTTGATCATATCTACTATATGATTCACGCTCGACCTTTCGGTCTCTGGTGTTCCGAGGCCATGTGCTAGGCTCGTCAAGTTTAACCCGAGTATTCTGCGTGTGCAAAACTGGCTTACACCTGTTGTATGTGAACGTAGAGCTTATCACACCCGATCATCATGTGGTGTCTCGGCACGACGAACTTTCGCAACGATGCATACTCAGGGAGAACACTTGTACCTTGAAATTTTGTAAGGGATCATCTTATAATGCTACCGCCGTACTTGAAGGAAATATGCCCTAGAGGCAATAATAAAGTTGTTATTTATATTTCCATATATCATGATAAATGTTTATTATTCATGCTAGAATTGTATTAACCGGAAACTTAGTACATGTGTGAATACATAGACAAAACAGAGTGTCCCTAGTATGCCTCTACTAGACTAGCTCATTGATCAAAGATGGTTATGTTTCCTAACCATAGACATGAGTTGTCATTTGATCAACAGGATCACATCATTAGGAGAATGATGTGATGGACTAGACCCATCCGTTAGCATAGCACTATGATCGTTTAGTTTTACTGATATTGCTTTCTTTATGACTTATACATGTTCCTATGACTAGGAGATTATGCAACTCCCGAATACCGTAGGAACACCTTGTGTGCTATCAAACGTCACAACGTAACTGGGTGATCATAAAGATGCTCTACAGGTGTCTCCGAAAGTGTTCGTGGTGTTGGCATAGATCAAGACTAGGATTTGTCACTCCGAGTGTCGGAGAGGTATCTCTGGGCCCTCTCGGTAATGCACATCATAATAAGCCTTGCAAGGAAAAGACTAATGAGTTAGTCATGAGATGATGTATTATGGAACGAGTAAAGAGACTTGCTGGTAACGAGATTGAACTAGGTATAGAGATACCGACGATCGAATCTCGGGCAAGTAACATACCGATGACAAAAGGAACAACGTATGATGTTATGCGGTTTGACAGATAAAGATCTTCGTAGAATATTTAGGAGCCAATATGAGCATCCAGGTTCCGCTTTTGTTTATTGACCGGAGATGAGTCTCGGTCATGTCTACATAGTTCTCGAACCCGTAGGGTCCGCACGCTTAACGTTTGATGACGATCGGTATTATGAGTTTATGAGTTTTGATGTACCGAAGGTAGTTCGGAGTCCTGGATGAGATCACGGGAATGACGAGGAGTCTCGGAATGTTCGAGACGTAAAGATTGATATATTGGATGACTATATTCGGACACCAGAAGTGTTCCGTAAAGTTTCGGAATTTACCAGAGTACCGGGGGGGTTACTGGAACCCCTGGGGAAGCTATGGGCCTTAATGGGCCATAGGAGAAAGAGGGAAGGAGGGCCAGGGCTGGGCCGCGCGCCCCCCACCCCTTGGTCCGAATTGGACAAGGAGGGAGGGGGGGCCGGCGCCCCTTTCCTTCTCCTTCTCCCTCTCCTTCCTTTCCCCCTTCTCCCTTTTGGTAGTTCCTACTAGGAATAGGATTGCAATCCTATTCCTAGTAGGATTGCACCTCCTAGGTGCGCCACAAGGGGCCGGCCGGCCTACCCCCTTGCTCCTTTATATACGGGGGCAGGGGGGCACCCAAAGACACACCAGTTGAATTGTTCTAGCCGTGTGCGGTGCCCCCCTCCACAGAAACACACCTCGGTCATACCGTTGCAGTGCTTAGGCGAAGCCCTGCGCTGGTAGATACATCATATCCGTCACCACGCCATCGTGCTGACAAAACTCTCCCGTGAAGCTCAACTGGATCAAGAGCTCGTGGGACGTCATCAAGTTGAACGTGTGCTGAACGCGGAGGTGCCGTACGTTCGGTGCTTGATCGGTTGGATCGCGAAGAAGTTCGACTACATCAACGCGTCACTTGACGCTTCCGCTCCCGGTCTACGAGGGTACGTAGACACACTCTCCCCTCTCGTTGCTATGCATCTGGTAGATAGATCTTGCGTGATCGTAGGAAAATTTTAAAATACTACGTTCCCCAACGGTGGCATCATGAGCCAGGTCTATGCGTAGATGATATGCACGAGTAGAACACAATGAGTTGTGGGCAATACTAGTCATACAGCTTACCAGCATGTCATACTTTGCTTCGGAGGTATTGTGAGATGAAGCGGCCCGGACCGACATTACGCGTACGCTTACGCGAGACTGGTTTCACCGTTATGAGCACTCATTGCTTAAAGGTGACTGGCGGGTGTCTGTCTCTCTCACTCTAGCTGAATCAAGTGTGGCTACGCCCGGTCCTTGTGAAGGTTAAAACAGCACATACTTGACGAAACATCGTTGTGGTTTTTGTATGCGTAGGTAAGAACGGTTCTTGCTAAGCCCGTAGCAGCCACGTAAAACTTGCAACAACAAAGTAGAGGACGTCTAACTTGTTTTTGCAGGGCATGTTGTGATGTGATATGGTCAAGACATGATGAGTTAACGGTTTTGTATGAGATGATCATGTTTTGTAATGTTATCGGCAACTGGCATGAGCCATATGGTTGTCGCTTTATTGTATGAAATGCAATCGCCATGTAATTGCTTTACTTTATCACTAAGCGGTAGCGATAGTCGTAGAAGCAATAGTTGGCAAGACGACAACGATGCTGCGATGGAGATCAAGGTGTCGCGCCGGTGACGAAGGTGATCATGACGGTGCTTTGGAGATGGAGATCAAAAGCACAAGATGATGATGGCCATATCATGTCACATATTTTGATTGCATGTGATGTTTATCTTATTATGCTTCTCATTTTGCTTAGAACGACGGTAGCATTATAAGATGATCCCTTACTAAATTTCAAGGTATAAGTGTTCTCCCTGAGTATGCATCGTTGTGAAAGTTCGTCGTGCCGAGACACCACGTGATGATCGGGTGTGATAGGCTCTACGTTCAAATACAACGGGTGTAAGCCAGTTTCGCACACGCAGAATACTCGGGTTAAACTTGACGAGCCTAGCATATGCAAATATGGCCTCGGAACACTGGAGACCAAAAGGTCGAGCGTGAATCATATAGTAGATATGATCAACATAAGATGTTCACCATTTAAACTACTCCATCTCACGTGATGACCGGACATGGTTTAGTTGATTTGGATCACGTGATCATTTAGATGACCGGAGGGATGTCTATCTAAGTGGGAGTTCTTAAGTAGATTAATTGAACTTTAATTTATCATGAACTTAGTCCTGGTAGTATTAGCATATCTATGTTGTAGATCAATAGCTCGCGATGTTGCTCCACTTTTATTTTTTATATGTTCCTAGAGAAAACTAAGTTGAAAGATGTTAGTAGCAATGATGCGGAATTGTTCCGTAATCTGAGGATTATCCTCATTGCTGCACAGAAGAATTATGTCCTTGATGCACTGCTAGGTGACATATCTATTGCAGGAGCAGATGTAGACGTTATGAACGTTTGACAAGCTCGGTATGATGACTACTTGATAGTTTAGTGCGCCATGCTTTACGGCTTATAACCGGGACTTCAAAAACGTTTTTGAACGCCACGGAGCATATAAGATGTTCCAAGAGTTGAAATTAGTATTTCATACTCATGCCCGTGTCGAGAGGTATAAGACCTCTGACAGTACTTTGCCTACAAGATGGAGGAGAGTAGCTCAACCAGTGAGCATGTGCTCAGATTGTCTGGGTACTACAATTACTTGAATCAAGTGGGAGTTAATCTTCTAGATAAGATAGTAATTGACAAAGTCCTCTAGTCACTATCACCAAGTTAGTAGAACTTCGTGATGAACTATAATATGTAAGGGATGACGAAGGTAATTCCCGAGCTCTTCGTGATGCCGAAATCGGCAAAGGTAGAAATCAAGAAAGAGCATCAAGTATTGATGGTTAATAAGACCACTTGTTTCAAGTAAAAGGCAAAGGGATAGAAGGGGAACTTCAAGAAGAATGACAAACAAGTTGTCACTCCCATGAAGAAACCCAAAGCTAAACTCAAGCCTGAAACTAAGTGCTTCTACTGCAAAGGAAATGGTCACTGGAAGTGGAACTGCCCTAGATATTTGGCGAATAAGAAAGATGGCAAAGTGAACAAAGGTATATTTGATATACAGATTATTGATGTGTATTTTACTAGTGTTCATAGCAACCCCTCGGTATTTGATACGGGTTCAGTTGCTAAAGAGTAGTAACTCGAAAAGGGAGTTGCATAATGAACAGAAACTAGTTAAAGGATGAAGTGACGATGTGTATTGGAAGTAGTTCCAAGATTGATATGATCATCATCGCACACTCCCTATACTTTCAGGATTAGTGTTAAAACTAAATAAGTGTTATTTGGTGTTTGTGTTGAGAATGAATATGATTTGATCATGTTTATTGCAATACGGTTATTCATGTAAGTTAGAGAATAATTGTTGTTTAGTTTACATGAATAAAACCTTCTATGGTCACACACCCAATGAAAATGGTTTGTTGGATCTCGATCGTGTGATACACATATTCATAATATTGAAGCCAAAAGATGCAAGGTTAATAATGATAGTGCAACTTATTTGTGGCACTACCGTTTAGGTCATATTGGTGTAAAGCGCATGAAGAAACTCCATAGTGATGGACTTTTGGAATCACTTGATTATGAATCACTTGGTGCTTGCGAACCATGCCTCATGGGCAAGATGACTAAAACTCCGTTCTCCGGAACTGTGGAGCGAGCAACAGAGATGTTGGAAATCATACATACTGATGTATGCGGACCAATGAGTGTTGAAACTTGCGGCGGGTATATTTATTTTCTGACCTTCACTGATGATTTGAGTAGATATGGGTATATCTACTTAATGAAGCACAAATCTGAAACATTTGAAAAGTTCAAAGAATTTCAGAGTGAAGTGGAGAATCATCGTAACAAGAAAATAAGAGTTTCTACGATATGATCGTAGAGGTAAAATATTTGAGTTAGCGAGTTTGGCCTTCAGTAAAAACAATGTGAAATAGTTTCACTACTCACGCCACCTGAAACACCACAGTGTAATGGTGTGTCCGAACGTCATAACCATACTTTATTAGATATAGTGCGATCGATGATGTCTCTTACCGATCTACCACTATCGCTTTTGGGGTTATGCATTAGAGACAGCTACATTCACGTTAAATAGGGCACCATCTAAATCCGTGGAGATGCCACCGTATGAACTGTGGTTTGGCAAGAAACCAAAGTTGTCGTTTCTTAAAGTTTGGGGCTGCGATGCTTATGTGAAAAAGCTTCAACCTGGTAAGCTCGAACCCAAGTCGGAGAAATGTATCTTCATAGGATACCCAAAGGAGACTATTGGGTACACCTTCTATCACAGATCCGAAGGGAAGATATTCGCTGCTAAGAATGGATCCTTTCTAGAGAAGGAGTTTCTCTAGAAAGAAGTGAGTGGGAGGAAAGTAGAACTTGATGAGGTAATTGTACCTTCTCCTGAATTGAAAGTAGTACATCACAGAAAATTGTTCCAGTGATTCCTACACCAATTAGTGAGGAAGCTAATGATGAAGATCATGAAACTTCAGATCAAGTTTCTGCTATCAACCAGACTACTTTTCGCACCAGAGTGGTACGGGAACCCAGTTCTGGAAGTCATGTTACTAGACCATGATGAACCTACGAACTATGAGGAAGCGATGATGAGCCCAGATTCCGCAAAATGGCTAGAGGCCATGAAATTTGAGATGGGATCCATGTATGAAAACAAAGTGTGGACTTTGGTTGACTTGCCCAATGATCGGCAAGCCATCGAAAATAAATGGATCTTCAAGAGGAAGATCGACGCAGACGGTAATGTTACTGTTTACAAAGCTCGACTTGTTGCGAAAGGGTTTCCACAAGTTCAAGGAGTTGACTACGATGAGACTTTCTCACCTGTAGCGATGCTTAAGTCTGTCCGAATCATGTTAGCAATTGCCGCATTTTATGATTATGAAATCTGGCAAATGGATGTCAAAACTGCATTCCTAAATGGATATCTTAAAGAAGAATTGTATATGATGCAACCAGAAGGTTTTGTCAATCCTAAAGGTGCTAACAAAATGTGCAAGCTCCAGCGATCCATCTATGGACTGGTGCAAGCATCTCGGAGTTGGAATATACGCTTTGATAAGTTGATCAAAGCATATAGATTTATACAGACTTGCGATGAAGCCTGTATTTACAAGAAAGTGAGTGGGAGCACTACAACCTTTCTGATGAGTATATGTGAATGACATATTGTCGATCGGAAATGATGTAGAATTTTCTGGAAAGCATAAAGGAGTGTTTGAAAGGAGTTTTTTCAAAGAAAGACCTCGGTGAAGCTGCTTGCATATTGAGCATCAAGATCTATAGAGATAGATCGAGACACTTGATAAGTTTTTTCAATGAGTACATACCTTGATAAGATTTTGAAGTAGTTCAAAATGGATCAGTCAAAGAAGGAGTTCTTGCCTTACTGGTAAGTTGTGAAGTTGAGTAAGACTCAAAGCCTGACCACGGCAGAAAAATATAGAGAGAATGAAAGTCATTCCCTATGCCTCAGCAATAGGTTCTATAAAGTATGCCATGATGTGTACCAAACATGTTGTGTACCTTGCCATGAGTTTGACAAGGAGGTACAATAGTGATCTAGGAGTAGATCACTGGACAACGGTCAAAATTATCCTTAGTAACTGGATGACTAAGGAAATGTTTCTCGATTATGGAGGTGATAAAGAGTTCGTCATAAAGGGTTACGCCAATGCAAGCTTTGACACTAAATCCAGATGACTCTAAGTATCAACCTGGATGCGTATTGAAAGTGGGAGCAATTAGCTAGAGTAGCTCCATGCAGAGCATTGTAGACATAGAAATTTGCGAAATACATACGGATCTGAATGTGATAGACCCGTTGACTAAACTTCTCTCACAAGCAAAACATGATCATAACTTATTACTCTTGGGTATTAATCACATAGCGATGTGAACTAGATTATTGACTCTAGTAAACCCTTTGGGTGTTGGTCACATGGCGATGTGAACTATGCGTGTTATTCACATAACGATGTGAACTATCGGTATTAAATCACATGGCGATGTGAGCTAGATTATTGACTCTAGTGCAAGTGGGAGACTAAAGGAAATATGCCCTAGAGGCAATAATAAAATTGTTATTTATATTTCCTTATATCATGATAAATGTTTATTATTCATGCTAGAATTGTATTAACCGGAAACTTAGTACATGTGTGAATACATAGACAAAACAAAGTGTCCCTAGTATGCCTCTACTAGACTAGCTCATTGATCAAAGATGGTTATGTTTCCTAACCATAGACATGAGTTGTCATTTGATCAACGGGATCAAATCATTAGGAGAATGATGTGATGGACTAGACCCATCCGTTAGCATAGCACTATGATCGTTTAGTTTTACTGCTATTGCTTTCTTCATGACTTATACATGTTATGACTATGAGATTATGCAACTCCCGAATACCGTAGGAACACCTTGTGTGCTATCAAACGTCACAACGTAACTGGGTGATCATAAAGATGCTCTACAGGTGTCTCCGAAAGTGTTCGTGGTGTTGGCATAGATCAAGACTAGGATTTGTCACTCCAAGTGTCGTAGAGGTATCTCTGGGCCCTCTCGGTAATGCACATCATAATAAGCCTTGCAAGCAAAAGACTAATGAGTTAGTCACGAGATGATGTATTACGGAACGAGTAAAGAGACTTGCCGGTAACGAGATTGAACTAGGTATAGAGATACCGACGATCGAATCTCGGGCAAGTAACATACCGATGACAAAAATAACAACGTATGTTGTTATGCGGTTCGACCGATAAAGATCTTCATAGAATATGTAGGAGCCAATATAAGCATCCAGGTTCCACTATTGGTTATTGACCGGAGATGAGTCTCGGTCATGTCTACATAGTTCTCAAACCCGTAGGGTCCGCACGCTTAACGTTTGATGACGATCGGTATTATGAGTTTATGATTTTTGATGTACCGAAGGTAGTTCGGAGTCCCGGATGAGATCACGTACATGACGAGGAGTCTCGGAATGTCCGAGACGTAAAGATTGATATATTGGACGACTATATTCGGACACCGGAAGTGTTCCGTAAAGTTTCGGAATTTACCGGAGTACCGGGGGGGGGGGGGT
>LR738711.1:659269621-659355530 GCA_902687465.1 Secale cereale
CGCCGTTTTGCCGTCGGGGAGCAAACTGCTTCCCACCGCCGCTTCCCCCACCGCACAGCCGCCCGCGACTAAGAAGCCGCCTCGCCGCCCTGTCACATTGGCCTCTACTCGTCGGACGCTGGCAGGGCTTGCTAGCTGGTCTGTGGGCGCCGCGACTCCCCTCGCCGACCGTCTCCTTCTTCAACGCCCGCAAGCTGTTTGACAGTTTGTCAAGGTACGAAATGGACTCCGCGGACGAGTTCTTTTTCCACAATTTCCTTTGCGACTCTGACGATTCGTCGTCCGACGAGGAGGAGGAGATATTGGCTGCCGTGTTGGTCCATCACCACCTCAACAGCCACCGGCCGTTGTTCCGTGGCTCCATTCCGGGCCACCTTCCGGCGTTGAATCGCAACCAAGAGAGCGGGCATTTTCTTCTCTGGAAGGACTACTTTGATACAACAAACCCGTTGTTCAAACATCAAAAATTCCGCCGCCGTTTTCATATGAGTAGGCATGTTTTCAACCGTATTAGAGAGTGGCTATGATAACTACTTTGAGTGCAAAGAGGATGCCGTCGGCAAGATTGGTTTCTCCTCTTATCAGAAATGCACTGCCGCCATCCGAATGCTTGTATACGGAGTGCCCGGTGATCTCATTGACGAGTACGTCCGTATGAGCGAGTTTACATGCCTAGAGTCCCTGTATAAGTTCTGCAAGGCTGTTATTGCTGTGTTTGACCCTGAGTACTTGAGAGAGCCAACAACTGAAGATAGAGCCCATTTGTTGGCGATGAATGCCAGCAGGGGCTTCCCGAGGATGCTTGGCAGTATAAACTGCATGCACTGGGAGTGGAAGAACTGCTCTTCTGCTTGGCAAGGGCAGTATAAGGAACATGTCAAGGCTTGCACTATCATACTAGAGGCCGTGACGTCTCAAGATCTCTGGATCTGGCACTATTTCTTTGGCATGGCTGGATCACACAATGATATCAACGTGCTTCAGCGCTCGCCGGTGTTTGCTAGGCTTGCCGAAGGCAACATCCCACCGGTGAACTTTACTGTCAACGGCCACAACTACGACAAAGGGTACTATCTGGGTGACGGTATCTACCCTCAGTGGACCACTATTGTCAAGACAATACCCAACCCTGTCGGAGAGAAAAGGAAAATATTTGCCCAAGAGAAAGAGAGTGCTAGGAAGGATGTCGAGCATGCCTTTGGTGTTTTGCAATCTTGATGGGGCATCGTTCGGTATCCTGCTAATACTTGGAGCACGCAGAAACTATGGGCGGTGATGACTGCTTGTGTGATCATGCACAATATGATCGTAGAAGACGAGCGCCCGGAACGTCTGTATGATCAAGGCTTTCAGTTTCAGGGTGAGAATGTTGTTCCTGAGCATGGAGTAGCGGCAACATTTGAGCAGTTCACTCAATTTCATGAAGACATGCGTGATTGGGAAACTCACGTGCAATTGCAAAATGATTTGGTTGAGCATATTTGGGCTCATGTTGGAAACCAATAGATGTATCTTCTTTTATTCGTTTGCAAAACTATGTGAACCATTTTTATTTGTATTTGGCTTGTAAAACTATACTATTTATTTGGGCGGCCAGACTATTTGACTTGTAAAACATTTTCATTTGACAATATGTTGAATGCAAATCAATGTAAAATTGGGCGGCCACCTTGCCACGCCGTCACATATGGGTCGTCGCCTTGGGCGCGCTGCCGACCCATATCAAAAACAAGGCGGACGCCGGGTGAGCGGTCGACCCAAACGGTCAAAAACGGACGAAATCGCCGTCCATTTCGGTCGGCCCGTTGGAGTTACTCTAACCGTCCGGCCTAAACGGACGGCGGTTTTCTCTTTTTTTTTTGTCCGCTTGGATCGGCCGCCCACTTGGCGTCCGCCCGTTTTATGATTTGGATCGACAATGCGTCCAACGCGCCGACCCATATTTGACCGCGTGACAGGCCTGCTACCATTTTTAACAGATATGCACATATATTTTCATAGTTTCAACCAAACCAAAATAGAAAGTATGGTTTCACAAATCAAATAAATTTAGATAGTTTTACAAGCTGGAAGAAATTAAATTGGTCTCAGATACATGTGAAAAAGATGCATCTATTGGTTGCCAACATGAGCACATATATACTCAACCAAATCATTTTGTAGCCGCATGTGAGTTTCTCAATCACACATTTCATGATGAAATTGAATGAACTATTCAAACGTTGCCGCTTCTCCATAGTGAGGCACATCATTCTCACACTGAAACTGAAACTCTTGATCGCAGAGACGTTCCAGACGCTATTTTCTACGATCATATTGTGCATGATCACACAAGTTGTCGTGGAATTAGCACGACAGATGTCCGGTTTAGAGGACTTAGGTGTGAGGCCATCGCGCGGGTTAGCTTGAAGAGGTTAAAAGCACACAGAGGACACGGAGGGTTTATACTAGTTCGGCCCCTTCAATGAAGGTAAAAGCCTACGTCTAGTTTGGTGTAGTATTGCTTGGGCGTCGATGAACAGGGAGCGAATCGCTTGCCTGTGTTTCGCGCTGCTGTTTCTTGTCCTTGAACCGTCGCCGGGTCGTCCCTTTATATAAGAGGTGACGTCCGGTCCGGTTTACAGAGTCCCGAGGCCGGCTCATAAACGTGTCCGCCTCGGTCTCTACTATTTCTATCTTACATCCCAAGTTACATGATATGACGGTTATAAACCGTGGGCTTTACACATGGGCCCTAAACTTCTATGGGCTGTAACCTTTTGTACATATTCTACTGGGCTTGTGATAATACAACTATATCAGTGTAATCCGAATCTTCCTGGCCGGTTTATACCTGCTAGTAATATCCCTGACATTAGGCCCTAGATTGATTTGAACTTGTTCATGTCAGTCTTCTAAATCTTGCACAAATCTCCTTTCTGCAATTTTTCTGCTTCATAAACCGGCTATGACGTCATCCCCTGGAATTGCCTTTAATCCTTCGTGACGTCACCCTTGTATTAAATGCTTCGCCTCTGTCTGTTACCTTTATTAAATGCCGCACCGAAAATCAAGGCGACAACGCGATCTTTATCCAATCTCTGACCTCCTCGATTCCCGCGCTTACCATTTTCACCTCTTCGGCTTATAAATACCGCTGGGGCATGCCTGTTTTTCCCCTTATGCCTTCGTCTTCCTCCATCTCCGTCGCTCGAAGCTCCGTCGCCGCTCTTCGATCTCATCGTCATCCTCGAGCCAAGGCCGCTGCATCACCCTGAACGTGACCAGAGCACCTCATCGCCGTCCTCTACTCCGTCAGGTACTCCTTCTTCTTCCCTATAGATCTCACTCTAGGGTTTCGCCCGTAGCTCCGCCATGAACCCTTGAAGCTTTACTGTTCGTCCCCGTAGGTCAACCTTGCTATAGACTCAGATTCATTTAGTTTTGATCTGAATCCATGCGTTTCCGCTCCGCCATCATAAACCTAGTTCCTCTAGCTTTATCCGTTTAGATTCGATCTGTAGAGAAACCTCCGCAGCTCTTCCTGTATATTACTTGCGTTTTATTCCATCTTTTCCTTGTATCTTAGATCCATATTTACCTCAGCTCTTTGTGGAAACTGTTTCTTCATACTTTAGATCTGTAGCTCGTCTCGTCGGTTCAGCCATACTTGCACGTCATATGTTTTACTGACGGTTTAGATGTAAGCCCGTATTCGTAATTGACGGTTTAACTCCTTCTTCCCTGTCATCATGAACCGGTTGCTGTCTTACTCGTATTTGCTTCCGGATTATTAATACCATTAGTCTCTTGTTTAAACCGACAATTAGGTCCATAACTTTATACACTGCTCTGGCTTATGCTTTAGCAATTGGTAAACCGGATTTTGCACTGTACTTTTCAGCATTTCCTTATTCCCAACGATGGCCAAGCAGTTCGTTGCTTGCAACTGGGCTCCTTCCCGCATTACTGAGGATGACTTAACGAACGCCGCTTCAATCGGTATTCTGGGTCCTAAGGAGGTTCTGCACTGGCGGGCCCCAGGAGATGAGTGTCCACCTACTCCTAAGGAAGGAGAGGTCATTGTTTTCTTTGATCACCTGGCCCGGGGTTTTAGCCCTCCCGGTTCAAAATTCTTCCGGGATGTGTTAGCCGCTTTTCAGCTCCATCCTCAGGACGCAGGTCCAAGTTCTATGTCAAATATCTGCAATTTTTAAGTCTTCTCAGAAGCATATCTTCAAGAAGAACCATCAGTGGATCTGTTCCGAAACTTTTTTCATTTAAACCGGCGAACGGAGTTTACTGACGGGCCGCATCAAGAGTTGGGTGGCGTCAGTATCCAAAAGAGAAAAGATGTGAGCTTCCCTCATGCTGCCCTTCACAGCCACCCCAAGGACTGGAACCAAACATGGTTCTATTGTAAAGACACTTCGCCTGAAGGAGAAAACCCACTGCCGGGTTATCACGCGTATCGCCTATCAACGGATCATCCCTTGCCGCAGCGCCTCAGCGCCCCGGATCGTGCCCGGTTTGCTCCTCAACTTTCTAAGCTCAGGGCCTTTGTAGCCAATGACCTAACCGGAGTAGACTTTGTCCGCTGCTGGCTTTCCTGGA
Source organism: Secale cereale (assembly GCA_902687465.1). Taxonomy (NCBI): domain Eukaryota; kingdom Viridiplantae; phylum Streptophyta; class Magnoliopsida; order Poales; family Poaceae; genus Secale; species Secale cereale. Next base: position 659,274,215 of record LR738711.1, read on the forward strand.
GCATTCTTCCACTGAGCCGGCGCTCAGGCCTGATGTGTGAGTACACTGGTAAACCGGATGATCCTCAGCGCCATATTGATATAATACTTCCTGAGAAAGAAGTCACTGAATCCGCGAAGAAAATGTTAAATGTCTCTTTGGAGGAGTGCAGCTGGACCGGTTTAGCTCCGTTCTGCAAAACTAATAAACCGCCAGCGGTAAGTCCTTCCCGATCTTAGCATGTTTGTTTTAACCCGGCCATATCAATTGTCTTGTATTTATTTCCTATCTTCTGCACAGGCCAACGATCCCTTCTGGAAGAGGAAAACTCAAGATAAACCGGCTAAGCAACCACGCCGGAAAACTTATGCTGTTAAGAAGAAGAAGGCTGTTGCTGCCTCCGGTTCACATCCTGAGGAAGATGATCCGGATTCGGAGGTACGAATTAAACCTTGTATGCCTTAATCTCCCTTTATCCAAATTTATGTTAACAGTGCCTTTCCACGGGATCTGGCGGAAGGAAGTAAAGCAGCGGGAGTTGAGGTAATTTCTCTCTCTTCTGACTCAGAACCGCTGCCCCCCAAAATCCGCCGGGTGTCCCAGAAATATCCCTTTTCTCATCCTTACGCGCAATTGGATCCCAACTTTCTTTTGAAGAAACAGCAACAGGAAGCACGCCGGACCACGCGCCATAGTGGCCTTGTGGTGGAGTCATCCGGAATACCTCTATCGCCGGCTCGCAGGCGTCGCTCCGAGGTTTTACTTTCTCCAACTCCCCTTCATCCAAAAGCCGGCCTCATACGTAAACCGCTTAAACCGTCTGATCCTAACTATCAAGAGGCTCCTTTGTCCTCTTCCGACGAGTCAACTGCTATGCAGGTCCCCGTGCTGAAGACCGTGCCTGGTGAGTCCTTTATCCAAACATCCGGTTTACCTTCATATTTTTAACTTCATGATTGTCATTGGTCCTTTGAAATTTACCAAAAAGCCGAAACCTAGCAAGAAGGCGAAAGCAAATAAAGCGGCTGCCGAAACCACTGCCGCTGAACTGGCTGATGACCCTGATGAAGGAAATATGCCCTAGAGGCAATAATAAAGTTGTTATTTATATTTCCTTATATCACGATAAATGTTTATTATTCATGCTAGAATTGTATTAAACGGAAACTTAGTACATGTGTGAATACATAGACAAAACAGAGTGTCCCTAGTATGCCTCTACTAGACTAGCTCATTGATCAAAGATGGTTATGTTTCCTAACCATAGACATGAGTTGTCATTTGATCAACGGGATCACATCATTAGGAGAATGATGTGATGGACAAGACCCATCCGTTAGCTTAGCACTATGATCGTTTAGTTTTACTGCTATTGCTTTCTTCATGACTTATACATGTTCCTATGACTATGAGATTATGCAACTCTCGAATACCGTAGGAACACCTTGTGTGTTATCAAACGTCACAACGTAACTGGGTGATCATAAAGATGCTCTACAGGTGTCTCCGAAAGTGTTCGTGGTGTTGGCATAGATCAAGACTAGGATTTGTCACTCCGAGTGTCGGAGAGGTATCTCTGGGCCCTCTCGGTAATGCACATCATAATAAGCCTTGCAAGAAAACGACTAATGAGTTAGTCACGAGATGATGTATTACGAAACGAGTAAAGAGACTTGCCGGTAACGAGATTGAACTAGGTATAAAGATACCGACGATTGAATCTCGGGCAAGTAATATACCAATGACAAAAGGAACAACGTATGTTGTTATGCGGTTTGACCGATAAAGATCTTCGTAGAATATGTAGGAGCCAATATGAGCATCCAGGTTTCGCTATTGGTTATTGACCGGAGATGAGTCTCGATCATGTCTACATAGTTCTCGAACCCGTAGGGTCCGCACGCTTAACGTTTGATGACGATCGATATTATGAGTTTATGAGTTTTGAGGTACCGAAGGTAGTTCGGAGTCCCGGATGAGATCACGGACATGACGAGGAGTCTCGGAATGTCCGAGACATATAGATTGATATATTGGACGACTATATTCGGACACCGGAAGTGTTCTGGAAAGTTTCGGAATTTACCGGAGTGCCGGGGGGTTACCGGAACCCCCCGGGGAATGGTGGGCCCTGGTGGGCAATAGGGGAGAGAGAGGGCAGCAGCCAGGAGGTGGCGCGCCCCCTCCCTAGGAGGAGTCCGAATAGGACAAGGGAGGGGGCGCGGCCCCTCTTTCCCTCTCCCTCTCCCTCTCTTTCCTTCCCCCTTCTTCCTTCTTTGGTAGTTCCTACTAGGAATAGGATTGCAATCCTATTCCTAGTAGGATTGCAGCCCTAGCCGCACCATAGAGGGCCGGCCGGCCTCCCCCCCTTGCTCCTTTATATACGGGGGCAGGGGGGCACCCAAAGACACACAAGTTGAATGGTTCTAGCCATGTGCGGTGCCCCCCTCCACAGAAACACACCTCGGTCATACCGTCGCAGTGCTTAGGCGAAGCCCTACGCCGGTAGATACATCATATCCGTCACCACGCCATCGTGCTGACGAAACTCTCCCGTGAAGCTCAACTGGATCAAGAGCTCGTGGGACGTCATCAAGCTGAACGTGTGCTGAACGCGGAGGTGCTGTACGTTCGGTGCTAGATCGGTTGGATCGCGAAGAAGTTCGACTACATCAACCACGTCCTTGACGCTTCCGCTTCCGGTCTACGAGGGTACGTAGACACACTCTTCCCTCTCGTTCCTATGCATCTGGTAGATAGATCTTGCGTGATCGTAAGAAAATTTTAAAATACTACGTTCCCCAACAGTGGCATCATGAGCCAGGTCTATGCGTAGATGATATGCACGAGTAGAACACAATGAGTTGTGGGCGATACTAGTCATACTGCTTACCAGCATGTCATACTTTGCTTCGGTGGTATTGTGAGATGAAGCGGCCCGGACCGACATTACGCGTACGCTTACGCGAGACTGGTTTCACCGTTATGAGCACTCGTTGCTTAAAGGTGACTGGCGGGTGTCTGTCTCTCTCACTTTAGCTGAATCAAGTGTGGCTACGCCCGGTCCTTGTGAAGGTTAAAATAGCACATACTTGACGAAACATCGTTGTGGTTTTGTATGCGTAGGTAAGAACGGTTCTTGCTAAGCCCGTAGCAGCCACGTAAAACTTGCAACAACAAAGTAGAGGACGTCTAACTTGTTTTTGCAAGGCATGTTGTGATGTGATATGGTCAAGACATGATGAGTTATACGGTTTTGTATGAGATGATCATGTTTTGTAATGTTATCGGCAACTGGCAGGAGCCATATGGTTGTCACTTTATTGTATGAAATGCAATCGCCATGTAATTGCTTTACTTTATCACTAAGCGGTAGTGATAGTCGTAGAAGCAATAATTGGCGAGACGACAACGATGCTACGATGGAGATCAAGGTGTCGCGCCGATGACGAAGGTGTTCATGACGGTGCTTTGGAGGTGGAGATCAAAAGCACAAGATGATGATGGCCATATCATGTCACATATTTTGATTGCATGTGATGTTTATCTTATTATGCTTCTTATTTTTCTTAGAACGACGGTAGCATTATAAGATGATCCCTTACTAAATTTCAAGGTATAAGTGTTCTCCCTGAGTATGCACCGTTGCGAAAGTTCGTCGTGCCGAGACATCACGTGATGATCGGGTGTGATAAGCTCTACGTTCAAATACAACGGGTGTAAGCCATTTTTGCACATGCAGAATACTCGGGTTAAACTTGACGAGCCTAGCATATGCAGATATGGCCTCGGAACACTGGAGACCGAAAGGTCGAGCGTGAATCATATAGTAGATATGATCAACATAAGATGTTCACCATTTAAACTACTCCATCTCACGTGATGATCGGACATGGTTTAGTTGATTTGGATCACGTGATCATTTAGATGACCGGAGGGATGTCTATCTAAGTGGGAGTTCTTTAATTAATATGATTAAATTGAACTTTAATTTATCATGAACTTAGTCCTCGTAGTATTAGCATATCTATGTTGTAGATCAATAGCTCACGATGTTGCTCCCCGTTTATTTTTGATATGTTCCTAGAGAAAACTAAGTTGAAAGAAGTTAGTAGCAATGATGCGGAATTGTTCCGTGATCTGAGGATTATCCTCATTGCTGCACAGAGAATTATGTCCTTGATGCACCGCTAGGTGACAGACCTATTGCAGGAGCAGATGTAGATGTTATGAACGTTTGGACAAAAGCTCGGTATGATGACTACTTGATAGTTTAAGTGCACCATGCTTTACGGCTTAGAACCGGGACTTCAAAAACGTTTTGAATGCCACGGAACATATAAGATGTTCCAAGAGTTGAAATTAGTATTTCATACTCATGCCCGTGTCGAGAGGTATAAGACTTCTGACAGTACTTTGCCTACAAGATGGAGGAGAATAGCTCAACCAGTGAGCATGGGCTCAGATTGTCTGGGTACTACAATTACTTGAATCAAGTGGGAGTTAATCTTCCAGATAAGATAGTAATTGACAAAGTTCTCTAGTCACTATCACCAAGTTAGTAGAACTTCGTGATGAACTATAATATGCAAGGGATGACGAAAGTAATTCCCGAGCTCTTCGCGATGCTGAAGTCAGCAAAGGTAGAAATCATGAAAAAGCATCAAGTGTTGATGGTTAACAAGACCACTTGTTTCAAGTAAAGGGCAAAGGGATAGAAGGGGAACTTCAAGAAGAATGACAAGCAAGTTGTCACTCCCGTGAAGAAACCCAAAGCTAAAACTCAAGCCTGAAACTAAGTGCTTCCACTGCAAAGGAAATGTCCATTAGAAGTGGAACTGCCCTAGATACTTGGCGGATAAGAAGGATGGCAAAGTGACAAAGGTATATTTTGATATACAGATTATTGATGTGTACTTTACTAGTGTTCATAGCAACCCCTGGTTATTTGATACCGGTTCAGTTGCTAAAAATTAGTAACTCAAAACGAGAATTGCAGAATGAACAGAGACTAGTTAAAGGTGAAGTGATGATGTGTGTTGGAAGAGGTTCCAAGATTGATATGATCATCATCGCACACTCCCAATACTTTCGGGATTAGTGTAAAACCTAAATAAATGTTATTTGGCATTTGCGTTGAGCATGAATATGATTTGATCATATTTGTTGCAATACGGTTATTCATTTAAAGTCATAGAATAATTGTTATTCTATTTACATGAATAAAACCTTCGATGGTCATACACCCAATGAAAATAGTTTGTTGGATCTCGATCGTGGTGATACACATATTGTAATGCCCAGGATGGGACTATACCTCCTATGTGTCGAGGCACGACTTAAAGGTATAAGCCCATTCTGGAATGATCTCAAGTTTGGTATCTTTGCACGACTCATGTAAAAGAGGGATTAAATTGCAAAAGGGGATAGTTGGCTTACACTCGCCACTTCACACAATACATTACATAAGCAAAGCATCATTCAAAAACATCACAGCCCATCTAAGGGTAAGATCCAAAAGACAAGATACCAAACATAACGTTAAACTACAGGTCTGAATCGCCCCTAGTAGAAACCACTACTGATCATCGAAAACGTCACAAACATACGGCCACTCTCTTCATCGAGCTCCCAGTGAAGTACTTGAACCAGCTCCTGCATCACTCGGCTGAACCTGCATCTGGTGTTGTAGTATCTGTGAGCCACGAGGACTCAGCAATCCCATAACCATGGGTATCAAGACTAGCAAAGCTTTATGGGTAGGAAGAGGTAAGGTGGTGAAGTTGCAGCAGCGGCTAAGCATAATATGGTGGCTAACATACGAGTACAAGAATAAGATGAGCATCTACGCAAACGGTCGCAATAGTAGTGATCGGTAAAGATCCTGAACTACATACGAATCAAACATAACCCCACCGTGTTCTCTTCTCAAAATGAAAAGAGACAGTCACGGTTACTCACACAGTTGTGTGTTTTACTTCGGATCCTCTATCAAGTTTTCTACAACCGGACATTAACAAATTCCAATCTGCCACATAACCGCGGGCACGACTTTCGAAAGATCATAACCCTGCAGGGGTGTCCCAACTTAGCCCATCACAAGCTCTCACGATTAACTGAAGTGATAAATATAATATCATCACCCCTTATCTTAGGGAAATCCGATCAGGCTCGGCATCCCGGTGCACAAGACATTTCGACAATGGTAAAAACAAGTCCAGCAAGACCTCCCGGTGTGTCGACACCCTGATAGTAGCCGCGTGTATCTCGTCTCAGGCCACGACCGGATGGGAGAGGCTATGGGAGCCAAACCTCGAGTTTCCCCGTGGTGGCCCCGCAGGCTCCCCGTTTGGGACCAACACCATCAGCACTGGCCCCCCTGCTATGTAGAAAGAATCCTCGGGTAGCGCTAACTCCCTATGCAATTTAATTAATTAATTAAGTTGTTATTATGAGCAAATTAAAACCAATGTTGGGCCTTGCTGGAAGATTTTTATTCAAAGACGAACTGTCAAGGGGTCCCCATCCACCCATCGTGTAAGGAACGCAAAATCAAGGAATAATCTTCGAGCAAAAGGTGGTATGAGTGGAACAAAACACCGAGCAAAAGGCCAAGCCTTCCACCCATGCCCAGTATATAGGTGTGTTAATAATAATATAACATATTGTGATATTCTAACAACAAGTTCCCTCCTGGAACGATCTTCATCTTCACCTGCAACTAACAACGCTATAAGAGGGGCTGAGCAAGCGGGTAACATAGCCAAACAGTGGTTTTGCTAGGAAGGTGTCAAAAGGTTAGAGGTTTCATGGCAACAAGGAGAGGGCTGACAATAAGATGGGTAGCGCGACATGTAACGATAGCATCGAGACAACTAAGCATGGCAATGGTAGTAAAGGTATCCAAGGGTATGATCATCTTGCCTGAGATTCCACGAGGGAGAAGAAAAGACCATGAAGTAGACGGAGCAACATAGTCGAGCGAATCCTCACAACTCCGGAACGAAACCGAAGCTAACAAGAGAAGCAACCGGAAAGAAGCAAACAACACGGTAAACACACAAACATAAACATGGCATACGATGCACATCCAAGTATGATGCATGTCCGGTTTAATTATGCATGGCATGGCAAAGTGCACAAACAAGTACTACAAGTTAAGTGGAGCTCAATATGCAACGAGTTGCATATTGATGAAACACCACAGTTTATTTATTTAGTTGACTCTCGTTTATTCTCAAGACAGGATTAAATGTTTTAAACATAGCAAAAGGTGAAGCATACTAAAACTACACTATTTAGGCATTTTAAATGAGGCCAGAAATAACAACAACAAATTCCGGAAAATCCCCATGACCAATTTAGCAATTATTTAAGCAAGCAACAATTCACACATATAATGTTGTTAACATGATGCGGATGACATGATCAAGTTTATGCAATTTTTATTAAAAGGGAACATGAAGAGATATGAAGCACTTGTCACCGTGGTGGAAAGAAAGGGCGCCACGGCAACGATCCGAAAATGATGCAACGGCAACATCTCGGTTCCGGTAACTCGTTGAAAGACCGGTGCAAAAGAAAAGGTGGCATGAACGAGTCGAGCAAGATGAAAGGTGGGGTGATCCCGCACCGGGTTCCCACGGGTCGGCGACGAGGCAACCGAGGGGCATGACAAAAGGACGAAACGGGCACGGTGCACACAAGGGAAAACATCTCATACAACACAAGCATTCCACGGGTCATCGTCTCGGGGTTATACCTTCGGAACGTTCGTTCTCGGAGGGGTTCGAGGAGTCGAGGGACGTAGTGGAAGTAGTCGTACACGGGTCGTAGAGGAAGTAGTCGTTCCGATTCGTAGGCGTTCGGGTATCCGTAGATGTACTTGGCGGGTCGTGGTGGTACTTGTCGTAGGGGTACTTGTCGAGTCGTCGTTTACGTAGGGGTACACGGCGACGGTAGTCGTTCACGAGTCTTCGCGACGGTCGTCGTACACGGTTCGTAGACGTTCGGGTCTTTCGTAGATGTACTTGACGCAACACCGGGTGTAGTCGTACACGGGTCTTCGGACTTGCCGGTCTCGAGACTTGGCGACGGTAGTGGTACACTTGTCGATGAGGTACTTGACGATTCCGGTGACGGCGGTAGACATCCGTGCGTAGAGGTACTTGACTCGGTCATCTTTGTGCAACAAAAAACGAAGCAGGGCTCGGCGAAAAATGCAGAGCAGCAGTAGGTTTTTGCGCGTCCAAAGGGCCAGCGGTGACGGCCGTCATCGAACGTGAAGAGGCAAGGCCGAGGACAGGGACTTGGCGGGCGACGACGGTGAAGGAGAGGGGCGCGTGATGACCCACAACCGTAAGGGATCTATTGCAGCGTTTTCGATAAGTAAGAGTGTCGAACCCAACGAGGAGCAGAAGGTATTGATAAGCGATTCTGAGCAAGAAATTACTGCAAGCACTGAAAGATAGCTTTTTAGGGGTTTTCTTGATATAAGCGACAGGAAAGTAAAAGCAAGTAAAATAAAAGGTACTGAGAGTGACAAGTGGCCGAATCCTTTCTGAGCAAAGGAGAGGCCTAGCAACTGAACTTATAAAGGCTAAAGCGTTCCTGAAGACACACGGGAGAGGTAGTCATGTGCTTTCGCCATATCCCGTATCGATACTATGTTATGTGTTGATAAGTGTTGAGTGGGTGGATCTATGCTAGTACACTCTCTAGACTAAGATGAGTGTACTCTTATGATTAAACACCTTGCAAGCATCCGCAAATACAAGATAGAATTTAAGGCAAAAGCCTAACCATAGCAATACGATCGATGATCCATTGTTCCCTTGTGCAAAAGCGTGCAAACTGGGGTTCAGGTTTCTGTCACTCCGGCAACCCACCGTAAGCATTCTTTGTATACAATGTATTCCCCTAGGTCCTTAATAAGGCGAAGTGTTGAGTGTTCGACTCACACAACACCACTGGTAGAATGACAACACAACTTAAGTATCAAACAACACATATTACTTCAACAGCATATGACTACTAACAACAAGACTTTCCCATGTCCTCAAGAACTAAGGTAACTACTCACAAGACATAAAAGAGATCATGATCAGTGGAGATAAATGGGTGATAAACAATCTCGACATAATAATATTTCTCCAACAAAACTCAATAGCATTCATCACAAAGTAGTAATCAACACCGATGGAGTAGAGAGGATAGGTAGTACGAGTTACAACACAAGTTGCAATTGTGAGATGAGATTTGGATGAAGATGGAGATGGTGCTGATGTTGGGGATGATGTTGATGATGATCTCAATGATGCCCGTGACGATGGTGATGACGATGGCGATGATCTCCCCTTCCGGGAGGTGATCTCCCCGGCGAAATATGCCCGCCAGAGATGGCTTTTTCTTCTTTGTAGGTTTCCGCCACGGAGCGGCGGCGGAACTCCGTAAAAACTCCCGTTTTTAGGGTTTCTGAACAACGGAGAGTATATAGGCAAAAGGGGGCAGCCGGAGGTGGGCCAGGGGCTCCAGGCGCCCCCCCCGGCGCGGTCAGGGGGGGGCCCCAGGGCGCCTGGACACCTTGTGGCCCCCCTCTGGTTGCCCTTTCGCGTGCCTTCGTGATCTGTCTGGAAAATATCTCCCGTCGATTTTCAGGTAATTTGGAGGTATTCTTCTTCAACAACTCAGCGTCCACTTTTTACTGCTGAATCCTGCGTCTGCTGCTTCGGCATCGGAAAGTTGCAAACTGTGTAAAATAGGCCAAAACAACATAAGAACATCATCGTAACGTGAAATATATCAATGAATAAGGATAAATTACGATATAAAATAGTGATGCATTTTGGACGTATCAACACCCCCAAGCTTAGACCTCGCTTGTCCCCAAGCGAATGCTGAGCTCGGTAAACCTGTCCACAAGTTTAGAGAGTGAAGTGTCCATAAATAGAATACAGACAAGATGCATCACAGCTTCTTTACCAACTCAAATATCCTCAACAGCAATCTTCAACTCATAAGGCCCTTATAAAAGAGTGATAACACTTATATTCGAAAGTAGGGCTAAGGAAACTCATCAAATCATGGCAAACATGTCCTTTGGTCAAAGAACAACAAATAGATTTAACTTTTGCTCTTCCTGTTATGTTTTGATGAGATTAATTGAAGCTTTTGAAAGAACATGTTATAAGGCAAGAAGTGAAAGTGTTAACAGAAAGGAAGATATTTGCCTTAGCTGGGCTTGACAAACAACCTACTTATCAAATGATAATGTCAACAAGGATATGATATGACAAATCTTAATGCAACTTTATATGAATGAATTCTTGTCAACATCAAATGTCTGCTCTCTTTAAGAATAGAAGGAAGTAGGAATAACTGACTCAATCTAAAATTAAAAGATAGGCCCTGCTCTAGGGAAGTAGGGAAAACTCATGTGCTATCCTTAAATCAAACAGAATGGAAACAAGTTTTGAGAGGTGCATGATTTGTCAACGAATGCTAATAGATAACTCAATTACTTCTCGAGCTGGACAAGTTTCGAGGAACGGCTCCCGCATGAGGACGATCACATCCTCTTAATCTCCTTTGTTTATCACTGCCAAAGTTTTCTGATTTCTCATGAACAAAGCGTGAAGGAGGGTTTGTTTGTTATATTATTTTTGAGCCGGGCGCACTCTTTGCCAGTTCCTTCTCGTATTATGGGTTTGCACATTAGACATGCAATCCCGGGGTGAAGCTTGTCCAACTCAAAAAGACCATGAATTAGCTATTACTTCCTCATGAGCTAAAACAGAGGCACAAAATAAAAGATTTTGAACATTTAAGGATAACACATAAATTATGTACTTTAGGAGGTGGTAGTGGAATACCACGAATAGGAAGGTATGGTGGACTCATATGGAAGGTATTGGTTTAAGGGTATGGATGCACAAGCAGAATTCCGCTTAGTACAGAGTTAGGCTAGCAAAGGTTTTGAGAGAACAGACAATTGATGATGACTAAGATGCAAAGCAATATAAAGCATAAACATTGAGGTAAGCATAACACATCAAGTTGTCTTCCTTGTCAGCATAACACTTCAAGCATAATAACATAAAGGTTTTGGCTATGTCGATACTTTTAAGAAAATCATGCTTGTTGTTATGACCTAAGCTATGTTTGCCAAGATTAAATAAAGTTTTCACAGCCATACCTGATATAAGGTCAATACTCCCCATAAGAATCATCATATAAGGTCGATTGTGTGAAGAGAGTACCGAGTGCAGCAAAGGAACCAATAGACTTCTCATTAATATTCCATCATAGACGACTCCACACTCACGGATACAATCTCTCCACCGAAGGAGTGATAGACCTCAATGCACAAAACTATTTCATATAGCAACCTCCCTAAACATGATATGACTCTACTTGACTCTAAAAGACAAAAGATAAAGACAAAGATACCGGGCACTCCCCCAAGCTTGGAACAAGCCAAGGGAATGCCGTTACCCAAGGAGATTTCACTCCTCATTCTTGTTGGCGTTGATCACGTAGTCCTCGGTGAAACGCTTCCATGGAAGGGGTTCTCCAGTCTCATATGAGAAGTTTGTCTCCTGAATCTTGCATGCAGCACCCATACCCATGCGCATAAACCTTAGTTCATACTCATAGTTCTGGTTATGTAGATCATAAATTTGCCCTTGGAGCTCTTCAATTCTTTCTTCAGACGCGGTGATGCTTTTCCACATCTCCTTCATCTCCTTCAGGAAGTAGGTCTTCAGCTCGTTGATGATGTCAAAGTTAGCTTCAACACCACGCTCGATCATCTTCTTGTACTTGAAGACTTCCTGCTCCACTTCTTCCAGCCTGGCCTGGATGCTCCCCTCCTTGATAGGTCCCTTCAGATCTTCTTGATGAAGGACACCGTCCTCCATCCGAACAACCTGAGGGTGCTTCTTCACCTCATCGAGGTAAGGGTTGATGACGTTGACAACGAACTTGTCCTTGGGGGAACTTGGAGAAGCCATGGCACCTAGATTCAGCTGAAAGATTCCTTGGCAGAAACAGATCGAAAAGAAAACACACGAAATCGCAAGATACGTTGCCGAAACAATCCGGGCAAATATATAGCAAAAATTTGTGCACAGAAAGGAAGGTAACAGGCTAAAGCGGGGTCGGAGATGGACTTCCGGGTGTCCAGGCGGCCTCCCGGCGCGGCCAGAAGGTAGGGCGCGCCAGGGGGGTGCCTGGACCCCCTGGAGCTCGTCTCCGGCTCCACTTAGGCTCAGATTTTTACTAATTTTGCAAAAACTCATAATACGGAACTTTTATGGCGGTTCGCGATGTTTCCTTACCGTAATACATACCTTTTCTTTATTCTGCTTCTGCTGGTGTCTGAAACAGGGCTGCAACATGTTCTTCGTGAGTTGTTGTGTATATTATATTCACATCAACATTGACAGGGTCTCCTGCTATGTAATGTTTAAGTCTTTGCCCATTCACAAATTGAGGTTTGGTGCCTTAAAAATTGTTAATCTTAATTGCACCAGACCGATAGACTTCTTCAATATGAAATGGCCCTTCCCACCTGGAAAGTAGTTTGCCTGGAGAAAACCTGAAACGGGATCTAAACAACAAAACTTTATCACCAACATTAAATTCTCGATCGTTTCAGAATCTTCCTATCATGCCACTTCTTTACCTTTTCCTTGAACATTTTAGCGCTCTCGTAAGCTTCACTTCTCCATTCATCTAGAGAAGTCAAGTTCATGAGACGCTTCTCACCAGCTAATTTTGGGTCAGCATTAAGCTCTCTAACAGCCCAGAAAGCTTTGTGCTCTAACTCTAATGGCAAGTGGCAAGCCTTGCCATACACCATCTTATAGGGGGACATGCCCATGGGGTTTTTGTAAGCAGTTCTATACGCCCACAAAGCATCTCCTAACTTGTTTGACCAGTCCTTTCTATTTCTGTTTACTGTCTTCTATAAGATCAACTTAATCTCTCTATTGGTGAGCTCAACTTGCCCACTAGTTTGAGGATGATATGGTGAAGCAATTCTATGATTGACATCGAATTTGGCTAAAGCTTTTCTAAAAGCTCCGTGCGTGAAGTGTGATCCTCCATCAGTCATGAGATACCTAGGTACACCAAACCTAGGAAAAATTACATCCTTGAGCATTTTCAAAGATGTCTTGTGATCAGCACTTTCAGTGGGGATTGCTTCAACCCACTTGGTCACATAATCAACAGCTACTAAAATGTGCGTGTATTTGTGCGAAGAAGGAAAAGGACCCATAAAGTCAAAACCCCAGCAATCAAAAGGTTCAATCACTAGTGAGTAATTCATAGACATCTCATTCCTTCTACTAATGTTACCAACTCTCTGACATTTATCACAGGCTAAAACATAATTTCTAGCATCCTTAAAGAGAGTAGGCCAATAAAAACCTGATTGAAGAACCTTATGTGCAGTCCTCTCACCGGCATGATGTCCTCCATAGGGACTATCATGACACTGTCTGAGAATGTCCTTCTGCTCATGTTCCGGTATGCATCTTCTCACGATCCCGTCGGGGCCTTCTTTGAAAAGATGTGGGTCATCCCAAAAGTAGTGCCTCAAATCATGAAAGAACTTCTTCCTTTGCTGAAATGTTAAACCTGGAGGCAAATACTTTGCAACAATAAAATTAGCGTAATATGCAAACCAAGGATCGGAAGGAGATTGTACTTTTACAATGGCAAGTTGTTCGTCTGGAAAACTGTCGTTGACTGGGATGGGATCATGCGGTATATCTTCCATCCTTGAAAGATTGTCCGCCACCGGATTGTCTTCCCCTTTCCTATCAACAATCTGCAAATCAAATTCTTGAAGAAGGAGTACCCATCTGATAAGCCTTGGCGTGGCATCCTTCTTTGTCATAAGGTACTTAATGGCAGCATGATCAGTATGAATAATAACTTTGGAATCAACAATATACTACCTAAACTTATCACAAGCAAATACTACAGCTAAGAATTCCTTCTCAGTAGTAGCATAATTCCTTTGAGCACTATCAAGGGTTTTGCTAGCATAATGTATAACATTCAATTTCTTATCAACTCTTTGTCCTAAAACAGCTCCAACAGCAAAATCACTAGCATCACACATAATCTCAAAAGGTAAATTCCAGTCAGGTGGTTGTACTATAGGAGCGGTTATTAAGGCTTTCTTAAGAACTTCAAAAGCTTCCTTACAATCCTCATTAAATACAAAAGGAACGTCCTTCTGGAGAAGATTAGTGAGGGGCCTCGAGGTCTTAGAAAAGTCTTTAATAAATCTTCTATAGAAACCAGCATGACCAAGAAAACTGCGAATACCTTTGATGTCCCTTGGATAGGGCATCCTCTCAATAGCTTCGATCTTGGCCTTGTCCACTTAAATTCCCCTTTCGGAAATCTTATGACCAAGAACAATTCCTTCGTTAACCAAGAAGTGGCACTTCTCCCAGTTGAGTACCAAATTCCTCTCCTCGCATCTCTGCAAAACTTTATTAAGGTTGTGGAGACAATGGTCAAAGGAAGTTCCATAGACGGAGAAATCGTCCATGAAGACTTCCATAATATCCCCACAGAAACCATGAAAGATAGCAGACATACACCTTTGAAAAGTAGCAGGAGCATTACATAAACCAAAAGGCATACGCCTGTAAGCATAAGTACCAAAGGGACAAGTAAAAGTGGTCTTCTCTTGATCAGCAGTGTTAACATGAATTTGAGAGAAGCCAGAAAAACCATCGAGATAACAAAAGTGGGTATTTTTGGATAACCTTTCAAGCATTTGGTCAATGAACGGCAACGGGTAGTGATCCTTCCTGGTTGCCTTGTTCAGCTTCCTGTAATCAATACACATTCTATATCCAATAATAATTCTCTGAGGTATTAGTTCATTCTTATCATTAGGAACTACAGTTGTACCTCCTTTCTTAGGAACACAATGTACCGGGCTTACCCACTGACTATCAGCTATAGGGTAGATAATACCTGCGGCTAGAAGCTTGAGAATTTCAGTTCTTACAACATCCATCATCTTCGGGTTCAACCGTCGTTGATGATCAACAACTGGTTTAGCATCAGGCTCAAGGTTGATAGTATGTTGACAAATAGATGGACTAATCCCTTTAAGGTCATCAAGGGTATAGCCAATTGTGCCTCGGTGTTTACGAAGTACTTCCAATAGTCGCTCTTCTTCATATCCTGAAAGGTTAGAGTTGATAATAACAGGATATACTTTCTTTTCATCTAAATAAGCATACTTGAGCGTATCGGGAAGAGGTTTAAGATCGAACACCGGGTCTTCTTTTGGTTTTGATAAAATTCCCAAAGGTTCAACCGGAAGGTTGTGCTTCAGGATAGCAGGTTGCCTCAAGAATATTTCATCTAGTTCATTTCTTTCCTGCATATGCAAATCATTCTCGTGGTCCTCCATATATTGCGGCAAAGGATCATTAGGGGGAATAGCAATAGAGGCAATACTTTCAATAATTTTATCATCACTAGGTAAATCAGTACCACGAGGCTGCTTAGATAACTTAGAAAAATTAAATTCATATGGCTCACCATTGAATTCAACAGAAACTTTACCTTTCTTGCAATCTATTATAGCTCCACAAGTTCTAAGAAAAGGTCTACCAAAAATAATAGGACAGAAATTGTCCCTCTCTGAACCAAGTACCAGAAAGTCGGTAGGGTATTTTACCTTTCCACATAGGACTTCAACGTCCCTCACAATTCCGATAGGAGAGATAGTTGTTCTGTTTGCAAGATGAATGGTCACATCAACTTCTTCAAGTTCACAAGGGGAAATCTCACCGATGATCTCTTCATAAAGTGAATAGGGGATAGCACTTGCACTCGATCCCAAATCGCATAGCCCATAATAATTGTGATCTCCTATTTTAACAGATACCACTAGAGTACCTGAAATTGGGCCTTTATTCTTGGCTGTGACAAGGTTAGTGGAAACAGCACAAAAATTCACATCGGAATCCAAAGCATCATTGGTAACAAGGTCTTTAATCAATGCAACTTGAGGATCGACCTTGATCTGGTCCTCAGGCTCATCAACTCTTCTCTCACTTTTATTTATTATGCCTGTCACAAGAGAGTGCTCCCTTATCCTTGCGGGAAAAGGAGGATGTTCATATATAACTGCAGGCAAAATAGGGTCAGCAACATGAATATCAACAGGTAGCTCTTTAAAAGGTTCATGATGCTGGTCTCTCTTCTTTTTAAAAGAATCGACGTGAGAGGCAAAATGCTTACAGAAATTAATCATTAGATGGGAATCAAGACCAATCTTAGAGCAAAAGGTATTGAAGTAATCTGTTTTCACATAGCTCTCAATATAATCATGTTCATAATTTATAGCGGGTTCAATACCTTTATCGATTTCCCAATCTTCGGTATTCCTCTGGATCCTTTCAATGAGATCCCACCTTTCTTCAACACTCTTTGTCTAAAATACCCCACTAGAGGAGGCATCCAGCATCTCCTTATCCTGACGAGAAAGCCTGGCATAAAAATTTGTAAGTATAATTTCCTTGGGAAGCTTATGAACAGGGCATTTGAGCATTAGGGACTTCAATCTCCCCCAAGCTTGAGCAATGCTTTCTCCTTCACGAGACCTAAAGTTATAGATATAGTTCCTGTCTCGATGAATTTCATGAAGAGAATAAAACTTAGTATAAAAGAGAGACATAAGCTCTTGCCAGTCAAGCAAGTGTGAGTTATCGAGAAGCCTATACCAATCTGAAGCTTAATCTATAAGTGATACGGCAAACAATTTCCTCATGACAAACTCCCTCGATACACCTGCAAGCTTAAATAATGAACATAGTTGTGACAAATATAGCAAGTGTTCACCAGGATGTCTGTCTCCTGCATAACGATTAGCCAAAACATAATCGATAATACCAGCTGGTATTTTATAGGGCACAATTTCAGTAGGGGGAGGAGCAGTCACCATAGGTGTGGGGCGCCTTCCCGCAAGCAACGATCCAATAACAAGGTTGTCCATAAGGACAAAGAGCAGCAATAGCAAAAATAAAAACAGAATTATAAAAATTTCCTTACCAGTTTCACTTTACCAATAGCGCTACGCTCCCCGGCAACGGCGCCAGAAAACGGTACTTGATGAGCCACAACCGTAAGGGATCTATTGCAGCGTTTTCGATAAGTAAGAGTGTCGAACCCAATGAGGAGCAGAAGGTATTGATAAGCGATTCTGAGCAAGAAATTACTGCAAGCACTGAAAGATAGCTTTTTAGGGGTTTTCTTTATATAAGCGACAGGAAAGTAAAAGCAAGTAAAATAAAAGGTACTGAGAGTGACAAGTGGCCCAATCCTTTCTGAGCAAAGGAGAGGCCTAGCAACTGAACTTATAAAGGCTAAAGCGTTCCTGAGGACACATGGGAGAGGTAGTCATGTGCTTTCGCCATATCCCGTATCGATACTATGTTATGTGTTGATAAGTGTTGAGTGGGTGGATCTATGCTAGTACACTCTCTAGACTAAGATGAGTGTACTCTTATGATTAAACACCTTGCAAGCATCCGCAAATACAAGATAGAATTTAAGGCAAAAGCCTAACCATAGCAATACGATCGATGATCCATTGTTCCCTTGTGCAAAAGCGTGCGAACTGGGGTTCAGGTTTCTGTCACTCCGGCAACCCACCGTAAGCATTATTTGTACACAATGTATTCCCCTAGGTCCTTAATAAGGCGAAGTGTTGAGTGTTCGACTCACATAACACCACTAGTAGAATGACAACACAACTTAAGTATCAAACAACACATATTACTTCAACAGCATATGACTACTAACAACAAGACTTTCCCATGTCCTCAAGAACTAAGGTAACTACTCACAAGACATAAAAGAGATCATGATCAGTGGAGATAAATGGGTGATAAACAATCTTCACATAATAATATTTCTCCAACAAAACTCACTAGCATTCACCACAAAGTAGTAATCAACACCGATGGAGTAGAGAGGATAGGTAGTACGAGTTACAACACAAGTTGCAATTGTGAGATGAGATTTGTTTGAAGATGGAGATGGTGCTGATGTTGGGGATGATGTTGATGATGATCTCGATGATGCCCGTGACGATGGTGATGACGATGGCGATGATCTCCCCTTCCGGAAGGTGATCTCCCCGGCGAAATCTGCCCGCCGGAGATGGCTTTTTCTTCTGTGTAGGTTTCCGCCACGGAGCGGCGGCGGAACTCCGTAAAAACTCCCGTTTTTAGGGTTTCTCGACAACGGAGAGTATATAGGCAAAAGGGGGCAGCCGGAGGTGGGCCAGGGGCTCCAGGCGCCCCCCCCCCCCGGCGCGGCCAGGGGGGCGCGCCCCCAGGGCGCCTGGACACCCTCTGGCCCCCCTCTGGTTGCCCTTTCGCGTGCCTTCGTGATCCGTCTGGAAAATATCTCCCGTCGATTTTCAGGTAATTTGGAGGTATTCTTCTTCAGCAACTCAGCGTCCACTTTTTACTGCTGAATCCTGCGTCTGCTGCTTCGGCATCGGAAAGTTGCAAACTGTGTAAAATAGGCCAAAACAACATAAGAACATCATCGTAACGTGAAATATATCAATGAATAAGGATAAATTACGATATAAAATAGTGATGCATTTTGGACGTATCAGCGCGCAGGGAGCTGCTCTCCCTGGAGCGAGGAGGATAGGCCGGGGCGTCGGCTTGGAGGGCGCGTCCATGCGGCTCGGGAGGCGAGGAAGGGGCCGCGGTGGTGCTGCGGCGCTGGAACTCGGGGAGGAACGGCGTTGTCGCGGAGCGGAGCGACCTTGGACGGGGAGGACGGCGGACGAGGATGCGGGGCCTGGCCGGCCGGGCTGCTCCCGCGCTGGAGGGGCGCGGCGCTCAGTGCTGCTGCAGCCTTGGCGCACCGGGGCCGGCGCGAGGCTGGCTAGAGGCCGGAGGGGAAGGTGCTGCGGCTCACGCCTGGCAATGCGGGGTGGCTCGCGGGGTGCGGCACCAGGCGACGGAGGAGGGAGGCGCTCGGGTGACGGGGGGCAAGGGAGAGTGGGTCGGGAGGAGGGGATCGAGCGAGGAGTTGGGGGGACGATGGGGATCGGGAACTCCTCCCTGGCGGCGCGAGCAGGGAGAGATGGATCGAGGGAAAAGGACCGTCGGGCTTAGGGTTACGGGAGGAGCGGTCGGGCCATCCTGGAGGCTGGCTGGGCCTTGGGCCATGACCTAGATGGGCCTAGGGGCCAGGAGGCTGAGGCGGCGGCCTTAGAGGCCGGCTGGGCTGCCCTCTGCCATGATTCTTTAAATAAAAACGCAGCAGAAACAAATAAAAGAAGAGGAAAGAAAAGAAAGGTTAGGGGAAGAGTTTAGGCAAGAGGTTATTTTTCCCGGACTCGCAAAAATGTCCACGGTCCACGAAAATAAGAGAGGCAAGAATGCAAGAGACAAAATCAAACTCATTTGAATTAAATTCAAATGATTTGATTTAGGGCATGACTTAAAAGTGTCCAAAAGTGTTGAGGTTTTTGGAGGAACCTCGATAACGGAAAAAAAAATATAGGGAGGTTTTTGACGGTGAAACTTGGAGTAGAAAAGGCATGGAGAAATATGCAAGTTTGTTGGGTTAATTCCAAACAAATGGAATATTTAAAATAGCTCCCTAATATTGAGAGGATATGTTATAAAGAGAAGTCATTCTTCCCTCGATTTA
The DNA here is from genome assembly GCA_902687465.1 of Secale cereale. Lineage (NCBI taxonomy): Eukaryota > Viridiplantae > Streptophyta > Magnoliopsida > Poales > Poaceae > Secale > Secale cereale. The sequence goes on from LR738711.1 coordinate 659,293,922, forward strand.
AATGGACCGAAGGTCCACACAATTTATTTAGGTTGAGATGCAAAAGATTAAAGACATGATGGCATGATGACATGATGCAATGCAAAATAAAAAACACAAGCACACAGAAACACACGGAAGAACCCGGAACATCTGGAATCTTCTGGGACGTCGGTCTTCGGGCGTCACAACTCTCCCACACTAATAGAGGATCTCGACCCGAGATCCTAGAGATAGCACCGGGTACAAACGAAAAGAAGAGGCAAAACAAAGTTGCTTCTTTGACAGACGAGTGAAACCACGAACCTGAGAGGTTGACCAACAAGAAAGAAGAATACAACGGAGATGAACGAATATGAAAACGCTCCGTTAGAAAAGAGGAACACGGAACATTATGCGAACCTTGTAGGTTGAAAGACATGAAACAAGAGCTCACGGATGACGAAAGAATATGAAACTGCAAGGGTACAACCAAGGAATAAGAATGACATGATTCGGACAGCACTCCGACTAAAAATGGAAGGAATCAACATGAGCTTGAGGAGATGGAATAATACTTGATGAAATCAACAACATATTGCCTCCGTAACAATTGAAATAAAGGCACAAGGGGTAAGAAAGATTTCAGGCAGCACTCCGGTTGAAAAGAGAGGCAAACTTGATAAGATGAGAGAACTAGAATGGAGGACACAACACTCCGGTTAAATAGACAAGCAAGGGAGAATATGATCTTGATAAAAACAAGATGATGGTCAAAGAGAGCAATATCACAAAGCCTCCGGAATGAAAGAATAGAATATAGTTCAATGAAAGAAATGAACGGAGAAGAAAATGACAACTTCTCCCACGAATGAATTTGAAAGAGCATCTTTACCAAGATGGGCTGAACAGAGTTGTTGGAATTCAACAACGAAAAGAATAAGCTTGATGTGGGCTTATGGAAAACATCTCAAAATTATGAGGTGACAACCAGCCACTGACGAAAACAATTGATTGGATTGAGATCAATGACAAGATGAAAACTTGTTTCACCGGAATGATAAATGAAGAACTTGGGTCATTTATAAGCACCATAATTAGCAAAAATCCTTAGGAAAAGCTTTTAGGTGAAATACAACCCAAGATTACTCCAACAAATAATTGAATGGTTGGAAAGATCTCCTGAACAAAGAAAATGATGGGTTTAAATATCTCATTCCTGACAACTTGTGAATCATGAAACATGAAGGAAAATTGTCAAAAATGGCATACCACCATCTCAAACAGTAAGGTAGAAAGAATTGCACTTGGAAAGCATGATGAAGAATGCTTGAGCTCCAATAAGAATCTTGATGAAGACTTCGAGGATGAATTAAAACATGATGAACCACCATGAGAACTCCGGTAATGAAAAGCATGAGAAGTGAAAGATGAAAAGAATAAGATTCAAGGTCCGCGATGAATTAGATGGAGCTTTGAAATGATATAATAGCAATAACTTGGATCTCCGGAAAACAAGATGAACAACTTGAAACCTAGAATATGATATGATGAACAGGCTCCAGATAAAAGAATTAAATCACCTTGAAGGAATAAGAATAAGAATTATGTCATGCATCTCCTTCACCAATTTAAATTGATGACAACCAAAGGATTTGGCATACTACTTATTCTCGTTGCAAAGAATTAAAGAGGGATCTAGCACAAGCTTGGATAAATATTCAACGAAGCACCGGTAGGATTATGAAAGAACGAGTGAATTAATGCGATAACAAGGAAGAGTAACTTGAAAGAACCACCGTAAAAATATGGAGACGAACGAAGAGACATCAATTAAGAATATTTGGAGGACAAAGTCGAAAACTGAGAACGAAGAAATATTCTGAAATGATGGCCTTCGGAGGATCACAATGGAAGAATTCATGAAATGCTTCGGATGGGTATAAAAAGATTCCTCGTGATCGAAACAATAATGAGGATGGCATGAAGCTAGAACCATGAATCTTGAGAGAACGGATAAGGATTCAAGATGAACTTGTCTTCGGGTCTTCAAAAACTGAGAAGATGATGAGATACACCACCATGAATTGTATAGGCACTCCGTAATGAAGAATTAAAAGGTTGAACCAACGAAGAAAAGAATTTGAAAGCGGTCCTGGAGAAGGTATGTGACTGATGGAAATCATTCTTACGTCACACTTTGAAAGAGAATTTGAGTATAACTCCAGAAAAATAGAAGAGTCAGGTAAGATCCTGGAAAAAGACCTGTGGGTTAGGGCCCACTCAAAGAAATCACCGTTGAAAAAGATTGCTTAAGAGATATTGCACCGGTTGAATTAAATGGCTTGAATGAGATAACAACCTCAAAAATAGCTTGAACAGAAGAAGAATTGAAACACAAATCTTCTGAGATACCTTGAACACACCGGATAAGAATAGCACTAGGAGAATGATTAATTGGAGCACCGGAATAAGAAAGCATTGTGAAATGGGAAAAAGGATAAGATCAACACCGAAATCTTGAATTACATCCACCGGCAGAATATGAGAACAAAAGAATGATGAACTTGGAGTTTCCTGAGCATCTTCACGATAACTCACCGCATAAGAACATTGAAAGAAAGAATGAAGAAACATCACATGAATAAAGTGGATATTTCACTAAGAATTCCAGCTCCATAAGAAAAGGGAGGGAGGGTGGGGAAAAACAAAGATGACTTGGGATGAATGAAACAGACAATCGTCAGATTTCTCAACGGCGTCCGTATGGAATAATTTGAAGAGAAGGCACACCGGTTGAAAAGGATTACCATGAAAATCTCGATGGTCAAGAAGAATTAGCACTCCCATAGAAATATGAGAACACCGATTAGGAAAGGTATGGAATCAACACTTGACATCGAAGCAACTCGAATACGAGAATCAAAACGAAAACAAAGGATAGATATGTAGCAACATAATCTTCACAATATCATTCGAACAGAGGATCGAACGAATGAATTCCGCAGGTACATCAACTTGTCGAGAAGCCACTTGGGAGAACAAAAGGTAAAAGACAACAAGGAACAGATAGAACAAATACAAGATAGAAGCTTTGTTTGACATATTCATGCTGCAAGCTCATGGAACGTGTTACAAAAGGGTTTTGCAATCCCCGGATCAGCATAGCCAAGGACCCTTTAAGATGCAACTCCCGATCGGAACAAGCCCATAAAACCACTTCACTCAATGTAGAACCCCGAACTTCATATCATGCATTCGTTGGAAGAATGCCTAGAACTACTAGATGAACCCACCTATTAATTTCCGAAAGTTTCCAGTTATGCAATCGGGTGTTGGGGATACAGGGGAAGCATCGCGCACTCAACTCTAATCCTACATCCAGCTGTATCCATCCTTCAACACATAACCAGTTATTTTCGGAAACCATTTACCTCGGACCTTCGAAACGCATCTACTATACAAGCTATGACAATACTCCCGAACTACCTCCCCAGTACTGGGTGATGTCGGGGTTATCTTGCCACTAACCGCATAGGAGAGTTTTCGATGTCGGCCGTCTTAAGTATTCTAGAACTGATGCGATATATTTGTGACGACAACACCTCGGAGCTCAACTCCCCGGGACACTGCCACAACCCCTAAATGACAGGGGGCATCGAGAACAATGTTCTCGTCACAAAGACATCGGAACAATCCAAACAATACTCGCATGATCCTAAAAAAAATTGGTGAATTTTTGAGAGTAGAAGAGGTAAGAGTAATCGTCAGGAGTCCTCACCAGAGTGAAAAGGGATGAGAAGCAAAAGAAATCCTACTCTCCGATATATATATAGGACTCAAAACATTTTCAAGTGTGTGCCTAGACTCGACCGTCAACGATTCGATCAATCAGTGGGGGCTTCTAGGTCGGAGAAGGCTCTGATACCAACTTGTAATGCCCAGGATGGGACTATACCTCCTACGTGTCGAGGCACGACTTAAAGGTATAAGCCCATTCTGGAATGATCTCAAGTTTGGTATCTTTGCACGACTCATGTAAAAGAGGGATTAAATTGCAAAAGGAGATAGTTGGCTTAAACTCGCCACTTCACACAATACATTACATAAGCAAAGCATCATTCAAAAACATCACAGCCCATCTAAGGGTAAGATCCAAAAGACAAGATACCAAACATAACGTTAAACCACTGGTCTGAATCGCCCCTAGTAGAAACCACTACTGATCGTCGAAAACGTCACAAACATACGGCCACTCTCTTCATCGAGCTCCCAGTGAAGTACTTGAACCAGCTCCTACATCACTCGGCTGAACCTGCATCTGGTGTTGTAGTATCTGTGAGCCACGAGGACTCAGCAATCCCATAACCATGTGAAAGTGCAACTAATCCCCGGGTGGTTTTGGCAATTAATAACAACATATATATCATTGAACTAATAGTTACTTGAGAATCATTTCAGAGAAGTTCAGTGATATGGGTATGGCAATGTCTGAAGAAGTGGACCCCTCAAAATGCTAAGGCAAGCATTGGCAAAAGCTCAAGACTCCATTTTTGGTTTAGTGATCCAAGATCACATTGAGTCCATAGGAAAAGCCAATACTATTAAAAGGGGATGAGCTTGTGTTGATGATCTGGTTGCTCAAGTGCTTAGTGATATATCTCCTTTAACTATCAGCAACTTTCACTACCAAACACACTCATAAGTAATCTCGGACCAACCGATTTTCCAAACTCAGTCCCACCGAGATGAACCACCTCAGCCATAAGCCAAACCCTAGAAAAATCGGTCAATCCGAGTTTGAGATCGGTCTCACCGAAATACAGGCTGCCAAGCTTCTGTAACCGTTTGTCCTCAAATCGGAATAACCGAGTTGATGATTTCGGTCTCACCGAAACTGGCAAGTTCCTATCTTTACTCAAATCGGACAAACCGAGATGGTATTTTCGGTCCCACCGAAAACCCCAACGTTCACTATATTTGAACTTTCGGTCTGACCGAGTTGTCAACTTCGGTCTCACCGAGATTGCTCAATTATGTGTGTAACGGTTGGATTTTGTGTGGAGGCTATATATACCCCTCCACCCCTCTTCATTCGTGGAGAGAGCCATCAGAAAGAACTACCACTCCTACCTTACACTTTCTGAGAAGAGAACTACCTACCCTTGTGTTGAGATCAAGTTGCTCCATTCCTACCATATGAAACTTGATTTCTAACCTTCCCAAGTTGCTTTCCACTCAATCCTTTCTTCCACCACAGCCATATCAGTGAGGAGAGTTGAGTGTTGGGGAGATTATCATTTGAAGCACAAGAGCAAGGAGTTGATCATCATCTACAACATCTATTACCTTTTGGAGGGTGGTGCCTCCTAGATTGGTTAGGTGTCGCTTGGGAGCCTCCGTCATCGAGATGTGGAGTTGAACCAAGAAGTTTGTAAGGGCAAGGAGATCGCCTACTTCGTGAAGATCTACCCCGAGTAAGGCTAGCCCTCCGTGGGCGTAGGTCATGATGGAATAGACAAGGTTGCTTCTTCGTGGACCCTTCGTGGGTGGAGCCCTCCGTGGACTCGCGTAGCCGTTACCCTCCGTGGGTTGAAGTCTCCATCAACGTGGATGTACGATAGCACCACCTATCGGAACCACGGGAAAAATCACCGCGTCTCCAAATTGCGTTTGCTCTTCTCCACCTCTCTTTACTACATGTGTAATTTACTTTCCGCTGCTTATACTCTAGAATTGCATGTGTAGGGTGGTGCTTGTCTTGATAATAATTGTGAATCTGCCAAAAACTGTTCATGATCAAAAGGCAGAATTTTTATATTTACAAGTAGTCTAATCACCCCCCCTCTAGACATACTTTCGATCCTACAAGTGGTATCAGAGCTTTGGTCTCCATTGTTTTGGTTTCCATTGCATTGGACTCCATAAGCTTGGTTTCACAACTTAGGAGAGTATGGCGTCTAGTGAGGGTAATTATCGTAGAGGTCCTTACTTTGATGGTACAAATTTTGCTAGTTGGAAACATAAAATGAAAATGCATATTCTTGGTCATAACCCAGCCGCATGGGGCATTATTTGTGTTGGTATGCAAGGTGAATTCTTCGAGGAAGGAAAAGTTCCGGATAGCGAAGCTACACCGGAAGAGTTGCGGATGTTGCAAAACAATGCTCAAGCTTGTGACATTCTCTTCAATGCTTTGTGTCCCGAGGAGTTCAACAAAATCAGCCGTCTTGAGAATGCTAAAGAGATTTGGGATACTTTGGTTGAAATGCACGAAGGTACCGAGTCTGTGAAGGAATCAAAGCTAGATATTCTTCAAGGTCAACTTGACAAGTTCAAGATGAAGGATGGTGAAGGAGTCGCTGAAATGTACTCTAGGCTTGCTCTCATCACAAATGAGATTGCCGGCTTAGGAAGCGAAGAAATGACCGACCGATTCATCATTAAGAAGATTCTAAGAGCTTTGGATGGAAAGTATGACACCGTGTGCACTTTGATCCAAATGATGCCAAACTACAAGACTCTCAAGCCAACTGAAGTCATTGGAAGAATTGTTGCTCATGAGATGACACTTAAGGATAAGGAAGAGCTTCACAACAAGTCAAGTGGTGCTTACAAAGCTACAAGTGATGCTCCTACAACCTCAAGTGACAAGTTAGTTTCCAATGAAGAGATAAGCCTAATGGTTAAGAACTTCAACAAATTCTACAAGTATAGAGGCAAAGAGAGAAGCTCAAAGTCTAGATCATATGATGAAAAGAGATCTTCTAGTCGTGATCGAAACTGCTACAATTGTGGAAGACCCGGACACTTCTCAAATGAGTGTACGGCTCCCCACAAGAGAAGAGAAGAATCTCCAAGAAGAAGATCAAGAGATGAGTCACCTCGGAAAGAGAGAAGGAGTAAAGATGATCGTTATGAACGAAGACCCTCTCGGAGAAGCAAGGATTCGGAGAGGAAAGACAAGTCATCAAGGAGCTACACAAGAAGAAGACATCAAGCTCATGTAGGTGAATGGGTCTCCGGCTCCGACTCCGACAATCAATCCGATGGAAGCTATCACTCCGACTCCGACTACAGTCAAGATGAAGGTGTTCCCGGTCTTGCACTCGTATCCTCCAACTCCAACTACGACTTATTTGATTCACCAAATGAGGGAATTGGAAGATGCTTCATGGCCAAAGGCCCCAAGGTATCACACCCTGAATTCATTGACTTCAATAGTGATGAGGATGACTTGCTTGGTGAAGATGAGCTCTTGCATGATAAATCTAGTGAGCCTAGTAACGATGAAAATGCTAGTAGTCTTTATAGTCGAGAAGAGTCGAATGACAATGCTATGAAGGAGATTGAGCGTCTAACTAAAGAACTAAAAACTCTTAAGTTAGCTCATGAAACAACTCAAGAAGATCATAGAGAGCTCCTAAGATCTCATGAGAAGCTACGCTTCGAGAAGCTCACTCTAGAGCAAGAACATGAGTTTCTAAAAGCGATCAATGACGATCTTCGAAAGAAGAGTTCTTCATATCTTGCCAAACGACTTCTCTTGTCTAATTTCTTGCCACCTATTAAGACTAAGCATGACAAGCATAAGAAAAATTCTTCCTCTAGTAGTAACAATAACCATGTTAAATCTAATGTTGTTACTTCTAGTAGTTCTCTTGATTCCACTAACAATGTTTCAAGCCAAGTTACACTTGAGCAAGAGAATAGCTTATTGAAGGAAATCATAGAGAAAGGTGTCTACAAAAGTCTTGCCGGAAGCAAGAACTTTGAGGAAATTGTTCGCAAACAAGGAAGACACCGGAAGAATCAAGGAATTGGTTTTGAGCGAAAGTTCAACGCCGAAGGTGTTGAGTGGGAAGAAGGTCAATACCCTACTCCACAGTTTGTTTCTCAAAAGGAGAAGTATGATCCTACTTCTTCCAATGTGGAACAAGCTCAAGATGACCTTCCACCACAAGACCACAAGCTAAAAGCCAAGGACAAGCTTCAAGAGGAGATTGATGCATTCATTGAAGCACCTCAAGCCATGGTCAAGTGGGTTCCCAAGGACACGTCAAGTTCTACTTCGTCAAGCTCAACTACAACCCCAAGGATTCCCATCAAGATGATGTGGATCCCAAAGAAGAAGAACTAGAAGGTTCTTGAGGGTGACTCCGCCAACATACTTCACTCACATTCATTTTGGGAACTTGTGCAATCAACTTCCACATCATGCACTAGTTCATGGAGTCACAAACCCTCTTGTTGGTAAGTCAAGGGACAAGGTAATCATTGCTTTCATGGACATCATCTATTGTGAACTTCAATCTATGTCTATGGATATCTTTGTTTGTTCCTTGTGGGACTAACCCATGTAGGTATTGAAAGTGCCCTAATCCAAAGGATAGCTCCCAACTCTTGATGATCTACATCAACATTGAGCATCCACATCTTCAACATCTACATGAAGTCTTCTACGACAACCCAAGGTTAGTTTGACCCTTTAAAAGGGGTTCTCACATCTAGGGGGAGCTTTGCTCTAAAAATGAGCCAAATCATCTCCAAATAATGTGAACACATCAATGCTTTATGTAAAAGTGGTAACCCCACTTGTACTTAAACGATGAGTATGACCTATGATCAAATGTTCTCATTTGGCTCCTAAGTCAAAATACTCGTATAAAGATGACCTAGTCATCGACAAATTGTGTGCTAATAGCTAGAGTTTTGGTTGTGCATGTTTGACACATATTTCATTTGCTATCTTATTGTGTGAGCATGTTGAATGCATGATTTTATCCATTCGAGGACATCCATTTGTTGTTTTGGTTGTTTTGATTTTTCTGGCCAAATGGATGGACAAGAATGCCTAAGTACCTTCCCTAGCTATCTATGCTTTCTTGTCTCAAATTCTATTCATGCTTATATCACAACTTTGAACAAGTCATTTTCGGACCCTTCGAGTGAGGAGCACTCGGAGCCACCGATCCGTCTAAGGCTGACTTCCAAAACCTTCTAAGTAAATTTCGGTCAGACCAACTTCTCCCACTCGGTCAAACCGAAACACTTAGACTGATCTAGGTTTCATCTTGGTGAAACCGAGTTCTAAATCTCGGCGTGACCGATATGCATAACTGCATAGCAGTTATCCATCTCGGTGTCACCGAGTTTTTCAACTCGGTCCCACCGACAGCAAGGGGATATAAATACCCAGGGCAGCGCACGTTGATTAATCCTTCAAACGTTTTCGCTCCCACGTCCCCTGCTGCCATCGCCGTGATCTCCGGATCGTCGCCGTCGTCGCCTGTGCGCCCTCGCCGCAGGTCTCCGCCGCCGTCAACGGAATTCTCCTCCGCACCGTTGCCGCCGTAGAGGGACTCCACCAAGTTAGGGTGAGTCTCGATCCCTCTCGTGCTCCCCATCTGATTCAATGCACGATTGGTTTGCCCTATATCTGGCCACGTTTGAAATCTTCCTTAACATCAGATCGGTTCTAGTTTCGAGTAAAATTCTTAGGGTTAGGTTTCCACGGAATACATCTCGGTGAAACCGATTTTGAAAACTCGGAATGACCGATTTGGCCTCTGGCCATTGCACTGCACCTTTCGGTCTAACCGAGTCGTGCAAATCGGTGTGACCGAAGTAGAGTCTTAGTGAAACCCTAGTGTTTCGGCAGGACCGAAACCCACTTCGGTCTGACCGAAAGTGGTGTGGTAAGCCTCTGTATACACTTCGGATTCACCGAAACTGAAAATCGGTTTGACCGAAATGCATTCTGTGAAAACTCAAAACTAAGATTTGAACTCATTTTTTTGCAAAAACCTCTGCAGTTTGTGATAACTCTTCTACTCTTCCTATACCTTATCTATTCACAGGTTGTCAGCCATGTCAGATGCCAGTGACAGCCAGAACAGGTCAGAGTCACATTTTGCAGAGATTCCTGAGGCAGATACTAGTCCTAAGGCTAGTAGTCCAGTTGATGATGGTGAGAGGAGTACACCTAGTGGCTTGCCTCCTGCAGCCACCAGAACCAGAAAGGATAGGAACTCAGATGATGAGGATTCTGATTTTGTAGCTGAGGAAGAAGTGTCCTCCAAGCCTAAGAGAAAAGTTGTTGCCAAAGAGCACCAAGGGCATCAGTCAAAGAAAGGCACCAGCAAGGTCAAGCAATCAGCTGTTGCCAAGAAGCTGAACTTGGAAGAGCCAGCTCCAAGTAAAGTGAAGAAAACTTCCAAGAGGAAGAGGGTAGTGTATGCTGAACCTCATGCAGATGCAGCAGTGGATGAAGAAGAAGAAGAAGCACCCCAGCCTCCTCCTCAGAAGGCTAAGCTCATGGGTGATGCTATTAGGGCTGGAGCCACTTCAAAGCCCAAGAAGCCTGCTCAAGCCAAGGCTGCTCCAGCAAAGCCTTCTGCCAAGCCCAAGAGGACAACCAGGAACATTCCAGCATCTGAGAAGAACAAAGGTGATGTGCCACCGTCTGAGTCTGAAGAAGAACATGTGTTGCTGAAGCTCCGTCCAAAACTGCCACTCCACAACGATGCTCATCCTCAAGCCGAGGATATGAAGGCAAGGAAAGATCGAGGTCTCAGGCTATGGAGACAGTCTGATCCATATGCCGTGAGGAGAAGGACTGCTGTGGACCCCAGATTCCACACCAGAGAGCAGCAGGACTTCTATGAGACTGTGCTAATGGATAAGAAGCCTATTGTTGCAGATACCAGATATGTTGACTGGAAGTACATTGACAGTGAAGAGCACAGAGACTTCTTTCCCCATGTGCATGAGAGCTTCACTGCATGTGGAGTTGATGAGTTTGTGGGTCAAAAGCTGACAGACTGGAACGACGAGATGATTATGCAGTTCTATGCCACAGCTCATTTCTATCCTGATGGGAAGATCACCTGGATGACTGAAGGTCAAAGGTTTTCTTCGTCTGTTGAAGAATGGGTAGAACTTCTGAATGCTCCAGTGCAAAGAGAGGACGACATTGATGTCTATGGGATTCCTAAGAAGAACCATGATTCCATGAAGAACATGTACAAGGAGATCCCCGCAGCAGATTTGGAAGTGTGGAAGCTTGGCTCGGCGTACTATCTCCAGGCAGGTCTACCTACCACTAACACTATTTTGAGGCATACTTTGATGCCCAAGTCTGGAGACCATCGCATGATCAGAGGCTATTCTATCAACATGCTGCACATACTTGATGAGAAGGCACCTTTCAAGGTGATGGACTTAATGGTAGAGACCATTAAGAGGACTGCAGCTGAACAGAAGAGGTCATGTGGATTTGCCCCGCAGATTCAGATGCTTATCAATGCCAAGTTTGGCACGGGCAAATTCATGTTGGATAGGAAGCACTTGCCACTACAGCCAGAGCATGAAGATAATGTTGTTGTGATGGATGAAGAGGATCCAACTTCGGTTGAAGGTCAAGCCAAGATTGAAGCTGCTAGGAAAGCCAAAGCTGATAAAGAGGCAGCAGCAGCAGCAGCTAAACCAAAGAGCTTCGGAGAGCAGATTCTTGAAGCTACCCAGAGGATTGAACAACGCCTGGCCAGCATTGAACAATCTCAGGAGAGCCTAGAGAGGATTGTTGACGACAAGATCCACGCTCTGGACGTGAAGCTGACTGAGATTCAGGTGACCGTCAACAAGCTTGAGGCAGACATGGAGGAAGCTAGGCAGGACAGGGCAGAGCTCATGCAGGATGACCTAGTCCAGGACTCTCATCGCCAGACTGCTCAGGTTCCCAGAGGATCCCGATCAGCAGCTATCCCAGTGACTGACTCCAGGACTACCACTTCAGCACCTCCTACAGCTCCAGCAGTCACTCCAGCCACAGCTCCAGTATCCACTCCTCCAGCGCAGACATCAGCTGAAGTCTTCGCCGATGCCGTCATATCTACTCCGACATCTACCCAGACAGGAACCGCCAGCAGAGCCCACAGTGACGTTTAGCTCTATGCTTTTTCAAACTTTTTGGTAACTTGTTGCCAAAGGGGGAGAAATTGTATAGATCATAGGGCTTCGAGAGAGAGAGTGCTCTTTCGTTCTTTTGCCGTTTCATTTGGTACTTTTGGTTCTTGAAACTTTCAATGTGCTTGATACTACGTTTGATGCTACTTTTATGAGTGCTTGGTCATACTATGCTTTAATGTGTGCTTAATGCTTATCATATGCTATTCCTATCTTGTATGGCTATTTACTCATGTCTTGGTGATTGGGTGCATGTTATTCATTCTTATCATTTTGTGCGCTCCACCAAGATGTATGTGACATGGAAGAGTGACCCATGAACCTAATCGATTGTGCATTTGCATTCAAACGCAAATTTTAAATAATGCACAAATTTAGGGGGAGCTCTTGCTTATCACATACTTCTCAAAGCGACGATATTATTCATTGATTATATCCTTTGTCGAAGCTTTGATCTATATGTTGTCATCAATTACCAAAAAGGGGGAGATTGAAAGTGCAACTAATCCCGGGGTGGTTTTGGCAATTAATAACAACATATATATCATTGAACTAATAGTTACTTGAGAATCATTTCAGAGAAGTTCAGTGATATGGGTATGGCAATGTCTGAAGAAGTGGACCCCTCAAAATGCTAAGGCAAGCATTGGCAAAAGCTCAAGACTCCATTTTTGGTTTAGTGATCCAAGATCACATTGAGTCCATAGGAAAAGCCAATACTATTAAAAGGGGATGAGCTTGTGTTGATGATCTGGTTGCTCAAGTGCTTAGTGATATATCTCCTTTAACTATCAGCAACTTTCACTACCAAACACACTCATAAGTAATCTCGGACCAACCGATTTTCCAAACTCAGTCCCACCGAGATGAACCACCTCAGCCATAAGCCAAACCCTAGAAAAATCGATCAATCCGAGTTTGAGATCGGTCTCATCGAAATACGGGCTGCTAAGCTTCTGTAACCGTTTGTCCTCAAATCGGAATAACCGAGTTGATGATTTCGGTCTCACCGAAACTGGCAAGTTCCTATCTTTACTCAAATCGGACAAACCGAGATGGTATTTTCGGTCCCACCGAAAACCCCAACGTTCACTATATTTGAACTTTCGGTCTGACCGAGTTGTCAACTTCGGTCTCACCGAGGTTGCTCAATTATGTGTGTAACGGTTGGATTTTGTGTGGAGGCTATATATACCCCTCCACCCCCTCTTCATTCGTGGAGAGAGCCATCAGAAAGAACTACCACTCCTACCTTACACTTTCTGAGAAGAGAACTACCTACCCTTGTGTTGAGATCAAGTTGCTCCATTCCTACCATATGAAACTTGATTTCTAACCTTCCCAAGTTGCTTTCCACTCAATCCTTTCTTCCACCACAGCCATATCAGTGAGGAGAGTTGAGTGTTGGGGAGATTATCATTTGAAGCACAAGAGCAAGGAGTTGATCATCATCTACAACATCTATTACCTTTTGGAGGGTGGTGCCTCCTAGATTGGTTAGGTGTCGCTTGGGAGCCTCCGTCATCGAGATGTGGAGTTGAACCAAGAAGTTTGTAAGGGCAAGGAGATCGCCTACTTCGTGAAGATCTACCCCGAGTAAGGCTAGCCCTCCGTGGGCGTAGGCCATGATGGAATAGACAAGGTTGCTTCTTCGTGGACCCTTCGTGGGTGGAGCCCTCCGTGGACTCGGGCAGCCGTTACCCTCCGTGGGTTGAAGTCTCCATCAACGTGGATGTACGATAGCACCACCTATCGGAACCACGGGAAAAATCACCGCGTCTCCAAATTGCGTTTGCTCTTCTCCACCTCTCTTTACTACATGTGCTATTTACTTTCCGCTGCTTATACTCTAGAATTGCATGTGTAGGGTGATGCTTGTCTTGATCATAATTGTGAATATGCCAAAAACTGTTCATGATCAAAAGGCAGAATTTTTATATTTACAAGTAGTCTAATCACCCCCCCTCTAGACATACTTTCGATCCTACACCATGGGTATCAAGACTAGCAAAGCTTTATGGGTAGGAAGAGGTAAGGTGGTGAAGTTGCAGCAGCGGCTAAGCATAATATGGTGGCTAACTTACAAGTACAACAATAAAATGAGCATCTACGCAAATGGTCGCAAAAGTAGTGATCGGTAAAGATCCTGAACTACATACGAATCAAACATAACCCCACCGTGTTCTCTTCTCAAAATGAAAAGAGACAGTCACGGTTACTCACACAGTTGTGTGTTTTACTTCGGATCCTCTGTCAAGTTTTCTACAACCGGAAATTAACAAATTCCAATCTGCCACATAATCGCGGGCACGGCTTTCGAAAGATCATAACCTTGCCGGGGTGTCCCAACTTAGCCCATCACATGCTCTCACGATTAGCTGATGTGATAAATATAATATCATCACCCCTTATCTTAGGGAAATCCGATCAGGCTCGGCATCCCGGTGCACAAGACATTTCGACAATGGTAAAAACAAGTCCAGTAAGACCTCCCAGTGTGTCGACACCCTGATAGTAGCCGCGCGTATCTCGTCTCAGGCCACGACCGGATGGGCGAGGCTATGGGAGCCTAACATCGAGTTTCCCCGTGGTGGCCCCGCAGGCTCCCCGTTTGGGACCAACACCATCAGCACTGGCCCCCCTGCTACGTAGAAAGAATCCTCGGGTAGTGCTAACTCCCTATGCAATTTAATTAATTAATTAAGTTGTTATTATGAGCAAATTAAAACCAATGTTGGGCCTTGCTGGAAGAGTTTTATTCAAAGACGGACTGTCAAGGGGTCCCTGAAGGAAATATGCCCTAGAGGCAATAATAAAGTTGTTATTTATATTTCCTTATATCATGATAAATGTTTATTATTCATGCTAGAATTGTATTAACCGGAAACTTAGTACATGTGTGAATACATAGACAAAACAGAATGTCCCTAGTATGCCTCTACTAGACTAGCTCATTGATTAAAGATGGTTATGTTTCCTAACCATAGACATGAGTTGTCATTTGATCAACGGGATCACATCATTAGGAGAATGATGTGATGGACTAGACCCATCCGTTAGCATAGCACTATGATCGTTTAGTTTTACTGCTATTGCTTTCTTCATGACTTATACATGTTCCTATGACTATGAGATTATGCAACTCCCGAATACCGTAGGAACACCTTGTGTGCTATCAAACGTCACAACGTAACTGGGTGATCATAAAGATGCTCTACAGGTGTCTCCGAAAGTATTCGTGGTGTTGGCATAGATCAAGATTAGGATTTGTCACTCCGAGTGTCGGAGAGGTATCTCTGGGCCCTCTCGGTAACACACATCACAATAAGCCTTGCAAGCAAAAGACTAATGAGTTAGTCACGAGATGATGTGTTACGGAACGAGTAAAGAGACTTGCCTGTAACGAGATTGAACTAGGTATAGAGATACCGACGATTGAATCTCGGGCAAGTAACATACCGATGACAAAAGGAACAACGTATGTTGTTATGCGGTTTGACCGATAAAGATCTTCGTAGAATATGTAGGAGCCAATACGAGCATCCAGGTTCCGCTATTGGTTATTGACTGGAGATGAGTCTCGGTCATGTCTACATAGTTCTCGAACCCGTAGGGTTCGCACGCTTAACGTTTGATGACGATCGGTATTATGAGTTTATGAGTTTTGATGTACCGAAGGTAGTTCGGAGTCCCGGATGAGATCACGGACATGACGAGGAGTCTCGGAATGTCTGAGACATAAAGATTGATATATTGGACGACTATATTCGGACACCGGAAGTGTTCTGGAAAGTTTCGGAATTTACCGGAGTGTCGGAGGGGTTACCGGAACCCCCCGGGGGAATGGTGGGCCCTAGTGGGCCATAGGGGAGAGAGAGGGCAGCAGCCAGGATGTGGCGCGCCCCTCCCTAGGAGGAGTCCGAATAGGACAAGGGAGGGGGGCGCGGCCCCTCTTTCCCTCTCCCTCTCCCTTTCTTTCCTTCCCCCTTCTTCCTTCTTTGGTAGTTCCTACTAGGAATAGGATTGCAATCCTATTCCTAGTAGGATTGCAGCCCTAGCCGCACCATAGGAGGCCGGCCGGCCCTTCCCCCTTGCTCCTTTATATACGGGGGCAGGGGGGCACCCAAAGACACATAAGTTGAATTGTTCCAGCCGTGTGCGGTGCCCCCCTCCACAGAAACACACCTCGGTCATACCATCGCAGTACTTAGGCGAAGCCCTGCGCCGGTGAATACATCATATCCGTCACCACGCCGTCGTGCTGACGAAACTCTCCCGTGAAGCTCAACTGGATCAAGAGCTCGTGGGACGTCATCAAGCTGAACGTGTGCTGAACGCGGAGGTGCCGTACGTTCGGTGCTTGATCGGTTGGATCGCGAAGAAGTTCGACTACATCAACCGCGTCACTTGACGCTTCCGCTTCTGGTCTACGAGGGTACGTAGACACACTCTTCCCTCTCGTTGCTATGCATCTCGTAGATAGATCTTGCGTGATCGTAGGAAAATTTTAAAATACTACGTTCCCCAACAGTGGCATCATGAGCCAGGTCTAAGCGTAGATGATATGCACGAGTAGAACACAATGAGTTGTGGGCGATACTAGTCATACTGCTTACCAGCATGTCATACTTTGCTTCGGCGGTATTGTAAGATGAAGCGGCCCGGACCGACATTACGCGTACGCTTACGCGAGACTGGTTTCATCGTTACGAGCACTCGTTGCTTAAAGGTGACTGGCGGGTGTCTGTCACTCTCACTTTAGCTGAATCAAGTGTGGCTACGCCCGGTCCTTGTGAAGGTTAATACAGCACATACTTGACGAAACATCGTTGTGGTTTTGTATGCATAGGTAAGAACGGTTCTTGCTAAGCCCGTAGCAGCCACGTAAAACTTGCAACAACAAAGTAGAGGACGTCTAATTTGTTTTTGCAGGGCATGTTGTAATGTGATATGGTCAAGACATGATGAGTTATACGGTGTTGTATGAGATGATCATGTTTTGTAATGTTATCGGCAACTGGCAGGAGCCATATGGTTGTCGCTTTATTGTATGAAATGCAATCGCCATGTAATTGATTTACTTTATCACTAAGTGGTAGCGATAGTCGTAGAAGCAATAGTTGGCGAGACGACAACGATGCTACGATGGAGATCAAGGTGTCGCGCCGGTGACGAAGGTGATCATGACGGTGCTTTGGAGATGGAGATCAAAAGCACAAGATGATGATGGCCATATCATGTCACATATTTTGATTGCATGTGATGTTTATCTTATTATGCTTCTTATTTTGCTTAGAACGACGGTAGCATTATAAGATGATCCCTTACTAAATTTCAAGGTATAAGTGTTCTCCCTGAGTATGCACCGTTGCGAAAGTTCGTTGTGCCGAGACACCACGTGATGATCGGGTGTGACAAGCTCTACGTTCAAATACAACGGGTGTAAGCCAGTTTTGCACACGCAGAATACTCGGGTTAAACTTGACGAGCCTAGCATATGCAAATATGGCCTCGGAACACTAGAGACCGAAAGGTCGAGCGTGAATCATATAGTAGATATGATCAACATAAGATGTTCACCATTGAAACTACTCCATCTCACGTGATGATCGGACATGGTTTAGTTGATTTAGATCACGTGATCATTTAGATGACCGGAGGGATGTCTATCTAAGTGGGAGTTCTTTAATTAATATGATTAAATTGAACTTTAATTTATCATGAAGTTAGTCCTGGTAGTATTAGCATATCTATGTTGTAGATCAATAGCTCGCGATGTTGCTCCCCGTTTATTTTTCATATGTTCCTAGAGAAAACCAAGTTGAAAGATGTTAGTAGCAATGATGCGGAATTGTTCCGTGATCTGAGGATTATCCTCATTGCTGCACAGAAGAATTATGTCCTTGATGCACCGCTAGGTGACAGACCTATTACAGGAGCAGATGTAGACGTTATGAACGTTTTGACAAAAGCTCGATATGATGACTACTTGATAGTTTAGTGCACCATGCTTTACGGCTTATAACCGGGACTTCAAAAACGTTTTGAAACGCCACGGAGCATATGAGATGTTCCAAGAGTTGAAATTAGTATTTCATACTCATGCCCGTGTCGAGAGGTATAAGACCTCTGACAGTACTTTGCCTACAAGATGGAGGAGAATAGCTCAACCAGTGAGCATGTGCTCAGATTGTCTGGGTAGTACAATTGCTTGAATCAAGTGGGAGTTAATCTTCCAGATAATATAGTAATTGACAAAGTTCTCTAGACACTATCACCAAGTTAGTAGAACTTCGTGATGAACTATAATATGCAAGGGATGACGAAAGTAATTCCCGAGCTCCTCACGATGCTGAAATCGGCGAAGGTAGAAATCAAGAAAGAGCATCAAGTGTTGATGGTTAACCAGACCACTTGTTTCAAGTAAAGGGCAAAGGGATAGAAGGGGAACTTCAAGAAGAATGACAAGCAAGTTGTCACTCCCGTGAAGAAACCCAAAGCTAAACTCAAGCCTGAAACAAGTGCTTCTACTGCAAAGGAAATGGTCACTAGAAGTGGAACTGCCCTAGATATTTGGCGGATAAGAAGGATGGCAAAGTGAACAAAGGTATATTTGATATAGAGATTATTGATGTGTATTTTACTAATGTTCATAGCAACCCCTCGGTATTTGATATTGGTTCAGTTGCTAAAGAGTAGTAATTCAAAATGGGAGCTGCATAATGAACAGAAACTAGTTAAAGGATGAAGTGACGATGTGTATTGGAAGTAGTTCCAAGATTGATATGATCATCATCGCACACTCCCTATACTTTCGGGATTAGTGTTGAACCTAAATAAGTGTTATTTGGTGTTGAGCATGAATATGATTTGATCATGTTTATTGCAATACGGTTATTCATGTAAGTTAGAGAATAATTGTTGTTCTGTTTACATGAATAAAACCTTCTATGGTCATACACCCAATGAAAATGGTTTGTTGGATCTCGATCGTGGTGATACACATATTCATAATATTGAAGCCAAAAGATGCAAGGTTAATAATGATAGTGCAACTTATTTGTGGCACTGCCGTTTAGGTCATATTGGTGTAAAGCGCATGAAGAAACTCCAAAGTGATGGACTTTTGGAATCACTTGATTATGAATCACTTGGTGCTTGCGAACCATGCCTCATGGGCAAGATGACTAAAACTCCATTCTCCGGAACTGTGGAGCGAGCAACAGATTTGTTGGAGATCATACATACAGATGTATGTGGACCAATGAGTGTTGAAGCTCGCGTGGGGTATCGCTATTTTCTGACCTTCACTGATGATTTGAGCAGATATGGGTATATCTACTTAATGAAGCACAAGTCTGAAACATTTGAAAAGTTCAAAGAATTTCAGAGTGAAGTGGAGAATCATCGTAACAAGAAAATAAGAGTTTCTACGATATGATCGTAGAGGTAAAATATTTGAGTTAGCGAGTTTGGCCTTCAGTAAAAACAATGTGAAATAGTTTCACTACTCACACCATCTGGAACACCATAGTGTAATGGTGTGTCCGAACATCATAACCATACTTTATTAGATATGGTGCGATTGATGATGTCTCTTACCGATCTACTACTATCGCTTTTGGGGTTATGCATTAGAGACAGCTACATTCACGTTAAATAGGGCACCATCTAAATCCGTGGAGATGACACCGTATGAACTGTGGTTTGACGAGAAACCTAAGCTGTCATTTCTTTAAGTTTGGCACTGCGATGCTTATGTGAAAAAGTTTCAACATGATAAGCTCGAACCCAAATCGGAGAAGTAAATCTTCATAGGATACCCAAAAAGAAACTGTTGGGTACACCTTCTATCACAGATCCGAAGGCAAGATATTCGTTGCTAAGAATGGATCCTTTCTAGAGAAGGAGTTTCTCTCGAAAGAAGTGAATGGGAGGAAAGTAGAACTTGATCAGGTAATTGTACCTTCTCCCGAGTTGGAAAGGTAGTACATCACAGAAACTCGTTCCAGTGATTCCTACACCAATTAGTGAGGAAGCTAATGATGATGATCATGAAACTTCAGATCAAGTTTCTGCTGAACTTCGTAGATCGACCAGAGTTCATTCCGCACCAGAGTGGTACGGCAACCCAGTTCTGGAAGTCATGTTACTAGACCATGATGAACCTACGAACTATGAGGAAGCGATGATGAGCCCAGATTCCGCAAAATGGCTTGAGACCATGAAATCTGAGATGGGATCCATGTATTAGAACAAAGTATGGACTTTGGTTGACTTGCCCGATGATCGGCAAGCCATCGAAAATAAATGGATCTTCAAGAGGAAGACCGACACAGACGGTAATGTTACTGTTTACAAAGCTCGACTTGTTGCGAAAGGGTTTCGACAAGTTCAAGGAGTTGAGTACGATGAGACTTTCTCACCCGTAGCGATGCTTAAGTCTGTCCGAATCATGTTAGTAATTGCCGCATTTTATGAAATCTGGCAAATGGATAACAAAACTGCATTCTTTAATGAATTTATTAAAGAAGACTTGTATATGATGCAACCAGAAGGTTTTGTCAATCCTAAAGGTGCTAACAAAATGTGCAAGCTCCAGCGATCCATCTATGGACTGGTGCAAGCATCTCGGAGTTGGAATATATCCTTTGATAAGTTGATCAAAGCATATAGATTTATACAGACTTGCGGTGAAGCCTGTATTTACAAGAAGTGAGTGGGAGCACTACAACCTTTCTGATAAGTATATGTGAATGACATATTGTCGATCGGAAATGATGTAGAATTTTCTGGAAAGCATAAAGGAGTCTTTGAAAGGAGTTTTTCAAAGAAAGACCTTGGTGAAGCTGCTTACATATTGGGCATCAAGATCTATAGAGATAGATCAAGATGCTTGATAAGACTTTCGATGAGTACATACCTTGATAATATTTTGAAGTAGTTCAAAATGGATCAGTCAAAGAAGGAGTTCTTGCCTGACTTGTAAGGTGTGAAGTTGAGTAAGACTCAAAGCCAGACCACGACAGAAAAATATAGAGAGAATGAAAGTCATTCCCTATGCCTCAGCCATAGGTTCTATAAAGTATGCCATGTTGTGTACAAAACACGTAGTGTACCTTGCCATGAGTTTGACAGGGAGGTACAATAGTGATCCAGGAGTAGATCACTGTACAGCGGTCAAAATTATCCTTAGTAACTGGATGACTAAGGAAATGTTTCTCGATTATGGAGGTGATAAAGAGTTCGTCGTAAAGGGTTACGCCGATGCAAGCTTTGACAATAAATCCAGATGACTCTAAGTATCAATCTGGATTCGTATTGAAAGTGGGAGCAATTAGCTAGAGTAGCTCCATGCAGAGCATTGTAGACATAGAAATTTGCGAAATACATACGGATCTGAATGTGACAGACCCGTTGACTAAACTTCTCTCACAAGCAAAACATGATCACACCTTATTACTCTTGGGTATTAATCACATAGCGATGTGAACTAGATTATTGACTCTAGTAAACCCTTTGGGTGTTGGTCACATGGCGATGTGAACTATGGGTGTTATTCACATAACGATGTGAACTATCGGTATTAAATCACATGGCGATGTGAGCTAGATTATTGACTCTAGTGCAAGTGGGAGACTGAAGGAAATATGCCCTAGAGGCAATAATAAAGTTGTTATTTATATTTCCTTATATCATGATAAATGTTTATTATTCATGCTAGAATTGTATTAACCGGAAACTTAGTACATGTGTGAATACATAGACAAAACAGAATGTCCCTAGTATGCCTCTACTAGACTAGCTCATTGATCAAAGATGGTTATGTTTCCTAACCATAGACATGAGTTGTCATTTGATCAACGGGATCACATCATTAGGAGAATGATGTGATGGACTAGACCCATCCGTTAGCATAGCACTATGATCGTTTAGTTTTACTGCTATTGCTTTCTTCATGACTTATACATGTTCCTATGACTATGAGATTATGCAACTCCCGAATACCGTAGGAACACCTTGTGTGCTATCAAACGTCACAACGTAACTGGGTGATCATAAAGATTCTCTACAGGTGTCTCCGAAAGTATTCGTGGTGTTGGCATAGATCAAGATTAGGATTTGTCACTCCGAGTGTCGGAGAGGTATCTCTGGGCCCTCTCGGTAACAAATATCACAATAAGCCTTGCAAGCAAAAGACTAATGAGTTAGTCACGAGATGATGTGTTACGGAACGAGTAAAGAGACTTGCCGGTAACGAGATTGAACTAGGTATAGAGATACCGACGATCGAATCTCGGGCAAGTAACATACCGATGACAAAAGGAACAACGTATGTTGTTATGCGGTTTGACCGATAAAGATCTTCGTAGAATATGTAGGAGCCAATACGAGCATCCAGGTTCCGCTATTGGTTATTGACTGGAGATGAGTCTCGGTCATGTCTACATAGTTCTCGAACTCGTAGGGTCCGCACGCTTAACGTTTGATGACGATTGGTATTATGAGTTTATGAGTTTTGATGTACCGAAGGTAGTTCGGAGTCCCGGATGAGATCACGGACATGACGAGGAGTCTCCGAATGTCTGAGACATAAAGATTGATATATTGGACGACTATATTCGGACACCGGAAGTGTTCTGGAAAGTTTCGGAATTTACCGGAGTGCCGGAGGGGTTACCGGAACCCCCCGGGGGAATGGTGGGCCCTAGTGGGCCATAGGGGAGAGAGAGGGCAGCAGCCAGGAGGTGGCGCGCCCCCTCCCTAGGAGGAGTCCGAATAGGACAAGGGGAGGGGGGCGCGGCCCCTCTTTCCCTCTCCCTCTCCCTTTCTTTCCTTCCCCCTTCTTCCTTCTTTGGTAGTTCCTACTAGGAATAGGATTGCAATTCTATTCCTAGTAGGATTGTAGCCCTAGCTGCACCATAGGAGGCCGGCCGGCCCTCCCCCCTTGCTCCTTTATATACGGGGGCAGGGGGGCACCCAAAGACACATAAGTTGAATTGTTCCAGCCGTGTGCGGTGCCCCCCTCCACACAAACACACCTCGGTCATACCATCGCAGTACTTAGGCGAAGCCCTGCGCCGGTGAATACATCATATCCGTCACCACGCCGTCGTGCTGACGAAACTCTCCCGTGAAGCTCAACTGGATCATGAGCTCGTGGGACGTCATCAAGCTGAACGTGTGCTGAACGCGGAGGTGCCGTACGTTCGGTGCTTGATCGGTTGGATCGCGAAGAAGTTCGACTACATCAACCGCGTCACTTGACGCTTCCGCTTCCGGTCTACGAGGGTACGTAGACACACTCTTCCCTCTCGTTGCTATGCATCTGGTAGATAGATCTTGCGTGATCGTAGAATTTTTTTTAAATACTACGTTCCCCAACAGTCCCCATCTACCCATCGTGTAAGGAACGCAAAATCAAGGAATATAATGCCGGTTTATCGGCGCCTAAGGTGGCATGAGTGGAACTAAACACCGAGCAAAAGGCCAAGCCTTCCACCCATGCCCAGTATATAGGTGTGTTAATAATAATATAACATATTGTGATATTCTAACAACAAGTTCCCTCCTGGAACGATCTTCATCTTCACCTGCAACTAACAACGCTATAACAGGGGCTGAGCAAGCGGGTAACATAGCCAAACAGTGGTTTTGCTAGGAAGGTGTCAAAAGGTTAGAGGTTTCATGGCAACAAGGAGAGGGCTGACAATAAGATGGGTAGCGCGACATGTAACGATAGCATCGAGACAACTAAGCATGGCAATGGTAGTAAAGGTATCCAAGGGTATGATCATCTTGCCTGAGATTCCACGAGGGAGAAGAAAAGCAATGAAGTAGACGGAGCAACATAGTCGAGCGAATCCTCACAACTCCGGAATGAAACCGAAGCTAACAAGAGAAGCAACCGTAAAGAAGCAAACAACACGGTAAACACACAAACATAAACATGGCATACGATGCACATCCAAGTATGATGCATGTCCGGTTTAATTATGCATGGCATGGCAAAGTGCACAAACAAGTACTACAAGTTAAGTGGAGCTCAATATGCAACGAGTTGCATATTGACGAAACACCACATGTTATTTATTTAGTTGACTCTCGTTTATTCTCAAGACAAGATTAAATGTTTTTAACATGGCAAAAGGTGAAGCATACTAAAACTACACTATTTAGGCATTTTAAATGAGGCCGGAAATGACAACAACAAATTCCGAAAAATCCCCATGACCAATTTAGCAATTATTTAAGCAAGCAACAATTCACACATATAATGTTGTCAACATGATGCGGATGACATGATCAAGTTTATGCAATTTTTATTAAAAGGGAACATGAAGAGATATGAAGCACTTGTCACCGTGGTGGAAAGAAAGGGCGCCACGGCAACGATCCGAAAATGATGCAACGGCAACATCTCGGTTCTGGTAACTCGTTGAGAGACCGGTGTAAAAGAAAAGGTGGCGTGAACGAGTCGAACAAGATGAAAGGTGGGGTGATCCCGTCATCGGGTTCCCACGGGTCGGCGACGAGGCAACCGAGGGCCATGACAAAAGGACAAAATGGGCAAGGTGCACACAAGGGAAAACATCTCATACAACACAAGCATTCCACGGGTCATTGTCTCGGGGTTATACCTTCGGAACGTTCGTTCTCGGAGGGGTTCGAGGACTCGAGGGACGTAGTGGAAGTAGTCGTACACGGGTCGTAGAGGAAGTAGTCGTTCCGATTCGTAGGCGTTCGGGTATCCGAAGATGTACTTGGCGGGTCGTTGTGGTACTTGCCGTAGGGGTACTTGTCGAGTCGTCGTTTACGTAGGGGTACACGGCGACGGTAGTCGTTCACGAGTCTTCGCGACGGTCGTCGTACACGGTTCGTAGATGTTCGGGTCTTTCGTAGATGTACTTGACGCAACACCGGGTGTAGTCGTACACGGGTCTTCGGACTTGCCGGTCTCGGGACTTGGCGACGGTAGTGGTACACTTGTCGACGAGGTACTTGACGATTCCGGTGACGGCGGTAGACATCCGTGTGTAGAGGTACTTGACTCGGTCATCTCTGTGCAACACAAAACGAAGCAGGGCTCGGCGAAAAATGCACAGCAGCAGCAGGTTTTTGCGCGTCCAAAGGGCCAGCGGTGACGGCCGTCATCGATCGTGAAGAGGCGAGGCCGAGGACAGGGACTTGGCGGGCGACGACGGTGAAGGAGAGGGGCGCGCAGGGAGCTGCTCTCCCTAGAGCGAGGACGATAGGCCAGGGCGTCGGCTTGGAGGGCGCGTCCATGCGGCTCGGGAGGCGAGGAATGGGCTGCGGTGGTGCTGCGGCGCTGGAACTCGGGGAGGAACGGCGCTGTCGCGGAGCGGAGCGACCTTGGACGGGGAGGACGGCGGACGAGGAGGCGGGGCCTGGCCGGCTGGGCTGCTCCCGCGCTGGAGGGGCGCGGCGCTCGGTGCTGCTGCAGCCTTGGCGCACCGGGGCCGGCGCGAGGCTCGCTGGAGGCCGGAGGGGAAGGCACTGTGGCTCACGCCTGGCGATGCGGGGTGGCTCACGGGGTGCGGCACCAGGCGACGGAGGAGGGAGGCGCTCGGGTGACGGGGGGCGAGGGAGAGTGGGTCGGGAGGAGGGGATCGAGCGAGGAGTTGGGGGGACGATGGGGATCGGGAACTCCTCCCTGGCGGCGCGAGCAGGGAGAGATGGACCGAGGGAAAAGGAGCGTCGGGCTTAGGGTTACGGGAGGAGCGGTCGGGCCAGCCTGGAGGCTGGCTGGGCCTTGGGCCATGACCCAGATGGGCCTAGGGGCGAGGAGGCTGAGGCGGCGGCCTTAGAGGCCGGTTGGGCTGCCCTCTGCCACGATTCTTTAACTAAAAACGCAGCAGAAACAAATAAAAGAAGAGGAAAGAAAAGAAAGGTTAGGGGAAGATTTTAGGCAAGAGGTTATTTTTCCCGGACTCGCAAAAATGTCCACGGTGCACGAAAATAAGAGAGGCAAGAATGCAAGAGACAAAATCGAACTCATTTGAATTAAATTCAAATGATTTGATTTAGGGCATGACTTAAAAGTGTCCAAAAGTGTTGAGATTTTTGGAGGAACCTCGATAACGGAAAAAGAAATATAGGGAGGTTTTTGACGGTCAAACTTGAAGTAGAAAAGGCATGGAGAAATATGCAAGTTTGTTGGGTTAATTCCAAACAAATGGAATATTTAAAAAGCTCCCTAATATTGAGAGGATATGTTATAAAGAGAAGTCATTCTTCCCTCGATTTAAATGGACCGAAGGTCCACACAATTTATTTAGGTTGAGATGCAAAAGATTAAAGACATGATGGCATGATGACATGATGCAATGCAAAATAAAAAACACAAGCACAAAGAAACACACGGAAGAACCCGGAACATCTGGAATCTTTTGGAATCTTCTGGGACGTCGGTCTTCGGGCGTCACACATATTCATAATATTGAAGCCAAAAGATGCAAGGTTAATAATGATAGTGCAACTTATTTGTGGCAGTGCCGTTTAGGTCATAATGGTGTAAAGCGCATGAAGAAACTCCATAGTGACTTTTGGAATCACTTGATTATGAATCACTTGGTGCTTGCGAACCATGCCTCATGGGCAAGATGGCTAAAACTCCGTTCTCCGGAACAATGGAGCGAGCAACAGATTTGCTGGAGATCATACAAACAGATGTATGTGGACCAATGAGTGTTGAAGCTCGGGGCGGGTATCGTTATTTTCTGACCTTCACTGATGATTTGAGCAGATATGGGTATATCTACTTAATGAAGCATAAGTCTGAAACATTTGAAAAGTTCAAAGAATTTCAGAGTGAAGTGGAGAATCATCGTAACAAGAAAATAAGAGTTTCTACGATATGATCGTAGAGGTAAATATTTGAGTTAGCGAGTTTTGCCTTCAGTAAAAACAATGTGAAATAGTTTCACTACTCACGCCACCTGGAACACCACAGTGTACTGGTGTGTCCGAATGTCATAACCGTACTTTATTAGATATGGTGCGATCGATGATGTCTCTTATCGATCTACCACTATCGCTTTTCGGGTTATGCATTAGAGACAGCTACATTCACGTTAAATAGGGCACCATCTAAATCCGTGGAGATGACACCGTATGAACTGTGGTTTGACGAGAAACCTAAGCTGTCATTTCTTTAAGTTTGGGACTGCGATGCTTATGTGAAAAAGTTTCAACATGATAAGCTCGAACCCAAATCAGAGAAGTAAATCTTCATAGGATACCCAAAAGAAACTGTTGGGTACACCTTCTATCACAGATCCAAAGGCAAGGTCTTTGTTGCTAAGAGTGGATCCTTTCTAGAGAAGGAGTTTCTCTCGAAAGAAGTGAGTGGGAGGAAAGTAGAACTTGATGAGGTAATTGTACCTTCTCCCGAATTGGAAAGTGGAATATCACCGAAACTAGTTCCAGTGATTCCTACACCAATTAGTGAGGAAGCTAATGATGATGATCATGGAACTTCAGATCAAGTTTCTGCTAAACTTCGTAGATCAACCAGAGTTCGTTCCGCATCAGAGTGGTACGGCAACCCGGTTCTGGAAGTCATGTTACTGGACCATGATGAACCTACGAACTATGAGGAAGCGATGATGAGCCCAGATTCCACAAAATGGCTTCAGACCATGAAATCTGAGATGGGATCCATGTATGAGAACAAAGTGTGGACTTTGGTTGACTTGCCCGATGATCCGCAAGCCATCGAAAATAAATGGATCTTCTAGAGGAAGACTGACGCTGACGGTAATGTTACTGTTTACAAAGCTCGACTTGTTGCGAAAGTTTTTCAACAAGTTCAAGGAGTTGACTAAGATAAGACTTTCTCACCCGTAGCGATGCTTAAGTCTGTCCGAATCA
The DNA here is from genome assembly GCA_902687465.1 of Secale cereale. Taxonomy (NCBI): domain Eukaryota; kingdom Viridiplantae; phylum Streptophyta; class Magnoliopsida; order Poales; family Poaceae; genus Secale; species Secale cereale. The sequence continues at coordinate 659,321,741 of LR738711.1, forward strand.
TGTTAGCAATTGCCGCATTTTATGAAATCTGGCAAATGGATAACAAAACTGCATTCTTTAATGGATTTATTAAAGAAGACTTGTATATGATGCAACCAAAAGGTTTTTTCAATCCTAAAGGTGCTAACAAAATGTGCAAGCTCCAGCGATCCATCTATGGACTGGTGCAAGCATCTCGGAGTTGGAATATACGCTTTGATAAGTTGATCAAAGCATATAGATTTATACAGACTTGCGGTGAAGCATGTATTTACAAGATAGTGAGTGGGAGCACTACAACCTTTCTGATGAGTATATGTGAATGACATATTGTCGATTGGAAATGATGTAAAATTTTCTGGAAAACATAAAGGAGTGTTTGAAAGGAGTTTTTCAAAGAAAGACCTTGGTGAAGCTACTTACATATTGGGCTTCAAGATCTATAGAGATAGATCAAGACGCTTGATAATACTTTCGATGAGTACATACCTTGATAAGATTTTTAAGTAGTTCAAAATGGATCAGTCAAAGAAGAAGTTCTTGCCTGACTTGTAAGGTGTGAAGTTGAGTAAGACTCAAAGCCAGACCACGGCAGAAAAATATAGAGAGAATGAAAGTCATTCCCTATGCCTCAGCCATAGGTTCTATAAAGTATGCCATGCTGTGTACCAAACATGTTGTGTACCTTGCCATGAGTTTGTCAAGGGGGTACAATAGTGATCCAGGAGTAGATCACTGTACAGCGGTCAAAATTATCCTTAGTAACTGCATGACTAAGGAAATGTTTCTCGATTATGGAGGTGATAAAGAGTTCGTCGTAAAGGGTTACGCTGATGCAAGCTTTGACACTAAATCCAGATGACTCTAAGTATCAATCTGGATGCGTATTGAAAGTGGGAGCAATTAGCTAGAGTAGCTCTATGCAGAGCATTGTAGACATAGAAATTTGTGAAATACATACGGATCTGAATGTGACAGACCCGTTGACTAAACTTCTCTCACAAGCAAAACATGATCACACCTTATTACTCTTGGGTATTAATCACATAGCGATGTGAACTAGATTATTGACTCTAGTAAACCCTTTGGGTGTTGGTCACATGGCGATGTGAACTATGGGTGTTATTCACATAACGATGTGAACTATCGGTATTAAATCACATGGCGATGTGAGCTAGATTATTGACTCTAGTGCAAGTGGGAGACTGAAGGAAATATGCCCTAGAGGCAATAATAAAGTTGTTATTTATATTTCCTTATATCATGATAAATGTTTATTATTCATGCTAGAATTGTATTAACCGAAAACTTAGTACATGTGTGAATACATAGACAAAACAGAGTGTCCCTAGTATGCCTCTATTAGGCTACCTCATTGATCAAAGATGGTTATGTTTCCTAACCATAGACATGAGTTGTCATTTGATCAACGGGATCACATCATTAGGAGAATGATGTGATGGACAAGACCCATCCGTTAGCTTAGCACTATGATCGTTTAGTTTTACTGCTATTGCTTTCTTCATGACTTATACATGTTCCTATGACTATGAGATTATGCAACTCCCGAATACCGTAGGAACACCTTGTGTGCTATCAAACGTCACAACGTAACTGGGTGATCATAAAGATGCTCTATAGGTGTCTCCGAAAGTGTTCGTGGTGTTGGCATAGATCAAGACTAGGATTTGTCACTCCGAGTGTCGGAGAGGTATGTCTGGGCCCTCTCGGTAATGCACATCATAATAAGCCTTGCAAGCAAAAGACTAATGAGTTAGTCACGAGATGATGTATTACAGAACGAGTAAAGAGACTTGCCGGTAACGAGATTGAACTAGGTATAGAGATACCGACGATCGAATCTCGGGCAAGTAATATACCGATGACAAATAGAACAACGTATGTTGTTATGCGGTTTGACCGATTAAGATCTTCGTAAAATATGTAGGAGCCAATATGAGCATCCAGGTTCCGCTATTGGTTATTGACCGGAGATGAGTCTCGGTCATGTCTACATAGTTCTCGAACCCGTAGGGTCCGCACGCTTAACGTTTGATGACGATCGGTATTATGAGTTTATGAGTTTTGATGTACCGAAGGTAGTTCGGAGTCCCGGATGAGATCACGGACATGACGAGGAGTCTCGGAATGTCCGAGACATAAAGATTGATATATTGGATGACTATATTCGGACACCGGAAGTGTTCTGGAAAGTTTCGGAATTTACCAGAGTGCCGGGTGGGGTTAACGGAACCCCCCGGGGGAATGGTGGGCCCTGGTGGGCCATAGGGGAGAGAGAGGGCAGCAGCCAGGATGTGGCGCGCCCCCTCCCTAGGAGGAGTCCGAATAGGACAAGGGAGGGAGGCGCGGCCCCTCTTTCCCTCTCCCTCTCCCTCTCTTTCCTTCCCCCTTCTTCCTTCTTTGGTAGTTCCTACTAGGAATAGGATTGCAATCCTATTCCTAGTAGGATTGCAGCCCTAGCCGCACCATAGAGGGCCGGCCGGCCTCCCCCCTTGCTCCTTTATATACGGGGGTAGGGGGGCACCCAAAGACACACAAGTTGAATGGTTCTAGCCATGTGCGGTGCCCCCCTCCACAGAAACACACCTCGGTCATACCGTCGCACTGCTTAGGCGAAGCCCTACGTCGGTAGATACATCAAATCCATCACCACGCCGTCGTGCTGACAAAACTCTCCCGTGAAGCTCAACTGGATCAAGAGCTCGTGGGACGTCATCAAGCTGAACGTGTGCTGAACGCGGAGGTGCCGTACGTTCGGTGCTTGATCGGTTGGATCGCGAAGAAGTTCAACTACATCAACCGCGTCACTTGACGCTTCTGCTTCCGATTTACGAGGGTACGTAGACACACTCTTCCCTCTCGTTGCTATGCATCTGGTAGATAGATCTTGCGTGATCGTAGGAAAATTTTAAAATACTACGTTCCCCAACACCTGAAGCGGCCATCCCTCCAGAAGATATCCCTGAAGCTTTGTTTGATGATCCTATTCCCATGGATCATGACGATGTCGCTCCAGGAGATGATAATGCGGCTGAACCGGCGAGCCCTGTCCGGGTTAGCCCTCCTCGGGCTAGCTCGGCTCCTGTCAGCCCGGCACCTACTGCTGCCCCTCTCCAACCAGCTACCGCTTCATCTGCGGGCGTTGAGATAACCGGGTTAGGTTTCACTGCCCCCACCGAGCTTGTCATCTTGGCCAGGCACACTGCCAAGGAGGAAAAACTTCAACAAGACAAAGGCAAGTGGAGCACAGACTTATCCAGTTATGCCGAGTTGAGTGCCTAGGAACTTCATTCCGGGTATCTGAACCGGCTCTTTACCAGCCGCGAGTATGAAGCCGGGTTGGTTAACATGATGAAGGATAAATACGAGGTAATTTCCTTTCCTTTTATTTGTCGCTGTTTTGTGTTCTTTGCAATCCTGTCTTCAGGCCATAGTAGCCCCCAAGTGTCGGTTTAGCTTCATCGTAGGTGAACCGGGACTTCCAGTGTAGCTGAGAATGACTTTACATTAGCCCCCAAGTGCCAGGGGTATAAGTTGTTTTATGCGCTTGGGACTTGTGTGAATTTCTCTTTCGGTACTTCAATTGCACATTAGCCCCCAAGTGTCAAGTGGATAACTTGTTATATGCTTGAGACTTGATTGACTTGTCTTTCTAAACCGTTTGATTTCCTTGTAGGCTGACCTGACCCGAAGGGCTTCGGAGGTAATTGAACTCCGGAATAGATTGACTGTTAATGAAACTGCTTCCGCCAAAGCCAAGGAAGAGCTTGTGCTTACCTTAACCAACATGGAAAAATTGAAAAAGGACTTTGAAGCGGAGCGGTCCACATGGGAAGTGCAGGGGAATTCTCTTGAGAAAAGGGCAAAAGATGCTGAAGCTGCGCTTAATCCGGTTACACAGGAGCTGACCGGCTTAAGACAGCAAATAGAACTCATGACTTCTGCTATCTTCGATGAGTACTCATCTATATATGTTTTTGATCCTTGCAATCTTTCTTCCACTCCGGTTTAACTCCGCAAACGTATATAGGGAGGCGTATCACTCATCTTGGAGATGATGTCCGGAAGAAGCTCAAAGCATCTTATACCCTGGTGGAGCAGCTTTACTCCGGCGCTCAAAGGGTTATTAGTGCTATGTCTCACAACAAGCCGGCACCAACTACCATCCAATCCACATTGGAGAAGCTATCCGTCCTGCATGTACGTTTGATAGAAGTGAAGAAGTCTGCTGCACGGGCCGGTTCTCTTATGGCGCTGACCCGGGCCAAAGCATGGGTTCCGGACTTTGATCCGGATGAGGCTATGAACGGATATCCCAGCAATAAAGAGGATGGATCCACCTTCTCTGCCGAAGACCTCCGTGCTTTAACCAAAGAGATGCGCCCACTCTCCAGCAAACTTGCCGATGAAGCGGATCTGACAAGGTATCATCCGGCCTATGACTTAGAAAATGAGCGGGTAGATCGGCCGGTTTACGACACCGAGAATCTGATCCCGCCAGTGCGTGGCCATACTTTCGCTCCAGATATTGATTTGTCAGATTTTATTAATGAGGAAATGTACTTCCGTGCACTTTCCATGATTGATTGGCGCGTTCCTGATTTCCAGCCACTTCCTGAAGATGAAGAAGACCCGGGACACGTCGACCCTCAGCCTTCGCAGCGTGAAGAGGATGAATAAACCGTCCGGTTTAATTTGTAGTTACTGAACACTTTGCCAAAAACTTTAATATTATTCGAGCCTGCAGGTGTCTTGTAATAGGATAGTTGAAACATTGTCTCTGTCTTAATTTGGATGTCACAGCTTAACTTGGCATCTGCCAATTTAATCCTTTGTTTTGTCATGGTTGATCCGTTTATATTATCTGTGCCTGCCAAAATGAAGCTAAAAAGATATCCTGGCAGTTTACCACCGGACCTATGACACTGCTCCGATAGATATATATATCAAAGGAATAATTGTTTTATACCAAAGATACCTCATACCTTTGATTAAGTGTGCCTGACGTCCTTAATCCGGTAGGCATAACTGAAAGTGTAGATGCTGATGAGGCTCTTGGATATCTTGGCTTTTGCCTGATGACTGATCGGGGTTATGATGAACGCCGGTTCAACTCATGCTGGTGTTCATGACCCAGACTTTTAATTTCGCAGATATATGGTCAACTTTGAAGTTGCCCAATCCCGGATCAATAGACTTGGTTAACAACAAAAACTTATAAAATCACATAAACAAAGTTTTTTGGCAAATAAGACCATGTAGTCGAGGCTTTTTACGAGCTGCCAGGCTCCAAATCGAGGTTTTTTATGAGCTGCCAGGCTCGAAATCGAGGCTTTTTACAAGCTGCCACGCTCTGGCTTTTTGCGAGCTGCCAGGCTCCAGGCTTTTTGTGAGCGGCCTTTAAGCCCTAGGCATTTTTTATGAGCGGCCTTTAACCTCTTGGCTTTTTGCGAGCTGCGAGGCTCCATATTTGACGCATTAAGGGTGCCGGTTTAGGAGGCTTCTGATTTGAATACGATCAGTAAACCGGACCAAAGGGGTTAAGCTAGGATTCGAATACGATCATGTAGCCCCCAGTGGCTTTGGCGTTGCGCCGATCAAGAGGGTACCGACAGCTATGTTCTCTTTGGTTCGAATACGACCTATGTTTGAACAGGAAGCCCCCTAATGACCTTGAGAGGTTTTGAGCGACCCTGATTCGAATACGATCCAAGTCGGACCCAAAAAGGGGTTAAGCTAGGATTCGAATGCGATCAAGAAGCCCCCTAGTGAGTTTGGCTATGTTCTCTTTGGTTCGAATACGACCTATGTTTGAACAGGAAGCCCCCAGGTGACCATAGAGGCAGGGTACCTATATGGGAGTTGTGCTTTGCGGCAAACCCTCTTTGGTCCCTTAATAAATAATTGTCCTGCATATCAAAATATACAGATCAAAGCAATTTGTTTTCTTGATGAAAATGATATATATCAAGAAAAATAAATTTTAGATGGATATCACCTGAGCGAATTCCCATATGACACTTCTATTCAAAGAAGATGGCTAATCCCCTGGTTTACCGAGGGCGCCGGTTTATTTATTAATCATAATATGTACATGATACATAAAGCGGAGCCAATGGCTCAAGTGTAGTAAGGTCGCAGAAGAGCGATGTTCCACGGCCTCTTCGTCTCTTCCTCTGCTGTACGTGAGTCTTTATGTTCTCGAACGTCCACCAGGTAGTATGAACCGTTGTGTAGGTTCTTGCTGACCACAAAGGGTCCTTCCCAAGGTGGGGATAACTTGTGCATATCTGTCTGGTCTTGGATGAGCCGGAGCACCAGGTCCCCCTCCTGGAACGTCCTGGTCTTAACCCGGCGGCTGTGATATCGGCGCAAGTCTTGTTGATAAATTACTGATCATGTTGTTGTTGTGTCCCGTTCCTCATCCAGCCGGTCTAAGCTGTCTTGTCTCGCTTGCTCATTGGCTGCTTCAACATAGGCTGCCACCCGTGGTGAGTCGTGCCGGATGTCACTAGGAAGAACTGCTTCAGCACCATATACCATGAAGAAAGGCGTATAACCTGTAGACCTGTTAGGTGTAGTGTTGATGCTCCAGAGGTCAGAAGGTAACTCCTCAACCCAGCAACCTGGTGTTCTTTGCAAAGGAACCTTAAGCCGGGGCTTGATGCCTCTCAATATCTCTCGGTTGGCCCTCTCAGCTTGGCCATTGGACTGAGGGTGAGCTACTGAAGACACATCCAGGCGAATATGTTCCCTTTGGCAAAACTCTTCCATCTTTCCTTTAGATAGGTTGGTGCCATTATCAGTAATGATGCTGTGTGGAAAGCCAAACCGGAAAATTACCTTTTTGATGAATTTAACCGTTGTTGCCGCATCACACTTACTGACAGGCTCTGCCTCAATCCACTTTGTAAACTTGTCCACTGCTACCAACAGATGGGTTTTCTGATCTTGGGATCGTTTAAAGGGTCCAACCATGTCAAGCCCCCAAGTCGCAAACGGCCAAGTAATTGGGATCATCCGTAGCTCCTGCGCCGAAACATGAGCACGCCGTGAAAATTTCTGACAAGCATCACATCTCCATACTAGATCCTCCACATCAGCATGAGCCGTTAACCAGTAGAACCCATGACGAAACGCCTTGGCTACCAATGACTTTGAACCGGCGTGATGACCACAATCTCCTTCGTGTATCTCTCGAAGAATATCACAGCCTTCTTCCGATGATACACATCGCTGGAATGCCCCAGAAACGCTGCGGTGATGAAGTTTCCGTTGACGATGGTCATGGATTTGGATCGCCGGATTATCTGCCTAGCCTCAACCTCATCATCTGGCAACTCTCCTCGGCTCAGGTATGCCAGGTAAGGGAGTGTCCAATCCGAAATAACATGAAGTGCTGCAACTAGCTGTGCTTCCGGATCAGGAACAGCCAAATCCTCCTCCGATGGTATCTGTACTGATGGACTGTGTAACTCATCCAAGAAGGTATTTGGTGGAACCGGTTTACGCTGAGAGCCTAGCCGGCTTAATGCATGAGACGCTTCATTTTTCCGCCGGTCTATGTGATCCACCTGATATCCTTTGAAATATCCTGCAACCGCTTCAACTTCTCTCCTGTAGGCTGCCATGAGCGGATCTTTAGAATCCCACTTGCCAGACACTTGTTGCACCACTAGATCTGAATCACCGAAGCACTTGACCCGGCTCAAGTTCATCTCCTTAGCCATCCGTAGGCCGTGAAGGAGAGCTTCATACTCAGCAGCATTGTTAGTACAAGGGAACATTAGTCGGAGGACATAACAAAACTTGTCATCTCGTGGGAAAGTTAACACGACTCCAGCCCCCGAGACCTCTAATTGCCTTGAACCGTCAAAGTGAATAGTCCAGTATGTATGATCCGGCTTCTCCTCTAGTGCTTGCAATTCTGTCCAATCATTGATGAAATCTACCAGTGCTTGGGATTTAATAGCAGTACGGGGTACATACTTCAATCCGTGTGGGCTAAGCTTAATGGCCCACTTTGCCACTCTGCCAGTGGCTTATCTGTTCTGGATTATATCCCCCAATGAAGCTGAGCTGACAACAGTGATTGGGTGGCCCTGGAAATAGTGCTTCAGCTTCCGGTTTGCCATGAACACACCGTATACCAGCTTCTGCCAGTGCGGATACCTTTGCTTTGACTCAATGAGAACCTCACTGATGTAATAAACCGGGCGCTGAACCGGATATTCCTTACCTGCTTCCTTGCGTTCCACCACAATTGCCATGCTAACTGCACGAGCATTGGCGGCCACGTATAACAACAGCGGCTCATTGTCAATAGGAGCAGCAAGAACTGGCGGCTCTACTAATTTCCGCTTCAAATCCTCGAACACAACGTTTGCAGCATCGCTCCATATAAACCGATCTGTCTTTTTCAGCATCTGATAAAAGCGGAATTGCCTTCTCTCCCAAACGGCTGATGAATCGGCTCAACGCTGTAATCCGGCCTGCTATGCGCTGGACATCGTTGATACAAGACGGTTTGGTTAAGGATGTGATCGCCTTGATCTTCTCCGGATTAGCCTCTATTCCTCTGTTTGATACTAAGAATCCAAGGAGCTTACCTGCTGGAACACCGAAGACGCACTTCTCCGGATTAAGCATCATCTTATAAATCCGGAGGTTGTCAAAGGTTTCTTTTAAATCCTCCATTAGCGTCTCCTCCTTCCTTGATTTCTCCACAATATCATCAACATAAGCATGGACATTCTTTCCGATCTGTCCTTTGAGACAGTTCTGCACGCAACGCTGATAAGTTGCTTGGGCACTCTTGAGCCCAAAAGGCATGGATACATAACAGAAGGCTCCAAAGGGAGTTATGAAAGCTGTCTTCTCCTAGTCCTTGACTGCCATCTTGATTTGATGATACCCAGAATATGCATCCAAAAAACTTAGCCGCTCACATCCTGCCGTAGCATCAATAATCTGATCAATACGGGGGAGAGCAAAAGGATCAGTTGGGCAAGCCTTGTTTAAGTCTGTGTAATCAACACACATCCTCCAAGTGCCATTTTTCTTTAGAACCAGCACCGGATTAGCCAGCCATTCTGGATAAAACACCTCAACTATGAATCCGGCGGCCAAAAGCCTGGCCACTTCTTCACCTATAGCCTTCGCCTCTCCTCATTGAAGCGGCGCAAATACTGTTTGACCGGTCAAAACATCGGATCAATATTAAGACTGTGCTCAGCGAGTTCTCTCGGTATACCTGGCATGTCAGAAGGTTTCCATGCAAAGATATCCCGATTCTCACGGATGAACTTGATGAGCGCGCTTTCCTATTTGGGGTCTAGTTTAGAGCTGATAGTGAACTGCTTGGATGAATCGCCTGGAACAAAGTCAACTTGCTTGGTCTCCTCTGCTGATTTAAACTTCAACGCCGGATCATGCTCTGTAGTTGGCTTCTTTAACGGGGACATATCCGCCAGATCAACGTTGTCCTTATAAAATTTCAACTCCTCCGTAGCACACACTGCCTCTGCATAGGCTGCATCTCCTTCCTCGCACTCCAATGCTATCTTGCGACTTCCATGAACCGTGATGGTTCCCTTGTGACCCGGCATTTTAAGCTGCAGATAAATATAACACGGTCTAGCCATGAACTTGGCGTAAACCGGCCACCCAAACAGACCATGATACGAGCTTTTGATTTTTACGACCTCAAAGGTCACTGTCTCTGATCTAGAATCCTGCTCATCCCCAAAGGTGACTTCCAGATCAATTTTCCCCACTGGATAAGCCGATTTACCTGGCACCACTCCATGGAACATTGTGTTGGACTGTCTCAACTTCTTATCCGTCAGCCCCATACGCCGGAAGGTCTCATAGTATAAGATGTTGATACTGCTGCCGCCGTCCGTGAGTACCTTTGTGAACTTATAGCCACCCACCTGTGGTGCCACCACTAGGGCCAACTGGCCCGGGTTATCAACCCGTGGTGGGTGATCCTCTCTGCTCCACACAATAGGTTGTTCAGACCAACATAAAAAATGTGGCATTGCCGGTTCAACTACGTGTACTGCCCGCTTCAGAACCTTTTGATCTCGTTTGCACAAACTTGTGGTGAAAACATGATACTGTCCACTGCTTAGCTCCTTCGGATTACTCTGATATCCGGATTGCTGCAGCTGCTGGCGCTGCTGATTGCCTTGGTTGTTGTATCCCCCTGACCATGCTGTTGGTTATGTTGATGCTGATCATTGCTGTTGTAGTTATTGTTACCGCCATGATATCCTGACCCGAAACCATTACCCTGGTAACCCGGACCCTGAAACCCGGAACTCGAGCCGCCGCCGGGGGGTCCGTGGTTATATCTGGCTTGTTTCATGGCCTCTACCATGATCCGGCAGTCCTTCCAATAAATGCTTAGACGGGTTTCCCTCCGTACTGTGTTTAGGGCAAGGCGCGTTTAACTGTTGATCTAGGTTGAAGAATTGCCCTTCGCCGCGCGGAGGTGGTCTACCTTTGCGGCGCTGCCCGTTTCCATGTACGTTGGTATTGGCCACAAAATCGGAACCGCCCTCCTCTTTTCGCTTATCATTGTAACCCGTTCCTACCGGATTAGCTTGCGCCGGTTTACCAGCCTTGCTCACCTTTCCGGACTTGTCCCCGTATGCATCTGGGTACTTAGTGTTATCAGAATCCCCATATTTCACCAGAGCGCTCACGAGCGTTCCCATGTCATTGCAATCGCGCTTGAGCCGTCCTAACTTCAGCTTCAGAGACTCAAACCGGCAATTGTTTTCCAATGTCACTGTCGCCGTACTAGGGTTGATGCTATTGGAAGAGTGCATAATTTCTGATAATTGCCGCACCCAGCTGCTCGTTGGTTCCTGCTCTCCTTGAACACATGCTGCTAAGTCTACCACTGACATTGGCTGCTTGCACGTGTCTTTGAAATTTTTGATAAACTGGCGACGCAACTCACCCCATGATCCGATGGAGTTAGGCGGTAGGCCCTTTAACCATGTCCGGGCTGTACCCTCAAGCATCATGGTAAAGTACTTAGCGCATGCCGCTTCATCCACATCAAGCATCTCCATAGCCATCTCATAAATTTCAACCCACGCCTCTGGAGCCAGATCCGCTGTGTAATTGGGTACCTTGCGCGGGCCTTTGAAGTCTTTGGGTAATTTCACGCTTTGTAAAGCGGGGACGAGACACTGTACTCCAAAGGAACTTGCCGTGACTCCCATTTCTGCTGTGGTTGGGTGAACCGGCGTCGTTTGACGGGTGTCCTTGCGGGCGGTTTGTCTGGCCCGGTTTATCGCCTCTTGGGCGTGTGCTTCTGCTCCCGCCGGATTATCCTGCCTGTGACGGTGACGTCTCCGCTCGTTGCTAGACACATCCGGTTCATCCCAGTGCCTAGTGTAACTCCGGCTTTGGCGGGGGGTTGAATGAATCCTCTCCGTGCTGTAAGAGTACGTCTGCTGCTGTGTCAGCGCCGTGTCCAGCAATTCCTTAGCCCGACGTGCTTCCATCGCCACAGGGGATGTCCCCTCAATGGGTAAAGCGGCCAGTCATGAAGCAGCGGCGACAATATTGTCCAATGGGTTAGAATAATGGCCGGGAGGGGTGGGGACGTGCGGCGTTGGCATAACTTGGTGGTTTCGCTCTGCGGCCGGCGGCTGAACCGACGCGCCAGTCCCCGGGGCTCCTCCCCGGTTTACCTCTGGGTGATTGCTGGCTCCCGCTCCTGGTGTGCCAAAGAGATTCCTCGCCTCGTAAACCGGCGGTAGACGAGTTTGCTGTCTTCTATACATTACCTCCTGTGCAGAAGTCTGATCCACCCTGAGCCGGAAAGCTTGGGAGTCTAGCTCTGCTTGCCTCGTAGCCATCCTGGCTTTCTCTGCGTCCAGATCCCGTTTAGCCTGCTCAATCCAGCCCTTCAGCTGAAGGATCTCCGCATCATGTTGCGCCTTGTTGGCAGGGGCTACTTCTGCTGTTGCAAGTGCCGTCAATTCTCCAACCAAGGTGGATAGGGCATCAGAGGGCGATGGGGTTTGGTTGCCTGCGCCAGCCTCTGCTACCTCTGAGGTGAACGCCCCAGTTATCGAGGGTTGCTGCATAGACTGTGATCCGGCCATGAAGAAAGCCACCCGGTTTGGCGGATCAAAGGGGTCCGGAATACTATCGCCATCGGATACACCTTCTGACCGACCGTCCTGTAACATATACAAAGATTCGATCTCTCCGAATGAAGATTCATCGTCAGAGTAGACAACTGTCTCGCCACCAGAATCCGATCCGTCCTCGGCTTGGACTCCATGTACAGCTCCAACGAAAACACGCTTCACGGCGGGCTGAATCCGGGCCGATCTCGCACACTGAGCCGGCTCGACGACGCTGGGGAAGATGTCCGGCTCAGGTCCCGGTTCGCCGATCTTGCCGATGAAGACGTGGATGCCGCCGAAGGGGACCCGGTACCCATATTCGATTGAATCGGCCTCAGGGCCCCAGCCTGCATCGTCGATGTAGATCCGGCCACGACGACTCTTGGTCATCCGGCCAACCACGTAACCCTTGAGTCCTTCAAAGCTGCCCTTCAAGAACCCGAAATCATCGTGCGATAGCCCCACGATGGGCGCCAACTGTCGTGGAATTAGCACGGCAGATGTCCGGTTTAGAGGACTTAGGTGTGAGGCCATCGCGCGGGTTAGCTTGAAGAGGTTAAAAGCACACAGAAGACACAGAGGGTTTATACTAGTTCGGCCCCTTCGATGAAGGTAAAAGCCTACGTCTAGTTTGGTGTAGTATTGCTTGGGCGTTGATGAACAGGGAGCGAATCGCTTGCCTGTGTTTCGCGCTGTTGTTTCTTGTCCTTGAACCGTCGTCGGATCGTTCCTTTATATAAGAGGCGACGCCCGGTCCGGTTTACAGAGTCCCGAGGCCGGCTCATAAACGTGTCCGCCTCGGTCTCTACTCTTTCTATCTTACATTCCAAGTTACATGATATGACGGTTATAAACCGTGGGCTTTACACATGGGCCCTAAGCTTCTATGGGCTGTAACCTTTTGTACATATTCTACTGGGCTTGTGATAATACAACTATATCAGTGTAATCCGGATCTTCCTGGACGGTTTATACCTGCTAGTAATATCCCTGACACAAGTAGTCATCACCTCTCACGGCTTCTTCGTGCTCCAAGTCCTAGAAGGATACCTAACAATGCCCCATCGAGATTGCAAAACACCAAAGGCACGCTCGACGTCTTTCCTAGCACTCTCTTGCTTTTGGGAAAATATTTTCCTTTTCTCTCCAACAGGGTTGGGGATTGTCATATAGATAGTATCATTTGTCGTAGTTGTGGACGTTGATGGTAACATTCACCGGCGGGCTGTTTCCTTCGACAAACCTTGCAAACACAGGCGATCATTGAAGCACATTGATATCATTGTGTGATCCTGACATGCCGAAGAAAGAGTGCCAGATTCAGAGATCTTGAGAGGCCACGACCTCAAGTATGACAGTATAAGCCCTGACATGGCCCTTATACTGCACTTGCAAGCAGAAGGGCAGTTCTTCCACTCCCAGTGCATGCAATCTATGCTGTTAAGTATCTCTGGGAAGCCCCTGCTGACATTCATCGCCAGAAAGCAGGTTGTATCTTGAGCATTGAGCTCCCTCAAGTACTCAGGGCCAAACACTGCAATCACAGCCTTGCAGAACATGTACAGTGACTCTAGGCATGTAGAATCACTCATAAAGACGCATTTATCAATAAGAACACCGGGCACTCCGTATGCAAGCATCCGGATAGCTGCACTGCATTTCTGATAAGAGGAGAAGCCAATCTTTCCAAGAGCATCCTCTTTGCACTCGAAGTAATCATCGTATCCGACCACCCCTTCTCGAATACGGATGAAAACATGTCTAGCCATACGAAAACGCCGTGGAAATTTGTTATGTTTGAACAGTGGGTTGGCTGTGTCAAAGTAGTCCTTTCAAAGAAGAAAATGGCCGCTCTCTCGGCTGCGATTCAATGCTGGAATGTGCCCCGGGATGGAGCCACAAGCGCTGGCTATTGAGGTGGTGATGGACCAACACGGCAGCCAACATCTCCTCATCATCCTCAGATGAGGAATCGTCGGAGTCGCAAAGGATATTATGAAAAAAGAACTCGTCGACGGAGTCCATTTTGTACCTTGGCAAACTCTCGAACAACTTGCGGACATCGACGAAGGAGCTGCCGGGTGAAGGGAGGCGTGCATCCCCTGGACCAAGTGGCTGGTCTGGAGGTACCCGACGAGCTTGCCCACGTCAGGGCGAAGGAGCTGGCAAGGGCGGCGAGGCGGCTTCCTGCTCGCGGCGGCGTGGGGTGGTGGGGTCGGGAAGCTTCGGATATGCATCGGCGAGACGGTGGGGGCGGCGACGTGGGAGATGACGATGTTGGGGGAGATGTGTCGGCACCGGCTGCTGGCAGAGGCACCCGAAAAAATGGGCGGCGACAGCGACCGGCGTCGGCGGCGAGGGTTTGTTGTCGATCTTGGGTGGGAGATGATGGTGAATGTGCCATCGACTAGCAGGCCAGTGGGAGGAGTAAGCGGGCGCCGCACGCGTCCGTTTTGTGTCCGCCGACACAAATGAGGCACAATATTAGGCCGAGAATGGGTCGGCCGATGGACGAAAAGTGGACGCGCGTCCACTTGGGTCGACGCATTGGGCCGATTTTTCTGTCCCCGTCGATCTAAACGCACGCCCGCAGACGAAATGAGTCCACGCGTCTGTTTGGGTCGACGTATTGGGCCGATTTTTCTATCCCCTCCAACCTAAACGGACGCCCGTGGATGAAATGAGTCGGCCCTCGCCCCAACTATACTGCTATATCTTAATGCGTGGCTAGGCATATTTGTCCTTCGATTTAGTTGGGTTGGCGTTCAGCCTTGCCCGTCGCTCCGCCGGCTCGTGTGAGTCACACGCCTGACTTTTGTGCCTTGTACACCGTCGTCCGGGTTCGTGTCCTTGCGCTGAGACCTGTGGACATATGCGTCGGGACATGAATTGTCAAAGTTGTTTCGTAGGGAGCGGCTCCGCGTTTCTTTCCCCGTAGCAACCGGCGGGGAGAAATCCATTCCCAAACCGGACCAATGGAGACCTTGCTTCCCAAACCGGGCTCGGGCCTGGGGTTTTTGCGGCGGGCTTTGGTAGGCCCGGCCTGAAGCCCGGCCCGGCCCGGCAGATGGCCAGGTCTAGACAGGATAAAGAAGACGCTCGACCGTTGACGCCGACAACGGCGGCACGCGCTGGGCCGTAGTGTGTGTGATCTTTTATTTCGCTTCGCCCTAGCTGATCCTTTTGCTGGAACACGTGGCTACCAATTCTCGACACCGCACTAGAGTACATGCGGAAAATATAAAAGCGATGGTGTGGCTTTTATCCAGTTCCATGCCGACAAACACGAGAAAAACGTAGTGGTCTGTGCTAATCCAAGTGACTGGTAGGCAAAGCTCGCTCCCAGTTTGACGCGTCACTCACGCGTGCTTCTCGCTGCGTAAAATACTGGGGCAGGATATCCCACTGAACTTGACGGCAGTGCCACCCATTTACGCGGTCTTAAAGTCATGTTTGTGGGGGGAAATGAAGCTCAAACTGTGCGTGCTTGTTTGTGGTCGGTCCGAATGTTGCTGGCAGAGAGGCAAATTAATGTTACACCAGGCAGGACACGGACGTCAATGCGAGCCATGGGCCATACGTTTATTTTCCATGCAACACGCGCGGATGCGATAAGATTGGGGGATATGTTGTGACGTGGATTTGACAAAGCGCCTCCTGTGTCGTTCCAATCGGCAGAAAAAAAAAAACGGGTCAAATTGAAGATATCTCCCGAAAAAGGTCAAATTCAAGATAAGTAGTACCTGGATGTGCAAGACTGCACAACCGGCTATAAAATGTGAGGTGCTGTGTTTTTGAAACTTTTATCATTTCTTTATACTCCAGCAACCCGCAATGATGACATCAAGTGCAAATTCCTGTGGTAGCTCTTTGAGTCTAATACAAATTTCATCAAAACTTGAGATGCCTCTGTCTCTGTTGGGTAGGATCATGTTCCATCATTCAATCGCAAAATTACAGTCCCAAAATAGATGCATTAGTGTTTCTTCTGTTTGATCATGGCAAATGTCACAGTTATAATCTTCCAAGTACATAGATCTCCTTTGCAACATATTTTTGGTGTTGATTCTGTCAGAGCATCAACCGGAAGAAGAACTTATGTCTAAGTTGTGCTGCACTTTTCCACAGGAGTTGGAAGATCATATGTGGAGTGCTAGGCCCGAGAAGCGCTTTATACATCTTGATGAAAGAGTAGTTGGTTGTAGTCCACTTATATAACCATCTAAGAAATATCGACTGGCTAGGTGGACTGTATTATGCCGGCTTAAAAGTCAAGGGGCCCTTGGAATTCAAGATCTTGAGATCATGAACATTGCTCTTCTCAGTAAATGGGTTTACAAATTACTCACAAAGAATGGAGTATGGCATGAATCATTCGTAACAAATACGTGGGGTCCAAAGCCATTTCTCAAGTTCATTAAAAACCCGGTGATTCACATTTTTGGTATGGTGTCATGAAGGTCAAGGATTTTTTTCTTTCAGTTTGGTACTTTCTCAGTAAGGGATGGTTCTCAGGTTCGATTCTGGGAAGATACCTAGCTAGGCGCGACCCCACTTATGGTGCAGTACCCTAGCTTGTACAGGATTGTCAGACACAAATTTATCATGATCAAACAAGTTTTGGGACAAGAAAACCCTGGTATTTCTTTTTGTAGGGACCTCTTTGGCCCTCGCATGGCAACATGGAATGAGTTACTCTCTCGTCTGGAGGTCATTCAACTAACAAGCGAGCCAGACAAGTTTCGATGGAAACTGCATCAAAACGGCAGTTTCTCAGTCAAGTCCTTGTACGATGCGATGACTCATATTGATGTTCCCGTTGATAACAAAATATCGTGGAAGCTAAAAATTCCTCTAAGAGTGAAGATATTCCTCTGGTTTTTAAGCATAGGGGTCATCTTAACTAGAGATAACTAGATAATACCCCGCGCGTTGCAGCGGGAATTTTGTAAATGATGTTAAAAAATAAATATAAAAGCATTGTTAGATAATACTCCCCATGCCTTATCGGGATACAAAAATAAATGATGGTATTGTATGTTTTAAATACAAAATATGCTAACATGGATAAAAGAGTAACAAACCCCCTTGTACATGAACACCGTAATGATCCCACAAAAATCTGAAGTTAAGACTAAACAGAGCATGTGTCAGAATGAAAATTGACTATAGTTGACCCAAAAAGTTAGTAAAATCGAAAAAAGTAAATAAGTCTAGTACCAGCCATAATCTCCATTTAGCTTCTGATTACTAAAAAGTAAGCGTGCAAATCATATTGAATTGAGTTCTGATGGTCTGATGTAAGTAATCTTTGTTTCATTTTCCCCATACAATATCCACTGTAAATCAATAAATGAGTATTGTACTAGATTATTTGTCCTATTAATCCTTGGAAAAAATTACATTTGTTGCTCTTTCCTGTCTACATCCGCTAAAATAACAATGAAAGGATAAGGTATGCCCAAAATCTCATGGTGAAATGTCTGAACACAACCACTTTAGAAACCACAACAGGATCTCTCACCTTATCAAACACCAAGTTTCACAGGATTCCACGTCAGTCAACAAATTTTACATCAAGTGTTGAAAATGACGGAGAAGAATAGGAAAAAAATGTAGGGGAATAAATGAAGAAAGTGATTACATAATAAAATATCATTCTCCATATTCTGATGGGACGAATTGAAGGTAGACTGGACCCACAGAGCATCAGGGCTACTGATCTTGCCATGGAAAAAACTACGGTACTTGATTCCATGGTCATGGTTAGATGAACTCACATAGCAACGCCAGCTCAGATTGATGCTCTCCCAGGCATCCTCACAACATCCTTGAAGGCGTCTACATCGATTCATTAAAGCCAGTAAATGGCCCGGTTATGGCAGTGATGCAAACAGGACGGGAGCACCACCACGGCCCGCACTCAGCCTGCCCGCCGCCGACTGCTGCATGGTGGGAAGGTGAGCAGACGACTCGAGCAGGGTTCGCTGCTGCGGTGGAGAGCCTTCCCGGCCTTCTGTTGAGGCACCCGATGCGCGACCGCAAGGTAATCGCCGAGAGTGGCTGGGGCCGATCCCGGCGTGGCTGCATCCTCTGCAAGGCGCTCGCCTTCCATGTTGGGCCGATCCCGGTAGTAAAGGCAGCCAGGCTACCTCGTCGCAGGGGAGGTACACCTCTCAGGCTCTCACCATCGCTTACCGTCACCACCTCACCCTGCCAAATTACACATGCACGCGCATGCGAGCGAAAGAAATAGCTGATGGAAGAGCAACGGAATCGCCAGGATAGTGGGATTTGATGGAGGGGGAGAAAATCTATCAGTTCCCGTGGCATAAATAATAGTGGGATTTGATGAAGGTTAGAGAAGATGAAAGGAAGTTGAATATGTTTCGTGGGGGAAGATATGAGGCGCTGCGTCGGGGAGAGGACTGGATATTAGCTAGGATATTTATTTATTTTCCTCGAGGGAAAAGCGCTGGGAGAGAGATGTTTGCCGACTGATTGGTCTTTGCAACTGAAGCTTGACGTGGCATGCAACATGCATGCTGATGTGGATAGCGCGCATATAAAGAGAATTGCTATAGTGAGGATCAACTTCTTAAGAATGTAAGAGCATCTCCAGCCACGCCCCCAAGAGCCCCCCCAGAGCCACTTTTTGTGTGCCGACAGTCTAAAAATGGCAAAAAAAATGGCCCAGTCATGCCCCCCAAGCACCCCCAAGACCTCAAAATAGCGCCGGCAACCCCAGGCGAAACCCGACGCGCTAGGGGGCTATTGAGGGCGCCGGCGAAAGCAACAACCAATCATATTCCCCCACGCGTCCTTTTTCTTGGCCCACCCAATCACTTTATGCCTGATAATTGTCCTGGGGGCACCAACGACTGGGAAAACGTACTCGGTTTTCATCTGGCGAGAACGTTTTGGCCCCCAGGACGTGCTATTTTGGTCCGGCGATTGTCCTGGGGGCCTCCAACAGCTGGAGATGCCCTAAGATATGGCACGACGTAACTGGCAAGGGAGCAAAACATGCGTCTTTTGCCAACATGACTGCGTTTATTAAACACTTATTTTTTGAGTGTAAATTTTCTCGTGCAGTATGGGCCATAATTCAAGTAGCTTCAAATCTATACCCCCACATAGTGCGCGTAACATATTCGGCAATTGGTTGCGGGGTATTGATAAACAATTTTCTGCACATATTCTTGTGGGGGCGGCTGTCTTATGCTGGGCATTGTGGCTTACTAGGAATGATGTGGTTTTTAATAATAAATGTGGTTCTTCTCCTGTGCAGGTTATTCATGCATGTACATGATGGCTCTGTACTTGGTCTATCCTACAGAAGTCGGAGGAAAAATAGCTTTTTATGATGGCGTCTACACGACTGGAGCGTACGGCCAGGGAGGTTTTCTCCCTCCATGGATGGCGGTGTAATCTCCGGATAGGATATGCCCCACCCTAGGCTGGATTGATTTATTTTTGCTGCAACACTATGTTTATTTTTTGGTCGTTTGGACTTGTTGGCTGTGTGCATCATGTTATGTAGAGGCCGGTCATTCTTTAGATGCGATTGTATCATCTTGATAAAACAATTCAATGAAATGTCCTTTATCAAAAAATATAACCATCTATCCTTCCCTGTCACTTGTCCCATGTTCTGAAGCACAAGTTGTAGGTGCTGAAGTTGTTGGTATGCTTGGGCTGATAGAGGAAATTGGAACATATCTTCAATGTTGGGCAGCTCTAAAGCAGTCTCAAGGGTGATCTCAATGGAGTTACAATAGGAGAATAGGTGTGGGTAACTGAGAATAAGTTCTTGACCGTGCCATTTATCTCTCCAGAAAGCAATGGTGTTTCCTTGACCAGGGGTGCAGATAGAATGAGCTTTAAACTCTGGGAGTAGTTTGAGCACCGATTTCCACCAGAATGACCCCGCAGTCCTATCATGGGGAAGATGTTGTGAATAATATGATTCCCATATGATCTTGACCCATTTGTTTGCCTACTGTGTTACTGAGAGCTCGCTCGCCCCGGTGATTGCTTAAGAAAATGGTGGTAATGTGTGTGTGTCACCCATTCTCAAGCACGAAATAGCGTGTATTTCTCACCACGTGTTCTCCGTGTCCTTCATATGTACTCCTATAGTCTAAAAGCGGCCTTAACATTTTGAGACATAGGGAGTACTTTTTTCTAGAAAAGGAGGATTACCCCCGGCCTCTGCATTTGGACGATGCATGCATCCATTTTATTATTTATTACAAAGACCTTACGAAGTAGTACATGAGTTTGTCCGAAGCCACCATCTTAGCAACAACTGTCGCTACTCCTAACCGAAGGGGTGTCGATATTCCGAGTCTAATATGAAACAGACATCGCACCAAAACTAACATTTAAAGCCGAAGGCCCCAACCGAGCCACATACTGGGTTTGGTACAAAGCAGTCTGATGCACCCTTATGTGTCATCGCCGCTGTCTTGCACCAATCCATCTTTAGAGCAGAAACTAACACACCGTCTTCCACCAATCCATCTTCAGAACAGAAACTAACACACCATCCTCCACCAATCCATCTTCAGAGCAGAAACTGACACACCGACCTTGCTAGGTCTTGCTGCCATCGACGTTACCATGACGCCAGACAACGTCCTCCTCCTGCGCGAGTCCATCTCCGCGCATCGGATACCGAGTCTCCACTGCGCCACGCCGCCAAGATTCGCCGCCATCAATGAGTAAGATGAAGCACGTCTCCAACAAAGAAGCCCTCCACTGGTCCCTCGAGCCTGTGTACACCTACAAAAATGACGCCCCAAGGGGGAAACGACACCAGAGCGCCACCGTCATCCGATCTACTAATCTAGGGTTTCCTCTAGAGGTAGCGGACAAAGGTCTGGAGCTTCTTCATTGCAATGCCTTCAAGAAGGTAACGACCCAAAAGAGTTCCGCCATCGCCGGTCTTGGCAACGAGCTGAAAATGAGGTTTTCACCCGGATCCGCTCGACGAACCTCCACCTCGCATCGTGCACACAAATGATACATCTCCAACATATCTATAATTTTTATTGTTCCATGCTATTGTATTATCTATTTTGGATGTTTTATATGCATTTATATACTATTTTATATGATTTTTGGGACTAACCTATTAACCCAGACCCGAGTGACAATTTCTGTTTTTTCCTTGTTTTTGAGTTTCCAGAAAAGGAATATCAAACAGAGTCCAAACGAAATGAAACTTTACGGAGATTTTTCTTGGACCAGAAGACACCATATGGACTTGGAGTACATGCCATAGGACCCTCGAGATGGCCACAAGGATGGAGGGCGCGCCCTGGGGGGTCGGGCGCGCCCCTACCTTGTGGGCCCCCCGAGCCTCCCCCGACCTACTTCTTCCGCCTATAAATTCACATATATTCCAGAAACATCATAACATCCATCTAAAACCACTTTTCCGCCACCGTAACCTTCTGTTCTCGCGAGATCCCATCTGGAGGCCTTTTCCGATACTCTGCCGGAGGGGGAATCAACCACGGAGGGCATCTACATCAACCCTATTGCCCTTCCGATGAAGTGTGAGTAGTTTGCCACAGACCTACGGGTCCATAGCTAGTAGCTAGATGGCGCTTTGATCTTCAATACCATGTTCTCCTTGTTGTTCTGGGAGTATATCTGATGTAATCTTCTTTTGCGGTGTGTTTGTCAAGATCCGATGAACTGATTATCTATGAATAATATTTGAGTTCTTCTGAATTCTTTTATGCATTATCTAATTTTTGGGGAACGTAGTATTTCAAAAAAATTCCGACGATCACGCAAGTCTATCTACTAGATGCATAGCAACGAGAGGGGAGAATGTGTCTACGTACCCTCGTAGACCAAAAGCGGAAGCGTCTAGTGACGCGGTTGATGTAGTCGAACTTTCTTCGCGATGCAACCGATCAAGCACCGAACGTACGGAGCCTCCGGGTTCAGCACACGTTCAGCTTGATGACATCCCACGAGCTCTTGATCCAGTAGAACTTCGCGGGAGAGTTTTGTCAGCACGACGTCGTGGTAACTTGATCCGGAGTTTCATGATCATCATCATTAGCTTCCTCACTAATTGGTGTAGGAATCACTGGAACTAGTTTCTGTGATGTACTACTATCCAATTCGGGAGAAGGTACAATTACCTCATCAAGTTCCACTTTCCTCCCACTCACTTCTTTCGGGAGAAACTCCTTCTCTAGAAAGGATCCATTCTTAGCAACGAATATCTTGCCTTCGGATCTGTGATAGAAGGTGTACCCAACAATCTCCTTTGGGTATCCTATGAAGACACATTTCTCCGACTTGGGTTCGAGCTTATCAGGTTGAAGCTTTTTCACATAAGCATCGCAGCCCCAAACTTTAAGAAACGACAACTTTGGTTTCTTGCCAAACCACAGTTCATAAGGCATCGCCTTTAACGGATTTAGATGGTGCCCTTATTTATCGTGAATGCACCTGTCTCTAATGCATAACCCGAAACGATAGTGGTAAATCAGTAAGAGACATCATAGATCGCACCATATCTAATAAAGTATGGTTACGATGTTCGGATACACCATTACGCTGTGGTGTTCGGGTGGCGTGAACTGTGAAACTATTCCACATTGTTTTAAATGAAGACCAACCTCGTAACTCAAATATTCGCCTCCGCGATTAGATCGTAGAAACTTAATTTTCTTGTTATGATGATTCTCTACTTCACTCTGAAATTCTTTGAACTTTTCAAAAGTTTCAGACTTGTGCTTCATCAAGTAGATATACCCATATCCGCTCAAATCATCAGTGAAGGTCAAAAAATAACGATACCCGCCGTGAGCTTCAACACTCATCGGTCCACATACATCAGTATGTATGATTTCTAACAAATCTGTTGCTCGCTCCATTGTTCCGGAGAACGGAGTTTTAGTCATCTTGCCCATGAGGCATGGTTCGCAAGCACCAAGTGATTTATAATCAAGTGATTCCAAAAGTCCATCACTATGGAGTTTCTACATGTGCTTTACACCAATATGACCTAAACGGCAGTGCCACAAATAAGTTGCACTATCATTATTAACCTTGCATCTTTTGGCTTCAATATTATGAATATGTGTATCACTACGATCGAGATCCAACAAACTGTTTTCATTGGGTGTATGACCATCGAAGGCTTTATTTATGTAAACAGAATAACAATTATTCTACGACTTTAAATGAATAACTGTATTGCAACAAACATGATCAAATCATATTCATGCTCAACGCAAATGCCAAATAACATTTATTTAGGTTCTACACTAATCCCGAAAGTATAGGGAGTGTGCGATGATGATCATATCAATCTTGGAACCACTTCCAACACACATCGTCACTTCACCTTTAA
The DNA here is from genome assembly GCA_902687465.1 of Secale cereale. Classification (NCBI taxonomy): domain Eukaryota; kingdom Viridiplantae; phylum Streptophyta; class Magnoliopsida; order Poales; family Poaceae; genus Secale; species Secale cereale. The sequence continues at coordinate 659,345,285 of LR738711.1, forward strand.
CTAGTCTCTGCTCATTCTGCAACTCTCGTTTCGAGTTACTAATTTTAGCAGCTGAACTGGTATCAAATACCCAGGGGTTGCTATGAACACTAGTAAAATACAAATCAATAATCTGTATATCAAATATACCTTTGTTCACTTTGCCATCCTTCTTATCCGCCAAGTATCTAGGGCAGTTCCACTTCCAGTGATCATTTCCTTTGAAATAGAAGCACTTAGTTTCAGGCTTGAGTTTTAGCTTTGGGTTTCTTCACGGGAGTGACAAATTGCTTGTCATTCTTCTTGAAGTTCCACTTCTATCCCTTTGCCGTTTACTTGAAACAAGTGGTCTTGTTAACCATCAACACTTGATGCTCTTTCTTGATTTCTACCTTCGCCGATTTCATCATCGCGAAGAGCTCGGAAATTACTTTCGTCATCCCTTGCATATTATAGTTCATCACGAAGTTCTACTAACTTTGTGATACCGACTAGAAAACTTTGTCAATTACTATCTTATCTGGAAGATTAACTCCCACTTGATTCAAGCAATTGTAGTACCCAGACAATCTGAGCACATGCTTACTGGTTGAGTTATTCTCCTCCATCTTGTAGGCAAAGTACTGTCAGAGGTCTTATACCTCTCGACACGGGCATGAGTATGAAATACTAATTTCAACTCTTGGAACATCTCATATGCTCCGTGGCGTTCAAAACGCTTTCGAAGTCCCGGTTATAAGCCGTAAAGCATGGTGCACTAAACTATCAAGTAGTCATCATACCGAGCTTGTCAAACGTTCATAACGTCTGCATCTGCTTCTGCAATAGGTTTGTCACCTAGCGGTGCATCAAGGACATAATACTTCTGTGCAGCAATGAGGATAATCCTCAGATCACGAACCTAGTCTGCATCATTTCTACTAACATCTTTCAACTTAGTTTTCTCTAGGAACATATCAAAAACATAGGGGAGCTATAACGCGAGCTATTGATCTACAACATAGATATGCTAATACTACCAGGACTAAGTTCATGATAAATTAAAGTTCAATTAATCATATTACTAAAGAACTCCCACTTAGATAGACATCCCTCTAGTCATCTAAATGATCACGTGATCCAAATCAACTAAACCATGTCCGATCATCACGTGAGATGGAGTAGTTTTCAATGGTGAACATCTTATGTTGATCATATCTACTATATGATTCACGCTCGACCTTTCGGTCTCCAGTGTTGCGAGGCCATATCTGCATATGCTAGCCTCGTCAAGTTTAACCTGACTATTCTGCGTGTGCAAAACTGGCTTACACCCGCTGTATGTGAACGTAGAGCTTATCACACTCGATCATCACGTGGTGTCTCGGCACGACGAACTTTCGCAACGGTGCATACCCAGGGAGAACACTTATACCTTGAAATTTAGCGAGAGATCATCTTATAATGCTACCGTCGATCTAAGCAAAATAAGATGCATAAAAGATAAACATCACATGCAATCAGTATAAGTGATATGATATGGCCATCATCATCTTGTGCCTTTGATCTCCATCTCCAAGGCACCGTCATGATCACCATCGTCACCGGCGCGACACCTTGATCTCCATCGTAGCATCGTTGTCGCCTCGCCAACTATTGCTTCCACGGCTATCGCTACCACTTAGTGATAAAGTAAAGCAATTACATGGCAATTGTATTTCATACAATAAAACGACAACCATATGGATCCTGCCAGTTGCCGATAACTTTACAAAACATGATCATCTCATACAATAACGTATAACTCATCACGTCTTGAACATATCATATCACAACATGCCATGCAAAAACAAGTTAGACATCCTCTACTTTGTTGTTGCAAGTTTTACGTGGCTGCTACGGGCTGACCAAGAACCGTTCTTACCTACGCATCAAAACCACAATTATATTTCGTCAAGTATGTGATGTTTTAACCTTCACAAGGACCGAGCGTAGCCACACTCGATTCAACTAAAGTTGGAGAAACTGACACCCGCCAGCCACCTGTGTGCGTAGCACGTCGGTAGAACCAGTCTCGCGTAAGCGTACGCGTAATGTCGGTCCGGGCCGCTTCATCCAACAATACCGCCGAATCAAAGTATGACATGCTGGTAAGCAGTATGACTAGTATCGTCCACAACTCACTTGTGTTCTACTCGTGCATATAACATCTAGGCATAGACCTGGCTCATGACGCAACTGTTGGGGAACGTAGTATTTCAAAAAAATTCCTACGATCACGCAAGATCTTTCTACTAGATGCATAGCAACGAGATGGGAGAGTGTGTCTACGTACCCTCGTAGACCAAAAGCGGAAGCGTCTAGTGACGCGGTTGATGTAGTCGAACTTTCTTCGCGATCCAACCGATCAAGCACCGAACGTACGGAGCCTCCGCTTTCAGCACACGTTCAGCTTGATGACGTGCCACGAGCTCTTGATCTAGTAGACCTCCGCGGGAGAGTTTTATCAGCACGATGGCGTGGTGACGGAGATGATGAAGCTACCGACGCAGGACTTCGCCTAAGCACTACAACGGTATGACCGAGGTGTGTTTCTGTGGAGGGGGGCACCGCACATGGTTGGGAGAGATCAACTTGATCAACTTGTGTGTCCATGGGGTGCCCCCCACCACCGTATATAAAGGAGTGGAGGAAGGGGAGGGCCGACCCTCTCTATGGCGCGCCCTAGGGGAGTCCTACTCCCACCGGGAGTAGGATTCCTCCTTTCCTAGTAGAACTAGGAGCCCTTCCAAGTAATAGGAGTAGGAGAGAAGGAAAGGGAAAAGAGAAGAGAAGGAAGGAGGGGGCGCAGCCCCTCCCCCTAGTCCAATTCGGACTAAGCATTGGGGGGGGGGGCGCAGCCTCCTCTCTCTCTTTCTCCTAAATCCCAATAAGGCCCATATACTCCCCGGCGAATTCCCGTAACTCTCCGGTACTCCGAAAAATACCTGAATCACTCGAAACCTTTCCGATGTCCAAATATAGTCGTCTAATATATCGATCTTTACAACTCGACCATTTCGAGACTCCTCGTCATGTCCCCGATCTCATCCTGGACTTCGAACTACCTTTGGTATATCAAAACACATAAACTCATAATACCGATCGTCACCGAACGTTAAGCGTGCGGACCCTACGGGTTTGAGAACCATGTAGACATGACCGAGACTCATCTCTGGTCAATAACCAATAGCAGAACCTGGATGCTCATATTGGTTCCTACATATTCTACGAAGATCTTTATCGGTCAAACTGCATAACAACATACGTTGTTCCCTTTGTCATCGGTATGTTACTTGCCCGAGATTCGATCGTCGGTATCACCATACCTAGTTCAATCTTGTTACCGACAAGTCTCTTTACTCTTTCCGTAATGTATCATCCCATAACTAACTCATTAGTCACATTGCTTGCAAGGCTTATAGTGATGTGCATTACCGAGAGGGCCCAGAGATACCTCTCCGACCATCGGAGTGACAAATCCTAATCTCGATCTATGCCAACTCAACAAACACCATCGGAGACACCTGTAGAGCACCTTTATAATCACCCAGTTACGTTGTGACGTTTGGTAGCACACAAAATGTTCCTCCGGCATTCGGGAGTTGCATAGTCTCATAGTCATAGGAACATGTATAAGACATGAAGAAAGCAATAGCAGTAAAACTAAACGATCAAGTGCTAAGCTAACGGAATGGGTCAAGTCAATCACATCATTCACCAATGATGTGATCCCGTTAATCAAATGGCAACTCATGTCTATGGCCAGGAAACTTAACCATCCTTGATTCAACGAGCTAGTCAAGTAGAGGCATACTAGTGACACTTTGTTTGTCTATATATTCACACATGTATTATATTTCCGGTTAATACAATTCTAGCATGAATAATAAACATTTATCATGATATAAGGAAATATAAATAACAACTTTATTATTGCCTCTAGGGCATATTTCCTTCACTAATATCTTAGTAATTTTCTTCGAACTATCAGGTTGGTTTGGCCAACTAGATTGCTTTTTCTTGCAATGGGAGAAGTGCTTTGCTTTGGGTTCAATCTTGCGGTGCTCAATCCTAGTGACGGAAAGGGACATGACATGTATTGTATTATTGCCATCGAAGATAACAAGATGGGGTTTTCATCATATTGCTTGAGTTAATTGCGCTACATCATGTCATCTTGCTTAATGTGTTACTCTGTTCTTATGAACTTAATATTCTAGATGCAGAATTATTTCGGTCGATGTGTGGAGTAATAGTAGTAGATGTAGGCAGGAGTCGGTCTACTTGTCACGGACGTGATGCCTATATTCATGATCGTTTCCATAGATGTCGTTATAATTATACGCTCTTCTATCAATTGCTTGACAATAATTTGTTCACCCACCGTAATACTTGCTATCATGAGAGAAGCCTCTAGTAAAACCTATGGCGCCCGGGTCTATTTTACATCTTATAAGTTTCAGATCTGCTATTTTGCAATCTTTTACTTTTCAATCTATAAACCAAAAACCCAAAAATATTTACTTTACAAGTTCATCTATCTCTATCAGATCTCACTTTTGCAAATAACCTAGAAGGGGTTGACAACCCCTTTGTAGCATTGGGTGCAACTTTGTTGTTTGTTTGTGCAAATATTTGGTGACTTGTGTGTAATCTCCTACTGGATTGATACATTGGTTCTCAAAAGTGAGGGAAATACATACTCTACTTTGTTGCATCACCCTTTCCTCTTCAAGGGAAAAACCAACACAAGCTCAAGAGGTAGCAGGAAGAATTTCTCGCGCCGTTGCCGAGAAGATTTACGCCAAGTCAAGATTTGTCTTCTTCAACTCACCAATCTTTGGTGTGATTAAGATCTACGTCAAGTCAAGACCCACCAAGTACCCTTCATTAAACTCTCATCTCTTGCATTTACATTATTTGCCGTTCGCCTCTCGTTTTCCTTCCCCCACTTCTAAAATGATTTTCGAAAAGATTTGCCTTGTTCTTCGCCCTTCTTTCATTCGTCTTCTTCGCTTGCTTTTTGTGTGCTTGTGTGTTGGTTTGGTTGCTTTGTCACGATGGCTCAAGAAAATACCAAATTACGTGATTTTTCCAACACCAATAATAATAATTTTATTAGTAACCCGATTGCTCCCGCTACTAATGCGGAATTTTGTGCGATCAATGCTGCTTTATTGAATCTAGTCATGAAAGATCAATTTTTCGGCCTTCCTAGTGAAGATGCTGCTTCCCATCTGAATAATTTTGTTGATTTCTGCGATATGCAAAAGAAAAGAGATGTGGATAATGATCTTGTTAAATTAAAGCTATTCCCGTTTTCACTACAAGATCGGGCTAAAACTTGGTTTTCATCTTTGCTTAAAAATAGTATTGATTCATGGAATAAGTGCAACGATTATTTTATTGCCGAGTATTTTCCTCCCGCTAAGATCAACTCCCTTAGAAACGATATTATGAAATTTAAACAACTTGATCATGAGCATGTTGCACAATCTTGGGAGAGGATGAAACTTATGATAAGAAATTGTCCTACACATGATTTGCATTTATGGATGATTATACAAAAAAAATTATGCCAGATTGAACTTTGCTTCTAGAAATCTTTTACATTCGGCTGCGGGAGGTACTTTCATGGAAATAACTTTAGGAGAAGCTACTAAACTCCTAGATAATATAATGGTTAACTATTCTCAATGGCATACCAAAAGATCTTCCACTAGTAAAAAAAGTGCATGCTATTGAAGAGATTAATGTTTTGAGTGGAAAGATGGATGAACTTACGAAATTATTTGCTATCAAGGGTACTAATATTGATCCTAATGATATGCCCTTGTCCACTTTGATTAATAATAATAATGAATCTATAGATGTGAATTTTGTTGGTAGGAACAATTTTGGTAACAATGCTTATAGAGGAAATTTTAATCCTAGGCCTTTATGGAAATTATGGTAATTCCTCTAAAGAATGGTAATTCCTACAACAATTCTTACGGAAATTATAATAAGATGCCCTTTGATTTCAAGAATAGTGTTAAATAATTTATGTGTTCTCAAAAGAATTTTAATGCTATGATTGAAGAAAAATTGCTTAAGATTTATGATTTGGCTAGGAGTGTGGATAGAATTTCTCTTGATGTTGATTCTTTGAAGCTTAGATATATTCCACCCAAGCATGATATAAATGAGTCTCTCAAAACCATGAGAATTTCCATTGATGAGTGCAAAGAAAGAACCGCTAAGATGCGTGCAAAAAAATAATGGTTTATAAAAAACATGTTCTCCTAGTTCCCGTGAAAATAATGATGAAGATTTTCAAGTGACTGATGTGAATCCTATTGAATCTTTGTTTTCCAAAATAAGTCTTGATAAATATGGGACTGGAGATGAGTTTACTTTAGTTAAGAGGCATCCCAATGATTTAGATTTTTTAGATATTGATGCAAAAATTGATAAAAGTGGGATTGATGAAGTCAAAACCCTAAGTAGCGATGAACCCACTAGATTGGATCTCAAGGAATTTAATTATGATAATATTCTTTAATAGATTGTATTGCCTTGTTGCAATCCATGTTGAATTCTCCTCATGCTTATAATCAAAATGAAGCTTTTACTAAACATATCGTTGATGCTATGATGCAATCTTTTGAAGAAAAGCTTGAATTAGAAGTTTCTATCCCTAGAAAACTTTATGATGAGTGGGAACCTACTATTAAGATTAAGATTAAAGATTATGAATGCCGTGCTTTCTGTGATTTGGGTGCTAGCGTTTCTACGATTCCCAAAACTTTATGTGACGTGCTAGGTTTTCATGAAATTGATGAGTGTTCTTTAAATTTGCATCTTGCGGATTCCACTATGAAGAAACCTATGGGAAGGATTAGTGATGTTCTTATTGTTGCAAATAGGAATTATGTGCCCATAGATTTTATTGTTCTTGATATAGATTGCAATCCTACATGTCCTGTTATTCTTGGTAGACCTTTCCTTAGAATTATTGGTGCAATTATTGATATGAAAGAAGGAAACATTAGATTTCAATTTCCATTAAGGAAGGGCATGGAACACTTTCCAAGAAAGAAACTTAAATTGCCTGATGAATCCATTATGGGAGCTACCTATGGATTGCATACCAAAGATGATAATACCTAGATTTGTTTTCGCTTTATGCCTAGCTAAGGGCGCTAAACAATAGCGCTTGTTGGGAGGCAACCCAATTTTATTTTTGCTTTTTTACTTTTTGGTTCTGTTTTGCAAGTTTTACACATTATTACTTCTATAGTAATTGTGTTTTGGTTTTTTAATTAGTGTTTGAGCCAAGAAATACCTTTGTGATGGCTTATGGTGATGGTTGGTTTGATTTTGCTGAAAAACAGAAACATTTGCGTCCAGTGCAGAAAATTCAATAATTCACTAGAACGTCGAAACCTTCTGAATTTTTACATAAAATTGATATACAAATTCCCCACATCGTCTAATTTGTTCAGAATTTTTAGAGTTACAGGAGTATGCGAAGTTTTCAGATTGCTACAGACTGTTCTGTTTTTGACAGATTCTATTTTCTATGTGTTGTTTGCTTATTTTGATGCATCTATGGCTAGTATCAGGGGGTATGAACCATGGAGAAGTTTGAATACATTAGATATTACACCAATATAAAATTATAATAAGATCACAACAGTACCTTGAGTGGTTATTTGCTTTGTTTTACTAACGGAGCTCACGAGATTTTTTTGTTGAGTTTTGTGTTGTGAGGTTTTCAAGTTTTGGGTAAGGATTTGATGGACTATGGAATAAGGAGTGGCAAAAGCCTAAGCTTGGGGATGCCCAAGGCACCCCAATGTAAAATTCAAGGACGGCCAAGAGCCTAAGCTTGGGGATGCCCTGGGAAGGCATCCCCTCTTTCGTCTTCATCCATCGGTAACTTTACTTGAAGCTATATTTTTATCCACTACTTGATATGTGTTTTGCTTGGAGCGTCTTGTATGATATGAGTCTTCGCTTTTTAGTTTGTCACAACCATCCTTGTTATACACACCTTTTGAGAGGACATGCTTCAATCGTGATTTATTTGAATACTCTATGTGCTTCACTTATATCTTTTGAGCTATGCAATTTTGCTCTAGTGCTTCACTTATCTTTTTAGAGCACGTTTGTGGTTTTATTTTATAAAAATTGTTGAACTCTCTTTCTTCACTTATATTATTTTGAGAGGCTCTAAAACAGCATGGTAATTAGCTTGGGTTATGAATTTAGTCCTAATATGATAGACATCCAAAGAAGGTATAATAAAAACTTTCATATATAGAGCATTGAATATTATGTGAAGTTTGACTCCTTATAATTGTTTTAAGATGTTAAGATGGTAATATTAGAGTCATGTTGGTGGTAGTTTGTGAGGTTAAAGAAATAATTGTGTCAAAGTTTGTGATTCCCGTAGCATGCACGTATGGTCTCCTAACTATGTAACCAAATTGGAGCACTTTGTATTTTGAGTGTTTGTCTTTGCGTGAAGGTCGGGGGCGCGCGATGGTTAACTCCTACCAACCTCCACCCTAGGGGCATGCGTCGTAGTACTTTGCTTCGAGAGCTAATTTTTTTTTTTTTTTTTGCAATAAGTGTGTGAGTTCTTTATGACTAATGTTGAGTCCATGAATTATACACACTCTCACCCTTCCACCTTGCTAGCCACTCTAGTGCCGCGCAACTTTCGCTGGTGCATAAACCTCCTTATACCTTCCTCAAAACAGCCACCATACCTACCTATTATGGCATTTCCGTAGCCATTCCGAGATATATTGTCATGTAACTCCACCATTCCGTTTATCATGACACGCATCATCATTGTCATATTGCTTTGCATGATCATGTAGTTGACATAGTATTTGTGGCAAAGCCACCGTTCATATTTTTCATACATGTCACTCTTGGTCATTGCACATCCCGGTACACCGCCGGAGGCATTCATATAGAATCATATCTTTGTTCTAGTATCGAGTTGTAATATCGAGTTGTAAGTAAATAAAAGTGTGATGATCATCATTATTAGAACATTGTCCCATGTGAGGTTATCAAATAAAGAGGCCAAATGAGTCTCCAAAAAAAGGGTCTCCAAAAAAAAGAGGATACTACAAAAAAAAGAGAGAAAAAGAGAGAAGGGACAATGTTACTATCCTTTTTTCCACACTCGTGCTTCAAAGTAGCACCATGTTCTTCATGATAGAGAGTCTCCTATGTTGTAACTTTCATATATCACTAATGGGAATTTTTCGTTATAGAACTTGTCTTGTATATTCCAACGATGGGCTTCCTCAAATGCCCTAGGTCTTCATGAGCAAGCAAGTTGATGCACACCCACCAATTGTCTTTTTGAGCTTTCATACACTTATAGCTCTAGTGCATCCATTACATGGCAATCCCTACTCACTCACATTGATATCGATTAATGGACATCTCCATAGTCTGTTGATTTTCCTAGTCGATGTGAGACTTTCTCCCTCCTTTTGTCTATTACCACCTTCTATTCCACCCATAGTGCTATATCCATGGCTCACACTCATGTATTGCGTGAAGAGTTGAAAAGGTTTAAGAATGTTAAAGTATGAAAACAATTGCTTGATTGACATCGGGATAGACATGATTTTTACTTTGTGTTAAGAAGAGGGAGCATAAATGACTATATGATTTTGTAGGGATAACTTTCTTTAGCCATGTTATTTTTGAAGCTTTGTAGATTACTTTCGAGTATGCTTGAAGTATTATTGTTTTGATATTGATAAAGTTTTGTTTTGAGTCTTATGGATCTGAACATTCATGCCACAATAAATAATATTACATTGATAAATATGTTGGGTAGCATTCCACATAAAAAAAATATGTTTTTATCATTTACCTACTCGAGGACGAGCAGGAGTTAAGCTTGGGGATGCTTGATACATCTCCAACGTATCTATAATGTTTTATCGTTCCATGCTATTATATTATCTATCTTGGATGTTTTATATGCATTTATATGCTATTTTATATGATTTTGGGGACTAACCTATTAACCCAGAGCCCAGTGCCAGTTTCTGTTTTTTCCTTGTTTTTGAGTTTCGCAGAAAAGGAATATCAAACGGAGTCCAAACGAAATGAAACTTTACAGATATTTTTCTTGGACCAGAAGACACCAGATGGACTTGGAGTACACGCTAGAGGACCCTCGAGGCGGCCACAAGAGTGGAGGGCGCGCCCTGGGGGGTAGGGT
>LR738711.1:659355649-659415848 GCA_902687465.1 Secale cereale
CCCCCCCCCGAGCCTCCCCTGACCTACTTCTTCCGCCCATAAATTCACATATATTCTAGAAACATCAGAACATCCATCGAAACCAATTTTCCACCATAGTAACCTTCTGTTCTCGCGAGATCTCATCCAGAGGCCTTTTTCGGTACTCTGCCAGAGGGGGAATCAACCACGGAGGGCATCTGCATCAACCTTATTGCCCTTTCGATGAAGTGTGAGTAGTTTACCACAGACCTACAGGTCCATAGCTAGTCGCTAGATGGCTTCTTCTCTCTCTTTGATCTTCAATACCATGTTCTCCTCGTTGTTCTTGGAGATCTATCCGATGTAATCTTCTTTTGCGGTGTGTTTGTCAAGATCCCATGAATTGTGGGTTTATGATCAAATTATCTATGAATAATATTTGAGTTTCTTCTAAATTCTTTTATGCATGATCTAATATCTTAGTAATTCTCTTCGAACTATCGGTTTGGCTTGGCCAACTAGATTGGTTTTTCTTAAAATGGGAGAAGTGCTTTGCTTTGGGTTCAATCTTGCGGTGCTCAATCCCAGTGACAGAAAGGGACATGACACGTATTGTATTGTTGCCATCGAGGATAACAAGATGGGGTTTTCATCATATTGCTTGAGTTAATTCCGCTACATCATGTCATCTTGCTTAATGTGTTACTCTGTTCTTATGAACTTAATACTCTAGATGCAGAATCATTTCGGTCGATGTGTGGAGTAATAGTAGTAGATGCAGGCAGGAGTCGGCCTACTTGTCATAGACATGATGCCTATATTCATGATCATTGCCATAGATGTCGTTATAATTATTCGCTCTTCTATCAAGTGCTTGACAGTAATTTGTTCACCCACCGTAATACGTGCTATCATGAGAGAAGCCTCTAGTGAAACCTATGGCCCCTGGGTCAATTTTACATCTTATAAGTTTCAGATCTACTATTTTGCAATCTTTTACTTTTCAATCTATAAACCAAAAACCCAAAAATATTTACTTTACTAGTTCATCTATCTCTATCAGATCTCACTTTTGAAAATAACCTAGAAGGGATTGACAACCCATTTATAGCGTTGGGTGCAAGTTTGTTGTTTGTTTGTGCGGGTATTTGGCGACTTGTGTGTAATCTCCTACTGGATTGATACCTTGGCTCTCAAAACTGAGGGAAATACTTACTTTACTTTGTTGCATCACCCTTTGTTGAGATAGAAACGAACCACCACCGATATCCGCCACCGCGGAGCGAGCAAGCGACTCTGGCCAGATCACATCTGACCGAAGGGCCAACCACGCCCGCAGCTGACCAGCCTACCAAAGCACTCCACGCCGCCGCCGATCTGAGGTGCAGTAGCGCCACGGCCAAATGCAGCAGCTCCACCACTAGTCATCTGCCGCCTGGAGCGAGCCACCATCATGGTGGCTTGGTTCTCGGGGCACACTTCCGCTCGCCTGGGTGCCCACGCCACCCTCGCACACGAGAAGGAGAGGCTCCTCCATGACTGTTGTCAGCCATCATGCCTTAGCCCGGCGGCTTCCTCCAGCAATGGCGGAGGGGGGGATGGGATGGGAAATGATCGACGACTAAGGTTGGGGCCCCTCGGCCGCCCGCGCGAGGGGCGGCGAAGAGGAGAGTGTTGGGGAACGTAGTATTTTAAAATTTTCCTACGATCACGCAAGATCTATCTACCAGATGCATAGCAACGAGAGGGAAGAGTGTGTCTACGTACCCTCGTAGACCGGAAGCGGAAGCGTCAAGTGACGCGGTTGATGTAGTCGAACTTCTTCGCGATTCAACCGATCAAGCACTGAACGTACGGCACCTCCGCGTTCAGCAACATTCAGCTTGATGACGTCCCACGAGCTCTTGATCCAGCTGAGCTTCACGGGAGAGTTTCGTCAGCACGACGGCGTGGTGACGGATATGATGTATCTACCGGCGCAGGGCTTCGCCTAAGCACTGTGACGGTATGACCGAGGTGTGTTTCTGTGGAGGGGGGCACCGCACACGGCTAGAACAATTCAACTTGTGTGTCTTTGGGTGCCCCCCTGCCCCCGTATATAAAGGAGCAAGGGGGGAGGCCGGCCGGCCCTCTTTGGCGCGGCTAGGGAAGCAATCCTACTAGGAATAGGATTGCAATCCTATTCCTAGTAGGAACTACCAAAGAAGGAAGAAGGGGAAAGGAAAGAGAGGGAGAGGGAGAGGGAAAGAGGGGCCGCGCCCCCCTCCCCTTGTCCTATTCGGACTCCTCCTAGGGAGGGGGCGTGCCACCTCCTGGCTGCTGCCCTCTCTCTCCCCTATGGCCCACTAGGGCCCACCATTCCCCCGGGGGGTTCCGGTAACCCCCCCCCCCCGGCACTCCGGTAAATTCAGAAACTTTCCAGAACACTTCCGGTGTCCGAATATAGTCGTCCAATATATCAATTTTTATGTCTCGGACATTCCGAGACTCCTCGTCATGTCCGTGATCTCATCCGGGACTCCGAACTACCTTCGGTACATCAAAACTCATAAACTCATAATACCGATCGTCATCAAACGTTAAGCGTGCGGACCCTACGGGTTCGAGAACTATGTAGACATGACCGAGACTCATCTCCGGTCAATAACCAATAGCGGAACCTGGATGCTCATATTGGCTCCTACATATTCTACGAAGATCTTTTATCGGTCAAACCGCATAACAACATACGTTGTTCCTTTTGTCATCGGTATGTTACTTGCCCGAGATTCGATCGTCGGTATCTCTATACCTAGTTCAATCTCGTTACCGGCAAGTCTCTTTACTCGTTCCGTAACACATGATCTCGTGACTAACTCATTAGTCTTTTGCTTGCAAGGCTTATTATGATGTGTGTTACCGAGAGGGCCCAGAGATACCTCTCCGACACTCGGAGTGACAAATCCTAATCTTGATCTATGCCAACACCACGAATACTTTCGGAGATACCTGTAGAGCATCTTTATGATCACCCAGTTACGTTGTGACGTTTGATAGCACACAAGGTGTTCCTACGGTATTCGAGAGTTGCATAATCTCATAGTCATAGGAACATGTATAAGTCATGGAGAAAGCAATAGCAGTAAAACTAAACGATCATAGTGCTATGCTAACGGATGGGTCTAGTCCATCACATCATTCTCCTAATGATGTGATCCCGTTGATCAAATGACAACTCATGTCTATGGCTAGGAAACATAGCCATATTTGATCAATGAGCTAGTCTAGTAGAGGCATACTAGGGACATACTGTTTTGTCTATGTATCCACACATGTACTAAGTTTCCGGTTAATACAATTCTAGCATGAATAAAAGACATTTATCATGATATAAGGAAATACAAATAACATCTTTATTATTGCCTCTAGGGCATATTTCCTTCAGTCTCCCACTTGACCTAGAGTCAATAATCTAGATTACAAAGTGATGATCCTCACACCCATGGAGTCCTGGTGTTGATCATGTTTTGCCCGTGGAAGAAGCTTAGTCAACGGGTCTGCAACATTCAGATCCGTATGTATTTTGCAAATCTCTATGTCTCCATCCTTGACTAGATCGCGGATGGAATCGAAGCGTCTTTTGATGTGCTTTGTTCTCTTGTGAAATCTGGATTCCTTCGCCAAGGCTATTGCTCCAGTGTTGTCACAAAAGATTTTCATTGGACCCGATGCACTAGGTATTACACCTAGATCGGATATGAACTCATTCATCCAGACTCCTTCATTTGCTGCTTCCGAAGCAGCTATGTATTCCGCTTCACACGTAGATCCTGCCACGACGCTCTGCTTGGAACTGCACCAACTGATAGCTCCACCGTTCAATAAAAATACATATCCGGTTTGTGACTTAGAGTCATCCGGATCAGTGTCAAAGCTAGAATCGACGTAACCGTTTACGACGAGCTCTTTGTCACATCCATACACGAGAAACATATCCTTAGTCCTTTTCAGGTACTTCAGGATGTTCTTGACCGCTGTCCAGTGATCCACTCCTGGATTACTTTGGTACCGCCCTGCTAGACTTATAGCAAGGCACACATCAGGTCTGGTACATGATGTCTACACACGCTTCTACTCTTGTAGACTATGTTGGGCCTCCAAGCGCAGAGGTTTGTAGGACAGCAGTAATTTCCCTCAAGTGGATGACCTAAGGTTTATCGAACTCAGGGAAGTAGAGGTTGAAGATGGTCTCTCTCAAGCAACCCTGCAACTAAGATACAAGAAGTCTCTTGTGTCCCCAACACACCTAATACACTTGTTAGATGTATAGGTGCACTAGTTCGGCGAAGAGATGTTAAATGGCAAGTGATATGGATGGCAAAACAAAGTAATATAAATCTGTAATAAAAAGTGCAGCAAGCAAACAAGTGGTAAACGTGAGCACAAATGGTATTGCAATGGTGGAAACAAGGCCTAGGGTTCATACTTTCACTAGTGGCAACTCAGAACAACATTAACATAATCGAATCACATGATATTTCCCATAAAACATGCAATGGAGACACACCCGGAGGTCATTCCTTCGTGGTCAAGAGAGGACGAGAATTATGTAGGGCTACAAAAGCACACCTCAAAGTTCGTAGTTCTCAATCTAAGGATTTCCCAATGTCACCGCGGCCATCCAAAGAGAGTCCCACAATCACCACAACATATCTAAATGATAGTCAAAGACAAGCACCAAGAGACTCTCAATCTTCAATCAACAGACAAGAGAGGAAATCACTCATGAAAATATTTTTCTAATCCATGTCCAATAGACCGCTGTCACCTTGGTCTCGGGGATTATACTAGATAAAGACAAGTGAATACATCAATCCAATACATAGAGGAAGGGGAAATATCATAGGATCACGCTAGATTAACATAGCCTATGATCACAACGAAGATCACATCATGGGAGAGAGAGATAACCACATAGCTACACGTACGAGCCCTCGGCCCCGGAGAAGACTACTCACACATGGACATGGTGAGGAGGATCTTGATGGTGGTGTTGATGGAGAGGTGCAGCCCCGCGAGGAGGCGGCAGCCGGCGGCGGCCACGGAGGCGGCGGCGGCGAGGAGGAGACGGCGGCGGCCCTAGGGGGCGGCGGCGGCCCTTGGGGGCGGCGACGGCCCTAGGGGCAGCGGCTCCTTGGCCCCCCTTCTTCCTTGTGGATGGTGCTGCAATGGTGCTGGTCCTCCCCTCCAAGACGGCGGCTTGGGAGGAGGAAAATTCGTGGCCCTTGGTGACCTAGGTTTCCTCTCTTTATATAAACTCTCGGATTCCCGTCATCAGATTTTGGCCCTCAGTAAAACGGGCTTTACTCGGCCGTCCGGACTCCGATTTGGACGAATTTTATATCCAGAAGCATCACCTCAAAATTCCCCACAACTTTTGCAACTAGACTTTTTCCGTTTGATGTCGTCTTTGGGCCGGAACGTGACCATCTTTAAAAAACGTTCTCAGACAGATTTCAGGAAAGTCAGAGTCCTACTCCAATACGACTCCTTTTGCGTTTTTGTCAATTTCCAAGTAAATCCTACACAATAAAGTGTAAAACAAGAACATTGTGCACTTTTGCAACCATTAGTAGGTTAGTACAAATATGATCAAAAGTGTATGGAAGTGCATAAATATCATAGCAATATCACACAAAAAAGGCATGGAGCAAGCAGAAATTATAGATACGTTTTGGACGTATAAGTACACAACATTGCATACATGATAGATCCTATGGCTGAGTTATAGGGAATGACTTTCATTTTCTCTCTATCTTCTGCAATGGTCGGGCATTGAGTCTTACTCAACTTCATACCTTGTAATACAGGCAAGAACCCTTTCTTAGACTGATCCATTTTGAACTTCTTCAAAATCTTATCAAGGTATGTGCTTTGTGAAAGTCCAATTAAGCGTCTTGATCTATCTCTATAGATCTTGATGCCTAATATATAAGCAGCTTCACCGAGGTCTTTCATTGAAAAATTCTTATTCAAGTATCCTTTTATGCTATCCAGAAATTCTATATCATTTCCAATCAATAATATGTCATCTACATATAATATTAGAAATGCTACAGAGCTCCCACTCACTTTCTTGTAAATACAGACTTCTCCAAAAGTCTGTATAAAACCATATGCTTTGATCACCTCATCAAAGCGTATATTCCAACTCCGAGATGCTTGCACCAGTCCATAGATGGATCGCTGGAGCTTGCACACTTTGTTAGCACCTTTTGGATCGACAAAACCTTCTGGTTGCATCATATACAACTCTTCTTTGAGATATCCATTCAGGAATGCAGTTTTGACATCCATTTGCCAGATTTCATAATCATAAAATGCGGTAATTGCTAACATGATTCGGACAGACTTAAGCATCGCTATAGGTGAGAAAGTCTCATCGTAGTCAACTCCTTGAACTTGTCGAAACCCTTTCGCAACAAGTCGAGCTTTGTAAACAGTAACATTACCGTCTGCGTCGGTCTTCCTCTTGAAGATCCATTTATTTTCGATGGCCTGCCGATCATCGGGCAAGTCAACCAAAGTCCACACTTTGTTCTCATACATGGATCCCATCTCAGATTTCATGGCTTCAAGCCATTTTGCGGAATCTGGGCTCATCATTGCTTCCTCATAGTTCGTAGGTTCATCATGGTCTAGTAACATGATTTCCAGAACTGGGTTGCCGTACCACTCTGGTGCGGAACGTACTCTGGTTGATCTACGACGTTCAGCAAAAACTTGATCCGAAGTTTCATGATCATCATCATTAACTTCCTCACTGATTGGTGTAGGAATCACTGGAACAATTTTCTGTGATGTACTACTTTCCAATTCGGGAGAAGGTACAATTACTTCATCAAGTTCTACTTTCCTCCCACTCACTTCTTTCGAGAGAAACTCCTTTTCTAGAAAGGATCCATTCTTAGCAACAAATATCTTGCCTTCGGATCTGTGATAGAAGGTGTACCCAACAGTCTCTTTTGGGTATCCTATGAAGACACATTTCTTCGACTTGGGTTCGAGCTTATCAGGTTGAAGCTTTTTCACATAAGCATCGCAGCCCCAAACTTTAAGAAACGACAACTTTGGTTTCTTGCCAAACCATAGTTCATAAGGTGTCGTATCAACGGATTTAGATGGTGCCCTATTTAATGTGAATGCAGCTGTCTCTAAAGCATAACCCCAAAACGATAACGGTAAATCGGTAAGAGACATCATAGATCGCACCATATCCAATAAAGTACGGTTACGACATTCGGACACACCATTACGCTGTGGTGTTCCGGGTGGCGTGAGCTGCGAAACTATTCCACATTGTTTTAAATGAAGACCAAACTCGTAACTCAAATATTCTCCTCCACGATCAGATCGCAGAAATTTTATTTTCTTGTTATGATGATTCTCTACTTCACTCTGAAATTCTTTGAACTTTTCAAATGTTTCAGACTTGTGCTTCATTAAGTAGATATACCCATATCTACTCAAATCATCAGTGAAGGTCAGAAAATAACGATACCCGCCGTGAGCTTCAACACTCATTGGCCCACATACATCAGTATGTATGATTTCCAACAAATCTGTTGCTTGCTCCATAGTTCCGGAGAACGGAGTTTTAGTCATCTTGCCCATGAGGCATGGTTCGCAAGCACCAAGTGATTCATAATCAAGTGATTCCAAAAGTCCATCACTATGGAGTTTCTTCATGCGCTTTACACCAATATGACCTAAACGGCAGTGCCACAAATAAGTTGCACTATCATTATTAACCTTGCATCTTTTGGTTTCAATATTATGAATATGTGTATCACTACAATCGAGATCCAATACGAATAGACCACTCTTCAAGGGTGCATGACCATAAAAGATATTATTCATAAAAATAGAACAACCATTATTCTCTGATTTAAATGAATAACCGTCTCGCAACAAACAAGATCCAGATATAATGTTCATGCTCAACGCTGGCACCAAATAACAATTATTTAGGTCTAAAACTAATCCCGAAGGTAGATGTAGAGGTAGCGTGCCGACGGCGATCACATCGACTTTGGAACCATTTCCCACACGCATCATCACCTCGTCCTTAGCCAATCTTCGTTTAATCCGTAGTCCCTGTTTCGAGTTACAAATATTAGCAACCGAACCGGTATCAAATACCCAGGTACTACTACGAGTATTAGTAAGGTACACATCAATAACATGTATATCACATATACCTTTGTTCACCTTGCCATCCTTCTTATCCGCCAAATACTTGGGGCAGTTCCGCTTCCAGTGTCCAGTCCCCTTGTAGTAGAAGCACTCAGTTTCAGGCTTGGCTCCAGACTTGGGTTTCTTCGTGGGAGTAGCAACTGTCTTGCTATTCTTCTTGAAGTTCCCCTTCTTTCCCTTGCCCTTTTTCTTGAAACTAGTGGTCTTGTTAACCATCAACACTTGATGCTCCTTTTTGATTTCTACCTCCGCAGCTTTGAGCATAGCGAAGAGCTCGGGAATTGTCTTTTGCATCCCTTGCATATTATAGTTCATCACGAAGCCTTTATAGCTTGGTGGCAGTGATTGAAGAACTCTATCAATAACACTATCCTCGTCAACTTTGCAACCAAGTTGAGTCATATGATTGTAGTACCCAGACATTATGAGCAAGTGTTCACTGATAGAACTATTCTCCTCCATCTTGCAGCTATAGAACTTATTGGAAATCTCATATTTCTCAATCCGGGCATTTGCTTGAAATATTAACTTCAACTCTTGGAACATCTCATATGGTCCGTGACGTTCAAAACGTCGTTGAAGTCCCGGTTCTAAGCCGTAAAGCATGGCACACTGAACTATCGTGTAGTCATCAGACCGTGATTGCCAGACGTTCAAAGCGTCTACATTAGCGGGAGGGGGCTTGTCACCTAGCGGTGCTTCAAGGACATAATTCTTCTGTGCAGCAATGAGGATAATCATCAAGTTACGGACCCAGTCCGTGTAATTGCTACCATCATCTTTCAACTTAGCTTTTTCTAGGAATGCATTAAAATTCAAAGGAACGGTAGCACGGGCCATTGATCTACAACAACATAGATATGCAAAAACTATCAGGACTAAGTTCATGATAAATTAAAGTTCAATTTAATCATATTAATCAAAGAACTCGCACTTAGATAGACATCCCTCCGGTCATCTAAATGATCACGTGATCCAAATCAACTAAACCATGTCCGATCATCACGTGAGATGGAGTAGTTTCAATGGTGAACATCTTATGTTGATCATATCTACTATATGATTCACGCTCGACCTTTCGGTCTCCAGTGTTCCGAGGCCATATCTGCATATGCTAGGCTCGTCAAGTTTAACCTGAGTATTCTGCGTGTGCAAAACTGGCTTACACCCGTTGTATTTGAACGTACAGCTTATCACACCCGACCATCACGTGGTGTCTTGGCACGACGAACTTTTGCAACGGTGCATACTCAGGGAGAACACTTATACCTTGAAATTTAGTAAGGGATCATCTTATAATGCTACCGTCGTTCTAAGCAAAATAAGAAGCATAATAATATAAACATCACATGCAATCAAAATATGTGACATGATATGGCCATCATCATCTTGTGCTTTTGATCTCCATCTCCAAAGCACCTTCATGATCACCTTCGTCACCGGCGCGACACCTCGATCTCCATCGTAGCATCGTTGTCATCTCGCCAACTATTGCTTCTACGACTATCGCTACCGCTTAGTGATAAAGTAAAGCAATTACATGGCGATTGCATTTCATACAATAAAGCGACAACCATATGGCTCCTGCCAGTTGCCGATAACATTACAAAACATGATCATCTCATACAAAACCGTATAACTCATCATGTCTTGACCATATCACATCACAACATGCCCTGCAAAAACAAGTTAGACGTCCTCTACTTTGTTGTTGCAAGTTTTACGTGGCTGCTACGGGCTTAGCAAGAACCGTTCTTACCTACGCATACAAAACCACAACGATGTTTCGTCAAGTATGTGTTGTTTTAACCTTCACAAGGACCGGGCGTAGCCACACTTGATTCAGCTAAAGTGAGAGAGACAGACACCCGCCAGTCACCTTTAAGCAACGAGTGCTCGTAACGGTGAAACCAGTCTCGCGTAAGCGTACGCGTAATGTCGGTCCGGGCCGCTTCATCTCACAATACCGCCGAAGCAAAGTATGACATGCTGGTAAGCAGTATGACTAGTATCGGCCACAACTCATTGTGTTCTACTCGTGCATATCATCTACGCATAGACCTGGCTCATGATGCCACTGTTGGGGAACGTAGTATTTTATAATTTTCCTATGATCACGCAAGATCTATCTACCAGATGCATAGCAACGAGAGGGAAGAGTGTGTCTACGTACCCTCATAGACCGGAAGCGGAAGCGTCAAGTGACGCGGTTGATGTAGTCGAACTTCTTCGCGATTCAACCGATCAAGCACCGAACGTACGGCACCTCCGCGTTCAGCACACGTTCAGCTTGATGACGTCCCACGAGCTCTTGATCCAGCTGAGCTTCACGGGAGAGTTTCGTCAGCACGACGGCGTGGTGACGGATATGATGTATCTACCAGCGCAGGGCTTCGCCTAAGCACTGCGACGGTATGACCGAGGTGTGTTTCTGTGGAGGGGGGCACCGCACACGGCTAGAACAATTCAACTTGTGTGTCTTTGGGTGCCCCCCTGCCCCCGTATATAAAGGAGCAAGGGGGGAGGCCGGCCAGCCCTCTATGGTGCGGCTAGGGAAGCAATCCTACTAGGAATAGGATTGCAATCCTATTCCTAGTAGGAACTACCAAAGAAGGAAGAAGGGGAAAGGAAAGAGAGGGAGAGGGAGAGGGAAAGAGGGGCCGCGCCCCCCCTCCCCTTGTCCTATTCGGACTCCTCCTAGGGAGGGGGTGCGCCACCTCCTGGCTGCTGCCCTCTCTCTCCCCTATGGCCCACTAGGGCCCACCATTCCCCCGAGGGGTTCCGGCAACCCCCCCGGCACTCCGATAAATTCCGAAACTTTCCAGAACACTTCCGGTGTCCGAATATAGTCGTCCAATATATCAATCTTTATGTCTCGGACATTCCGAGACTCCTCGTCATGTCCGTGATCTCATCCGGGACTCCGAACTACCTTCGGTACATCAAAACTCATAAACTCATAATACCGATCGTCATCAACCGTTAAGCGTGCGGACCCTACGGGTTCGAGAACTATGTAGACATGACCGAGACTCATCTCCGGTCAATAACCAATAGCGGAACCTGGATGCTCATATTGGCTCCTACATATTCTACGAAGATCTTTCTCGGTCAAACCGCATAACAACATACGTTGTTCCTTTTGTCATCGGTATGTTACTTGCCCGAGATTCGATCGTCGGTATCTCTATACCTAGTTCAATCTCGTTACCGGCAAGTCTCTTTACTCGTTCCGTAACACATCATCTCATGACTAACTCATTAGTCTTTTGCTTGCAAGGCTTATTATGATGTGTGTTATCGAGAGGGCCCAGAGATACCTCTCCGACACTCGGAGTGACAAATCCTAATCTTGATCTATGCCAACACCACAAATACTTTCGGAGATATATGTAGAGCATGTTTATGATCACCCAGTTACGTTGTGACGTTTGATAGCACACAAGGTGTTCCTACGGTATTCGGGAGTTGCATAATCTCATAGTCATAGGAACATGTATAAGTCATGGAGAAAGCAATAGCAGTAAAACTAAACGATCATAGTGCTATGCTAACGGATGGGTCTAGTCCATCACATCATTCTCCTAATGATGTGATCCCGTTGATCAAATGACAACTCATGTCTATGGCTAGGAAACATAGCCATCTTTGATCAATGAGCTAGTCTAGTAGAGGCATACTAGGGACATACTGTTTTGTCTATGTATCCACACATGTACTTAGTTTCCGGTTAATACAATTCTAGCATGAATAAAATACATTTATCATGATATAAGGAAATACAAATAACATCTTTATTATTGCCTCTAGGGCATATTTCCTTCAGAGGGTTGGGATCCCCTTACCTTCGGAGTGGTTTTGAGATAGCGCTAACAATTAGCCTCTCTTTTCAGCTACATTTGTCTTGTGTTCTTTAGACGGAGGGAGTACTAACACCGCTGAAATTAATATTAAGACCTTGTTTAGGGTGCAAGAATGTAAGTTTTGTGGCTCAACTGGATGCAATAAAGTTGTCTATTTAGGGCATCTCCAATGCCGACAGTCTTCGGTATTTTTCCATTTTTATGTCCGGACCTGATCCGCAAACATGATGCCGTAGTTAGTCATCCAATGCTAATCACAAAGTATGCAATTGATAGCAGAAAAAGTAGGTGGGAACCATGCATGTGGTGGGCTATTTGTGGTGTGGTTTCCTGTTAGGAGGGTAGAGAGGATAGGGGGTCATGCATGTGAAGAGAGAGAAAAATGGGGAGTACCATATGGAGGCTTTTGGTTGGTCAAATAGATGTTTGGGCTATGGTATACCTTCCCCACACTTTTGGTTGCTTGTCGTCTGCCCTGTTTTCGGTTTGGGTTGATAGTGCGCCCAACACGCAGACCCATTTTCACCCGCACGGTCGGCTTGCCGTCGTTTTTCAAACACAATACACACATTTTACATAATTTCACATGCAAAAAAATATAGCATAGTTCAAAAGCCAAATAAATATATCATGTTTACCAGCCAAATAAAAATTAAATTGTCTCAGTACATTTAAAAAAGTATACATCTATTGGTTTTCAACATGAGTCCCATGTGCTCAACCAAATTATCTTGTAGTTGAATGTGAATTTCTCAATCACACATTTGATGATGAAACTGGATGAACTCTGCAAACGTTGCCGCTCCTTCATGCTCTGGCAAAACATTGTCACCCTAGAACTGAAACCCTTGGTCGTAGATACGTTTTCGGCGCTCATCCTCTACAATCATATTATGCATGATCACACAAGCAATCATCACCTTCGACAACTTCTTGGTGCTCGAAATTCTAGCATGATACCGAACAACATCCATCGAGATTGCAGAACACCAAAGGCACGCTCCACATCCTTCCTAGAACTCTCTTGATCTTGTGCAAATCTCCTCCTCTTCTCTCCTACACGGTTGGAGATTGTCTTCACAATAATAGTCCACCAAGGATACACATCGTCAGCTAGGTAGTATCCTTTGTTGTAGTTGTTCCAAACTCTTTTTCCATTGTTTTGGACTCTAATTTGCATGATTTGAATGGAACTAATCCGGACAGACGTTTTTTCAGCAGAATTGATATGGTGTTATTTTTGTGCAGAAATAAAAGTTCTTGGAATGACCTAAAACTTCACGGAGATGATTTTTGGAGATAATAAAAAATATTGGCAAAAGAATAAACCGAAGGGGCCCACACCCTGGCCACAAGGGTGGGGGAGCGCCCTCAATCCTTGTGGGGCCCCTGGACCTCCACCGACCTCAAATCCAACTCCATATATGCACGTTTGGGATATTTTTTATTGCACGGATAAGTCTGGAATCAGACAGACAATGCTATTTTTGTTTTATTTAACCTAATTAACAGAAAGTAAAAGAGGGTACAGAAGGTTTGTGCTATCTAGATTCACCTATCCCTTGTTCATCAAAAGGAATCCATTAACAAGGTTGATCAGGTCTTGTTAATAAACTCTTTCCGAGTAACATGAAACCAGAGAATTTTCGAATAACACTAGGTTACCTTAATGGGGATATGTATGTCCCCAACAATAAGTATGTCATATGCCTTGTTGATAGTAGGAATAGGAAACTCAAAACCTCCAATAGTGATAGTTGAAGTTTTTCCAATATAATTGATACTATAAACCTGAGGTTGATTCCTCGGAAAGTGTACTGTATGCTCATTACCATTGACATGAAAAGTGACATTGCCTTTGTTGCAATCAATGACAGCCCCTGCAGTATTCAAAAAAGGTCTTCCAAGAATAATAGACATACTATCATCCTCGGGAATATTAAGTATAACAAAGTCCGTTAGAATAGTAACATTTACAACTACAACAGGCACATCTTCAAAAATACCGACAGGTATAGCAGTTGATTTATCAGCCATTTGCAAGGATATTTCAGTAGGTGTCAACTTACTCAAGTCAAGTCTACGATATAAAGAGAGAGGCATAACACTAACACCAGCTCCAAGATCACACAAAGCAGTTTTAACATAATTTCTCTTAATGGAGCAAGGTATAGTAGGTACTCCTGGATCTCCTAATTTCTTAGGGATTCCACCCTCAAAAGTGTAATTGGCAAGCATGGTGGAGATTTCTACTTCAGGTATCTTCCTTTTGTTGGTAATAATGTCTTTCATATACTTGGCATAAGGATTTGTTTTAAGCACATCAGTCAAACGCATACACAAAAAGATAGGTCTAATCATTTCAGCAAAGCGCTCAAAATCCTCATCATCCTTTTTCTTGGATGGTTTTGGAGGAAAAGGCATGGGTTTCTGAACCCAAAGTTCTCTTTCCCTACCGTGCTTCCTAGCAACAAAGTCTCTCTTATCATAACGTTGATTCTTTGATTATGGGTTATCAAGATCAACAGCAGGTTCAATCTCTACATCATTATCGTTGCTTGGTTGAGCATCATCATGAACATCATTATTAATATTATCACTAGACTCATGTTCATTACCATATTGTGTCTCAGCATCAGAAACAGATGTACCATTGGGATTCTCAGGTGGGTGAGCTACAGGTTCACTAGAAGCATGCAAGGTTCTATTATTTTTCTTTTTCTTCTTCTTGGAAGAACTAGGTGCATCTAAATTAGCTCTCTGGGAATCTTGCTCAACTCTCTTAGGGTGGCCTTCAGGATACAGAGGTTCCTGAGTCATTCTGCCACCTCTAGTCACAACTCTAATGGCATTATCATTATTCTTGCTATTCAATTCATCGAGCAAATCATTCTGAGCCTTAAGTACTTGTTCTACTTGAGTGGTGACCATAGAAGCGTGTATACTAATGAGTTTCAGTTCATCTTTAGCACTAGACAGATAATCACTCAAGCGTTCAATCATATAAGCATTGTGTTGTAATTGTCTACCAACATAAGCATTGAAGTTTTCTTGTTTCACATAAATTGTCAAACTCATCTAAGCATTGGCTAGTAGACTTATAACGAGGAATATCACCTTCATCAAATCTATAAAGAGAATTTACCTTTACTACCTGTGTCGGGTTATCAAGACCATGTATTTCTTCAATAGGCAGTAAATTCTTAACATCTTCAGCTTTAATACCTTTTTCTTTCATAGATTTCTTTGCCTCTTGCATGTCTTCAGGACTGAGAAATAGAACACCTCTTTTCTTCGGAGTTGGCTTAGGGGCTGGTTCAGGAAGTGTCCAATTATTTTCATTGGCCAGCATATTATTCAATAGTAATTCAGCTTGTTCAACTGTTCTTTCCCTGAAAACACAACCAGCACAACTATCGAGGTGGTCTCTGGAAGCATCGGTTAGTCCATTATAAAAGACATCAAGTATATAATGCATTTCAAGAGGATGATCAGGCAAATCATTAAGTAACTGGAGAAGCCTCCCCCAAGCTTGTGGGAGACTCTCTTCTTCAGTTTGAGCAAAGTTATATATTTCCCATAAGGCAGCTTGTTTCTTATGAGCGGGAAAATATTTAGCAGAGAAATAATACATCATATCCTGGGGACAACGCACACAACCAGGATCAAGAGAATTAAACCAAGTCTTAGCATCACCCTTTAACGAGAACGGAAACAACTTAAGGATATAATAGTAGCGAATCTTTTCATCATTGGTGAACAGGGTGGCTATATCATTCAACTCAGTAAGATGTGCCACAACAGTTTCAGACTCATAGCCATGGAAAGGATCAGATTCGACCAAAGTAATTAACTCAGGATCAACAGAGAATTCATAATCCTTATCAGTGACACAGATAGGTGAAGTAGCAAAAGCAGGGTCATGTTTCATTCTTGCATTCAAGGACTTTTCTTTCAGCTTAGCTAATAACTTCTTAAGATCATATCTATCATTGCAAGCAAGAAAGTCTCTAGCAGTTTATTCATCCATAACGTAACCCTCAGGCACAATAGGCAATTCATATCTATTGGGAGTAGTTTCATCATCACTTTCATAGATATCATCAACATTTGCACTCTCCCTAACCTTAGCAATTTGGTCATGTAGAAATTCACCTAGTGGCACAGTATCAGGCATAGAGGTAGTTTCATCATACATAGCAAAAGTAGCATCATCAAGAACATACGACATATCAGATTCAATAGCAGGAGTAGGTGTCGCAAGTTTACTCATAACAGAAGGAGAATCAAGTGCAGAGCTAGATGGCAGTTCCTTACCTCCCCTCGTAGTTGAGGGTAAGATCTTGGTTTTTGAGTCCTTCAAATTCTTCATAGTGATAAACAGATATAAATCCCAAGTGACTTAAAGAATAGAGCTATGCTCCTCGGCAACGGCGCCAGAAAATAGTCTTGATAACCCACAAGTGTAGGGGATCGCAACTGTTTTCGAGGGTAAAGTACTCAACCCAAATTTATTGATTCGACACAAGGGGAGCCAAAGAATACTCTTAAGTATTAGCAGCTGAGTTGTCAATTCAACCACACCTGAAAACTTAGTATCTGCAAGCAAGATATTTTAGTAGCAAAGTAGTATGATAATGGAGGTAGCAGCAATAAAAGTAAAGATAGTGTTTTTGTAGTTTTTGTGATAATAGCAACGGGAAAGTAAATAAGCAACTAGCAATATAGGTAAAGCTCGTAGGCATTGGATCGGTGATGGGAAATTACGTCGGATGCAATTCATCATGTAGAAGTTATAACCTACGGTGACACAGAACTAGCTCTAGTTCATCAATGCAATGTAGGCATGTATTCCGAATATAGTCATACGTGCTTATGGAAAAGAACTTGCATGACATATTTTGTCCTACCCTCCCGTCGCAGCGGGGTCCTATTGGAAACTAAGGAATATTAAGGCCTCCTTTTAATAGAGTACCGGACCAAAGCATTAACACATACTGAATACATGAACTCCTCAAACTATGGTCATCACCGGGAGTGGTCCCGATTATTGTCACTTCAGGGTTGCCGGATCATAACACATAGTAGCTGACTATAGACTTGCAAGATAGGATCAAGAACACACATATATTCAAGAAAACATAATAGGTTCAGATCTGAAATCATGTCACTCGGGCCCTAGTGACAAGCATTAAGCATAGCAAGGTCATAGCAACATCAATCTCATAACATAGTGGATACTAGGGATCAAACCCTAACAAAACTAACTCGATTACATGATAGATCCCATCCAACCCATCACCGTCCAGCAAGCCTACGATGGAATTACTCACACACGGCGGTGAGCATCATGGAATTGGTGATGGAGGAAGGTTGATGATGACGATGGCAACGATCTCCACTCTCCGGAGCCCCGAACAGACTCCAGATCAGCCCTCCCGAGAGAGATTAGGGCTTGGCGGTGGCTCCATCTCGTAAAACATGATAATTCTTTCTCTCTGATGTTTTTCTCCCCGAAACGGTAGATATATGACCTGGGGATATGTCGGTGGAGCATCAGGGGGCCCTCGAGGCAGGGGGCACGCCCTGGGAAGGGGGGCGCGCCCCCACCCTCGAGGACAGGTTGTGGCCCCCCGGTGAGTATCTTCTTGCAGATATTTTTTATATTTTCTGAAATAATTCTCCGTTGATTTTCAGGGGATTCCGAGGACTTCTTATTCTGCACAAAAACAACACCATGGCAGTTCTGCTGAAAACAGCGTCAGTCCGGGTTAGTTCCATTCAAATCATGCAAGTTAGAGTCCAAAACAAGGGCAAAAGTGTTTGGAAAAGTAGATACGTTGGAGACGTATCAGCGTGTCATATGAATGGAACGGTGGAAAGTTGCATGGCAATATATCTCGGAATGGCTATGGAAATGCCATGATAGGTAGGTATGGTGGCTGTTTTGAGGAAGGATATATAGTGGGTGTATGGTATCGGCGAAAGTTGCACGGTACAAGAGAGGCTAGCAATGGTGGAAGGGTGAGAGTGCGTAATATCCATGGACTCAACATTAGTCCAAAGAACTCATATACTTATTGCAAAAATTTACGAGTCATCAAAACAAAGCAATCAACGCATGCTCCTAGGGGGGAGGTTGGTAGGAGTTAACCATCGCGCGCCCCCGACCTCCACACAAAGGTTGACACTCTGCAAATACCTCATGCTCTAACTTCGTCACATAGCAGTTCACCATACGTGCATGCTACGAGAATCACTAACCTTAACACAAGTATTTCTCAATTTCATAATAACTCTACTAGCATGACTCTAATACCACTACCCCTATATCTCAAAACAATTATCAAGCATCCAACTTCTCCTCATATTCAATGCACTTAGTGTGAAAGTTTTTACTACATTGATCTTGGATGCCTATCATGTGAAGGCTAGTTTCATAGCCAAAGCACATTACCATGCTATTTTAATAGACTCTCAAAAGGATATAAGTGAAGCATGAGAGATCAACAATTTCTACAAAATATAATCACCACCGTGCTCTAAAAGATATAAGTGAAGCACTAGAGCAAAAACTATTCGACTCAAAAGATATAAGTGAAGCACATAGAGTGTTCTAACAATTCCTAGGCCATATTTAACTCTCTCAAAAAGTTTTGTCCAGCAAGGATGATTTTGGCAAACTAACAAGCAAATACTCAAATTATACATGACGCTCCAAGTAAAACACATATCATGTGGTGAATAAAATATAGCTCCGGGTATAATTACCGATAGATGAAGGTGAAAGAGGGGATGCCTTCCCGGGGCATCCCCAAGCTTATGCTCTTGGTTGTTCTTGGATTTTACCTTGGGGTGCCTTGGGCATCCCCAAGCTTAGGCTCTTGCCACTCTTTGTTCCATAGTCCATCAAAGCAATACTCGAAACTTGAAAACTTCACAACACAAAACTTAGACAAAAATCTCGTGAGCTCCGTTAGTATAAGAAAACAAACCACTACTCAAAGGTACTGCAGTGAATTCATTCTTTATTTAGATTGGTGTTAAACCTACTGTATTCCAACTTCCCTATGATTCATACTTCCCAATACTACTCATAGATGCATTGAAATAAGCAAACAACACACGAAAAACAGAATCTGTCAAAAACAGAACAGACTGTAGTAATCTGTAGCTTTCGCATACTTCTGGAACTCCAAAAAAATTAAATAAATTGGTAAACGTGGGGAATTTTTATATTAGTCATCTGAAAAAAGAATAAACTAAATAGCACACTCAGTAAAATCTGGTGACCATTCTAGCGAGTGATAACGATTCTGTTTTCACAGCAAGATCATATAAACTTTACACAAGTCTTCCCAAAGGTTCTACTTGGCACAAACACTAATTAAAACACAAAACCACATCTAAACAGAAGCTATATATATAATATTTATTCCTAAACATAAGAATAAACAAAAAATATAAAATTGGGTTGCCTCCCAACAAGCGCTATCGTTTTACGCCCCTAGCTAGGCACGCTACATGGATAGATCTAGGTATTGCCATCTTTGGAAGGCAATCCATAAGTGGCTCTCATAATAGATTCATATGGTAGTTTAATTTTCTTCCTAGGAAAGTGTTCCATGCCTTTCCTTAACGGAAATTGGAATCTAATATTTCCTTCTTTCATATCAATAATTGCACCAATCGTTCTAAGGAAAGGTCTACCAAGAATAATAGGACATGAAGGATTGCAATCTATATCAAGAACAATGAAATCTACGGGCACAAAATTCCTATTGGAAACAATAAGAACATCATTAATCCTTCCCATAGGTTTCTTAATAGTGGAATCCGCAAGATGCAAATTTAAAGAACAATCATCAAGCTCATGGAACCCTAGCAAATCACACAAGTTTTTGGGATAGTGGAAACACTTGCACCCAAATCACACAAAGCAAAGCATTCGTGATCTTTAATATTTATTTTAATAGTAGGATCCCACTCATCATAAATCTTTCTAGGGATAGAAACTTCTAATTCAAGTTTTTCTTCATAAGATTGCATCAAAGCATCAACTATGTGTTTGGTAAAAGCTTTATTTTGACTATAAGCATGCGGAGAGTTTAGTACGGATTGCAACAAGCAAATACAATCAATCAAAGAGCAATTATAATAATTAAATCCCTTGAAATCCAAAGTATTGGGTTCATCACTATGCAAAGTTTTAATCTCTTCACTCCCACTTTTAACAATTTTAGCATCAAGATCTAAAAACTCTGAATCATTGGGACACCTTAGTAGACTCATCTCCAATCCTATCTTTATCAAGATTCATACCAAAAAATAAGGATCTAATAGGAGACACATCAATAACTTTCAGATCTTCAATTTTATTTTCATGATAACTAGAAGAACACGCTTTTATATAATTCTCTCTTTTAGCACGCATCCTAGCGGTTCTTTCTTTGCATTCATCAATGGAAATTCTCATAGCTTTGAGAGACTCACTGATATCATGCTTAGGTGGGATAGACCTAAGTTTCAAAGAATCAATATCAAGAGTAATTCTATCCACACTTCTAGCCAATTCATCAATCTTAAGCAATTTTTCTTCAAGCATAGCATTGAAATTCTTTTGCGAAATCATAAACTCCTTAACACTAGTTTCAAATTCAGAAGGCATCTTTCCATAAGAGTTATTATAGGAATTTCCATAATTATTGGAGGAATGACTAGGAAAAGGCCTAGGATTAAAGTTCCCTCTATAAGCATTGTTACCAAAATTATTCCTACCAACAAAATTCACATCCAAAGATTCATTATTATTTTCAATCAAAGTGGACAAAGGTATATCATTAGGATCAGAAGAAGCACTCTTAGCAGCAAATAATTTCATAAGTTCATCCATCTTTCCACTCAAAACACTAATCTCTTCAATAGCATGTACTTTTTTACTAGTAGATCTTTCGGTGTGCCATTGAGAATAATTAACCATAATTTTATCTAGGAGTTTGGTAGCTTCTCCTAAGGTAGTTTCCATGAAAGTGCCTCCTGCAGCCGAATCTAAAATATTTCTAGAAGCAAAATTCAAGCCAACATAAAAGTTTTGAATAATTGTCCATAAGTTCAAACCATGTGTAGGGCAATTACGTATCATTAATTTCATTCTCTCCCAAGCTTGTGCAACATGCTCATGATCTAGTTGCTAAAAAATCATAATATCGTTTCTAAGAGAGATGATCTTAGCATGAGGGAAATACTTAGAGATAAAAGCAACTTTGCACTTATTCCATGAATCAATACTATTTCTAGGCAAAGAGGAAAACCAAGTTTTAGCATGATCTCTAAGTGAAAACGGAAATAACTTCAATTTAACAATATCGTTATCCGTATCCCTTTTCTTTTGCATATCACACAAATCAACAAAGTTGTTTAGATGGGTAGCGGCATCTTCACTAGGAAGGCCGGAAAATTGATCTTTCATAACAAGATCCAACTGAGCAGCATTTATCTCACAAGATTCGGCATCATTAATAGGAGAAATCGGAGTGCTAATAAAATCATTATGTTGGTATTGCAGAAGTCACACAATTTGGTATTGTTCTGAGCCATAGTGACGAGCAAGCAATCCAACACACGAGCAAACAAGAAGCAAGCGAACGATAAACACACGACAGAAGAATGGCAAATAAAACGGCAAGGGTGAAGTGGGGGAGAGGAAAACGAGAGGAAAATAAATGTAATGCGAAGGATAAGGTTTGTGATAGGTACTTGTTATATGAATTTTGCGTAAGCCTCCCCGGCAATGGCGCCATAAATTCTTCTTGCTACTTCTCGAGCTTGCGTTGTATTCCCTCGAAGAGGAAAGGGTGATGTAGCATAGTAGCATAAGTATTTCCCTCAGTTTTGGAGAACCAAGGTATCAATCCAGTAGGAGACCACGCACGAGTCCCTCGCACTTGCACAAACAAATAAGAACTTCGCAGCCAACGTGATAAGGGGTTGTCAATCTCTTTACGGTCACTTACGAGAGTGAGATCTGATAGAGATGATAGTTTGATATTTTTGGTATTTTTGGATATAAGAACAGAAAGTAAAAGCGGAAAAGTAAAGTAGATTGTAGATTGATATGTTGAGAATAGACCCGAGGGCCATAGTTTTCTCTAGTGGCTTCTCTCACGGCAGCGATATTCTACGGCGGGTAAACAAATTACTATCGAGCAATTGATAGAAAAGCGAATAATTATGAGACTATCCAGGCATGATCATTATATATATGCATCACGTCCGAGACAAGTAGACCGAAACGATTCTGCATCTACCACTATTACTCCACACATCGACCGCTATCCAGCATGCATCTAGAGTATTAAGTTGATAAGAATAGAGTAACGCCTTAAGCAAGATGACATGATGTAGAGGGATAAGCTCAAACATAGTGATATAAACCCCATCTTTTTATCCTCGATGGCAACATTACAATACGTGCCTTGCTGCCCCTACTGTCACTGGGAAAGGACACCACAAGATTGAACCCAAAGCCAAGCACCTCTCCCATTGCAAGAACTATAGATCTAGTAGGCCAAACCAAACCAATAATTTGAAGAGACTTGCAAGGATATTATAATCATACATAAAGAGTTCATAGAAGAACCAAATATTTCTCAAAGATAATCTTGATCATAAACCCACAATTCATCGGATCTCGACAAACACACCGCAAAAAGAGATTACATCGAATAGATCTCCTCGAAGACCGAGGAGAACTTGGTATTGAGATCCAAAGAGAGAGAAGAAGCCATCTAGATACTAGCTATGGACCCGAAGGTCTGTGATAAACTACTCACAACTCATGGTGAGGCGATGATGATGATGTAGAAGCACTCCGTGGTAGATTCCCCCTCCGGCGGAGCTCGGGAACAGGCCCCAAGATGGGATCTCATGGGAACAGAAGGTTGCGATGGTGGAACTAGGGTTTTCTCTGTTGTTCTGATGGTTTTGGGGTACGCAGGTATATATAGGAGGAAGGAGGGCACCGGGGCCAGACGGGGTGCCCACGAGGCAGGGGCGCGCCCTATGGGGGGGTGTGGGCGCCCCCCACCCTCATGGACGCCACGTCATCCCTATTCCGTGGTTCTCAAGTCTCCCGTGCGTATTTTGCTCCAAAAATATCTCTCCCGAAGTTTCATTCCGTTTGGACTCCGTTTGATATTCCTTTTCTGTAAAACCTTGAAATAGGCAAAAAAAAATAGCAATCTGGACTAGGCCTTTGGGGTAGTAGGTTAGTCTTAAAAATAATATAAAAGTGTATAACAAAGCCCATTAAACATCCAAAACATCATAAATAAAAGCATGGAACAATCAAAAATTATAGATACGTTGGAGACGTATCAGCTGCTACTGTTACGATTGTTACAAAACTGCTACTGTTACTTTTACCACTGTTACCGTTACTTCCATACTACTTTGCTACTAAATACTTTGATGCATATATTAAGTCTTTTAGGTGTGGTTGAATTGACAACTCAACTGCTAATACTTGCAAATATTCTTTGGCTCCCCCTTGTGTCGAACCAATAAATTTGGGTTGAATACTCTACCCTAAAAAACTGTTGCGATCCCCTATACTTATGGGTTATCAAGACCTTTTTCTAGCGCCGTTGCCGGGGAGCATAACTCTATTCTCTGAGTCACTTGGGATTTATATCCGTTGATCACTATGAACCACTAAAGGATGATAGAACCAAGATTTTCCCCTCAACTACGATTGGAGGTAAGGAACTGTCGACTAGCTCTGCACTTGATTCTCCTTCTGTTTTGAGTAAACATGCAACACCTACACCTGCTATTGATTCTGATATGTCATGTGTTATTGATGATGCCACTTCTGCTAGGCATGATGCTTATGATGAAGCTACTTCTCTGCTTGATAAAACTGTGCCACGAGGTGAATTGCTTGATGAACATCTTGCTAGAGTAAGAACTACTGAATATGCTGAAGATGATGATATTTTTGAACTGATGAAATTATTGAAACTAAAAACTTTGAAACACATGTTAGACTTAGTTCTCCTAGATATGAATTGCATGTTATGCCTGAGGGATATGTTATGGAAGGAGAGGTTGCTAGATACTTTCTTGCTTGTAAGGATAGGAATGATCTTAAGAAATTATTACGCAAGGGGAAATAAAAATCTTTGAATGCTAGAATGCATTATGATCATGTGTTTGCTACTTCACCTATCCGTGTTACTGATAAGGATTATGAATTCTCTGTCAATCCTGAGTTAATTACTTTGGTTGAATCTGATCCTTTCCATGGTTATGAATCTGAAACTGTTGTGGCACATCTTACTAAACTGAACGATATAGCCACCCTATTTGCTCACGAGGAAAAAATTCTCTATTACTATATATGATAACCCACAAGTGTAGGGGATCGCAACAGTTTTCGAGGGTAAAGTATTAAACCCAAATTTGTTGATTCGACACAAGGGGAGCCAAAGAATACTCTTAAGTATTAGCAACTGAGTTGTCAATTCAGCCACACCTAGAAACTTAGTATCTGCAGCAAGATAGTTTAGTAGCAAACTAATATGATAGTGGCGGTAGCACCAATAAAAGTAAAGATAGTGTTTTTGTAGTTTTTGTGATTATAGCAACGGAAAAGTAAATAAGCGACAACCAGGATAGGTAAAGCTCGTAGGCATTGGATCGGTGATGGAAAATTACGTCGGATGCAATTCATCATGTAGAAGTTATAACCTAGGGTGACACAGAACTAGCTCCAGTTCATCAATGTAATGTAGGCATGTATTCCGAATATAGTCATACATGCTTATGGAAAAGAACTTGCATGACATCTTTTGTCCTACCCTCCCGTGGCAGCGGGGTCCTATTGGAAACTAAGGGATATTAAGGCCTCCTTTTAATAGAGTACTGGACCAAAGCATTAACACATAGTGAATACATTAACTCCTCAAACTATGGCCATCACCGGCAGTGGTCCCGATTATTGTCACTTCGGGGTTGCCGGATCATAACACATAGTAGGTGACTATAGACTTGCAAGATAGGATCAAGAACACACATATATTCATGAAAACATAATAGGTTCAGATCTGAAATCATGGCACTCGGGCCATAGTGACAAGCATTAAGCATAGCAAAGTCATAGCAACATCAATCTCAGAACATAGTGGATACTAGGGATCAAACCCTAACAAAACTAACTCGATTACATGATAGATCCCATCCAACCCATCACCGTCCAGCGAGCCTATGATGGAATTACTCACGCATGGCGGTGAGCATCATGGAATTGGTGATGGAGGAAGGGTGATGATGACGATGGCGACGATCTCCACTCTCCGGAGCCCCGAACGGACTCCAGATCAGCCCTCCCGAGAGAGATTAGGGCTTGGCGGCGGCTCCGTCTCGTGAAACGCGATAATTCTTCTCTCTGATATTTTTCTCCCCGAAATGGAAGATATAGGACGTGGGGGTACGTCGGTGGAGCATCGAGGGGCACTCGAGGCAGGGGCACGCCCTGGGAAGGGGGGCACGCCCCCACCCTCGAGGACAGGGTGTGGGCCCCCCCGGTGAGTATCTTCTTTCAGATATTTTTTATATTTTCTGAAATAATTCTCCGTTGATTTTCAGGCGATTCCGAGAACTTTTTATTCTGCACAAAAACAACACCATGGCAGTTCAGCTGAAAACAACGTCAGTCCGGGTTAGTTCCATTCAAATCATGCAAGTTAGAGTCAAAAACAAGGGCAAAAGGGTTTGGAAAAGTAGATACGTTGGAGACGTATCAACTCCCCCAAGCTTAAACCTTTGCTTGTCCTCAAGCAATTCAGTTGATAAACTAAAAGTGATAAAGAAAAACTTTGACAAACTCTGTTTGCTCTTGTTGTTGTAAATATGTAAGCTAGCAATTAGGTTTTCAACAAGATCATGAACTAACCACATTCATAATAACTTTCAGGTCTCAAGACTACTCACATCAATGGCATAATCAACTAGCGAGCAATAGTAATAAACCTCGGATGACAACACTTTCTCAAAACAATCATGATATGATATAACAGGATGGTATCTCGCTAGACCTTTTTGAGACCGCAAAACATAAATGCAGAGCACCTTTAAGGATCAAGGACTGACTGGACATTGTAATTCATGGTAAAAGAGATCCAGTCATGATCATACTCAATGCAAATTAATAGTAATACATGCAACGACAGAGGTGCTCTCCTACTGGTGCTCTTTGATAAGAGGATGATGACTCTGCATAAAAGTAAATGGATAGGCCTTTCGCAGAGGGAAGCAGGGATTTGTATAGGTGCCAGAGCTCGATTTTTAAATAGAGATTGAATAACATTTTGAGCGGTATACTTTCATTGTCAACATAACAACCAAGAATCTCGATATCTCCCATGCTACGCACATTATATGCGGTTCCCAAACAGAATGGTAAAGTTTATACTCCCCCCAACCACCAACAAGCACACTCCACGGCTAGCCCGAAACAACGGGTACCGTCCAAACCAGCAACAACCCTGGGGGAGTTTTGTTTAATTATTATGATTTTGAGCATGGGACTGGGCATCCCGATTACCATCCATTTTCTCATGAATGATGAGCGGAGTCCACTCATCGTGAGAATAACCCACCTAGCATGGAAGATATAGACAACTCTAGTTGATACATGAGCTGTTCGAGCATACAAAACAAAATTTCATTTGAAGGTTTATAGTTTGACACGTACGAATTTACTTGGAACGGCAGGTAAATACCACATATAGGAAGGTATGGTGGACTCAAATGGAATAACTTTGGGGTTTATGGAAGTGGATGCACAAGCAGTATTCCCGCTTAGTACAGGTGAAGGCTAGAAAGAGACTGGGAAGCGACCAGCTAGAGAGCAACAACGGTCATGAACATGCATTAAAATTAATCAACAATGAATGCAAGCATGAGTAGGATATAAATCACCATGAACATAAATATCGTGAAGGCTATGTTGATTTGTTTCAACTACATGCGTGAACATGTGCCAAGTCAGATCACTTAAATCGTTCAAAGGAGGATACCACCCATCATACCACATCACAACCATTTTAATATGATGTTGGCACGCAAGATAGACCATTATAAACTCTCAGCTAATTAAGCATGGCATAAGCAGCTATGATCTCTAATTGTCATTGCAAACATGTTTCATTCATAACAAGCTGAATCAAGAACGACGAGCAATCATATTTACAAAAACAAGAGAGGTCGAGTTCATACCAGCTTTTCTCATCTCAATTAGTTCATCATATATCATCCTTGTTTCCTTTCACTCGCACGACCGAACGATGTGAATAATAATAATAGTGCACGTGCATTGGACTAAGCTGGAATCTGCAGACATTTTATACAAGAGAGAAGACAAGGTAATATGGCTCAAGGTTAAATCAACAATAGAGCATGTGTGAGCCATTAAGCATTTTCAATCATGGTCTTCTACTCTCAACCCCTAAGGAAAAGAAAAGAAACTATTTACACGGGAAATCTCCCAACAAGCAAATAGAAGAACGTGAAATCTTTTTGGGTTTTCATTTTTAGTTACTACCACAGGCAAAGAAAGTAAACTGGCTAGAAGCTACAACTAATATTTTTTTTGTTTTTCTGGGTTTTTCTAGCACACAAGAAAAAGACTAAGAAAAAGAAATTGAAACAAAGCATGGATGGTACAGTGAAAGAGTGTGAGCACCGACAACTAGAATAAGTGTGAACATGAATGTAAGTCGGTGAGAAAGACGTACTCCCCCAAGCTTAGGATTTTGGCCTAAGTTGGTCTATGGTCAGTACTGGCCTGACGGATATCCAAATTTGTAGTTGGGGTCATACTGATGA
Organism: Secale cereale; assembly: GCA_902687465.1. NCBI lineage: Eukaryota > Viridiplantae > Streptophyta > Magnoliopsida > Poales > Poaceae > Secale > Secale cereale. The sequence continues at coordinate 659,383,597 of LR738711.1, forward strand.
AGGAAATATGCCCTAGAGGCAATAATAAAGTTGTTATTTGTATTTCCTTATATCATGATAAATGTCTTTTATTCATGCTAGAATTGTATTAACCGGAAACTTAGTACATGTGTGGATACATAGACAAAAAAGTATGTCCCTAGTATGCCTCTACTAGACTAGCTCATTGATCAAAGCTGGCTATGTTTCCTAGCCATAGACATGAGTTGTCATTTGATCAACGGGATCACATCATTAGGAGAATGATGTGATGGACAAGACCCATCCGTTAGCATAGCACTATGATCGTTTAGTTTTACTGCTATTGCTTTCTTCATGACTTATACATGTTCCTATGACTATGAGATTATGCAACTCCCGAATACCGTAGGAACACCTTGTGTGCTATCAAACGTCACAACGTAACTGGGTGATCATAAAGATGCTCTACAGGTGTCTCCGAAAGTATTCGTGGTGTTGGCATAGATCAAGATTAGGATTTGTCACTCCGAGTGCCGGAGAGGTATCTCTGGGCCCTCTCGGTAACACACATCACAATAAGCCTTGCAAGCAAAAGACTAATGAGTTAGTCACGAGATGATGTGTTACGGAACGAGTAAAGAGACTTGCCGGTAACGAGATTGAACTAGGTATGGAGATACCGACGATCGAATCTCGGGCAAGTAACATACTGATGACAAAAGGAACAACGTATGTTGTTATGCGGTTTTGACCGATAAAAGATCTTCGTAGAATATGTAGGAGCCAATATGAACATCCAGGTTCCGCTATTGGTTATTGACCGGAGATGAGTCTCGGTCATGTCTACATAGTTCTCGAACCCGTAGGGTCCGCACGCTTAACGTTTGATGACGATCGGTATTATGAGTTTATGAGTTTTGATGTACCGAAGGTAGTTCGGAGTCCCGGATGAGATCACGGACATGACGAGGAGTCTCGGAATGTCCGAGACATAAAGATTGATATATTGGACGACTATATTCGGACACCGGAAGTATTCCGGAAAAGTTTCAGATTTAACTGGATTGCCGGAGGGGGTTACCGGAACCCCCTACGAAGGGGGATGGTCCATAGTGGGCCTTGAGGAAAGGAGAGAGGCAGCTCATAGAGGCTGGCCGGCGCCCCACCTAGGGATCCTAGTTGGACTAGGATTGGGGAGCGCCACCTCTCCCTCTTTTCCTTTCCCTCTCTTCCTTCTTGGTGGACTCCTACTAGGAATAGGATTGCAATCCTATTCCTAGTAGGATTGCCCTAGCCGCACCATAGGAGGCCGGCCGGCCCTCCCCTCTTGCTCCTTTATATACGGGGGCAGGGGGGCACCCAAAGACACACAAGTTGAATTGTTCCAGCCGTGTGCGGTGCCCCCCTCCACAGAAACACACCTCGGTCATACCGTTGCAGTGCTTAGGCGAAGCCCTGCGCCGGTAAATACATCATATCCGTCACCACGCCGTCGTGCTGACGAAACTCTCCTGTGAAGCTCAACTGGATCAAGAGCTCGTGGGACGTCATCAAGCTGAACGTGTGCTGAACGCGGAGGTGCCGTACGTTCGGTGCTTGATCGGTTGAATCGCGAAGAAGTTCGACTACATCAACCGCGTCACTTGACGCTTCCGCTTCCGGTCTACGAGGGTACGTAGACACACTCTTCCCTCTCGTTGCTATGCATCTGGTAGATAGATCTTGCGTGATCGTAGGAAAATTTTAAAATACTACGTTCCCCAACAGTGGTATCAGAGCCAGGTCTATGCGTAGATGATATGCACGAGTAAAACACAATGAGTTGTGGGCGATACTAGTCATACTGCTTACCAGCATGTCATACTTTGCTTCGGCGGTATTGTGAGATGAAGCGGCCCGGACCGACATTACGCGTACGCTTACGCGAGACTGGTTTCACCGTTACGAGCACTCGTTGCTTAAAGGTGACTGGCGGGTGTCTGTCTCTCTCACTTTAGCTGAATCAAGTGTGACTACGCCCGGTCCTTGTGAAGGTTAAAACAGCACATACTTGACGAAACATCGTTGTGGTTTTGTATGCGTAGGTAAGAACGGTTCTTGCTAAGCCCGTAGCAGCCACGTAAAACTTGCAACAACAAAGTAGAGGACGTCTAACTTGTTTTTGCAGGGCATGTTGTGATGTGATATGGTCAAGACATGATGAGTTATACGGTTTTGTATGAGATGATCATGTTTTCTAATGTTATCGGCAACTGGCAGGAGCCATATGGTTGTCGCTTTATTGTATGAAATGCAATCGCCATGTAATTGCTTTACTTTATCACTAAGCGGTAGCGATAGTCGTAGAAGCAATAGTTGGCGAGACGACAACGATGCTACGATGGAGATCAAGGTGTCGCGCCGGTGACGAAGGTGATCATGAAGGTGCTTTGGAGATGGAGATCAAAAGCACAAGATGATGATGGCCATATCATGTCACATATTTTGATTGCATGTGATGTTTATCTTATTATGCTTCTTATTTTGCTTAGTTCGACGGTAGCATTATAAGATGATCCCTTACTAAATTTCAAGGTATAAGTGTTCTCCCTGAGTATGCACCGTTGCGAAAGTTCGTCGTGCCGAGACACCACGTGATGATCGGGTGTGATAAGCTCTACGTTCAAATACAACGGGTGTAAGCCAGTTTTGCACACGCAGAATACTCGGGTTAAACTTGACGAGCCTAGCATATGCAGATATGGCCTCGGAACACTGGAGACCGAAAGGTCGAGTGTGAATCATATAGTAGATATGATCAACATAAGATGTTCACCATTGAAACTACTCCATCTCACGTGAAGATCGGACATGGTTTAGTTGATTTGGATCACGTGATCATTTAGATGACTAGAGGGATGTCTATCTAAGTGGGAGTTCTTTAATCAATATGATTAAATTGAACTTTAATTTATCATGAACTTAGTCCTGATAGTTTTTGCATATCTATGGTGTAGATCAATAGCTCACGATGTTGCTCTCCGTTTATTTTTTTATGTTCCTAGAGAAAACTAAGTTGAAAGATGTTAGTAGCAATGATGCGGAATTTTTCCGTGATCTGAGGATTATCCTCATTGCTGCACAGAGAATTATGTCCTTGATGCACCGCTAGGTGACAGACCTATTGCAGGAGCAGATGTAGACGTTATGAATGTTTTGACAAATGCTCGGTATGATGACTACTTGATAGTTTAAGTGCACCATGCTTTACGGCTTAGAACCGGGACTTCAAAAACGTTTTGAACGCCACGGAGAATATAAGATGTTCCAAGAGTTGAAATTAGTATTTCATACTCATGCCCGTGTCGAGAGGTATAAGACTTCTAACAGTACTTTGCCTACAAGATGGAGGAGAATAGCTCAACCAGTGAGCATGTGCTCAGATTGTCTGGGTACTACAATTACTTGAATCAAGTGGGAGTTAATCTTCCAGATAAGATAGTAATTGACAAAGTTCTCTAGTCACTATCACCAAGTTAGTAGAACTTCGTGATGAACTATAATATGCAAGGGATGACGAAAGGAATTTCCGAGCTCTTCGCGATGCTGAAGTCGGCGAAGGTAGAAATCATGAAAAAGCATCAAGTGTTGATGGTTAACAAGACCACTTGTTTCAAGTAAAGGGCAAAGGGAAAGAAGGGGAACTTCAAGAAGAATAGCAAGACAGTTGCTACTCCCACGAAGAAACCCAAGTCTGGAGCCAAACCTGAAACAGAGTGCTTCTACTGCAAAGGAAATGGTCACTGGAAGTGGAACTGCCCTAGATACTTGGCGGATAAGAAGGATGGCAAAGTGAACAAAGGTATATTTTGATATACATATTATTGATGTGTACTTTACTAGTGTTCATAGCAATCCCTGGGTATTTGATACCGGTTCAGTTGCTAAAATTAGTAACTCGAAACGAGAATTACAGAATGAACAGAGACTAGTTAAAGGTGAAGTGACGATGTGTGTTGGAAGTGGTTCCAAGATTGATATGATCATCATCGCACACTCCCTATACATTCGGGATTAGTGTAAAACCTAAATAAATGTTATTTGGCATTTGCATTGAGCATGAATATGATTTGATCATATTTGTTGCAATACGGTTATTCATTTAAAGTCATAGAATAATTGTTATTCTGTTTACATGAATAAAACCTTCGATGGTCATACACCCAATGAAAATAGTTTATTGGACCTCGATCGTGGTGATACACATATTCATAATATTGAAGCCAAAAGATGCAAGGTTAATAATGATAGTGCAACTTATTTGTGGCACTGCCGTTTAGGTCATAATGGTGTAAAGCGCATGATGAAACTCCATAGTGATGGACTTTTGGAATCACTTGGTGCTTGCAAACCATGCCTCATGGGCAAGATGACTAAAACTCCGTTCTCCGGAACAATGGAGCGAGCAACAGATTGTTGGAGATCATACATACAGATGTATGTGGACCAATGAGTGTTGAAGCTCGCGGCGGGTATCGTTATTTTCTGACCTTCGCTGATGATTTGAGCAGATATGGGTATATCTACTTAATGAAGCACAAGTCTGAAACATTTGAAAAGTTCAAAGAATTTTAGAGTGAAGTGGAGAATCATCGTAACAAGAAAATAAGAGTTTCTACGATATGATCGTAGAGGTAAAATATTTGAGTTAGCGAGTTTGGCCTTCAGTAAAAACAATGTGAAATAGTTTCACTACTCACGCCACCTGGAACATCAAAGTGTAATGGTGTGTCCGAACGTCATAACCGTACTTTATTAGATATGGTGCGATCGATGATGTCTCTTACCGATCTACCACTATCGCTTTTGGGGTTATGCATTAGAGACAGCTACATTCACGTTAAATAGGGCACCATCTAAATCCGTGGAGATGACACCGTATGAACTGTGGTTTTACGAGAAACCTAAGCTGTCATTTCTTTAAGTTTGGGACTGCGATGCTTATGTGAAAAAGTTTCAACATGGTAAGCTCGAACCCAAATCGGAGAAGTAAATCTTCATAGGATACCCAAAAGAAACTGTTGGGTACACCTTCTATCACAGATCCGAAGGCAAGGTCTTTGTTGCTAAGAGTGGATCCTTTCTAGAGAAGGAGTTTCTCTCGAAAGAAGTGAGTGGGAGGAAAGTAGAACTTGATGAGGTAATTGTACCTTCTCCCGAATTGGAAAGTGGAACATCACAGAAACTAGTTCTAGTGATTCCTACACCAATTAGTGAGGAAGCTAATGATGATGATCATGAAACTTCAGATCTAGTTTCTGCTGAACTTCGTAGATCAACCAGAGTTCGTTCCGCATCAGAGTGGTACGGCAACCCGGTTCTGGAAGTCATGTTACTAGACCTTGATGAACCTACGAACTATGAGGAAGCGATGATGAGCCCAGATTCCGCAAAATGGCTTGAGGCCATGAAATCTGAGATGGGATCCATGTATGAGAACAAAGTGTGGACTTTGGTTGACTTGCCCGATGATCGGCAAGCCATCGAAAATAAATGGATCTTCAAGAGGAAGACCGACGCAAACAGTAATGTTACTGTTTACAAAGCTCGACTTGTTGCGAAAGGGTTTCGACAAGTTCAAGGAGTTGACTACGATGAGACTTTCTCACCCGTAGCGATGCTTAAGTCTGTCCGAATCATGTTAGCAATTGCCGCATTTTATGAAATCTAGCAAATGGATAACAAAACTGCATTCTTTAATGGATTTATTAAAGAAGACTTGTATATGATGCAACCAGAAGGTTTTGTCAATCCTAAAGGTGCTAACAAAATGTGCAAGCTCCAGCGATCCATCTATGGACTGGTGCAAGCATCTCGGAGTTGGAATATACGCTTTGATAAGTTGATCAAAGCATATAGATTTATACAGACTTGCGGTGAAGCCTGTATTTACAAGAAGTGAGTGGGAGCACTACAACCTTTCTGATAAGTATATGTGAATGACATATTGTCGATCGGAAATGATGTAGAATTTTCTGGAAAGCATAAAGGAGTGTTTGAAAGGAGTTTTTCAAAGAAAGACCTTGGTGAAGTTGCTTACATATAGGGCATCAAGATCTATAGAGATAGATCAAGACGCTTGATAAGACTTTCGATGAGTACATACCTTGATAAGATTTTGAAGTAGTTCAAAATGGATCAGTCAAAGAAGGAGTTCTTGCCTGACTTGTAAGGTGTGAAGTTGAGTAAGACTCAAAGCTAGACCACGGCAGAAAAATATAGAGAGAATGAAAGTCATTCCCTATGCCTCAGTCATAGGTTCTATAAAGTATGCCATGCTGTGTACCAAACATGTTGTGTACCTTGCCATGAGTTTGTCAAGGGGGTACAATAGTAATCCAGGAGTAGATCACTGTACATCGGTCAAAATTATCCTTAGTAACTGGATGACTACGGAAATGTTTCTCGATTATGGAGGTGATAAAGAGTTCGTCGTAAAGGGTTACGCCGATGCAAGCTTTGACACTAAATCCAGATGACTCTAAGTATCAATCTGGATGTGTATTGAAAGTGGGAGCAATTAGCTAGAGTAGCTCTATGCAGAGCATTGTAGACATAGAAATTTGCGAAATACATACGGATCTGAATGTGACAGACCCGTTGACTAAACTTCTCTCACAAGCAAAACATGATCACACCTTATTACTCTTGGGTATTAATCACATAGGGATGTGAACTAGATTATTGACTCTAGTAAACCCTTTGGGTGTTGGTCACATGGCGATGTGAACTATGGGTGTTATTCACATAACGATGTGAACTATCGGTATTAAATCACATGGCGATGTGAACTAGATTATTGACTCTAGTTCAAGTGGGAGACTGAAGGAAATATGCCCTAGAGGCAATAATAAAGATGTTATTTGTATTTCCATATATCATGATAAATGTCTTTTATTCATGCTAGAATTGTATTAACCGGAAACTTAGTACATGTGTGGATACATAGACAAAACAGTATGTCCCTAGTATGCCTCTACTAGACTAGCTCATTGATCAAAGATGGCTATGTTTCCTAGCCATAGACATGAGTTGTCATTTGATCAACGGGATCACATCATTAGGAGAATGATGTGATGGACAAGACCCATCCGTTAGCATAGCACTATGATCGTTTAGTTTTACTGCTATTGCTTTCTTCATGACTTATACATGTTCCTATGACTATGAGATTATGCAACTCCCGAATACCGTAGGAACACCTTGTGTGCTATCAAACGTCACAACATAACTGGGTGATCATAAATATGCTCTACAGGTGTCTCCGAAAGTATTCGTGGTGTTGGCATAGATCAAGATTAGGATTTGTCACTCCGAGTGTCGGAGAGGTATCTCTGGGCCCTCTCGGTAACACACATCACAATAAGCCTTGCAAGCAAAAGACTAATGAGTTAGTCACGAGATGATGTGTTACGGAACGAGTAAATAGACTTGCCGGTAACGAGATTGAACTAGGTATGGAGATACCGACGATCGAATCTCGGGCAAGTAACATACCGATGACAAAAGGAACAACGTATGTTGTTATGCGGTTTTGACCGATAAAAGATCTTCGTAGAATATGTAGGAGCCAATATGAACATCCAGGTTCCGCTATTGGTTATTGACCGGAGATGAGTCTCGGTCATGTCTACATAGTTCTCGAACCCGTAGGGTCCGCACGCTTAACGTTTGATGACGATCGGTATTATGAGTTTATGAGTTTTGATGTACCGAAGGTAGTTCGGAGTCCCGGATGAGATCACGGACATGACGAGGAGTCTCGGAATGTCTGAGACATAAAGATTGATATATTGGACGACTATTTTCGGACACCGGAAGTGTTCCGGAAAAGTTTCGGATTTAACTGGATTGCCGTAGGGGGTTACCGGAACCCCCTACGAAGGGGGATGGTCCATAGTGGGCCTTGAGGAAAGGAGAGAGGCAGCCCATAGAGGCTGGCCGGCGCCCCACCTAGGGATCCTAGTTGGACTAGGATTGGGGGGGCGCCACCTCTCCCTCTTTTCCTTTCCCTCTCTTCCTTCTTGGTGGACTCCTACTAGGAATAGGATTGCAATCCTATTCCTAATAGGATTGCCCTAGCCGCACCATAGGAGGCCGGCCGGCCCTCCCCTCTTGCTCCTTTATATACGGGGGCAGGGGGGCACCCAAAGACACACAAGTTGAATTGTTCCAGCCGTGTGCGGTGCCCCCCTCCACAGAAACACACCTCGGTCATACCGTTGAAGTGCTTAGGCGAAGCCCTGCGCCGGTAAATACATCATATTCGTCACCACGCCGTCGTGCTGATGAAACTCTCCTGTGAAGCTCAACTGGATCAAGAGCTCGTGGGACGTCATCAAGCTGAACGTGTGCTGAACGCGGAGGTGCCGTACGTTCGGTGCTTGATCGGTTGAATCGCGAAGAAGTTCGACTACATCAACCGCGTCACTTGACGCTTCCGCTTCCGGTCTACGAGGGTACGTAAACACACTCTTCCCTCTCGTTGCTATGCATCTGGTAGATAGATCTGTTGGGGAACGTAGCATAATTCAAAAAAATTCTACGTCTTCACCAAGATCCATCTATGGAGACATCTAGCAACGAGTAACTGAGAGTGCCTCTACATACCGTTATGAAGATTGCGTGCGGAAGCTTTCAACGAAGCAAGGATGAAGTAGTCGTACTCTTCACGTTCTTCGTCACCGATGATCTAGCGCCGAACGGACGGCACCTCCGCGTTCAACACACGTACGGTGCAGCAACGTCACCTCCTTCTTGATCCAGCAAGGGGGGAGGAGAAGTCGTCAGAGATCCGGCAGCACGACGGCGTGATGACGGATGCAGTGGAGATCGCAGCAGGGCTTCGCCGGGCTGCCCTGCGGAGGAGTTGGGAGGTGTGACGGGAGGGGGAGAGGCGCCAGGGCTGAGGTGCGGCTGCCCTCCCCCCCCCCCACATATATATAGGGGGCCAGGGGGGCGCCAGCCCCTTGCAGATCCAATCTGCAAGGGGGGGCGGCGGCCAGGGAGGAGTCCCCTCCCCCAAGGCAAGTGGTGGCCCCCCTCCCCCTTAGGGTTTATCCCTAGGCGCAGGGGAGGTGGGCCTCCCTTGGTGGTGTGCCAGCCCAGGGGGCTGCACGCATCCCCTTGCGGCCTAGGGGCCCCACCGGGAGGGGTGGCCCCACCCGGTGGACCCCCGGGGCCCCTCCGGTGGTCCCGGGACGCTCCCGGTAACCCCCGGAGATCACCCGTTGGCCGAAACTGGACTTCCCATATATCAATCTTTACCTCCGGACCATTCCGGAACTCCTCGTGACGTCCGGGATCACATCCGGGACTCCGAACAACTTTCGGGTTTCCACGTGCATTAATCTCTACGACCCTAGCGTTACCGAACCTTAAGTGTGTAGACCCTACGGGTTCGGGAGACACGTAGACATGACCGAGACCACTCTCCGGTCAATAACCAACAGCGGGATCTGGATACCCATGTTGGTTCCCACGTGTTCCTCGATGATCTTCATCGGATGAACCACCGTGTCAAGGATTCACTCAATCCCGTATGTTATTCCCTTTGTCCATCGGTACGGTACTTGCCCGAGATTCGATCGTCGGTATTCCCAATACCTTGTTCAATCTCGTTATGGCAAGTCTCTTTACTCGATCCGTAATCCATCATCCCGTGACTAACTACTTAGTCACATTGAGCTCATTATGATGATGTCTTACCGAGTGGGCCCAGAGGTACCTCTCCGTCATATGGAGTGACAACATCCCAGTCTCGGTTCGTACCAACTCAACAGACACTTTCGAAGATACCCGATGCGTACCTTTATAGCCACCCAGTTACGTTGTGACGGTTGGCACACCCAAAGTACTCCTACGGTATCCGGGAGTTGTACAACCTCATGGTCTAAGGAATAAATACTTGACACCGAAAAGCTTATGCATTACGAACTATATGATCTCGTGTTATGCTCAAGTTTGGGTCTTGTCCATCACATCATTCTCCTAATGATGTGATCCCGTTATCACTGACATCTCATGTCCATGGTCAGGAAACCGTGACCATCTGTTGATCAACGAGCTGGTTACTAGAGGCCTACCAGGGACTCATTGTGATCTGTGTATTCACACATGTATCGCTGTTTCCGTACAATACAGTTCAAGCATGAATAACAGACAATTATCATGAACAAGGAGATATAATAATAATACTTTTATTATTGCCTCTAGGGCATATCTCCAACAGTCTCCCACTTGCACTAGAGTCAATAATCTAGTTACATTGTGATGAATCGAACACCCATAGAGTTCTGGTGTTGATCATGTTTTGCCCGTGAAAGAGGTTTAGTCAACGGGTCTGCTACATTCAGATCCGTATGCACTTTACAAATATCTATGTCTCCATCCTGAACATAATTCCGGATGGAGTTGAAACGGCGCTTGATGTGCTTGGTCTTCTTGTGAAACCTGGGCTCCTTGGTAATAGCAATAGCACCAGTGTTGTCACAGAAGAGAGTCATCGGGCTTGACGCGCTTGGAATGACTCCTAAGTCGGTGATGAACTCCTTCATCTAGACTCCTTCCTGCGCTGCTTCAGAAGCAGCTATGTACTCCGCTTCACATGTAGATGCTGCCACCACGCTTTGTTTGCAACTACACCAGCTGACTGCCCCTCCATTCAAAATATACACGTATCCGGTTTGCGACTTAAAGTCATCCAGATCTGTGTCGAAGCTAGCATCGACGTAACCCTTTACGACGAGCTCTTCGTCACCTCCATAAACGAGAAACATATCCTTAGTCCTTTTCAGGTACTTCAGGATGTTCTTGACCGCTGTCCAGTGTTCCGTACCGGGATCACTTTGGTACCTCCCTACCAAACTTATGGCAAGGTTCACATCAGGTCTGGTACACAGCATGGCATACATGATAGAACCTATGGCCGAGGCATAGGGAATGACACTCATCTTTTCTCTATCTTCCGCCGTGGTCGGCGACTGAGCTTTGCTCAATCTCATACCTTGCAAAACAGGCAAGAATCCTTTCTTTGACTGATCCATATTGAACTTCTTCAATATCTTGTCAAGGTATGTACTTTGTGAAAGACCAATGAGGCGTCTCGATCTATCTCTATAGATTTTGATGCCTAATATGTAAGCAGCTTCTCCAAGGTCCTTCATTGAAAAACTTTTATTCAAATAGGCCTTTACATTTTCCAAGAATTCTATATCATTTCCCATCAGCAATATGTCATCCACATATAATATGAGAAATTCTACAGAGCTCCCACTCACTTTCTTGTAAATACAGGCTTCTCCATAAGTCTGTATAAAGCCAAACGCTTTGATCACCTCATCAAAGCGAATATTCCAACTCCGAGATGCTTGCACCAGCCCGTAAATCGAGCGCTGGAGCTTGCATACTTTGTTAGCGTTTTCTGGATCGACAAAACCTTCCGGTTGCATCATATACAACTCTTCCTTGAGGAAGCCATTAAGGAATGCTGTTTTGACGTCCATTTGCCATATCTCATAATCATAGAATGCAGCAATAGCTAACATGATTCTGACTGACTTCAGCATCGCTACGGGAGAGAAAGTCTCATCGTAGTCAATCCCTTGAACTTGTCGATAACCCTTAACGACAAGTCGAGCCTTATAGATGGTCACATTACCATCCGCGTCTGTCTTCTTCTTAAATATCCATTTGTTTTCTATGGCGTGCCTGTCATCAGGCAAGTCCACCAAAGTCCATACTTTGTTTTCATACATGGATTCTATCTCGGATTTCATGGCTCCAAGCCATTTATTGGAATCTGGGCCCGCCATCGCTTCTTCATAGTTCGAAGGTTCACCGTTGTCTAACAACATGATTTCCAGTACAGGGTTGCCGTACCACTCTGGTGCGGAACGTGCCCTTGTGGACCTTCGAAGTTCAGTAGTAACTTGATCTGTTTCTTCATGATCATTATCATTATCTTCCTCCCTTGTCGGTGCAGGCACCTTAGGAACAGTTTCCTATGCTGCGCTACTTTCCAGTACAGGAGGGGTGACTGTCACCTCATCAAGTTCTACTTTCCTCCCACTCACTTCTTTCGAGAGAAACTCTTTCTCCAGAAAGCATCCATTCTTGGCAACAAAGACTTTGCCTTCGGATCTGTGGTAGAAGGTGTACCCAATAGTTTCCTTTGGGTATCCTATGAAGACGCATTTCTCCGATTTAGGTTCGAGCTTTTCAGGTTGAAGTTTCTTGACATAAGCATCGCAACCCCAAACTTTCAGAAATGACAGCTTCGGTTTCTTGCCAAACCAAAGTTCATACGGAGTCGTCTCAACGGATTTCGACAGAGCCCTATTTAAAGTGAATACGACAGTCTCTAAAGCATAACCCCAAAAAGATAGCGGTAAATCGGTGAGGGACATCATAGATCGCACCATGTCCAACAAAGTACGATTTCGACGTTCGGACACACCGTTACGTTGAGGTGTTCCGGGCGGTGTCAATTGTGAAACAATTCCACGGCATCTAAGGTGTGTGCCAAATTCATGACTTAAATATTCACCCCCACGATCCGATCGCAAGAACTTTATTTTTCTGTCACGTTGATTCTCAACCTCATTCTGAAATTCCTTGAACTTTTCAAAGGTCTCAGACTTGTGTTTCATCAAATAGATATACCCGTATCTACTCAAGTCATCCGTGAGGGTGAGAACATAACGATAGCCTCCGCGAGCCTCAACACTCATTGGACCGCACACATCGGTATGTATGATTTCCAGCAAGTTGGTTGCTCGCTCCATTGTTCCGGAGAACGGAGTCTTGGTCATCTTGCCCAAGAGGCATGGTTCGCACGTGTCAAATGATTCATAATCAAGAGACTCTAGAAGCCCATCCGAATGGAGCTTCTTCATACGTTTGACACCAATATGACCAAGGCGGCAATGCCACAAGTATGTGGGACTATCATTATCAACTTTACATCTTTTGGCATCTACACTATGAATATGTGTATCACTACGTTCGAGATTCATCAAAAATAAACCATTGACCAGCGGGGCATGACCATAAAACATATCTCTCAAATAAATAGAACAACCATTATTCTCCGATTTGAAAGAATATCCATCTCGCATAAGACGAGATCCAGAAACAATGTTCATGCTCAAAGCTGGTACTAAATAACAATTATTCAGGTTCAAAACTAATCCCGAGGGTAGATGTAGAGGCAGCGTGCCGATGGCGATCACATCGACCTTGGAACCATTCCCGACGCGCATCGTCACCTCATCCTTCGCCAGTCTCGGTTTATTCCGCAGCTCCTGTTTTGAGTTACAAATGTGAGCAACTGCACCGGTATCGAATACCCAGGAGCTACTACGAGTGCTGGTAAGGTACACATCAATATACATGTATATCATATATACCTTTGACGTTGCCGGCCTTCTTGTCTGCTAAGTATTTGGGGCAGTTCCGCTTCCAGTGACCCGTTCCCTTGCAATAAAAGCACTCAGTCTCTGGCTTGGGTCCATACTTTGGCTTCTTCCCGGCAACAGGCTTGCCAGGCGCGGCAACTTGCTTGCCGTCCTTCTTGAAGTTCTTCTTACCCTTGCCTTTCTTGAACTTAGTGGTTTTATTGACCATCAACACTTGATGTTCTTTCTTGATGTCTACCTCTGCTGATTTCAGCATCGAATACACCTCGGGAATGGACTTCTCCATCCCCTGCATATTGAAGTTTAGCACGAAGCTCTTGAAGCTTGGTGGGAGCGACTAGAGGATTCTGTCAACGACCGCTTCATCTAGGAGATTCATTCCCAGCTGAGACAAGCGATTGTGCAATCCTGAAATCTTGAGGATGTGCTCACTGACAGAACTGTTCTCCTCCATCTTACAGCTGTAGAATGCGTCGGAGCCATCATATCTCTCGACTCGGGCATGAGCTTGGAAAACCATTTTCAGCTCTTCGAACATCTCATATGCTCCATGGTGCTCAAAACGCTTTTGGAGCCCTGATTCTAAACTGTAAAGCATGCCGCACTGAACCAGGGAGTAATCATCACTACGCGACTGCCAGACGTTCAAAACGTCTTGGTCCGCATCGGGAGCAGGTGCATCACCTAGCGGTGCTTCTAGGACATATGATCTCTTGGCAGCTATGAGGATAATCCTCAGGTTACGGACCCAATCCGTATAGTTGCTACCATCGTCTTTCAGCTTGGTTTTCTCTAGGAACGCGTTGAAGTTGAGGGAAAACTGAGCGTGGGCCATTTGATCTACAAGAGATATTGTAAACAATTTAGACTAAGTTCATGATAATTAAGTTCATCTTAGTCAAATTTTAATGAACTCCCACTCAGAATGACATCTCTCTAGTCATCTTAAGTGATACACGATCCGAATTGAGTAGTCCGTGTCCGATCATCACGTGAGACGGACTAGTCAAAAACGGTGAACATCTTCATGTTGATCGTATCTTCTATACGACTCGTGTTCGACCTTTCGGTATTCCGTGTTCCGAGGCCATGTCTGTACATGCTAGGCTCATCAAGTGAACCCTAAGTGTATCGCGTGTGTAAATCTGTCTTACACCCGTTGTATGTGAACGTTAGAACCTATCACACCCGATCATCACGTGGTGCTTCGGAACAACGAGCTTTAGCAACGGTGCACAGTTAGGGGAAACACATTACTTGAAATTTTAGTGAGAGATCATCTTATTTACTACCGTCGTTCTAAGTAAACAAGATGCAAAAACATGATAAACATCACATGCAATCAATTATAGTGACATGATATGGCCAATATCATCTTGCTCCTTGGATCTCCATCTTCGGGGCACCATGATCATCTTGTCACCGGCTCGACACAATGATCTTCATCATCATGATCTCCATCATCGTGTCTTGAGGAAGTCGTCACGCCAACTATTACTTCTACTACTATAGCTAACGTTTAGCAATGAAGTAAAGTAATTACATGGCGTTATTCAGTGACACGCAGGTCATACAATAATAAAGACAACTCCTATGGCTCCTGCCGGTTGTCAAGTTCATCGACATGCAAGTCGTGATTCCCTATTACAAAAACATGATCAATCTCATACATCACATATATCATTCATCACATCTTCGTTCTTGGCCATACCACGTCACAAAACACATGCTGCAAAAACAAGTTAGACGTCCTCTAATTGTTGTTGCAAGTTTTACGTGGCTTCTATAGGATTTCTAGCAAGAACGTTTCTTACCTACGCCAAAACCACAACGTGATTTGTCAACTTCTATTTACCCTTCATAAGGACCCTTTTCATCGAATCCGATCCGACTAAAGTAGGAGAGACAGACACCCGCCAGCCACCTTATGCATCTAGTGCATGTCTGTCGGTGGAACCAGTCTCACGTAAGCGTACGTGTAAGGTCGGTCCGGGCCGCTTCATCCCACAATACCGCCGAATCAAGATTGACTAGTAACGGTAAGAAAGTTGAACAAGATCATACGCCCACAACTGCTTTGTGTTCTACTCGTGCCAAGATGCTACGCATAAAACCTAGGCTCAGATGCCACTGTTGGGGAATGTAGCATAATTCAAAAAATTTCTACGTCTTCACCAAGATCCATCTATGGAGACATCTAGCAACGAGTAACTGAGAGTGCATCTACATACCGTTATGAAGATTGCGTGCGGAAGCTTTCAACGAAGCAAGGATGAAGTAGTCGTACTCTTCACGTTCTTCGTCACCGATGATCTAGCGCCGAACGGACGGCACCTCCGCGTTCAACACACGTACGGTGCAACAACGTCACCTCCTTCTTGATCCAGCAAGGGGGGAGGAGAAGTCGTCAGAGATCCGGCAGCACGACGGCGTGATGACGGATGCAGTGGAGATCGCAGCAGGGCTTCGCCGGGCTGCCCTGCGGAGGAGTTGGGAGGTGTGACGGGAGGGGGAGAGGCGCCAGGGCTGAGGTGCGGCTGCCCTCTCCCCCCCCACATATATATAGGGGGCCAGGGGGGCGCCAGCCCCTTGCAGATCCAATCTGCAAGGGGGGGCGGCGGCCAGGGAGGAGTCCCCTCCCCCAAGGCAAGTGGTGGCCCCCCTCCCCCTTAGGGTTTATCCCTAGGCGCAGGGGAGGTGGGCCTCCCTTGGTGGTGCGCCAGCCCAGGGGGCTGCACGCATCCCCTTGCGGCCTAGGGGCCCCACCGGGAGGGGTGGCCCCACCCGGTGGACCCCCGGGGCCCCTCCGGTGGTCCCGGGACGCTCCCGGTAACCCCCGGAGATCACCCGTTGGCCGAAACTGGACTTCCCATATATCAATCTTTACCTCCGGACCATTCCGGAACTCCTCGTGACGTCCGGGATCACATCCGGGACTCCGAACAACTTTCGGGTTTCCACGTGCATTAATCTCTACGACCCTAGCATTACCGAACCTTAAGTGTGTAGACCCTACGGGTTCGGGAGACACGTAGACATGACCGAGACCACTCTCCGGTCAATAACCAACAGCGGGATCTGGATACCCATGTTGGTTCCCACGTGTTCCTCGATGATCTTCATCGGATGAACCACCGTGTCAAGGATTCACTCAATCCCGTATGTTATTCCCTTTGTCCATCGGTACGGTACTTGCCCGAGATTCGATCGTCGGTATTCCCAATACCTTGTTCAATCTCGTTATGGCAAGTCTCTTTACTCGATCCGTAATCCATCATCCCGTGACTAACTACTTAGTCACATTGAGCTCATTATGATGATGTCTTACCGAGTGGGCCCAGAGGTACCTCTCCGTCATACGGAGTGACAACATCCCAGTCTCGGTTCGTACCAACTCAACAGACACTTTCGGAGATACCCGATGCGTACCTTTATAGCCACCCAGTTACGTTGTGACGGTTGGCACACCCAAAGTACTCCTACGGTATCCGGGAGTTGTACAACCTCATGGTCTAAGGAATAAATACTTGACACCGAAAAGCTTATGCATTACGAACTATATGATCTCGTGTTATGCTCAAGTTTGGGTCTTGTCCATCACATCATTCTCCTAATGATGTGATCTCGTTATCACTGACATCTCATGTCCATGGTCAGGAAACCGTGACCATCTGTTGATCAACGAGCTGGTTACTAGAGGCCTACCAGGGACTCATTGTGATCTGTGTATTCACACATGTATCGCTGTTTCCGTACAATACAGTTCAAGCATGAATAACAGACAATTATCATGAACAAGGAGATATAATAATAATACTTTTATTATTGCCTCTAGGGCATATCTCCAACAAGATCTTGCGTGATCGTAGGAAAATTTTAAAATACTACGTTCCCCAACAACTGAGACGCAGCAGATGCTGCATGCTGAGCTGCAGCTCGAAGGCGGGTTGCCTCCATCATGTTATAATAGGCATTTGCCTCCTCCATAGTTATAGTGTATCTTCCTTTTTCCTGAAAGTTAAACAAAGTAGGGCAGGAAGAACAATAGGGATGGCATGCTGCCGGTTAAAGATTAGTCGATATTTGAGGGTTTGATTGTCCCACTCTATAAACCGGTGACTAGCCATAGCATTACAATCTAAATGAGCAGGAGGTAAAGGTTCATCATACTTGTACACATACACACCAAGATAGCGGGCTATGCGGGTAGCATAGATCCCACCAAATAAATCTCCATGCAAACCATTATGGTGTAGCCTACGTGCAACAAGAGCTCCCAGATTATATTGCCTATCACCTAGCACAGCACTCCTGAGAACACTAAGATCAGGGACACACATGTGACAAGCCTCATCTTTACCGTTTATGCATCTACCGATAAAGAGAGCAAAGTAATGAATAGCAGGAAAATGTATGCTCCCCGTAGTAGCCTGTGTGATGTCCCTGGATTACCCCACTGTAATACTAGCTAGGAATTCTCTAAATTCAGATTTGCGAGGATCACTCATACTGCCCCACTGGAGAGCTTGCAAGCAACATTAAAATCCTCTAAGTCCATGGTGTAAGATTTATCATAAAGGTCAAATAGGACGGTGTGAAAATTACGTGAAGATGAAAATTTAAACCTTCTCACAAAGCTATCAGTTAAGCCACGGTATTGATTGCACTTATCTTGCATGAAGTCCTCAAGGTCAGCGTTGCGCACATATGCGTAAAATCCATCTTTGGTGCCAGCTTGACCCATAAATTCATCTGACGGCCATTCACAAGGCCGCACATCAGCATCCCTCGGTGGTTCATCGTCCGGCTCACGGAACGCGAGCCTCGGTTCTTGCTTCCTTGAAGGACCACCACGGAAGTTTCTCCTAGACATTTTTCTGAAATTTTCTGAAATTTTTAGTAACTTCAACATAAAAGTTAACCAAACTCAACAATATTGATAGCAACAACTCCTATAAGTGTCTAGAGGCAATATCATGCATTAGAACTACTTGGGACCAAGAAAATTTGACATGTAAGCTCAAGAACAAGGTCACCACAGCAGCACAAATTTGCAACATATAAAGCACTAGAATAAAAACTAATTGGACCAATGGAGGAGTCACATACCAAGGAATAATCTCCCCAAACAGTTTGGTGAATGGTGCTTTGAGCAAGGAGATCGAAAATGGCAGCTAAATGGGCTAGAACTCGGGTTTGAGCTGGTTGGGGATTTTTATGGGAGGAAGAAGATGAGCATGGGTGAAAGGATAAGTGGAGGGGGGCCACGTGGGGCCCTAGAGGCAGGGGGTGCACCCTGGGAAGGGGGCGCGCCCTGTGCCCTCGAGGACACGTACTGGCTCCCCTAGCTGTGTGTTCAGTTCCATATTTTCTTAAATATTCTAGAAAAAAATCATATTTCATTTTCATGGCATTTGGAGAACTTTTATTTTTGGGATATTTTTTATTGCATGGATAAGTTTGGAAACAGACAGATAATGCTAGTTTCCTTTTATTTAACCTAATTAACAAAAAGTAAAAGGAAGGTACAGAAGGTTTGTGCTATCTAGATTCACCTATCCCATGTTCATCAAAAGGAATCCATTAACAAGGTTGATCAGGTCTTGTTAATAAACTCTTTCCGAGTAACATGAAACCGGAGAATTTTCGAATGACACTAGGTTACCTCAATGGGGATATGTATGTCCCCAACAATAAGTATGTCATATGACTTCTTGATAGTAGGAATAGGAAACTCAAAACCTCCAATAGTAATAGTTGAAGTTTTTCCAGTATAATTGATACTATAAACCTGAGGTTGTTTCCTCGGAAAGTGTACCGTATGCTCATTACCATTGACATGAAAAGTTACATTGCCTTTGTTGCAATCAATAACAGCCCCTGCAGTATTCAAAAAAGGTCTTCCAAGAATAATAGACATACTATCATCCTTGGGAATATCAAGTATAACAAAGTCCGTTAGAATAGTAACATTCACAACTACAACATGCACATCCTCACAAATACCGACAGGTATAACAGTTGATTTATCAGCCATTTGCAAGGATATTTCAGTAGGTGTCAACTTACTCAAGTCAAGTCTACGATATAAAGAGAGAGGCATAACACTAACACCGGCTCCAATATCACACAAAGCATTTTAACATAGTTTCTCTTAATGTAGCAAGGTATAGTAGGTACTCCTGGATCTCCTAGTTTCTTAGGCATTCCACCCTCAAAAGTGTAATTGGCAAGCATGGTGGAGATTTCTACTTTAGGTATCTTTCTTTTGTTGGTAATAATGTCTTTCATATACTTGGCATAAGGATTTGTTTTAAGCACATCAGTCAAACGCATGCGCAAAAAGATATGTCTAATCATTTCCGCAAAGCGCTCAAAATCCTCACCATCCTTTTTCTTGGATGGTTTAGGAGGAAAAGGCATGGGTTTCTGAACCCATGGTTCTCTTTCCCTACCGTGCTTCCTAGCAACAAAGTCTCTCTTATCATAACGTTGATTCTTTGATTGTGGGTTATCAAGATCAACAGCAGGTTCAATCTCTACATCATTATCGTTGCTAGGTTGAGCATCATCATGAACATCATTATTAATATTATCACTAGACTCATGTTCATTACCAGATTGTGTCTCAGCATCAGAAACAAATGTATCATTGGGATTCTCAGGTGGGTGAGCTACAGGTTAACTAGAAGCATGCAAGGTTCTATTATTTTTCTTTATCTTCTTCTTAGAAGAACTAGGTGCATCTAAATTAGCTCTCTGAGAATCTTGCTCAATTCTCTTAGGGTGGCCTTCAGGATACAGAGGTTCCTGAGTCATTCTGCCACCTCTAGTCACAACTGTAATGGCATTATCATTATTCTTGCTATTCAATTCATCGAGCAAATCATTCTGAGACTTAAGTACTTGTTCTACTTGAGTGGTGACCATAGAAGCATGTATACTAATGAGTTTCAGTTCATCTTTAGCACTAGACAGATAATCACTCAAGCGTTCAATCATATAAGCATTGTGTTGTAATTGTCTACCAACATAAGCATTGAAGTTTTCTTGTTTCGCAATGAAATTGTCAAACTCATCTAAGCATTGGCTAGCAGACTTATAACGAGGAATATCACCTTCATCAAATCTATAAAGAGAATTTACCTTTACTACCTGTGTCGGGTTATCAAGACCATGTATTTCTTCAATAGGAGGTAAATTCTTAAAATCTTCAGCTTTAATACCTTTTTCTTTCATAGATTTCTTTGCCTCTTGCATGTCTTCAGGACTGAGAAATAGAACACCTCTTTTTTCGGAGTTGGCTTAGGGGCTGGTTCAGGAAGTGTCCAATTATTTTCATTGGCCAGCATATTATTCAATAGTAATTCAGCTTGTTCAACCGTTCTTTCCCTGAAAACACAACCAGCACAACTATCCAGGTGGTCTCTGGAAGCATCGGTTAGTCCATTATAAAAGACATCAAGTATATAATGCATCTCAAGAGGATGATCAGGAAAATCATTAAGTAACTGGAGATGTAATGCCCAGGATGGGACTATACCTCCTACGTGTCGAGGCACGACTTAAAGGTATAAGCCCATCCTAGAATGATCTCAAGTTTGGTATCTTTGCACAACTCATGTAAAAGAGGGATTAAATTGCAAAAGGAGATAGTTGGCTTACACTCGCCACTTCACACAATACATTACATAAGCAATCATCATTCAGAACATCACAACCCGACTACGGGTGAAGATCCAAAAGAAAGATACCAAAACAACATAAAGCCACAGGTCAGGATCGAATCCTAGTAGAAACCACTACTGACTATCGAAACGTCACAAGCAAACGGCCACACTCTTCAACGAGCTCCTGGTGAAGCACTGAACCAGCTCCTGCATCGTACACGGCTGAACCTGCATCTGGTGTGGTGAAGTAACTGTGAGCCACAGAGGACTCAGCAATCCCGTTCCCGGGTAACACGACTATTTAAGCCTTGGGTGAGGACAAGGCTGAAGAAAGAACGAGAGGTGAAGGAACAAACAAGAGTCTGCAGCAGCAACTAGCACTAACTTACGTAAAAGAGAGCGAGAAGAGAAGTGCATCGGTCGAAAGATGATCACGAAGTGATCCTAACTAAAGCCGGTCAAACATAACCCCACCATGTTCAACTCCCGAATCCCTATTCGGAAATTGACAGTCACGGTACACACGCTGGTAGTGTATTAGTAACATTGTGTCAAGTTATCTACAACCGGAATTAACAAGCTCCCATCTGCCACATAACCGCGGGCACGGCTTTCGAAAGTTCAACCCTGCAGGGGTGTTCCAACTTGGCCCATCACAAGCCCACGATCCGCGAAGTCGCAACTCCATAGGTGGGAAGACCCGAGTATTCTCGGAATCCCGTGCTCAAGTTAAACCGAACTAAGGTAAGGCTAATCCAGCAAATCCTCCCGGCGTGCCGACACCCTGATAGTAGCCGCGCGTATCTCGTCTCAGGCCACGACCGGATGGGACAAGCTACGGGTTTTTACCAGACCTTGAGTTTCCTCGAGGTGGCCCCGCAGGTTGCCCAGTTCGGACCAACACTCATGTGGAGCACTGGCCCGGGGGGGTTGAATTAAGATAAAAGGGATAGCTAGTCCACATGCAAGTTTTTATTAGTTATTAGGCAAATAGTACCAATGTTGGGACTTGCTGGAAAAGACTTAGCACTTAGCGGTTTATCAAGGGGGTCCCATACACCCCAACCGTGTTAGGAACGCATAATCAAGGAACATAACACCGGTTTATACGGTTCCTAACGGCATGAGTGGAACAAATCACCAAGCAAAAGGCTTAGCCTTCCACCCTTGCCAGTATATAGATGATTTCATTTTAAGCATTTATATAGTGTGATATAACCCAACCAAACTTCAACATGAAGCAAGCATCTTCAATCTTCACCTGCAACTAACAATGCTATAAGAAGGGCTGAGCGAAGCGTACTTAGCCAAGCAACGGTTTGCATAGGTAGGGTGGTTAAACATGGCAATGGTTACAAGTAGGAGGCTGACAAGAAAGACATGGGCATCGAGGCAAAACTATAGATCGAGACTACTAGCAATAGGCAAAGATAGTAATGGTATCCGGGTTCGGTCTTCTTGCCTGGGATTCCACAAGGGAGAAGAACGGATCCTCGAAGAAGACGAAGCAACAGACGAGCGAAACCTCACAACTCCGGAACGGAACCGAAGCTAACAAGAGAAGCAACCGGAAAGAAAGAAACAACACGGTAAACACACATAACATAAACATGGCATACGATGCACATCCAAATATGATGCATGTCCGGTTAAATATGCATGGCATGGCAAAGTGCACAAACAACACTACAAGTTAAGTGGAGATCAATATGCAACGAGTTGCATATTGACGAAACACCACATTTAATTATTTAATTGACTCTTGTTATTTACAAGACAAGGTTAAATGTTTTTAGCATGGCAAGAGGTGAAACATAAAGAAACTACACTAACTAGGCAATTTAAATGGGGCCGGAAATAACAACAACAAGTCCGGAAAATCCCCATGAGCATGTTTAATGATTATAAGCAAACAACAATTAAGCATATATAATGTTGTTAAATGATGCGGATGACATGATCAAGTTTATGCAAGTTTTATTAAAAGGTTGACAATTAACAAGATATGAAGCATTGTCACCGTGGTGGAATGAAAGGGTGCCACGGCAACGATCCGAAATGAGGCAATGGCATCATATCGGTACCGGTAACTCGGTGAGGGACCGGTGCAAAACAAAAGGTGGAGTGAACGAGTTGAACAAGATGATGGGGTGATCCCGTTGCCGGGTTCCCACGAGTCGGTGGCGAGGCAACCGAGGAACATGACAAAAGGTGGAACGGGCACGAAGCACACACGGGAGACATTTCATACAACACAACAAGCATGCATCTCCCGGGTCACGTCTCGGGGTTATACCTTCGAAGCGTGCGTTTCGAGGCGGTTCGAGATCGTAGTGGAAGTAGTGGTACACGGCCGAAGAGGAAGAAGTCGTTCACGTTCGAAGAGGAAGTAGCCGTTCCGCAACTCGTAGAGGAAGTAGTTGTTCCGTTCGTCTTGGCGGTTCCACGACGGCGGTAGTTGTTCACGGTCATCGGTAGTCGTTCGGGTCGTCGTGGTACTTGTCGGGGCCGTCTTGGCAACGTAGTTGTACACGTGGCCGTCGTGGGAAGTAGTGGAACTTGGTCGTTTTCCGGGCGTCGGTAGTCGTACACGGGGCGTTTTGTAGATGTACTTGATCAGGTTGCCGGTAGTCGTACACGGGTCAACTGTCCAAAAATTACAGCACGGCACACACAAAAAAAACAACAAAACTACAGGAGCAAAACAAGGCTGCACGGAGACGAGGACACGGCGTGCTGGCTCGGGCCAGACGAAGAAGAGGCCGAAGCTCTTGGCGACGGGACGGAGGGGAGAGGGCGCTCGGGCCTGGGCGCTGCACGGGGCCTGGCCTTGGCTGGAGGGAGCCACGGCACGGAGGCAGCAGGAAGGAGGCCCCGAGGCAGAGGCGGGCGCACCGGCGCGGCAGCAGAACGGGGAGGACCGGACTCCTGCTGGTCGCGG
The DNA here is from genome assembly GCA_902687465.1 of Secale cereale. NCBI lineage: Eukaryota > Viridiplantae > Streptophyta > Magnoliopsida > Poales > Poaceae > Secale > Secale cereale. The sequence continues at coordinate 659,407,626 of LR738711.1, forward strand.
ACGAGGAGGGTCGCGGCGCTCGGGGCGGCCGACCCTTGCTGGAGGACGGGAAGGCGGAGGGAGGACGATGGAGGCGGCCGGCTTGTCGCGGGGATGGGAGGAGACGAGGCGGCTGCTCGTGCTGGAGACAGAGGCGCGGTGCCTGGGCGGCGCGGCGCTCGCGGCCGGGACGAAGGGAACGCGGGATCCGGGTGCTCTGGTTGAGGGAGGAAGAGGCGCTGCGCGAATCGAGGGGATGGGGAGGAATCGGGTGCGGCGGGCGTGCTCGCGGGGCGACGGGGTTTCGCGAGGGAGAAGAGATCGAGGGAGAGAGAAGGCAGGGTCGGGCGAGCGAGAGAGCTGGCGGCGGGGGGGGAGTAGCGAACGGGTGAGGGACGTGCGGGCTGGAGGGGCAAGAGAGGTATGCTAGCTAGGGTTAGAGATGGTGGGCCGGCCTGGTGGAGCATGGGCCGCTGGGGCCTGGGCCAAAAGATAGTTGAGGGGGCTGGGAGGCCGAAAGGAGGGCCTAAGAGGCTGGGCCAAGAAGGGTGGTTGCTCTGTTGTTTAAAAGATTTAGCAGAAAACAAAGAGAGAAGAAAGAAAGAAGAGGGGGGTTAGGAGCCGAATTGCACAAGGGAATATTTTTCCCGGGCTCGTAAAAATGAGCACGACCGGAGAAAAATACAAAAGGCCAGGACGGAAAAATAATTCAAACATATTTGAATTTAATTCAAATAGGTTTGAACTAAGACGAGATTATTGAAGTGTCCAAAAATGTTCAAATTTTCGGAGGAACCTCGAAACAACGGAAAAGAATTATAGGCAAGGTATAGAAGTCAAACTTGAAGTGAAATAAACATGGGGAATTATTGCAAGTGTGTTACGATGAATTCCAACGAATGGAATATTTATTATAGCTCTCTAAAATAATGAGAGACTTTTATATGTTATAAAGAGAAGTCATCTTCCCTCGATTTAAATGGACCGAAGGTCCACACAATTTATTAGGTTGAGATGCAAAAATTAAAATGACATGATGGCATGATGACATGATGCAATGCAAAAATAAATAACACAAGCACAAAGAACACACGGGCAACCCGGAACATCTGGAATCTTCTGGAACCTTCTGGAATCTTCTGGGACGTCGGTCTCGGGCGTCACAACTCTCCCACACTAACAAAGGATCTCGACCCGAGATCCTAGAGATATCACCGGGTAAAAACGGAAGAGGAAGAGGTAAAACAAAGTTGCTTCTTGACAGACGAGTGAAACCACGAACCTTGAGAGGTTGAACAAAATGAAAGAAGAATAGAATGGAGATGAACGAAGTTGAGAGCACTCCGTTGGAAAGAGTAACAAGGAATATTATGAGAACCTTGAAGGTTGAAAGACATGAAACAAGAGCTCACGGACCAAAAGAATATGAAACCGCAATGGTATAGCCAAGGAATAAGAATGACAGAATTTGGACAGCACTTCGTCTGAAAATGGAAGGAATTGAACAAGAACTTGAGGAGATGGAATGATATTTGATGAAATCAACATCATATTGCCTCTGAAACAATTGAAAGAAAGGCACAAAGGGTAAGAAAGATTCAGACAGCACTCCGGTTAAAAGACAAGCAAGGGAGAAATATAATCTTGATATGACAAGATGATGGTTAAAGAGAGCAATATCACAATACCTCCGGAATGAAAGAATAGCATATAGATCAATGAAAGAAATGAACGGAGAAGAAAATGACAACATCTCTCAAAGTTGAATTTGAAAGAGCATTCTGACCAAGATGGATTGAATAGAGTTGTTGGAATTTCAACAACGAGAAGAATAAGCTTGAAATGGGCTTATGGAATTCATCTCAAAATTATGAGGTTATAATCCTGCCACTAACGAGAACATTTAATTGGATTGAGATCAACAAGGAGATGAAAAACTTATTTCACCGGAATGATAAATGAAGAACTTGGGTCATTTATAAGCACCATAATAGCAAAAACCTTAGGGAAAAGCTTTAGGTGAAAAACAACCCAAGATAACTCCAAGAGATAAAATGAATGGTTGGAAAGATCTCCTGAACAAAGGAAAATGATGGGTTTAAATATCTCATTCTTGATAACTCGTGAATCATGAAACATGAAGGAATTGTCAAGAATGACATAACACCATCTCAAAGAATAAGGTAGAAAGAATTGCACTAGGAAAGCATGATGAAGAATGCTTGAGTTCCAACAAAAATCTTGATGAAGACTTCGAGGATGAATTAAATGAAGATGAATTACCATGAAGAACTCCGGTAACAAAAGCATGAAAAGAGAAAGATGAAAAGAATAAGATTCAAAGCCTGCGATGAATTAGATGTAGCTTTGAAATGATATAATTGAAATAACTTGGAGCTCCGGAAAACAAGATGAACAACTTAGAACCGAGGATATGATATGATGAACAAGCTCCAGACAAAAGAATTAAATAACCTTGAAGGAATAAGAATAAGAATTATGTCATGCATCTCCTTCACCAATTTAAATTGATGACAATCAAAGGATTTGGCATACTACTTATTCTTCTAGAAAAGGATTGGAGAGAGATATAGCCAAACTGAGAATAGTCTTGAACGACTCACCGGTAGGATTGTGAAAGGAACAAATGAATTAACACGATAACAACGGAAGGGTAATCTAGAATGAACCACCGTAAGAATATGGAGACGAACGAAGAGACATCAATGAAGAATATGTGGAGGTTGAAGTTGAAAACTGAGAACGAAGAAATATTCTGAAATGATGGCCTTCGGAGGATCACAAAGAAAAGAATTCAAGAATTGCTCTGAAGGGGCATGAAAACAATTCCCACAATCGAAAACAATTATGAGGATGGCATGAAGCTAGAACCACAACTCTTGAGAGAACGGGTTAAAATTTAAGAGAAACACTTCTCCGGTCTTCAAATGTTAAGAAATAAGACGAGAAAAGCCATGAAGAATATCGAGATACTCCGGACGAATGACAAGAGGAAGGTGGAGCTAAAGATGGAAATGATTTAAAACAAGCTTGGAGAAGGCATGTGACTGATGGAGATCATTCTTACGTCACACTTTGAAAGAATTCTTCGGAAAAAGAAGAGTCAGGTAAGACTCTGGGAAAAGACCTGTGGGTTAGGGCCCACTCGAAAGAAATCACCGTTGGAAAAGATTGCTTAAGAAATATAGCACCGGTTGAATTAAAATGGCTTGAGTAAGATGACAAGGCTCAAAATAGCTTGAATGGATTAAGAATGGAATTATGAATCTTCAACACTCCGGATATGAATAGCAAGAGGAGAATGATTAATTGGTGCACCGGAATAAGAAAGCATTGTGAAAAGAGGAAAAGGATAAGATCAACACCAAATTCTTGAATTATATCCACCGGTAGAATTAGAGAACAAAAGAATGATGAACTTGAAGCTCTTGAGCATCTTCACGATAAATCACCGGATAAGAACATTGAAGGAAAAGAATGAAGAAAATATCACATGAATAAAATGGATATTTCATCTGAGAATTTCTGGCTCCAAGAAGAAGAAGGGTGGGAGGGTGGGGAAAACAAAGACAACTTGGGATGAATGAAACAGACAATCATCAGATTACTCAACGACGTCCGTATGAAATAACTTGAAGAGAAGGCACACCGGTTGAAAAGAATTAACATGAAAAACTTGATGATCAAGAAGAATTAGCGCTCCCATAGAAATATGAGAACACCGATAAGGAAAGGTATGGAATCAACATTTGACATTGAAGCAACTCGAATACCAGAATCAAAACAAAACAAAGGATAGATATGCAACAGCCTAATCTTCACAACATCTTTCGAACAGAGGATTGAACGAATTAATTCTGCAGGTACATCAACTAGACGAGAAGCCACTTGGAGAACAAAATGAAAATAAAAAGGAACAAGGATCAGATAGAACAAATACAAGATAGAAGCTTCGTTCGACATCTTCGTGCTGAAAGCTCATGGAACGTGTTACAAAAGGGTTTTGCAATCCCCGGATCAGCATAGCCAAGGACCCTTTAAGATGCAACTCCCGATTAGAACAAGTCCATAAAACCACTTCACTCAATGTAGAACCCCGAACTTCATATCGTGCATCCGTTGGAAGAATGCCTAGAACTACTAGATGAACCCACCTATAGATTTCCGAAAGTTTCCAGTTATGCAATCAGGTGTTGGGGATACACGGGAAGCACCGCGCAATCAACTCTAAACCTACATCCAGGTGTATCCATCCTTCAACACATAACCAGTCTTTCTCGGAAACTGTGTACCTCGGACCTTCGAAAAGCATCCACTATAACAAGCTATGGCAATACTCTCGAACTACCTCCCCAGTACTGGGTGATGTTGGGGTTATCTTGCCACTGGCCGTATAGGAGAGATTTTCGATGTCGGCCGTCTTAAGTATTTAGTACTGCCGCGATATGCTTGTGTCAATGATACCCCGAAGCTCAACTCCTCGGTAACAGGAGGCATCGAGAACAATATCTTTGTCACAAGAACATCGGAACAATCCCAGAATACTCGCGGGATCCTAAAAAAAATTTGGTGCAATTTTTGAAAGTAGAAGAGAAAAGAGTAATCGTCAGGAGTCCTCACCAGAGAGAAAGGGGATGAGAAGCAAAGAATTCCTACTCTCCGATATAATATAGGACTCAAAAAGTTTTTCAGTGTGTGCCTAGACTCAACCGTCAACGGTTCGATCAAACAGTGGGGGCTTCTAGGTCGGAGAAGGCTCTGATACCAACTTGTAATGCCCAGGATGGGACTATACCTCCTACGTGTCGAGGCACGACTTAAAGGTATAAGCCCATCCTAGAATGATCTCAAGTTTGGTATCTTTGCACAACTCATGTAAAAGAGGGATTAAATTGCAAAAGGAGATAGTTGGCTTACACTCGCCACTTCACACAATACATTACATAAGCAATCATCATTCAGAACATCACAACCCGACTACGGGTGAAGATCCAAAAGAAAGATACCAAAACAACATAAAGCCATAGGTCAGGATCGAATCCTAGTAGAAACCACTACTGACTATCGAAACGTCACAAGCAAACGGCCACACTCTTCAACGAGCTCCTGGTGAAGCACTGAACCAGCTCCTGCATCGTACACGGCTGAACCTGCATCTGGTGTGGTGAAGTAACTGTGAGCCACAGAGGACTCAGCAATCCCGTTCCCGGGTAACACGACTATTTAAGCCTTGGGTGAGGACAAGGCTGAAGAAAGAACGAGAGGTGAAGGAACAAACAAGAGTCTGCAGCAGCAACTAGCACTAACTTACGTAAAAGAGAGCGAGAAGAGAAGTGCATCGGTCGAAAGATGATCATGAAGTGATCCTAACTAAAGCCGGTCAAACATAACCCCACCGTGTTCAACTCCCGAATCCCTATTCGGAAATTGACAGTCACGGTACACACGCTGGTAGTGTATTAGTAACATTGTGTCAAGTTATCTACAACCGGAATTAACAAGCTCCCATCTGCCACATAACCGCGGGCACGGCTTTCGAAAGTTCAACCCTGCAGGGATGTTCCAACTTGGCCCATCACAAGCCCACGATCCGCGAAGTCGCAACTCCATAGGTGGGAAGACCCGAGTATTCTCGGAATCCCGTGCTCAAGTTAAACCGAACTAAGGTAAGGCTAATCCAGCAAATCCTCCCGGCGTGCCGACACCCTGATAGTAGCCGCGCGTATCTCGTCTCAGGCCACGACCGGATGGGACAAGCTACGGGTTTTTACCAGACCTTGAGTTTCCTCGAGGTGGCCCCGCAGGTTGCCCAGTTCGGACCAACACTCATGTGGAGCACTGGCCCGGGGGGGTTGAATTAAGATAAAAGGGATAGCTAGTCCACATGCAAGTTTTTATTAGTTATTAGGCAAATAGTACCAATGTTGGGACTTGCTGGAAAAGACTTAGCACTTAGCGGTTTATCAAGGGGGTCCCATACACCCCAACCGTGTTAGGAACGCATAATCAAGGAACATAACACCGGTTTATACGGTTCCTAACGGCATGAGTGGAACAAATCACCAAGCAAAAGGCTTAGCCTTCCACCCTTGCCAGTATATAGATGATTTCATTTTAAGCATTTATATAGTGTGATATAACCCAACCAAACTTCAACATGAAGCAAGCATCTTCAATCTTCACCTGCAACTAACAATGCTATAAGAAGGGCTGAGCGAAGCGTACTTAGCCAAGCAACGGTTTGCATAGGTAGGGTGGTTAAACATGGCAATGGTTACAAGTAGGAGGCTGACAAGAAAGACATGGGCATCGAGGCAAAACTGTAGATCGAGACTACTAGCAATAGGCAAAGATAGTAATGGTATTCGGGTTCGGTCATCTTGCCTGGGATTCCACAAGGGAGAAGAACGGATCCTCGAAGAAGACGAAGCAACAGACGAGCGAAACCTCACAACTCCGGAACGGAACCGAAGCTAACAAGAGAAGCAACCGGAAAGAAAGAAACAACACGGTAAACACACATAACATAAACATGGCATACGATGCACATCCAAATATGATGCATGTCCGGTTAAATATGCATGGCATGGCAAAGTGCACAAACAACACTACAAGTTAAGTGGAGATCAATATGCAACGAGTTGCATATTGACGAAACACCACATTTAATTATTTAATTGACTCTTGTTATTTACAAGACAAGGTTAAATGTTTTTAGCATGGCAAGAGGTGAAACATAAAGAAACTACACTAACTAGGCAATTTAAATGGGGCCGGAAATAACAACAACAAGTCCGGAAAATCCCCATGAGCATGTTTAATGATTATAAGCAAACAACAATTAAGCATATATAATGTTGTTAAATGATGCGGATGACATGATCAAGTTTATGCAAGTTTTATTAAAAGGTTGACAATTAACAAGATATGAAGCATTGTCACCGTGGTGGAATGAAAGGGTGCCACGGCAACGATCCGAAATGAGGCAATGGCATCATATCGGTACCGGTAACTCGGTGAGGGACCGGTGCAAAACAAAAGGTGGAGTGAACGAGTTGAACAAGATGATGGGGTGATCCCGTTGCCGGGTTCCCACGAGTCGGTGGCGAGGCAACCGAGGAACATGACAAAAGGTGGAACGGGCACGAAGCACACACGGGAGACATTTCATACAACACAACAAGCATGCATCTCCCGGGTCACGTCTCGGGGTTATACCTTCGAAGCGTGCGTTTCGAGGCGGTTCGAGATCGTAGTGGAAGTAGCTGTAGTAGTGGAAGTAGTGGTACACCGCCGAAGAGGAAGAAGTCGTTCACGTTCGAAGAGGAAGTAGCCGTTCCGCAACTCGTAGAGGAAGTAGTTGTTCCGTTCGTCTTGGCGGTTCCACGACGGCGGTAGTTGTTCACGATCATCGGTAGTCGTTCGGGTCGTCGTGGTACTTGTCGGGGCCGTCTTGGCAACGTTGTTGTACACGTGGCCGTCGTGGGAAGTAGTGGAACTTGGTCATTTTCCGGGCGTCGGTAGTCGTACACGGGGCGTTTTGTAGATGTACTTGATCAGGTTGTCGGTAGTCATACACGGGTCAACTGTCCAAAAATTACAGCACGGCACACACAAAAGAAACAACAAAACTACAGGAGCAAAACAAGGCTGCACGGAGACGAGGACACGGCGTGCTGGCTCGGGCCAGACGAAGAAGAGGCCGAAGCTCTTGGCGACGGGACGGAGGGGAGAGGGCGCTCGGGCCTGGGCGCTGCACGGGGCCTGGCCTTGGCTGGAGGGAGCCACGGCACGGAGGCAGCAGGAAGGAGGCCCCGAGGCAGAGGCGGGCGCACCGGCGCGGCAACAGAACGGGGAGGACCGGACTCCTGCTGGTCGCGGACGAGGAGGGTCGCGGCGCTCGGGGCGGCCGACCCTTGCTGGAGGACGGGAAGGCGGAGGGAGGACGATGGAGGCGGCCGGCTCGTCGCGGGGATGGGAGGAGACGAGGCGGCTGCTCGCGCTGGAGACAGAGGCGCGGTGCCTGGGTGGCGCGGCGCTCGCGGCCGAGACGAAGGGAACGCGGGATCCGGGTGCTCTGGTTGAGGGAGGAAGAGGCGCTGCACGAATCGAGGGGATGGGGAGGAATCGGGTGCGGCGGGCGTGCTCGCGGGGCGACGGGGTTTCGCGAGGGAGAAGAGATCGAGGGAGAGAGAAGGCAGGGTCGGGCGAGCGAGAGAGCTG
>LR738711.1:659415858-659495062 GCA_902687465.1 Secale cereale
CGAATTGCACAAGGGAATATTTTTCCCGGGCTCGTAAAAATGAGCACGACCGGAGAAAAATACAAAAGGCCAGGACGGAAAAATAATTCAAACATATTTGAATTTAATTCAAATAGGTTTGAACTAAGACGAGATTATTGAAGTGTCCAAAAATGTTCAAATTTTCGGAGGAACCTCGAAACAACGGAAAAGAATTATAGGCAAGGTATAGAAGTCAAACTTGAAGTGAAATAAACATGGGGAATTATTGCAAGTGTGTTACGATGAATTCCAACGAATGGAATATTTATTATAGCTCTCTAAAATAATGAGAGACTTTTATATGTTATAAAGAGAAGTCATCTTCCCTCGATTTAAATGGACCGAAGGTCCACACAATTTATTAGGTTGAGATGCAAAAATTAAAATGACATGATGGCATGATGACATGATGCAATGCAAAAATAAATAACACAAGCACAGAGAACACACGGGCAACCCGGAACATCTGGAATCTTCTGGAATCTTCTGGGACGTCGGTCTCGGGCGTCACAGGAGAAGCCTCCCCCAAGATTTTGGGAGACTCTCTTCTTCAGTTTGAGCAAAGTTATATATTTCCCATAAGGCAGCTTGTTTCTTATGAGCGGGAAAATATTTAGCAGAGAAATAATACATCATATCCTGGGGACTACGCACACAACTAGGATCAAGAGAATTAAACCAAGTCTTAGCATCACCCTTTAACGAGAACGGAAACAACTTAAGGATATAATAGTAGCGAATCTTTTCATCATTGGTGAACAGGGTGGCTATATCATTCAACTTAGTAAGATGTGCCACAACAGTTTCAGACTCATAGCCATGGAAAGGATCAGATTCAACCAAAGTAATTAACTCAGGATCAACAGAGAGTTCATAATCCTTATCAGTGACACATATAGGTGAAGTAGCAAAAGCAGGGTCATGTTTCATTCTAGCATTCAAGGACTTTTCTTTCAGCTTAGCTAATAACTTCTTAAGATCATATCTATCATTGCAAGCAAGAAAGTCTCTAGCAGTTTCTTCATCCATAACATAACCCTCAGGCACAACAAGCAATTCATATCTATTGGAAGTAGTTTCATCATCACTTTCATAAATATCATTACTTTCAATATTTGCATTCTCCCCAACCGTAGCAATTTGTTCATATAGAAATTCACCTAGTGGCACAGTATCAGGCATAGAGGTAGTTTCATCATACATAGCAGAAGTAGCATCATCAAGAACATACGACATATCAGATTCAATAGCAGGAGTAGGTGTCGCAAGTTTACTCATAACAGAAGGAGAATCAAGTGCAGAGCTAGATCATAGTTCCTTACCTGCCCTCGTAGTTGAGGGCAAGATCTTGGTTTTTGAGTCCTTCAAATTCTTCATAGTGATCGGCAGATACAAATCCCAAGTGACTTAAAGAATAGAGCTATGCTCCTCGGCAACGGCACCAGAAAATAGTCTTGATAACCCACAAGTGTAGGGGATCGCAACCGTTTTCAAGGGTAAAGTATTAAACCCAAATTTGTTGATTCGACACAAGGGGAGCCAAAGAATACTATTAAGTATTAACAGCTGAGTTGTCAATTCAGCCACACCTGGAAACTTAGTATCTGCAGCAAGATACTTTAGTAGCAAAGTAATATGATAGTGGCGGTAGCAGCAATAAAAGTAAAGATAGTGTTTTCGTAGTGTTTTCGTAGTTTTTGTGATAATAGCAACGGAAAAGTAAGTAAGCGACAAGCGGGATAGGTAAAGCTCGTAGGCATTGGATCGGTGATGGGCAATTACGTCGGATGCAATTCATCATGTAGAAGTTATAACCTAGGGTGACACAGAACTAGCTCCAGTTCATCAATGTAATGTAGGCATGTATTCCGAATATAGTCATACGTGCTTATGGAAAAGAACTTGCATGACATCTTTTGTCCTACCCTCCCGTGGCAGTGGGGTCCTATTGGAAACTAAGGGATATTAATTCCTCCTTTTAATAGAGTGCCAGACCAAAGCATTAACACATAGTGAATACATGAACTCCTCAAACTATGGTCATCACCGGGAGTGGTCCCGATTGTTGTCACTTCGGGGTTGCCGGATCATAACACATAGTAGGTGACTATAGACTTGCAAGATAGGATCAAGAGCACACATATATTCATGAAAACATAATAGGTTCAGATCTAAAATCATGGCACTCGGGCCCTAATGCCAAGCATTAAGCATATCAAAGTCATAGCAACATCAATCTCAGAACATAGTGGATACTAGGGATCAAACCCTAACAAAACTAACTCGATTACATGATAGATCCCATCCAACCCATCACCGTCCAGCAAGCCTACGATGCAATTACTTAGGCACGGCGATGAGCATCATGGAATTGGTGATGGAGGAAGGTTGATGATGATGATGGCGACGATCTGCACTCTCTGGAGCCCCGAACGAACTCCAGATCAGCCCTCCCGAGAGAGATTAGGGCTTGGCGGCGGCTACGTCTCGTGAAACGCGATAATTCTTTCTCTCTGATTTTTTCTCCCCGAAACGGAAGATATAGAACCTGGGGGTACGTCGGTGGAGCATCGGGGGGCCCTAGAGGCAGGGGGCGTGCCCTGGGAAGGGGGGCACGCCCCCCACCCTCGAGGACAGGGTGTGCGCCCCCCGGTGAGTATCTTCTTGCAGATATATTTTTATATTTTCTGAAATAATTCTCCGTTGATTTTCAGGCGATTCCGAGAACTTTTTATTCTGCACAAAAAAAACACCATGACAGTTCTGCTGAAAACAGCGTCAGTCCGGGTTAGTTCCATTCAAAACATGCAAGTTAGAGTCCAAAACAAGGGCAAAAGGGTTTGGAAAAGTATATACGTTGGAGACGTATCAATATTCTCAAATTGTTTCCTTTCTCATTAAAGGGTGACGCTAAGTTATGGTTTAATTTTCTTGCTCTTGGTTGTGTGTGTAGTCCCCAGGATATGGTTTACTAGTTCTCTCAAAAATATTTCCCTGCTCATAAGAAGCAAGCTGCCCTACGGGGAATATTTAATTTTGTGTAAATTGAAGAAGGGAGTCTCCCACAAGCTTGGGGGAGGCTTCTCCAATTACTTAATGCTTTTTCTGATCATCATCTCAAGAAAAATGAAATACTTGATATCTTCTATAATGGACTAATCGATGCTTCCAAAGACCACCTGGATAGTTGTTCTGGTTGTGTTTTCAGGGAAAGAACTGTTGAGCAAGATGAATTGCTATTGAATAATATATTGAGTAATGATAATGATTGGACACTTCCCGAACCACCTCCTATGCCAACTTCAAAGAAAAGGGGTATTCTATTTCTCAGTCCTGAAGATATGCAAGAGGCAAAGAAATCTATGAAAGAAAAAGGTATTAAAGCTGAAGATGTTAAGAATTTACCGCCTATTGAAAAAATACATGGTCTTGATAACCCGACACATGTAGTAGAGGTAAACTCTCTCTATAAATTTGATGAAGGTGATATTCCTCATAATAACTCTGCTAGTCAATGCTTGGATGAGTTTGATAGTTTTATTGTTGAACAAGAAAACTTCAATGCTTATGTTAGTAGACAATTGAAACATAATGCTTACATGCTTGACCACTTGGGTGATTATATGAGTAGAACTATTAATGATCTTATGCTTATTAGTAAACATGCTTACATGGTTACAACTCAAGTAGAACAAGTACTTCAGGCACAAAATGACTTGCTTAATGAGTTGAATAGTAAGAATAATGATAACACTGTTAGGGTTATGACTAGAGGTGGTAAAATGACCTAGGAACCTTTGTATCCTGAGGGCCATCCTAAGAGAGTTGAGCAAGATTCTCAGAGAACTAATACTGATACACCTAGTCCTAGTAATAAAAAGAAAAAGAAAACTGATAGGACTATGCATGCTAGTGAACCTGCTATAGACACAACTGAGAATCCCAATGATATTTCTATTTCTAATGCTGAGACACAATCTGATAATGAACATGAACATAGTGATAATGTTAATAATGATATTCATGTTGATGCTCAACCTAGTAATGATAATGATGTAGAGGTTGAACCTGTTGTTGATCTTGATAACCCACAATCAAAGAATCAACGTTATGATAAGAGAGACTTCGTTGCTAGGAAACATGGTAAAGAAAGAGAACCATGAGTTTAGAAACCCATGCCCTTTCCTCCTAAGCCATCCAAGAAAAAGGATGATCAGGATTTTGAGTGCTTTGTTGAAATGATTAGACCTATCTTTTTGTGTATGCGTTTGAATGATATGCTTAAAATGCCTCATTATGCTAAGTATATGAAAGATATTGTTACAAACAAAAGAAAGATACTGGAAGCTGAAATTTCCACCATGCTTGCTAATTATACTTTTAAGGGTGGAATATCAAAGAAACTTGGAGATCCAGGAATACCCACTATACCATGCTGCATTAAAATAAACTATGTTGAAACCGCTTTATGTGATCTTGGAGCCGGTATTAGTGTTATGCCTTTCTCCTTATATTGTAGACTTGAATTGAATAAGTTGACACCTACTGAAATTTCTTTGCAAATGGCTGATAAATCAACTGCTATACCCATCGGTATTTGTGAGGATGTGCTTGTTGTGGTTGCAAACGTTACTATCTTAACGAACTTTGTTATTCTTGATATTCCTGAGGACGACAATATGTCAATCATCCTTGGTAGACCTTTTTTGAATACTGCAGGGGCTGTTATTGATTGAAACAAAGGCAATGTCACTTTTCATGTTAATGGTAATGAGCATACGGTACGCTTTCCGAAGAAACAACCTCAAGTTCATAGTATTAATTCTATTGGAAAAAATTCAACTATTATTATTGGAGGTTTTTAATTACCTCTTCCTAATGTCAAAAAGAAATATGATATTCTTATTGTTGGGACATGCATATCCCCATTGAGGTAACCTAGTGTTATTCAAAAATTCTCTGGTTTCATGTCATTCGGAAGAAGTTTGGTAATAAGACTTGATCGACCTTGTTAATGGATTCCTTTTGATGAGCATGAGATGGATGAATTTAGAAGACACAACTCTTTGTACCCATCTTTTAATTTTTGTTATTTAGATTAAATAAAGCAAAAATAGTATTATCCGTCTGTTTTCTGATTTATCCGAGCAATAAAAAATGTCCTGAAAATAAAAGTTCTCCAAAGCCCTGAAAATTTAGTATGATATTTTAGAATATTTAACAATTTCTGGCACTAAACACACACCAGGGGCCTCACCAGTTGGCCACAAGGGTGGAGGGCGCGCCCTATCCCCTAGGCATGCCCCTTGTCCTTGTGGGCCCCACGTGGCCCCACCACTTATTCCAGCACCCATCCACTTCGTCTTCCTCCAGAAAAAATCACTCGATAGCTCAAACTCGTGTTCTTGCTCATTTTGCTGCCATTTTCGATCTCCTTGCTCAAAGCTCCATTCACAAAACTGCTTTGGGGGATTGTTCCTCGGTATGTGACTCCTCCAATGGTCCAATTAGTTTTTGTTCCAGTTCTTTATTTATTGCAAAAAATTTCTGTTGTGGTGACCTTATTCTTGAGCTTGCATGTCAAATTTATATGGTCCAAAGTAGTTTTGATGCATGATATAGCCTCTAGGCACTTGTAGGAGTAGTTGCTATCAATTTTGTTGAGTTCGGTTCACTTTTATTTTGAGTCACTAAAAATTTCAGAAATTTCTTAGAGGAAGAAAAATGTCTAGGAGAATGTACCAAGGTGGTTCTTTGAGTAAGCAAGCACCGAGCCTCGTGATACGTGAACCGGACCTTGAACCGCCAAGGGAGGCTCAAGTGCGGCCCTATGATTGGCTGTCGGATAAATTTATGGTTCGTGCAGGTTTCGAGGATGAGTTCTATGCATACGTACAAAATGTCGGCCTTGAGGACTTCTTGTCAGACAAGTGCCTACAATATTATCATCTCACCGATTCCTTTGTGCGGAGGTTTGAGTTTTCATCTAAGCGCAATACTCTTATTGTCTTGTTTGATCTTTATGATGAATCTTATACCATGGACCTAGAAGATTTTTGTGATGCATGCAAAATTCCATAGTGGGGCTTTCTTAGCGAACCTCGCAAATCTGATTACAATGATTTCCTTGCTAGCATCACCGTAGGTGAAACTAGAAATATCATACAAGCCACCATAGGGAGCATTCATTTCCCTGCCATACATTATTTTGCTCTCTTTATAGGAAGATGCATTAATGGTAAATATGATCATAGCCACCTTTGCATTCCAGATCTTAGTGTCCTCAAGTGTGCGGTGTTAGGTGATAAGCGCTATAACTTGGGGGCTATTATTGCGAGGAGGTTACATCTTAATGCTAAAGATGGAGATTTATCTGGTGGGATTTATGCAACTCGTTTAGCTAATTATTTTGGTGTACCCATAGGAGGGTATGATATTGAGTTGACACCTGCTTTTCTAGATAATGATGCTATGGTACGCTACCAGTTTCTAGAGAGGAACGAACAGCACATCCAGTACCGATTAATCTTTGACAGATGGTGTGCCGTCCATGTTACCCTTCCTACTCCTGCCTTATTTAACTTTCAGGTAAATGCGAGATATTTTATAACTAGAGATGAGGCAAACGAGTATGAGAGAGCAACGGAGGCTGCTCGCCTCCATGCTGCAGCCCTTCAGGCAGTAGCTGCTGCATCTCAGTACAACCGTGACTACAACTTTGGATACCCGCCAGGCCAGCCATGGCCTTAGACCAACTTACGCCAAAAGCCTAAGCTTGACGGAGTACGTATTTCTCATCGACATTACATTCATGTTCACACACTCATTTCAGTTGTCGGTATTCATACTTTTCCATTGTATTATCCATGTTAGTTCATTTCTTTTTTTCCCGCTTTCTTCTCGTGTGTTTGAAAATCCTTAAGAAAAACATAAACAAAATTAGTTGCAGGTGGTTTATTTTCTATGCATGCTTAGTTGTAGTGTTAAAAAGAAAACCTAAAAAGATTTCTCATTCTTCTTTTGCTTGTTGGGAGCTTTCCCGTGTAAATAGTTTTTTCTCGTTCTTATTTTACTTTCTCCAGAGAGACAAAAATTCCACTAATATTTCAGTGTGTTTCTTTGAAATTCTTTTCTTTTTCTTTGGGGGTCAAGAGGAGAAGACCACAATGACAATGTTGAGTGGCTCTCATATGCATTATTAATGATCTAACAAAGAGCCCATATTACCCTGTCTTCTCCTTTGAATTAATGTTTGCAGATTCCAGCTTAATTAGTCCAATGCACGTGAACTATTATTATTATCCACACCATTCGGTCATGCAAGTGAAAGGAAATAATGACGATATATGATGAAATGATTGAGATAAGGAAAAGCTGGTATGAACTCGGCCTATTTTGTTTTTGTAAATATGATTAGTTCATCGTTCTTGATTCAGCTTACTATAAATGAAACATGTTTGCAATGGCAATTAGAGATCATAGTTACTCATGCCATGCTTAATTAGCTAGGAGTTTATAATGGTTTACCTTGCGTGCCAACATGTTTTTAAAATGGTTGTGATGTAATATGATAGGATGGTATCCTCCTTTGAATGATTCGAGTGGCTTGACTTGGCACATGTTCACGCATGTAGTTAAAACAAAATCAATATAGCCTCTACGATGTTTATGTTCATGGTGATTTATGTCCTACTCGTGCTTGCATTCAATGTTGATTAATCTCAACGCATGTTTATGACTGTTGTTGCTCTCTAGTTGATCGCTTCCCAGTCTCTTTCTAGCCTTCACCTGTATTAAGCAGGAATACTGCTTGTGCATCCACTTCCATAAACCCAAAATTGTTCCATATGAGTCCGCCATACCTACCTATATGCGGTATTTACATGCCGTTCCAAGTAAATTTGCATGTGCCAAACTCTAAACCTTCAAATAAATTATATTTTGTATGCCCAAATCGCTCATGTAGCGACTGGGGGTTGTCTTTATCTTCCATGTTAGGTGGGTTATTCTCACGATAAGTGGACTCCGCTTGTCATTCACGAGAAAATGGCTGGTAACAGGGATACCGAGTCCCATACTCAAAATCAAATCAAAATATAATTAAACAAAGCTCCCCCTGGACTGTTGTCGGTATGAACGGTACCCGTTGTTTCAGACAAGCCGTGGAGTGTGTTTGATGGTGGAGGGGGAGTAAAACTTTACCATTCTGTTTGGGAACCGCCTATAATGTATTTAGCATGGAAGATATTGAGAACTCTTGGTCATTGCGTTGACAATGAAGGCATACCGCTCAAAATTTTATTCATCTATGTTTTAAAACCCTGAGCTCTCGCACCTCTACATATCCGTGCCGCCCTCTGCGAAGGGCCTATCTATTTACTTTTATTGCTGAGTCATCATCCTCTTATAAAAAGCACCAGTTGGAGAGCACCTCCGTCATTTATATGCGTTGTTATTAATTGATATTGAGTATGAGTGTGACTGGATCTCTTTTACCATGAATTACAATGTCTAGTCAGTCCTTGATCTTCTCAGGTACTCTGCATTTATGTTTTGTGGTCTCAGAAAGGGCTAGCGAGATACCACTTTATTATACTATATCATGATTGTTTTGAAAAAGTGTTGTCATCTGAAATTTATTATTATTGCTCGCTAGTTGATTATGCCATTGATGTGAGTAAATGTGAGACCTAAATGTTATTGTGAATATGGTTAGTTCATAATCTTTGCTGAAAACTTGAATGTTGGCTTTACATATTTGCAACAACAATATCAAACAGAGTTTGTAAAAGTTTTTCTTTATCACTTTCAGTTTGTCAACTGAATTGCTTGAGGACAAGCAATGGGCTAAGCTTGGGGGAGTTGATAAGTCTCCATCGTATCTACTTTTCCAAACTCTTTTGCCCTTGTTTTGGACTATAATTTGCATGATTTGGATGGAACTAACCTGGACTGACGCTGTTTTCAGCAGAATTGCTATGGTGTTATTTTTGTGTAGAAATAAAAGTTCTCGGAATGACCTGAAACTTCACGGAGATGATTTTTGGAATTAATAAAAAGTATTGGCGAAAGAATCAACCGAAGAAGGCCCACACCCTGGCCACAAGGGTGGTCCTTGTGGGCCCCTGGACCTCCACCGATCTCAACTCTAACTCCATATATTCACGTTCGGGGAGAAAAAAATCAGAGAGAAGGATTCATCATGTTTTACGATACGGAGCCGCCGCCACATCCTGTTCTTCCTCGGGAGACCAGATCTGGAGTCCGTTCGGGGCTATGAGGAGTGGAGATCGTCGTCGTCGTCGTCATCAACCTTCCTCCATCACCAATTTCATGATGCTCATCGCCATGCGTGAGTAATCCCATCGTAGGCTTGCTGGACGGTGATGGGTTGGATGACATTTACCATGTAATCGAGTTAGTTTTGTTAGGGTTTGATCCCTAGTATCCATTATGTTCTAAGATTGATGTTGCTATGACTTTGCTATGCTTAATGCTTGTCACTAGGGCCCAAGTGCCATGATTTCAGATCTGGACCTATTATGTTTTCATGAATATATTTGTGTTCTTGATCCCATCTTGCAAGTTAATAGTCACCTACTATGTGTTATGACCCGGCAACCCCGGAGTGACAATAGTCGGGACACTTCCCGGTGATGACCATAGTTTGAGGAGTTCATGTATTCACTAAGTGTTAATGCTTTGGTCCGGTACTCTATTAAAAGGAGGCCTTAATATCCCTTGGTTTTCAATAGGACCCCGCTGCCACGGGAGGGTAGGACAAAAGATGTCATGCAAGTTCTTTTCCATAAGCACGTATGACTATATTCAAAATACATGCCTACATTATATTGATGAATTGGAGCTAGTTCTGTGTCACCCTATGTTATAACCGTTGCATGATGAATGCCATCCGACATAATTATCTTTCATTGATCCATTGCCTAGAAGCTCGTTTCATATTGATCCTTGCTTCATTACTTTTCCGCTGCTACTGTTACGATTGCTACAAAACTGCTACTGTTACTTTTACCACTGTTACCGTTACTTCCATACTACTTTGCTACTAAATACTTTTATGCAGATATTAAGTCTTTCAGGTGTGGCTGAATTGACAACTCGGCTGCTAATACTTGAGAATATTCTTTGGCTTCCCTTGTGTCGAATCGATAAATTTGGGTTGAATACTCTACCCTCGAAAACTGTTGCGATCTCCTATACTTGTGGGTTATCAGTCGTTGATGTTAACATTAACCGGTCGGTAGTTGCCTTTGACAAGCCTTGCAAACACCAGCGAGCATTGAAGCACGTTGATATCATTGTGCGACCCGGCCATGCCGAAGAAAAGAGTGCCAGATCCAGAGATCTTATGGGGCCATGACCTCAAGTATGACAGTGCAAGCCTTGAAATTGCCCCTATACTGCCCTTGCCAAGCAGTTCTTCCACTCCCAGTGCATACAGTCTATGCTGCCAAGCATCCCTGGGAAGCCACTGCTAGCATTCATCGCCAACAAGCGGGTTGTATCTTCAGAATTTGACTCTCTCAAATATTCAGGGCCAAACACTGCAATCACAACCTTGCAGAACTTGTACATGGAGTCTAGGCACGTAGACTCGCTCATACGGACGTACTCATCAATGTGGGCACTCCGTATGCAAGAATCCGGATAGCTGCAGTGCATTTTTGATAAGAGGAAAAGCCAATCTTTCCAAGGGCATCCTTCTTGCACTCGAAATACTTATCGTATCCGACCACACCCTCCCGAATACAGTTGAAAACATGCCTAGCCATACAGAAACAATGTCGAAATTGATGATGTTTGAAGAGCGGGTTGGGTGTCTCAAAGTAGTCCTTCAAAATAAGGAAATGACCACTCTCTCGGTTACGATTTAAGGTCGGAGTGTGCCCCGGGATCGAGCCCCGGAACAACGGCCGCTACCTACTAAGGTGGTCATGGACGACCAACATAGCAACCACCATCTTCTCATCGTCGAATGAGGAATCATCGAAGTCGCAGAGCAAAATGTGGAAAAAGAACTCGTCGGCGAAGTCCATTTGTACCTTGGGGTCAAACTGTTGAACATTTTGCGAGCGCCGCCAAAGAGACATGCGCCTCCCCTGGACTAGGTAGTTCGTATGGCGGCGTCCGACGAGCATGGCGGCGTCAGATGAAGGAGATGGCCGTGGGCGCGGGGGGGGGGGGACTTCGTGCTCACGGCGATGTCAGGGAGGGAAGGATCCGCGGTGGCCCGACGACGTGGGAAGGTGGCGGTGTGCGGGGAAGATGTGTGGGTGTGGACTGCTGGCAAGGGCACCAGAACTGGGCGGCGACGGGGTGGGGTGGGCAGGGGCTTGTTGACGATGGGAGAGGGAGAGAATGTCCTATGTTCCACCGAATGGTTGCCCAGGGGGAGGAGTAGGTGGGAGTCACGCGCGTCCGCCTCGTGTCAGCGCCGACGCAAATGAGGCCTAAATTGGGGCCAGGAATGGGTTGCCCGAAAGACGAAAATCAGACGCGCGTCTGTTTGGGTCGGCGCGTTGGGCTGACTTTTGTGCCCGTTTTAACCCAAACGAACACACGCGGATAAAATGGGTCGGCAGGTTGAAGTTGCTCTGATGCAGGACCGCGTTAGATTGCAAAAGTGGATAAAATTATCCGGTCAAATATATACCGGAGTTTTGAGGGTCTCCCTTGGATATTCCCTTAGACCTTGGTGTGTGGGCATATATTGATTTTTGGAGTAGCTGGCAAATTGAAGAGAGTACTCATATTGAGAAATAACTATGAAAATTATATTTTAAAATCCAACAAAGAAAAAAGGCTGTTTCATTTTGGAGGCATGGATTCACTTGCCAACTACTACCTCCATCTTGGTTTATTGGTCTTCTTTGTAATTTGTGCTAAATTTTGAACAAAGATTAAACTGACAAAATGTCAGTGCATGTCAACAGAAGTTATATCGTTGGATTCGTATTTGAACATAGTTTTCAATGATATAATTTTTTGTGACATACGTGAACATTTTATTAGTTAAATTTATGATTAAAATTTAACACAAATTACAATGAGGATCAATAAACCAGCACGGAGGTAGTACATGTTAAATGTTGGAGTTGACTTTCCCGTAGTCGTCAATACTCCTTTTCTTTCTTTTTTTTCCCTGCATATAAGATTTATTCTAAGTCAAACTTCTTGACCAAGTATTTATGAAAAAATTGACAATCACAATACCAAATCACTATCATTATATGAATCTTGGAACTAATTTTCATATTCCATATCTTTACTATTGTAAATGTTTATAATTATTAATAGAAGGTCGGTCAAACTTTATAAAGTTTGACTTAGGGCAGAACTTATATGCGTAGTAAAAGAGGAATGGAAGGAGTAGTAGTTCCATCACTTATTTTCGGTGTTACTCTTTTCTGGAGTAACAATAGTTGAAAGATGCAGTAAAAATCCACAATATAAATTGGTGGAAAACATAGTAGAAAGATGCAACACAAGTATACAGTACACAAAGTGGAGCACGACGAGTGCGAGAGAATGTTAGGAAGGAAAGAAAACCTGAAATAATATACATGGCCAAACAAAAGTAAAACATACCAAAATAAAACCGTTTACTCAAATCTTAAAATGTAAGTGTGCATATTTTAGCAAAACATTAAATTTTGTGCTGTCATACGATCATCAAAATTACACTCTGCATTGTATAACAAGATGTGAGGTAAGATTGCCAATTATAGTCTCACCGTAGTTGCCAGAATCATAAAATCATATTAGTATTTATACTGACAATAATTTCCCAAAATCATAAAATCCTATATTTGTACCAACATAATGTATAGCCAATTCAATTAGTTTTTTTTAACACAATACAGACGCAAGCGCTCATACATACACGCATGCACTCACCCCTATGAACGCACACACGCACACCCTACCTCTATGAGCACCTTCGAGAGACTGAGCCGGCATATCATCTTGAGATTTACGAAGTCACTGTATGCGCTTTGTCGTCGAGGGGAACGTGTGCTCCCACTGAAAGCGCATCATCGAAAATCCCGAAATAAATTCAGGAATAATGCGAGCATCAAGAGTTGAACCTTGATTAGCTAGGGATACCACTGTCCCTCTAACCATCCAACCGCAGGTTGGTTCGCGCCAATCCAATCAGTTTGAATAACCAAGCCAATCCAATCAATATGAATTGTTAAAAACACATATTTCTACGATAGAATTGAGACTCAACCAACTTTCCGTGTTTGCTTAGATTGTAAAATTGGTTTTGATGAAATTGAGATTCCGACAACTTTACACATGTGTGGTCGATAGGAGTTCAATTATACTCGCAAAGCCTATGTACATGTCTTTCTGCTACTTTGGCGTATCCGCAATCTCAAAGTAGATAAGAAGTCATACTACCTTCGTTCTGAAATATAAAGCATAGTTTGGCTCTCAAAAATACTTTGACCAACAATTACGGAAATAATATGTAGTTTATGTTACACAAAATATACGCCATTGGATTCATATTCAAAAGTAGCTTTTTGTATGACTATGATGTTGTAACCATTGCATAAATATTGTATGAGAGATTTACGATTTGAAATACAATTTTATAGGCTCAAGCTATGCCTTATATTCTGAAACGGGGGAGCATAGTACGGTTTTCTTTATTTTGTTTGACCTCAGGAAACCTTCCCTACTAAGCAAGAATAAGGTCTCTCTGCCTAGCCCCTGTTCCGGTGGTGCTTCCAGCGTTGTCGAAAGGCGTGTGGAGGTTTGTCTCTGCGGATCTTGCGGGATCCGATCATAGGTTGTCTTTGGTGAATCTGAGTGAGTTATGTCTTCATTTGTCTGTAGTCGTGTGTCTATAGGTTGAATCCTTCCGACCTATACTTTTCTTTATTGCGGGTTGTTGTTGTTTTGGTGTGCTTGTCGTGCAGAGCCTTTGCACGACGACTTCCCAACTGTCTTCTACACTAAGGTTTGCAAGACTTCGTTGAGGAATGAGCGATGACGACGGCACGCTTTTGGTTCGCTCCAGTGCTTAGTCATCGCTTGGTGGTTTATGGACCTAAATGTAATTCTTTTTTACTACCAGTGTTCTTTGTAGAACCTTAACAGTCTATGGATAAATCGAAAGTTTTTCTAAAAAACAAAAGAAAGAAAAATCAACGACACAACGCGTTGTGGCTACCAGGACACGTCCTCACATAGAATGGAGAGAAACCATGGAGGGGGCATCTGGAAAATCCCCGGCAACAACTCTCCTCTATTTATGCGCGGCCCCGCCCTGGGAGCCCCGAACCACATAAACCATCCCAAACAGAGCAAAACCTCCCTCCCTGTTACCTGCAGCTGCAACGCTTTGCCTAGTTCTTTATATCCAATCTCGCTTCACCAAGGCGAGAAGAACACCAAAAGTCAGAAAAAGAAACAGAAAGATCAACCGTAAGTGCCGGATTGTCCATTTCCGCTCCAGAATCGGGCGCGAAAAGAAGCGTGATTAGCGAGAATGGTGGCGATCGAGAACCTTAGCCAGGTCCAGAGGCCGGCGGAGTCCGCGAGGATCCCCAAGGAGGCGCGGCGGCTCCTCCACGACCTGGCGGCCGCGTGGCCGAACGTGGCGGACTGCCGCGCGCTGGAGGTGGTGCCGCTCAAGGGCGCCATGACCAACGAGGTGTACCAGGTGCGCTGGCTCACCGCCCCGGCCGAGGCCGGCGGCGAGGCGGTCGCGCTCAAGGAGAGGGAGGTGAGGAAGGTGCTTGTGCGGATTTACGGCGACGGCGTCGAGCTCTTCTTCGACCGTGAGGACGAGCTGCGCACCTTCGAGTGCATGTCCCGCCACGGCCAGGGCCCCCGCCTCCTCGGCCGCTTCCCAAACGGCCGCGTCGAGGAGTTCATCCACGCACGGGTACGTGCATAATAACGCGTCTAAACAAAATAACCAGTAGGAGTATCAAATTGTTTCTTCCTTTCAGTTTTCCTTGGTTTAAAGGTCATTTCAGAACTGGGCTCCTCTGTTTCTTGGCGAATTTCCTTCTTGAACTGCCAAATTGCTCTGTTTTCTCGAATTTTCATGCCACTTTTTCTTTTCTTTGCACGAATGGTTCAGTTATTTTTAGCGCACTTGTGTTCGGTGGAGTTTTAGTAAATTTAGTGCTAAAGTTAACCAGGACCCGGGAGTGTGGAATTTGTTCTTGTCAATTTTTCTTTGCAAGTTAGGCTTAAAACTACTGCTTTCTTGATACTTTAGGAGATTCTACTAGCATGCGGCCGACTAATTTATTGCAGTGTGGTTCTCGTTTGTTGAATGCTCTGCCGTGAGAATCTAGCATTCTAAAAATTTACTCCATCTGTCCCACAATATAAGAACGTTTTTGGCACCAAAAATATTCTTATATTATGGGACGGAGGGAGTAGATAATTCCTTACATCTAGTCTTATCCATCAGTTCAAAAAGAAAACGCTTCTTCAAGCCATTTTTTTCTTTTCGAAAAGGGGAAAACCCCGGCCTCTGCATCAGAGTGATGCATACGGCCATCTTTATTAAGGCAATAAAAATAAACAAGGTCCTGAAGTCTGCAGTAGAAAGCTCCCACGGAGCAAAGGAAACAAAAAAATCAGCCAACAGCCACAACCGGCAGGCATAAGCATGATAGGGGAACTAATTGCCTATTCTATTACATGACCGCCATCCAAACCGGTTGAAGATAACCCGAGCTACCATCTCCCACCGGATAGATCCAGTAACCAAACGCTCCATGGCCTCCGTCGGAGTGAGTAGCGACCACATACGGATCAATGCAGTGGCTCGGAAAATAACCTGCAAAAAATGAGTATTTGTTGTTCTGTTAAAAACCATATCATTTCTGCAATTCCACACTGCCCACAGCAAAGCACATACTCCCACCCGGATATGTCTCGCTAGTGCGGAATCTATCCCGTATAGCCACTGCCCAAATAAAGAGCCTATGGAAGTCGGAGGTGAAATATTGAAAGCAATTTGTATTGTCCTCCATAAAATCTTTGCCATCGGACAAACGAGAAAGAGGTGTTTAATAGATTCATTCCGATCACAAAACGAACATCGCAAAGACCCAGTCCAGTTACGTTTTGCCAGATTGTCCTTAGTCAGAATCACTTGTTTATGCACAAACCACATAAACACTTTGATTCGCAAAGGCACGTTGACCTTCCAAACATGCTTCGAACTAGAAACAACGCTAGTATTAATGATATCTAGATATATCAAGCCATTAGTCAATGAACTCCCATTTAACCGGAATTACTTATGTCCCACCCATGTGACTTAGTCGAAAGCTACCTTTTGTTTCTGCACTAACGACATCTCCCAGAAATGTGTGTTACGTGTACACTCTTTTTCTTTGCAAGGCCATGACATCAAATGAAATCTCTCTTCCTTTGATTATTTCTTGTCACGTCGATAAATTTGTGGTGCCAAGTCTATAGCTGTCGACGTTGTATTTGTCAAGTAGTCGATGATCTATAACTGCACATACGACCGCAGGGGACATCTCTCTTAGAAAAGCCATGCCATGAAAGCAATTGATTTGACTTCAGAAAGCAGACAGAAGATCAAGTTGGCAAAACAAAACCAGCTCAGTTGGTGTCAAAGTACGTTTAGAATGAAGTAGCTTAGGCAGATCATGGTCCAACTCACTTTCTAAGTCCATTTGAAGTGTGAGTCATGAGGATGAGAGGGCGCCGTAGCATGTTCTAGATTCTTCAGATCACTTCATTATTTGCGTCGCGCTCATAAAAGGGAGTATCTTGTGCTGTTTTCTGGGGCGAACAAAAAGGGGTGGGGATGGAATACGGTTCGTTGCTATCAGAACTTTTTCTCTAAAGTTGTCCATGGAAAATGATATTTGCTATCAAGGTGGCCAAACTATCCATCTGTTTGTAAACACAAACTAATGCACATGTTTTTCTTCAGACGCTGTCGGCGCCCGATATGCGTGATCCTGAAATTTCAGCTCTGGTGGCTACAAAACTGAGGGAATTCCACAACCTTGACATGCCTGGTCCCAAGCATGTGCTCCTCTGGGACAGACTGAAGTAAGGGCAATCTTTAGTTCTTGCACAAATGATTTGCTTACAACTTACAAGTATGGAACTGAACCTGGTGAATTTCTATGAAGGAACTGGCTCAAAACTGCCAAGAACCTGTGCCCAGCCGATCAAGCGGAGGAACTACGCTTGGATTGCCTGGAGAACGAGATCGCCTCGCTGGAGATAGAATTCTCAGGGGATTACCACCACTGGATTGGTTTCTGCCACAATGATCTACAGTATGGCAACATCATGATGGACGAAGAGACCAATATGCTGACCATCATTGTGAGTTCTATGCAATCAAAATCAACTACTTATAGCCTTAATTATTTGGTGTATGGAAATCATGTAAAATATGCAATGTGAATTCTCTGGCACGTTGGTAGGCTGAGCTTCCAAGTTTCTCATCTCATACAACCTTCAGTTTTGTTCTCTTGCCACTCGACATCCTAATGCGTCACGCCTCCACTAAAAACAGAGTTTTAGTCTTGGAGAGTACGTGCAGCATGAAGAACCGATGCTTTCTTTTCTTGTTGTATATTCTGTGTGCCAACCTGCCATGAGTCATGACAGTTTCTTAAGGAAATCTGAAGTTCTATCACACCTTGTCACAAACTGTCAGGCGGCAAGTTTTGGTTTTATCTTATTTTCGCCCCCTTGTGTGGTTACAGGACTATGAGTATGCAAGCTTCAACCCAGTTGCATATGACATTGCTAACCATTTCTGCGAGATGGCGGCAGACTACCATTCAGAAAAGCCTCATATACTGGACTACAGTAAATATCCAGGTATTGCATTTCCCATTTAACTCTGCTTGTGTTTTCGTTCAGCCTTCACTCTACCTTGTTTGTTAACTTTCTATTCTGCGGCAGATATCGATGAGCAGAGGCGTTTCGTGAAGACTTACCTGAGCACTTCTCGTGAGTACAAAACTCAATTATCTTGGTTCGATTGTCCGACGATTCCTTTCGTGCTAATACAGCTTTGTTGGGCAGGCGAGGAACCTGAAGCGGAAGAGGTGGAGAATCTGCTCCAGAGCGTGGAGAAGTACACGCTCGCCAGTCATCTGGTTTGGGGCCTCTGGGGAATAATATCGGTGAGTTCATATTCGGGTTCGCCAATCTAGTCATCACTGTAATCATATGCGCTCCTATCTTCTAACTTTCATTGTTTTCTTTACAGGATCGTGTCAACGACATCGACTTCGATTACCAGGAGTACGCAAGACAGAGATTCGAGCAGTACTGGCAGAAGAAGCCTGCGGTCCTAGCCTCATGAATTGCTAAACCTATGGCTTCAGGAACTCCCTGAGGGCCTGTGCTACTGCACACAAACTGTGCAGTGTTACTGACACACATATCCCCTGGCTGGGATATGAAAGAAGCATAGTATTACGAGGAAGTATAAACCCGTTCCAGGGTCGGACGCTCCCATTTCGAACCTTGACAAGGTCCAGCTTCAGGAAGGAAGCTGTCTATGGGGGCTTTGGTCGAGTGTTTATAGGTATAGCCTCGACGCAACGATGATAAAGCCTCCGAGTTGCATTTTGTATGTTGTTCTCCTATGCACCGCTGGTGGTGTTAGTGTGATTGTGTTACTAGTTTATGTATACTTGACGGACAATGTATGTACTGTACAATAAAACATCTCGTAAAAGAAGTACGAGTATATTTCAGATCTTGATTAAACCCGGACTTGCATTTTTGTACTGCTGTACGCATGACTGGGCTGCTGAAATAACCTGCACAGCCTTTGCAGCTCCCAATAATAAGACGGTGTTATCACTGAAATTGTCAGGCCCTGAACTGAAGAAATCAACACTGTTTTTAAGTTCAGTTAACTGTTACCATACCGCTTCGCTGAAGATTCAAATTGGTCCATTCATCCTCGATCCAACGGATTCCACATTTACTTATGGCGCCAAATAGAGCACGCAGTCGCCGGCAATCTTCGATCGGACGGCCTCGCTTCGTCCCCCGATGGTTGTTCACTTTGTGGCAAAAGCTCTCACCTGCTCCCTCTCTACTCTTTTACATTTTCTCTCCAAGTGTAATGGCCAATAAAACACTTCTTTTTCCTCAAAAAAAAAAAAACACTTCTTTAGTTTTTTTTTAAATGAAAGGGGTTTACCCCCGCCCCAACTTTTATTAAAGACAAGGCAAACACCAACATTCGGACAGTTTAGCAGCGTTCAGCGACAACCTGAGAGTAGCTGCCACTGAGATAAACAACTAGGGCTTTAAGACTATCCCTATTACATCGGTTCAAAGCAGCAAAGTCTTACGGAAGGGATACAGGAACCGAGGTTTTCAACAAATGGGAAGGCACAAAGGATCGAAGCTAGGAATAGGCAACCCCGCATTCCAGCGCTCAGTGGCTCCAGGCGATCCTAAGCAATTCCCCTCTTCGGTGGTCCAAGAGCCTTAAGCACCGAAGAAGAAGAGCACCCTGAGCTTCTGAACATAAGATTTTCCATCGTCTGATCATTGCTCCCAGCAGATCCAAAGCACAGCGTATACTTCGCCATTTTCCACATTTCTTCAGTTTCAGGTGTAGGAAGTGGGCACGGGCATGATTGCTAAAAACACTTCAGTTTCAAAACCCCACCACCCTCCCTTTTTTTTTGAAATGGAGGTGTACCCCCGGCCTCTGCATCATGAAGATGCATGCAACCATATTATTGATAGTTCAAAAAAAAAGATCCATCCAAAAATGGTCTTACAGCTCGCAAACGGAGCAAAAATATGTGAAAAAAACAAAATTACATCATGTCTGAAGCAACCGGAGATATAAAGAATATAGGATAGAACTCCCTAGGCTCCTATCCTGTTATGTGATCGCCATCCAAACCGGTTGAATATAGTCCGAGCTACCATCTCCCATCGGTTGCACCCAGTAACCAAAGGCTCCCTGGAGTCCATAGAGGTGAGTAAGGACCACGTACGGATCCAAGCTGTAGCCCTGAAGATAACCTGCAAGAAATTCAAATTATGTTGTCTGTTAAAAATCATATCATTTCTGCAGTTCCATATAGCCCATAGAAGCGCACATATTCCAATCCGAATACGAGCTGCAGTAATCTGATCAACCACGTCCCAAACAACGACGCAATATCAGCAGGGGGGTGAATGGTGAAAGCTATATGAATTGTTCTCCATAATAGTTTCGCTAAAGGGCAATCAAGAAAAAGGTGTTGTATTGTTTCATCGTGATCACAAAAACAGCACCGTGAGCTTCCCACCCATCTTCTTTTGATTAAGTTATCCTTAGTAAGTATCACTTTTTTGTGGACAAACCACATAAAGATTTTGATCCGCAAAGGAACCTTAACCTTCCAGATGTGCAATGACCTTGGTATTTGGTCATAATTAATCAAGTCTAAATAAAACGATTTCACCGTAAAAATCCCATTTTTAGTAAGCGTCCAGTGTATCCTGTCCGGTTGGTCAGAGAGTTGAACGTCCATCAATCTCCGAACCAAATGTAACCATGCATTCCATCTATCACCAACTAACGTACATCTAAACTGGATGTTTAGGGGAGTGGTTTGCATAACTGTGCCCACGTAAGCCTCCTTTCGTTGCACAATGTTATAAAGTAGTGGATATTGGACAGCTAAGGGCGTGTCTCCTAACCACGTGTCTTCCCAGAATCTCGTCGACAAACCATTGCCTACCAAGAATTTGACCCTGTGAAAGAACAAATCCCTTGTTCTCATAAGGCCCTTCCAGAATGGTGAGTCCGTTGGTCTCATGGTTACCTGGGCTAGTGTTTTAGATTGTAAGTATTTATTGCGCAAAATTTGTGACCACATACTCTCCGGTTCGGTCTCTAGCCTGTACAGCCATTTGCACATAAGGCATTTATTCTTGATTTCTAGGTTCTCAATACCAAGTCCCCCTTGTTCTTTGGGTCGACAAAGAATATCCCATCTCGCCAGACGGTATTTTCTTTTGACCTCATCAGACTGCCAAAAGAAACGAGACCTAAAAAAGTCAAGGCGCTTTCTTACTCCTATCAGAATTTCGAAGAACGAAAGTAGGAACATGGGCATACTCGTCAAGACCGAGTTAATCAAGACTAGCCGTCCTCCATATGACATAAGCTTTCCCTTCCAGCAGCTCAATTTTTTTCAATTCGTTCTTCAATACATTTCCACTCTTTATTGGATAATTTACGGTGATGAATCGGAATGCCCAAGTAATTAAATGGTAAAGCACCTAACTCACATCCGAATAGTTGTCTATACTTGTGTTCCTCGTCTTTAGCCTTCCCAAAACAGAACAACTCGCTCTTATGGAAGTTTATTTTTAAGCCAGACAACTGTTCGAAGAGACACAATATGAGTTTCATGTTACGTGCCTTAGCCAAGTCATGTTCCATAAAAAGAACAGTATCATCTGCATATTGTAGAATGGATACCCCTCCATCGACTAGGTGAGGAACTAATCCATCGACATGTCCGCTTTGCTTGGCCCTGCCTATAAGAATAGCCAACATGTCGGCCACAATATTAAACAAGAGAGGAGACATGGAATCCCCTTGTCTCAACCCCTTATGAGTCTGAAAATAATGACCAATGTCATCATTTACCTTGACTCCGACACTGCCCTTCTGTACTTGAGTGTCTACTTGGTTTCTCCAACTTTCACTAAAACCCTTCATGCGCATTGCCTGTTGTAGGAAGGACCATTTGACTTTATCATAAGCCTTTTCGAAATCCACTTTGAAAATAACCCCATCTAGTTTCTTCGAATGGATCTCGTGAAGTGTTTCATGTAGTACAATGACCCCTTCCATAATGTGTCGTCCGGGCATGAAAGCAGTTTGGCTAGGTTGGACTACGTTATGGGCAACTTGTGTTAAGCGATTGGTTCCAACCTTAGTGAAAATTTTAAAGCTCACATTCAAGAGACATATGGGCCTAAATTGTTCAATCCGAATTGCCTCCTCTTTCTTTGGTAGCAAAGTTATCGTACCGAAATTTAGGTGGAACAACTCCAAATGGCCGTTGAAAAAGTCTTGAAACATAGGCATAAGGTCATCCTTTATAATATGCCAACATTTCTTGTAGAATTCAGCAAGGAACCCATCTGGCCCCGGTGCTTTATTCGGTTTCATTTGTGAAATGGCCAGAAGGATCTCTTTCTCGGTAAACGGTGCAGAGAGAATATCATTCTCCGCTTCATGTAATTGGGGAATATCCTCAATCACTGATTCATTTAATGTTACAGTGTTTGCAATAGGTGGTCCGAAAAGTTGTTTGTAATAATTGGAGATATATGCTTTCAAATTTTCATGCCCCACTATTGTCCCCTCATCCTGTTCAAGTTGAATAATTTTCTTCTTCCTATGTTTGCCATTTGCAATCATATGAAAGAATTGTGTATTGTCGTCCCCTTGAACCACCTTGAGTTTCTTAGCGTGTAACGCCCACTTAAGCTCCTCCTCCCTTAGGAGCAATCGTAGACCTTGTTCAGCCTCAGACTTAACCCTTTGCTCATCTACCGAGAGAAGGGTCTGTTCGGCCTTTATATCTAAAGTTTCAATTAACTGAGTAAGACGCTCTTTTTCATGTTTATAGATACCACTCTCATTCTTGGCCCAGCCTCTCAAAAACTGCCGAAGATGTCGAATCTTGTTCTGCCATCGATCAACGTGTGACTTACCACTCACCGGTTTCGTCCATTCACGTCTGATGATGTCAAGAAAACCTTCCCGCTCGAACCAACTATGTTCAAATGAGAAATAGTTTTTATTTGCCACATGAGTAGCAACACCCGAGTCTAAAAGAAGAGGTGTATGATCAGAAATCGCTCGCTGCATCGCGTGAACCGACACTAGAGGATATTTTTGTTCCCATTCCACACTAGCCAGAACTCTATCTAGCTTTTCATAAGTTGGAACGGGTAACGAGTTGGCCCAGGTAAATTGTCGACCGGTGAGTTCAATTTCTCTCAAATTTAGACTTTCAATAATCATGTTAAACATCATCGACCAGCGACTATCAAAATTTTCATTATTCTTTTCCTCTCTCCTCCTAATGATGTTGAAATCCCCCCCGACAAGTATGGGTAAATTTTCATCACCACAGATTCTTACTAGATCGGCCAGGAAATCCGGTTTGAATTCGGGTTGTGCTGCTCCGTAGACAGCAACAAGTGACCATCGAAACCCATCTAGTTTTGATTTCACCCTAAATTTTACCGAAAAATCACCCTGGACCACATTAAGCACCTGAAGCATATCACACCGTACACCTAGTAAAATCCCCCCGGATCTTCCTCTAGGTGGTAAGATATGCCAATCAAAGTCAATCCCATTGGAGAGGGTGTGCAAAAACTGTGATGTGAAATTATCTCGACCCGTTTCCAATAGTGCAATGAAATCTAAATGTTGTTCTAACGTTGTTTCTGATAAGAACCTTTGTTTAGCCAAGTCAGCGAGACCTCTGCTATTCCAGAAAAGTCCTTTCATAGTTCATCATGGATTTTTTTCTTAAGTTTAATGCGATTACTCCTCCGAATGGCCGAAGTGGGATAGATTTTCCTATTCCAAGGTCTTTTGGGTTTGCCCTCATTACCCTGTGAGGGGGTAGGAACATCTATCTTGGATAGCGTCCCCCCATCAAGGGGGGTTCTATCATCTCCACATTCTCCGATCCCTCCACATCTTCAGCCTCTGTCTGAGGTAAAAGATTATCGCAAATGTTTTCGAGGGCAGCCATTCCTAACTTAGTCATGTCATTATCATCCATAAGTTTGACCGAAGCAAGGTTATGAAGAATTTCTGAAGCTCTCTCCGCTTCCATGTCTAAAAGGTCATTAACGGATTTAGCTACTTCACTTTCGTTTAAACCCAAAGATATCCCTAAGTCATGTGCTTTATCAACTATTTCGTTCTCGGTGAAATGCAGGATTGAACAACTTTTATCGAAAGACGTACCTGTCGAGACCTCGGCATGGCGTAGCATGGCTGCCCTCTTGGCACGCGCTAGCTGCATGTCGTCCGCATCTGGCTGTCTCTGAATCCGGTCACTGACACGCCTGCCAGTTGTCACCGGATCCGCAATCCCACCGAAAGTAATAAGCTCCTCCATCATCCTCTCCCGTGAAAGAGCACCCGGACTCCCATATCCAACCCCTAAAGTCGGTGAAGAGGGGTGGGATATGGTTGTACGAGCGCAGCCCGCAGTAGTAAGAGAGGGTGGGGACTGTGTATCCGCCTGCTGTGTGGTCGCACACCCCCTCTCGGCATCCTGGAGACGCAGTTCCTGCCCATCCAAATAGGTAAGGTCATGCGCCAGAGTAACATCGCGAGCCTCCTGCCCACCATGTGCTCCCAAGGCGCTCGGTGCCACTGAAATCGGCGAGACACATTGGACCTCTTGTCCAAGAGCCTCACTCTGCGGTGCCTGTAGCGTGCCTGAACTCTCAAGTGCCGACTCCATCTCATGCATAGGGTCCAGTACCGGTGGTAACTGCAATTCCACCGGATCATCCAACTCCACTCGTGAGCTCCATAAACGACTGGGAGCTGACTGAGCTCCAAACGAGCCAAAATGAAGAGAGTTCATCGGAGTAGAAAGCGATGGTGTATCTTTGGCATAATCATCACCCTTATCAGATTGTGCACTATGTCCCTTGCCCTGGTCGCGTGGTGTGTTGTCAGACCCCTTTTCCTGGTTACCGGAGGCTCCGCCCCCCTCGGTTGTGTCCATGTCCTCAATCTCATTCCCATCCAGGGAAGTCGGAGTATCCTCAATCTCAAGCTCAAGAATATATGTGACTCCAGCATGTGTCCATCGAACTACATCTGGTATGAACTCAACGCTCACCATGCTGACCAATAACCTCGCAGCCCCGTGCGCACGTGTGAAAGGCATGTCCACCTGTTCTGTCTTGCCAATCATAGAACCCAGACTCCAAGCAATCAGAAAGTGATTAATCAACTTGGATGGTGCACCATAGAAACGTATCCACACCTTCTCGAAAGGTGTTCCTACTGGTTCATCCTGCTTCCATTCATCAAAAGCAATAACAGTACTAGTACTAGGAACCCTGCAAAGACCCCACTTAAGAAAATGCTTCTGATCTTCTTTAGTTGGGAAATCCACTTTGTATGCCTGACCCTCCAATTTTTCCAGATGCCACGGATGATTCCCCGGAACCAGATCACGCAACTGCCTCACGATCTGAGCTTCAGTCAGCTGCCCATTAGTAACCCGGACCACTGCAGGGAAAGAACTCTCAGCTACCTGCGGAAGAGGTTCCACCTCCGGAGTCTCAAAGAACATCAACTCCTTGCAGCACACACCATAAATGCTTACTCCAGGCTTTGTGCCAGATAAGAGAGGGCAATCACCGGACACATGTTGTGACTTGAGACAAATATCACACAGTTCATTAGTACACTCAGCCACAAAGTGTCCCGGTTCGCCACATCGAAAGCACGGCAGTTTCTTCTTCTTAATTGCCCACTTAGAGAGTTTATCACCATCCGGTTTGAGTGAGGTCTTACCTACTCCAGCATCATGACTCATAGCAGCCTCAGTGGCCTCCGGTACAGAAACTTCCGCTAGAGCCTGTACTGTCTCGATAGCCACAGCAGGGAGAGATGGTGTAACGGCCGTAGGCGAAACAGCGTTATCAATCACCGCCCCCATGGGAGGAGCCGTTGGAGGTGGTACATGCCGCTGCGTAGGTGGGCGCCTCGCCCCACCTCTCCCGCGACGAAAGCCCCCCCCCCCGGTGTCGGTCATGAGGTCCAGCCACTCCTTCGATAAAGTGCCCTGGCGGTCCCTTGAAATACCCGCCTCCATTGTGCCAACCGTTACCTCGTCCACCACCCGAGGAAGATCCGCGGTGCTGACCCTCTCCGTAAACGTCGTAACCATCATAGCCCCAAGACCCATAGCGGTTGTATCTGCCATAGCCTCCATGACCCTGGCCATCCCAACGCTGGTTCGGCCCGCCGCCGCGACCTAGCGCACGGGCCTTGGTCGCAGGCACCTGCAGAAGGTCCTCTGGAATCCGATCCTCGTTCCGAGCTGCAACAAAATTGGTCCGAACTGCAGTGGTAGTTGGAACCTGCGTGCTTGTCACCGAGGGAACTGCGCCCCGGCTGGCCCCTGCAGCGGCCGCTGCAGCCGGCTTGGCAAGGGCCTGCTGCCTCGCCGCATGAGAACCCTGGCCGGCGCCAGCGGCAGGAGAGGCGCCTCCCCGTCCCACCATCGAGCGAACTACCAGAACCCTGGCCGCACGTCCCGCACCCAGCGAAGGGAATCCTGGCGAGCGAGAAACCCTATTCTGTGCAAGGCTCGTCTCGGTCTTCGATAGGTCAGATGACGACGTTGGATCGGGCGAGCTGGCTTGGGCGCCTGGTTGGGCCACTTGTCCCACATCCATAGCGCCCACGACCACTACCGTTTCCAAGCCCAACCTGGCATTGTTACGGCCCGTATCAGCCCAAACCATCTCAGGCCCCGATCGACCAAGCAAGGCATTCAAACGAGCCTCTCTGCTTGCGCGGATCCCGGCCACCGGCCTGATCTCAAGCGCCATCGCCGGCATCAGCGCCGCCAACTGTCTGCTGTTTTTCTTCTTCTTTCTTGTGACCTTAGTCCAAGTATCAGGCAGGATAAAATCTGACAAGGTTAAAGGTTGGAGACTAACCTTAGGAAGGGGTCCCTTCCATGGCCGGATCGCGGTTGTCGTCGTTCTCCGGTGAAGAATCCGGCGTACCACCTCCTCCTTTTCGTCACGACTTATCCCGATTCTCGCCGGATCATCCAACGGAACCACTCCATCAACAATAGTAGCGATCTCCTCTATCGAATAACCTGGACTGAAAGCTTCACAAATCAAGTCAGATGGCGTTGGAGAACTTACCTCCGGCGACTCCTCCTCCGTGTCCGCATCTTCTCCGTCGTCTGAGCCGGCGAGTGCCCAGAAACGCCCCCCGACAGTCCCCACCGTGGAGACGGGTTTGAGAGCGGCGGTCGCCGCCGGCGGCATCCTGTCGCCCCCCCTGTCGCCCCTGTCGCCCCTTCCCACCACCCTCCCTTCTAGAGTTCTAGTGCACCATACTGTGGCGCGGTGCAGGCAGGTAGGATCTGCTCCTTCAAGCTCGGGTTGCAGCCTCGCCGTAGTAAAATTCCTCGCTTGAACTAGTAGTTCATTTCGTCAGAAAGATCACAAGGTACCCTGCCTCGTATTAGTCCTTCCAGAATTTAATTGTTGAAGCCATAGATTCCACTTCCACGGCTGATCATGAGATGGAGTCACTACAATTAGATATTGAGACCTTGCAACAAAATAGGGATGGTGATCGCAAGGAAATGACTTCAGCATTACAGTTCCTTGGGAAAAGCAAGTGCATTCCAATGATGGTGAATTGTCATTCAGAAGGCTTGGGAAAAGCAAGTGCATTCAAATGATGCTTGCGCACTCTGCACATCAAGCTCTCTAGGAATGCAGCCGCACTCTGGAAGTGGGACAAGGCTCGCAGAGCACAGAGCAATTTGGTATCCAATATTGCTAATGAGGTCATTTTCAATCTTGATCTTGCAATGGAGGAGAAGGAGATTTTGGAGGCAGAATGGGAACTGAGAAAATTTCTCAAAGCTAGACTGCTGGGCATCGCTGCGGTTGAGCGGGCACAATGGAGGCAGAGATCCCAGCTTACCAAGATTAGAGTGGGGAATGCAAACTGCAGATTCTTTCTAATGCGAGCCAACGGGCGGAGAAGGAAGAACTACATCACCAAGTTGGACACACCTTCTGGAGAGGTTTCGGGTCAACGGGACAAGTTCAAGCTCATCTTCGACCACTTCAACATATTAATTAAGTGGATCAGCAGCAAAATACTTGACCTTTTCAATTTCTAAAAATGTTTAGACATTCTAAAAGCCATGGAACTTTTTGTGCAGACCCATAATGTTTCCCTGTATTTATGTGACAAGTTTTGTAATCGACAAAATTCATTTGGTATAATAATTAAATGCAAAACAGTGAAAGAAAATAGAAACAGAAATATAAAAGAAAAAGAAAAATGACTCACTGTTGGACTGGGCTCTACGTGCACAGTGGACAGCCCAGGCCAAGTCCACTCTCATCCCCTTTCTCTGTTCACAGGGAGGGCATGGCAACTATCCACCGGCACCATGGCCGACGAGGTGCACGTGCCGGCCATCCCCGACCACCCCTATGCCCTTAAAACGGCCCTGCCCCATCCCTCCACCGATGACCAGGAGTAGTCAGGAGACCCTGGCAGGAGGCTTGCACCTTTTCCATCTAAATGTCATTGTTTTGCTAACTTTATGTCTGTACTTAGATATTGTTGCTTTCGCTGACTTATGTATTCGAGCCTTCGTGGCCCTGACTTGTAACATAAGGCTTTATGTTTGAATTTGTGTCTAGAGTTGTGTTGTGATATCTTCTCGTAAGTCTCTTATCTTGATCGTGCACATTTATGTGTATGAGTAGGGCACGATTAAGTCGGAGGCGTCACATTTATCCACCCCATGCTCTAATTATTCACATGAAACACCCACAAATGCTTCAATACATCATTCAGAAGTGGTCTATGAGTTCCTCAATTGCGGATACGATGATGTATTTGAAGAAATTGTTCAAACATCGCCACCTCCTGATGTTGAAGCTAGACATAGTCACCCATCTTTCCGAAATACCGAACATGGCGAACAACACCACCCTCATCCTTTATAATTGTGTTGTGCATGATCACACAACATGTTATCACATTCCACAATGTCTCTGTATCTCGTTGTTTAGCAGGTCTGTGAACAACTACAAAATGAGTGAGACCTTTTGTTACTTAGCGAATTGAGAGGTCTTGACAAACATCGCCCATGGAGGCTAGGCATCATCACAAAGCCAATACTAAGTTAAAGGCAACACTAAATACGATACATGCAACTGATCGCTGGGCCTGAGACAACACGAGAGACAAACACCACTAAGCCCAATGTCTAGCACCCAAAAAGGAGCAAAGAAGCTCCTACAAAACAAAGCTCAACAAGGCGGAGATCCTTGATGCGTCGAGATCTCGAATACACCTAATCTGCTCCATGGCCTCCTGCATAAGCTCAGTGTCCCGCTGTTTCCTCAACTGCGTCCATGTTTGAAGGAAAAGATGGCATTTGAAGATAAGAGCATCTCCAGCCGTTCGGCCCACCAAGGCACCCCGGCGCTTTTTCGGCCCTTCCCCCGGCGTGAATTTGCGCTGGGGCATTCTCGGCCCAGCCACGCCCCCAGCCCCGGCCCCAAAGACGCCCTGTATTTTTGAATCTGCAGTTCCCGCTACAAAAAAATGCTATAGTTCGGCGACCACTCGCCACAGCTCGGCGATCATCTCAGTTCGGCACATAGTTCGGCATAGCGAATAAAAACGAGAGGCGAGAGTGCATCAAATGACGGCTGCGTCGATGTCCTCAGCGACGCCGTCCTGTGTTTCTGCATCGGCTTCGGCGTCGGCGTCGGCGTTGTTGTCCGTAGGTGGCGTCCGCGGGGTGCCGGGCGTCGATGCAGGCGACACGTAGTCGCTGGGGCTCGCCAGCCGGGTCGACGTGTTGGTCGTGGCAATGGGCGTCTCCGTCGGTAGGCCGTCCAGGATGAGTCCACGCTCCCGCATGTACCACTCCCTGATCGGCCCGTCCATCGCCGACACCGTCGTCGCGTCCGCTGCCATTAGGAAGGCCAAGTCGGTGTTCCTCTTATTGGCGGCTACATTTGTCTGGAGCAGGTCGAGCTTGATCTGGCCCGTCAACATGATCGCCGACCAGCGCGCGTCTGCTTTCGGCTCCCTCTCGACGGCGTGGTTCTTGGCGTCGGCGATGCACTGCTCGATGGACGCCTGCAGACGCTCAACGTTAGGCGTGGCGTCCCTTGCCGACTTGGCCTTCTTGTTGCCATCCGGGCGGCCAGGCGGCGGCGCGTCCGGCTGGTACGTCTCCCTCGCCTTGGCCAGCGTGCGTCGGACGTTTGTCCACTTCTCGCACTTGTCGATCCAGGAAAACACATGGAGGTACTTGAAGTCCTGCTCGGGGCTACTGTCCTGCCGAAACATGGCGAACATGCGCAGCATCTGCGGCGAAAGAGAACAATTGTCGGCGAGGTAGAAGGAATGAAACGAGGTGGCGACCGGCGTGTCCATACCTTTCCCTCGACGCTCTCGCCGCTCTCTGGCCGAGCAGCGACCTCCTCGACGATCCCGTGCCATTTGTTGCACGCCGCCTGGATGATCGCCCAGTGATTCGTCATGGCCTTCGCGCCGCGTATCATGTGGATGCCGGTGAATTGCGGGTCGACCAACTTCCACTCGTCAAACTCCGACTTGATGCGCTCCCAGTACGTGTCGGCGCTCTGGTTCGTGCCGGTGATCGCGTCGAGGCAGACGACCTTCCACGCTTTGGCGAGGCATTCGTCCTCTTTGGCCATCCACTTGACGCGTGGCTCGCCGGTCCTGGGTCTGCGCTTCCTCGTCGTCCCCTTCCTTGCCGCCACAGGCGCCTGATCCTCCTCATCTCCCTCATCGGCGTCCTCCTCCTCCTCGTCGGCGAAGTCATGCTTGGCGCCCACATCGGCGGCTTCATAGAGATCCTCGGCGAATCCAGGGGAAGCGGCGGCCGCAGCCGAGCCGCTCATGATGTTGTCATCCATGTCGGCGTCGTCGACTCCTCGCCGCCGTGTTGCGACGACGAGGCCTACGAGTAGAGCAGGGCAACACGATGCAAATTCGTCGGCGGCGGCGTCGGGGAGGCGGCGTAGTCCGGCGGAGAGTAGTTGTACGGGGGGTACTGGACGCCGGCGAACGCGGGAGACGGCATGTGTTGGGGAACATAGCAGAAATCATAAAATTTCTACGCTTCACCAAGATAAATCTATGGAGTCATATAGAAACGAGGGAGAGGGGAGTGCATCTACATACCCTTGTAGATCGCGAGCGGAAGCGTTCAAGAGAACGTGGATGATGGAGTCGTACTCGTCGTGATCCAAATCACCGATGATCCTAGCGCCGAACGGACGGCACCTCCGCGTTCAACACACGTACGGTGCAGCGACGTCTCCTCCTTCTTGATCCAGCAAGGGGGGAGGAGAGGTTGATGGAGATCCAGCAGCACGACGGCGTGCTGGTGGATGCAGCGGTATTCCAGCAGGGCTTCGCCAAGCAGCACTAGAGGGAGGAAGGGGTGTCACGGGGGGAGAGGGAGGCGCCAGGGCAAGGGGTGCGGCTGCCCTCCCTCCCTCCCCACTATATATAGGGGTCCAGGGGGGCGGCCCTAGGAGATCCAATCTCCTAGGGGGGCGGCGGCCAAGGGGGGAGGCTTGCCCCCCAAACATGTGGGGCGCCCCCCACCCCTAGGGTTTCCAACCCTAGGTGCGGGGGGGGGCAAGTGGGGCGCACCAGCCCACTATGGGCTGGTTCCCTTCCCCTTTCAGCCCATGGGGCCCTTCGGGATAGGTGGCCCCACCTGGTGGACCCCCGGGACCCTT
Organism: Secale cereale; assembly: GCA_902687465.1. Lineage (NCBI taxonomy): Eukaryota > Viridiplantae > Streptophyta > Magnoliopsida > Poales > Poaceae > Secale > Secale cereale. The sequence continues at coordinate 659,447,485 of LR738711.1, forward strand.
CCGGTGGTTCCGGTACACTACCGGTGACCCCCGAAATTCTCCCGATGGCCGAAACTGGACTTCCTATATATAATTCTTTACCTCCGGACCATTCCGGAACTCCTCGTGACGTCCGGGATCTCATCTGGGACTCTGAACAACATTCGGGTTACCACATGCATATATCTCTACAACCCTAGCATCACCGAACCTTAAGTGTGTAGACCCTACGGGTTCGGGAGACACGTAGACATGACCCAGACTACTCTCCGGTCAATAACCAACAGCAGGATCTAGATACCCATGTTGGTTTCTACATGCTCCTCGATGATCTCATCGGATGAACCACGATGTCAAGGATTCAATCAATCCCGTATACAATTCCCTTTGTCTATCGGTATAGTTACTTGCCCGAGATTCGATCGTCGGTATACCGATACCTTGTTCAATCTCCTCATGGCAAGTCTCTTTACTCGTTCCGTAATGCATCATCCCGTGACCAACACCTTAGTCACATTGAGCTCATTATGATGATGTCTTACCGAGTGGGCCCAAAGATACCTCTCCGTCATACGGAGTGACAAATCCCAGTCTCGGTTCGTGCCAACTCAACAGACACTTTCGGAGATACCCGTAGTGTACCTTTATAGCCATCCAGTTACGTTGTGACGGTTGGCACACCCAAAGTATTCCTACGGTATCCGGGAGTTGCACAACCTCATGGTCTAAGGAAAAGATACTTGACATTGGAAAAGCTTTAGCATTACGAACTACATGATCTTGTGCTAGGCTTAGGATTGGGTCTTGTCCATCACATCATTCTCCTAATGATGTGATCTCGTTATCAATGACATCCAATGTCCATGGTCGGGAAACCGTAACCATCTGTTAATCAACGAGCTAGTAACTAGAGGCTTACCAGGGACACGTTGTGGTCTATGTATTCACACATGTATCACTGTTTCCGGATAATACAATTCAAGCATGAATAACAGACAATTATCATGAACAAGGAAATATAATAATAACCATTTTATTATTGCCTCTAGGGCATATTTCCAACAGTCTCCCACTTGCACTGGAGTCAATAATCTAGTTACATTGTGATGAATCGAACACCCATAGAGTTCTGGTGTTGATCATGTTTTGCTCGTGGAAGAGGTTTAGTCAACGGATCTGCGACATTCAGATCCGTATGCACTTTACAAATATCTATGTCTCCATCTTGAACATAATTCCGGATGGAGTTGAAACGGTGCTTGATGTGCTTGGTCTTCTTATGAAACCTGGGCTCCTTGGCAATGGCAATAGCTCTAGTGTTGTCACAGAAGAGAGTCATCGGGCCCGACGCGCTTGGAATGACTCCTAGGTCGGTGAGGAACTCCTTCATCCACAGTCCTTCCTGCGCTGCTTCGCAAGCAGCTATGTACTCCTCTTCACATGTAGAATGCGTCGCGACGCTTTGCTTGCAACTGCAACAGCTGACTGCCCCACCATTCAAAATATACACGTATCCGGTTTGTGACTTGGAGTCATCCAGATCTGTGTCGAAGCTAGCATCGACGTAACCCTTTACGACGAGCTCTTCATCACCTCCATAAATGAGAAACATATCCTTTGTCCTTTTCAGGTACTTCAGGATGTTCTTGACCGCTGTCCAGTGTTCCATACCGGGATCACTTTGGTACCTCCCTACCAAACTTATGGCAAGGTTCACATCAGGTCTGGTACACAGCATGGCATACATAATAAAACCTATGGCTGAGGCATAGGGGATGACACTCATCTTTTCTCTATCTTCTGCCGTGGTCGGGGATTGAGCTGTACTCAATCTCATACCTTGCAATACAGGCAAGAACCCTTTCTTAGACTGATCCATATTGAACTTCTTCAATATCTTATCAAGGTATGTGCTTTGTGAAAGACCAATGAGGCGTCTCGATCTATCTCTATAGATCTTGATGCCTAATATGTAAGCAGCTTCTCCAAGGTCCTTCATTGAAAAACTCTTATTCACGTAGGCCTGTATGCTCTCCAAGAATTCTAGATCATTTCCCATCAGAAATATATCATCCACATATAATATGAGAAATGCTACAGAGCTCCCACTCACTTTCTTATAAATACAGGCTTCTCCGCAAGTCTGTATAAACCCAAACGCTTTGATCACATCATTAAAGCGAATATTCCAACTCCGAGATGCTTGCACCAACCCATAGATTAAGCGCTGGAGCTTGCATACCTTGTTAGCATTCTCATGATCGACAAAACCTTTCGGCTGCATCATATACAGTTCTTCCTTGAGGAAGCCATTAAGGAATAACGTTTTGACGTCCATTTGCCATATCTCATAATCATAGTATGCGGCAATTCCTAACATGATTCAGACGGACTTTAGCATCGCTACGGGAGAGAAAGTCTCATCGTAGTCAATCCCTTGAACTTGTCGATAACCTTTAGCGACAAGCCGAGCCTTATAGATGGTCACATTACCATCTGCGTCAGTCTTCTTCTTAAATATCCATTTATTTTCTATGGCCTGCCGATCATCGAGCAAGTCCACCAAAGTCCATACTTTGTTTTCATACATGGATCCTATCTCGGATTTCATGGCTTCAAGCCATTTGTTGGAATCCGGGCCCGCCATCGCTTCTTCATAGTTCGAAGGTTCACCATTGTCTAACAACATGATTTCCATGACAGGGTTGCCGTACCACTCTAGTGCGGAATGTGTCCTTGTGGACCTTCGAAGTTCAGTAGTAACTTGATCTGAAGCTTCATGATTATCATCATTAACTTCCTCCCTAGTCGGTGCAAGCACCACAGGAACATCTTCCTGCACTGCGCTACTTTCCGGTTTGGAAGGTGTGACTGTAACCTCATCAAGTTCCACTTTCCTCCCACTCACTTCTTTTGAGAGAAACTCTTTCTCCAGAAAGGATCCATTCTTGGCAACGAAGACCTTGCCTTCGGATCTGAGGTAGAAGGTATACCCAATAGTTTCCTTAGGGTATCCTATGAAGACGCATTTTTCCGATTTGGGTTCGAGCTTTTCAGGTTGAAGTTTCTTGACATAAGCATCGCAACCCCAAACTTTCAGAAACGACAGCTTAGGTTTCTTGCCAAACCAAAGTTCATACGGTGTCGTCTCAACGGATTTAGACGGAGCCCTATTTAAAGTGAATGCGGCAGTCTCTAAAGCATAACCCCAAAAAGATAGCGGTAAGTCGGTGAGAGACATCATGGATCGCACCATGTCCAACAGAGTACGATTACGACGTTCGGACACACCATTACGCTGAGGTGTTCCGGGCGGTGTCAATTGTGAAACAATTCCACAGTTCCTTAGGTGTGTGCCAAATTCGCGACTTAAATATTCTCCTCCACGATCCGATCATAGGAACTTTATTTTTCTGTCACGTTGATTCTCAACCTCATTCTGAAATTCCTTGAACTTTTCAAAGGTCTCAGACCTGTGTTTCATCAAGTAGACATACCCATATCTACTTAAGTCATCTGTGAGGGTGAGAACATAACGATAGCCTCCGCGAGCTTCAACACTCATTGGACCGCACACATCAGTGTGTATGATTTCCAATAAGTTGGTTGCTCGCTCCATTGTTCCGGAGAACGGAGTCTTGGTCATCTTGCCCAAAAGGCATGGTTCGCACGTGTCAAATGATTCATAATCAAGAGACTCCAAAAGTCCATCTGCATGGAGCTTCTTCATACATTTGACACCAATATGACCAAAGCGGCAATGCCACAAGTATGTGGGACTATCATTATCAACCTTACATCTTTTGGCATTCACACTATGAATATGTGTAACATCACGTTCGAGATTCATCAAAAATAAACCATTGACCAGCGGGGCATGACCATAAAACATATCTCTCATATAAATAGAACAACCATTATTCTCGGATTTAAATGAGTAGCCATCTCGCATTAAACGAGATCCAGATACAATGTTCATGCTCAAATTTGGTACTAAATAACAATTATTGAGGTTTAAAACTAATTCCGAAGGTGGATGCAGAGGTAGCGTGCCGACGGTGATCACACCGACCTTGGAGCCATTATTGACGCGCATCGTCACCTCGTGCTTCGCCAGTATTCGCTTATTCTGCAGCTCCTGCTTTGAGTTACAAATATGAGCAACTGCATCGGTATCAAATACCCAGGAGCTACTACGAGCGCTGGTAAGGTACACATCAATAACATGTATATCATATATACCTTTGACGTTGCCGGCCTTCTTATCTGCTAAGTATTTGGGGCAATTTCGCTTCCAGTGACCCGTTCCCTTGCAATGAAAGCACTCAGTTTCAGGCTTGGGTCCATTCATTGGCTTCTTCCCGGCAACTGGCTTACCGGGCGCGGCAACTCCTTTGCCGTCCTTCTTGAAGTTCTTTTTACCCTTGCCTTTCTTGAACTTAGTGGTTTTATTCACCATCAACACTTGATGTTCTTTCTTGATATCCACCTCCGCTGATTTCAGCATTGAATACACCTCGGGAATGGACTTCTCCATCCCTTGCATATTGAAGTTCATCGCGAAGCTCTTGTAGCTAGGTGGGAGCGACTGAAGAATTCTGTCAACGACCGCTTCGTCTGGGAGATTGATTCCCAACTGAGACAAGCGATTGTGCAACCCAGACAAGTTGAGTATGTGCTCGCTGACAGAACTATTCTCCTCCATCTTACAATTGTAGAATGCGTCGAAGACGTCATATCTCTCGCCTCGGGCATGAGCTTGGAAAACCATTTTCAGCTCTTGGAACATCTCATATGCTCTGTGGTCCTCAAAACGCTTTTGGAGCCTCGATTCTAAGCTATAAAGCATGCCGCACTGGACCAGGGAGTAATCATCACAATGTGACTGCCAGGCATTCATAACGTCTTGGGTTGCCGGGAAAACGGGTACATCACCTAGCGGTGCTTCAAGGACATGTGATTTCTTGGCAGCTATGAGGACAATCCTGAAGTTACGGACCCAATCTGTATAGTTGCTACCATCGTCTTTCAGCTTGGTTTTCTCTAGGAACGCGTTGAAGTTGAGGGCAACATGAGCGTGGGCCATTGGATCTACAAGACATATTGTAAAGATTTTAGACTAAGTTCATGAAAATTAAGTTCATCTAAACAAATTTAATGAACTCCCACTCAGATAGACATCTCTCTAGTCATCTAAGTAATACATGATCCGAATCAACTAGGCTGTGTCAGATCATCATGTGAGACGGACTAGTCATCAACAGTGAACATCTTCATGTTGATCGTATCTTCTATACGACTCATGTTCGACCTTTCGGTCTTCCGTGTTCCGAGGCCATGTTTGTACATGCTAGGCTCGTCAAGTGAACCCTAAGTGTATTGCGTGTGTAAATCTGGCTTACACCCGTTGTATGCGAACGTTAGAGCCTATCACACCCGATCATCATGTGGTGCTTCGGAACAACGAACCTTAGCAACGGTGCACAGTTAGGGGAAACACAATTCTTGAAATTTTAGTGAGAGATCATCTTATTTACTACCGTCGTTCTAAGCAAATAAGATGTATAAACATGATAAACATCACATGCAATCAAATAGTGACATGATATGGCCAATATCATTTTGCTCCTTTGATCTTCATCTTCGGGGCTCCATGATCATCTTTCTCACCGGCATGACACCATGATCTCCATCATCATGTCTTCTTGAAGTCGTCTCGCAAACATTACTTCTACTACTATGGCTAACGTTTAGCAATAAAGTAAAGTAATTACATGATGTTTTCAGTTGACACGCAGGTCATACAATAAAATAAGACAACTCATATGGCTCCTGTCGGTTGTCATACTCATCGACATGCAAGTCGTGATTCCTATTACAAGAACATGATCAATCTCATACATCACATATATCATTCATCACATCTTTTTGGCCATATCACATCATACGGCATATGCTGCAAAAACAAGTTAGACGTCCTCTAATTGTTGTTGCAAGTTTTACGTGGCTGCTATAGGTTTCTAGCAAGAACGTTTCTTACCTACGCCAAAACCACAACGTGATATGCCAATTTCTATTTACCCTTCATAAGGACCCTTTTCATCGAATCCGATCCGACTAAAGTGGGAGAGACTGTCACCCGCTAGCCACCTTATGCAACTAGTGCATGTGAGTCGGTGGAACCTGTCTCACGTAAGCGTACGTGTAAGGTCGGTTCGGGCCGTTTCATCCCATGATGCCGCCGAATCAAGATAAGACTAGTAGCGGCAAGAGAATTGAACAAATCTACGCCCACAACTGCTTTGTGTTCTATTCGTGCAAGATACTACGCATAGACCTAGCTCAGATGCCACTGTTGGGGAACGTAGCAAAAATCAAAAAAAATTCTATGCTTCACCAAGATCAACGAGGGAGAGGGGAGTGCATCTACATACCCTTGTAGATCGCGAGCGGAAGCGTTTAAGAGAACGTGGATGATGGAGTCGTACTCGTCGTGATCCAAATCACCGATGATCCTAGCGTCGAACGGACGGCACCTCCACGTTCAACACACGTACGGTGTAGCGACGTCTCCTCCTTCTTGATCCAGCAAGGGGGGAGAAGAGGTTGATGGAGATCCAGCAGCAGGACAGCGTGGTGGTGGATGCAGCGGTATTCCAGTAGGGCTTCGCCAAGCAGCACTAGAGGAAGGAAGGGGTGTCACGGGGGGAGAGGGAGGCGCCAGGGCATAGGTGCGGTTACCCTCCCTCCCCCCACTATATATAGGGGTCCAGGGGGGCGCCGGCCCTAGGAGATCCAATCTCCTAGGGGGGCGGCAACCAAGGGGGGAGGCTGCCTCCCAAGCATGTGGGGCGCCCCCACCCCTAGGGTTTCCAACCCTAGGGGCAGGGGGGCCCAAGGGGGGCGCACCAGCCCACTATGGGCTGGTTCCCTTCCCCTTTCAGCCCATGGGGCCCTCCGGGATAGGTGGCCCCACCCGGTGGACCCCCGGGACCCTTCTGGTGGTCCCGGTACACTACCGGTGACCCCCGAAATTCTCCCGATGGCCGAAACTGGACTTCCTATATATAATTCTTTACCTCTGGACCATTCCGGAACTCCTTGTGACGTCCAGGATCTCATCCGGGACTCCAAACAACATTCGGGTTACCACATGCATATATCTCTACAACCCTAGCGTCACCAAACCTTAAGTGTGTAGACCCTACGGGTTCGGGAGACACGTAGACATGACCCAGATGACTCTCCGGTCAATAACCAACAGTGGGATCTGGATACCCATGTTGGTTTCTACATGCTCCTCGATGATCTCATCGGATGAACCACGATGTCAAGGATTCAATCAATCCCGTATAAAATTCCCTTTGTCTATCGGTGTAGTTACTTTCCCGAGATTCGATCGTCGGTATACCGATACCTTTTTCAATCTTGTCATGGCAAGTCTCTTTACTCATTTCGTAATGCATCATCACGTGACCAACACCTTAGTCACATTGAGCTCATTATGATGATGTCTTACCGAGTGGGCCCAGAGATACCTCTCCGTCATACGGAATGACAAATCCCAGTCTCGGTTCGTGCCAACTCAACAGACACTTTCAGAGATACCCGTAGTGTACCTTTATAGCCACCCAGTTACGTTGTGAACCTCATGGTCTAAGGAAAAGATACTTGACATTGGAAAAGCTTTAGCATTGCGAACTACACGATCTTGTGCTAGGCTTATGATTGGGTCTTGTCCATCACATCATTCTCCTAATGATGTGATCTCGTTATCAATGACATCCAATGTCCATGGTCAGGAAACCGTAACCATCTATTGATCAACGAGCTAGTAACTAGAGGCCTACCAGGGACACGTTGTGGTCTATGTATTCACACATGTATCACTGTTTCCGGATAATACAATTCAAGCATGAATAACAGACAATTATCATGAACAAGGAAATATAATAATAACCATTTTATTATATCCTCTAGGGCATATTTCCAACAGCATGCGCTGCCCGTGCGAGAAGGCGGTGTTGGGGTTGAACTCACCGTCGCCATAGCCAGGGGACGGCGCGCAACCCCACGGCTGGGGCGGAGGCGTAAAGCTAGCTGGCGACCCGATGCTCGGCTGGCTCCAGGCAACCTGATGATGGTCGGGAGGAGGCATCATCCGGGCGCTAGCCGCCGCCGCCGCGGCACGCTCTTGCCACTTCTTGGACCTGTTCCGCCGGTCGGTAGTGGCGGTCGCCCGTCGTACGATGTCCGCCTTCCACTCGGCATTCGACATCCCAGGCGGCTTTGATGGCGGCGCCCTCGGCTTCCTCTGCTTCGGCGGCGGGGCATCTGATACGTCCAAAACGTATCTATAATTTCTGCTTGCTCCATGCCACTTTTGGGTGATATTGCTATGATATTCATACACTTCCATACACTTTTGATCATATTTGGACTTACTTACTAATCCAGTGCACCCAAGTGCCAGTTTCTGTTTTCGGCTGTTTTTATATTTCAGGTTTTCATGTTTCGAGAACTGCCCAGAAAAATCCAGAAAAATTATATAAAAAATCAGCGTTCCGGAAACAACTCTGCGTCCGAAGGGCAGCCTGGGGGGGGGGGCCACCAGGGCTCCAGGCGCCCTGGCGGCGCCCCCCCCCCCTGGGCCGCGCCGGGGGGGCGCCTGGGCCCCCCGAAGCTCCCCCGTGCCCTACTTTGGCATATATTTAAAGGGTCCTCCGAAACCCTCAGAACAGGAACTCTTTTCGCGATCCCATCTCTGTTCCGCCGCCGCCGCCGCTTCCAAGATCGGGAGCACCAGGAGAACTCTTCCCGGCACCCTGCCGGAGGAGAGGATCACCACCGGGAGCTTCTCCACCACCATGGACGCCTCCCGGATGACTCGTGAGTAGTCTCCCTTGGACCATGAGTCCATGACCAGTAGCTATGTGATGTTCTCCTCCCGTTCTTGTGCTTCACTAATTAGTCCTCGTGAGCTGCCCTACATGATCGAGGCACCTATGTAATCCTTATGCTGTTGCTATGTTGAGTTTGCTGGGATCCGATGGATTATGAGATTATGTTCAGATTAATCTTGAGTAATATATTTGATCTACCTCTTTTATATTTTTGTTCATAAGTAATTCTTGCATGTTCTCCGTTGTTATTTATTGCTTTGGCCGAGTAATAGGTAGTGACTCCAAGAGGGAACGTTATGCTTGATTGTGGGTTCATGCCCCTCGATGACTAGCTTGAGTGACAGAAACATGAGTCTAGGGGATGTGCTGTTGCCACAAGGGGGAAAACAACGGTGCTTGTGCCCGCGGGTGCAAGGATTGTTTACTTTACGCAAAGTTCTTTTAATGCAGTTGTCTGTTGCATTGAGTTTACACTATGGGTGGAACTCGCAACTTAATACCAGCGAGATGTTCTGGATAGATATCTTAAGGTGGATGATTAGTAGTAGATATTGATGGATTTCGGTCTACTTACTTTGGCGTACCGTCCATGCTTTGAACCTCAACCTTTCTTGCAATGTAGTCAGCATTGGTTTGCGTTCGTGGTCCTGTCAATTGCCCAGCTGTAATTTGTTTACCTCACATAGCTGTTTTATCGTCTTTTGGGAGAGAGACATCACTAGTGAACATCATGAGACTCCGGTCCATATTACCATCATTGATCACATCCGCTATTTACTTTTCACTATTTACTTTCCGTTATTATTTACTATTGCAAAACACTATCTATCACTACTATCATTGCTTTTAATCCTTTGTGAACTACAAGGCCGGAGGGATTGACAACCTCTCTGTACTCGTTGGGAGCAAAGTTATTTGTATCTGTGTGCAGGTCCACGTTGATTGCTACTAATCTGGCGCCGTAGCAATTGACACCTACTTGTTGAACCTAGGAGTCTCTGGGGATTCGATCCTTGGCATCTTTGCTAAGGGAAAACACTTCTACAATACTGCATCTTACACCTTCCACTTGGGGTAACCAACGAGGGGTTCGAGGCCCATCAAGGAGTATTTTCTGGTGCCATTGTCGGGGACTCCACTCTTCAGGATAGGGGAGTTGCATGCTATCTTTTACCTTTGCTTTTTAGTCTTGTTAGTTTGCCTTTCGTTTTTTTTTTGCTTTAGTTCCTTTTATCGAAAATCACAAAAATAGTTATCTTGCTTGCTTGCTACTATGGGTTCCACCGAGAACACCAAGTTGTGTGACTTCACTAGTCACAACAACGATGACTTTATCAGCACACCTATCACTACACCTGCCACTTCAGCACCTTCATATGAAATTAAACCTGCTTTACTGAACTTAGTCATGAGAGAACAATTCTCCGGTGCTAGAGATGATGCTGCTTTACACTTGAACAACTTTGTAGAACTTTGTGATATGCAAAAGTACCAAGAAATAGATGGTAATATTGTTAAGCTTAAGCTTTTTCCTTTCTCCTTGAGAGGAGGAGCTAAAATTTGGTTTCAGTCTTTGCCTAGAAATAGCATAGATTCATGGGACAAGTGCAAATATGCTTTTATTGGAAAATACTATCCACCTGCTAAAATTATCCAACTTAGAAGTAACATAATGAATTTTAAACAATTGGATAATGAACACGTTGCCCAAGCTTGGGAACGTATGAAATCTCTTATCAAGAACTGCCCTACTCACGGTTTGACTACTTGGATGGTTATCCAAACTTTTTATGCAGGCTTGAACTTTACCTCGCGGAACTTGTTAGATTCGGCCGCGGGAGGAACTTTTATGTCAACTACACTTGGTGCTGCCACGAAGCTTCTCGATGAGATGATGACCAACTATTCCCAATGGCACACCGAACGCACTCCAACAGGTAGGAAGGTAAACTCTGTCGAGGAGATTTCCTCCCTTAATGAAAAAGTTGACTTGATTATGTCTCTACTTTCGAAGCAATCTACTGTTGATCCTCGTGATGTTCCTTTAAATTCTTTGATTGCTCAAGAACAAGTAGATGTGAACTTTATCTCTAGAAACAATTTTAACAACAATGCTTATAGGAGTAACTTTGGTAACAATCTTAGACCGTTCCCCTCTAACTCTTATGGGAACAACAATGCTTATCCTATCACCAAGAACTCCACTACTGAACTAGATACTATGCTTAGAGATTTCATCACTACCCAAAAAGCCTTTAATAAGAATGTAGAAGAGAAACTACATAAACTAGATGATCTTTCTTTTAAGGTAGACCACTTAGCCAATGAGGTAAAATTGCTAAAAATTGAAACTTCTCCTCTTAAGGAGAGGGAAGTCATCCCTATTAATGCTACTCAAGTGCAAATTAATGAAAATATTAGGATGATGGCTAAACTTAAAGAAAGATGGGCTAGAGAAAGGGAGGAAGAGGAAAGAATTAAGAGCCTTCCTACCCACCACACTGTTGCTACTATCCAAGTTATTGAGGATGTTCACACTCTTAGCACCCAATGTACTCCTGGTCCCAATGGACCTATTAATGGTGATGCTATGACTATAGAAACTACCAAACAAGTGAACTTAAAGGACACCACTACCACTTTACTTGATGCTCGTGACCTTGATTTTGATAATTGCACTCTTATCGAAGTTATTGATTTCCTTCACAAGATGTCTAGAGACCCCCGCACTAGCACGCTTAACCTTGCCTTCACAGAGCATATCACTAATGCTCTCATCAAAGCTAGGGAGGAGAAACTTAGAGTAGAAGCCTCCATACCTAGAAAGCTAGAAGATGGTTGGGATCCTATGATAAAAATTAATTTGAATGGCTTCTCTTGTTATGCATTATGTGATGTTGGTGCTAGTACCTCTGTTATGCCCAAAAGAATATATGATATGCTTAAATTGAAACCTTATGATTCTTGTTCTTTTGGTGTTCGTCTCGTTGATTCTTCCATAAAGAAACCTTTGGGGAGGATCGACGATGTTCTTATTGTTGTCAATGATAATTATGTGCCCGTTGATTTCACTATTATGGATATTGAATGCGATCCTTCATGTCCAATTATTTTGGGACGTCCCTTTTTGCGCACCGTTGGTGCTGTCATTGAAATGAAAGAGGGTAATATAAAATTTCAGTTTCCTCTCAAGAAAGGGATGGAACACTTCCCTCGTAAGAAGGTCAAGTTACCTTTTGAGTCCGTTGTACGGGCTAGTTATTCTTTTACTCTTGATAAAACTTGATCTATGCATTATGCCTAGCTTAAAGGCATAAAAGAAAGCGCTTTTGGGAGGCAGCCCACATGAATAAATTTTTTGCTTTTGTTGTGTCTTGATGTTGTTTACTGCTGTAACATCATCATTGTATCTTTGCTTTTCATATTTGTGCCAAGTATAGCCTCTGATTGCTAGAAAGTTCAAAAGTTGTGAGGTGCTGTCCAGGAAACAGATTCTGTCCTTGGATAGAAAAATTCATATAAAATCACCAGATCATCTTTTTGGTCTGAATTATTTTGGCAGCGTTCTCTATATAATTGTCTTTCGTGCGTCTGTTCTGAGTTTTTTGATTTGAGTTGCAGAAGTATCCCGAACAGATCAATTACTGCGTGCTGTTCTGTTTTTCACAGATTCTGTCCTGTTTTCCCTTACCTTCACTTTGCAAATCAAGAACTTGCTTTTTCTTTGCAAATACCTTTTGGCAATCTTGAGAAACAGTAGAACTTCAAGAATATCCTTATTTCCAGCAAGGTATAATTATTTTATTAAGGGTACTAACCTCGCTAATCAGATTATGATGAGTTGTGTATGAAGGGAGTTTTCAAGTGTGCGAGGGTAGATGATAAAAAGATTCAGGAGTGTCAAGCGCTCAAGCTTGGGGATGCCCCCGTGCAACCCCAAGAAATATTCAAGGAGACTCAAGCATCTAAGCTTGGGGATGCCCCCGTGCATCCCCTTCTCCATCAACATTATCAGTTCGTCTTTCGTTTCGCTATATTTTTATCACTTCATGTGTTATGTGCTATGCTTGGAGCGTCTTGCTTTTAGTTTTCTTTTTAGTTTTTCATAACGAGTCGGAACTCAGCATTCCTTTATGTGGGAGAGAAACACGCTCCACCTCTACCTAGAACATAACATAGAATTTTCATGTCTATCTATGCTGTGTGTGTTCTTTGTCTTTTAATAGCTACTACCATGCTCTGCTCTTAGTATTCATGCCTATCTTTTCAAAGAGCTTTTGTTTAGTTGGTTGCTTGAACTCTCTTTAATTACCATGCTCACCTTATTAAGAGAGTTTGCTTCCGTTGCACTAGTTAATGTGTCTATGATAAATATGCTACTTGCATGATGGTGCTTAGTAGTTCAGGTTTTCTTATGGTTAATCTCAAATAGCTGGGGGGTTCCCAATGTGTTATTGGAGTACCAACATGGTTTGTCTGCCTATGATGTGGTATGGTTTAGTAATATCTTCCTTCAAGAATTTATTTTGATTGACTTGGCGTATGCTCACGCATATTTAAGACTGTAAAGAAAGTCTGTCAAGCCTTGATGATCTTTTATTTCTGAGTAGCGATATAACTTCCATGCCTGATTCAATATTGCTTTGTCGCTCTGCATGATTATGACCGTCATTGCTCTCTTAGTTGGTCACTCCCAGTCTTTTGCTAACCTCCACCTGTACTAAGCAAACTAACCATGCAATACATAGCTCATGGGAAAGTAGCCTAAAAATTATTGTGGTAAAGAATATGTTGCTTATGTATCTTATTTCTTATAAGTTGCTTGTTGAGCGGTAACCATGTTTCTGGGGACGCCATCAACTGTCACACTTTTGTTGAATATCATGTGAGTTGCTATGCATGTTCGTCTTGTCTGAAGTAAGGGTGATTTACCGTGGGTTGTATGAATATGCATATTGTTAGAGAAGAACATTGGGCCGCCAACCAAAGCCATGCATCATGGTGGAAGTTTTAGCTTGGACCTTAATCCTCAATCTCTTATGAGAACATGCTTATGCATTGAAGAGGAGTCCATCATCTATTTTCTATGTTGTCCCGGTATGGATGTCCTCAAGTTGAGATCTATCAAAAACGAGAAATCAAATGCGATTTATCTCCTTGGACCTTTGTACAGGTGGCATAGAGGTACCCCTTTGTGACACTTGGTTGCAACATATGTAATACAATGATAACCCATGGAGATCCGAGCTAATTAGGACAAGGAGCGAGCACTATTGGTATTCGATGCATGAGGCTTGCAACTTATAGGATGTCTTATGCATGACACATATGAAGTACTACTACCGTTGACACAATTGCTTCCATGTTTTCAAAATAAAAAGCTCTAGCACTTAACCTTTCTTTTACTTTTATGTTAAAGCACCAACTACTGAGAGCATGATTGTCATTCTGAGTGTAATGTGCATTGTCCCAAAGTAGTATTGTCTTTTGCATGATTGTGATATCGTTTATTCTGAAATGATTGTATCTAGTCATCACTTAAACCTTGAAGGTGCCCCTGCATTTATGTTTTGCATCACTAAAGGGGGCAAGCTAGATATCACTTTATCATATTTGCACATCATGTTCATTGCAAATCTTTTTGATGTTTCAGTTTCATATTGTAAAACTTTCAGTCATTTGTGATTTTCTCATGAGGCAACTTAATTACTTTAGAATCATTGTCTCAAGTAAGCTTTTGTCATATGACTATGAAAAGTCCTATATGGTTAATAGCATGTCACCACAGAAATTATTCTTGTTATCATTTACCTACTCGAGGACGAGCAGGAATTAAGCTTGGGGATGTTGATACGTCCAAAACGTATCTATAATTTCTGCTTGCTCCATGCCACTTTTGGGTGATATTGCTATGATATTCATACACTTCCATACACTTTTGATCATATTTGGACTAACTTACTAATCCAGTGCACCCCAGTGCCAGTTTCTGTTTTCGGCTGTTTTTATATTTCAGATTTTCACGTTTCGAGAACTGCCCAGAAAAATCCAGAAAAATTATATAAAAAATCAGCGTTCCGGAAACAACTCTGCGTCCGAAGGGCAGCCTGGGGGGGGCCACCAGGGCTCCAGGCGCCCTGGCGGCGCGCCCCCCTGGGCCGCGCCGGGGGGGGCGCCTGGGCCCCCCGAAGCTCCCCCTGTGCCCTACTTTGGCATATATTTAAAGGGTCCTCCGAAACCCTCAGAACAGGAACTCTTTTCGCGATCCCATCTTTGTTCCGCCGCCGCCGCCGCTTCCAAGATCGGGAGCACCAGGAGAACTCTTCCCGGCACCCTGCCGGAGGAGAGGATCACCACCGGGAGCTTCTCCACCACCATGGACGCCTCCCGGATGACTCGTGAGTAGTCTCCCTTGGACCATGAGTCCATGACCAGTAGCTATGTGATGTTCTCCTCCCGTTCTTGTGCTTCACTAATTAGTCCTCGTGAGCTGCCCTACATGATCGAGGCACCTATGTAATCCTTATGCTGTTGCTATGTTGAGTTTGCTGGGATCCGATAGATTATGAGATTATGTTCAGATTGATCTTGAGTAATAGATTTGATCTACCTCTTTTATATTTTTGTTCATAAGTAATTCTTGCATGTTCTCCGTTGTTATTTATTGCTTTGGCCGAGTAATAGGTAGTGACTCCAAGAGGGAACGTTATGCTTGATTGTGGGTTCATGCCCCTCGATGACTAGCTTGAGTGACAGAAACATGAGTCTAGGGGATGTGTTGTTGCCATAAGGGGGAAAACAACGGTGCTTGTGCCCGCGGGTGCAAGGATTGTTTACTTTACGCAAAGTTCTTTTAATGCAGTTGTCTGTTGCATTGAGTTTACACTATGGGTGGGACTCGCAACTTAATACCAGCGAGATGTTCTGGATAGATATCTCAAGGTGGATGATTAGTAGTAGATATTGATGGATTTCGGTCTACTTACTTTGGCGTACCGCCCATGCGTTGAACCTCAACCTTTCTTGCAATGTAGTCAGCATTGGTTTGCGTTCGTGGTCCTGTCAATTGCCCAGCTGTAATTTGTTTACCTCACATAGCTGTTTTATCGTCTTTTGGGAGAGAGACATCACTAGTGAACATCATGAGACTCCGGTCCATATTACCATCATTGATCACATCCGCTATTTACTTTTCACTATTTACTTTCCGTTATTATTTACTATTGCAAAACACTATCTATCACTACTATCATTGCTTTTAATCCTTTGTGAACTACAAGGCCGGAGGGATTGACAACCTCTCTGTACTCGTTGGGAGCAAAGTTATTTGTATCTGTGTGCAGGTCCACGTTGATTGCTACTAATCTGGCGCCGTAGCAATTGACACCTACTTGTTGAACCTAGGAGTCTCTGGGGATTCGATCCTTGGCATCTTTGCTAAGGGAAAACACTTCTACAATACTGCATCTTACACCTTCCACTTGGGGTAACCAACGAGGGGTTCGAGGCCCATCAGCATCAGCATCCGCGGCAACGGCGGGCCTGGTGGCGGTGTATTTCTTCGGCGGCATGGTGGCGCGCAGCGAGAGGAATGGTGGGAGAAAGGGGGGATGGAGGGAAGTGGGGGGAGGAAACGGCGAGAAAAGGAAGACACTCGCCGACAAGCAGGACCCACGTGCCTTTTTGCTTCGTCTGGCGTCCCTAGGCGCCCCCAACTGTTGGGGAACGTAGCAGAATTCAAACATTTTCCTACGCTTCACCAAGATCAATCTAAGGAGTCATCTAGCAACGAGCATAAAGGAGTGCATCTACATACCCTTTGTAGATCGCGAACGAGAGCGTTCGAAGGAATGTGGATGAAGTAGTCGTACTCTTCACGATCCTCGTCACCGATGATCCCAGCGCCGAACGGATGGCATCTCCACGTTCAACACACGTACGGTACAGCGACGTCTCCTCCTTCTTGATCCAGCAAGGGGGGAGAAGAGGTTGATGGAGATCCAACAGCACGACGGCGTGGTGGTGGATGCAACAGGAAAAGCTGCAGGGCTTCGCCGGCGCCCTGCGGGAGGAGTAGGAAGTGTGACGGGAGGGGGAGAGGCGCCAGAGGCTTGGGGTTCGGCTGCCCTCTCCCCCCCCCCACTATATATAGGGGCCAGGGGGGCGGCGGCCAGGGGGGTAGACTTGCCCCCCAAGGCATAGGGGGCGCCCCCTTCCCCTAGGGTTTCAACCCTAGGCGCATGGAGGGGGGCCCATATGGGTGCGCCAGCCCACCAGGGGCTGGCCCCCTTCCCCTTGCGGCCTACGGGACCCACCGGGATGGGTGGCCCCACCCGGTGGACCCCCGGGACCCCTCCGGTGGTCCCGGGACACTCCCGGTGACCCCCGGAATTCACCCGATGGCCGAAACTGGACTTCCTATATATCATTCTTTACCTCCGGACCATTCCGGAACTCCTCGTGACGTCCGGGATCTCATCTGGGACTCCGAACAACATTCGGGTTTCCATGTGCATGTATCTCTACAACCCTAGCGTCAC
The DNA here is from genome assembly GCA_902687465.1 of Secale cereale. NCBI lineage: Eukaryota > Viridiplantae > Streptophyta > Magnoliopsida > Poales > Poaceae > Secale > Secale cereale. The sequence continues at coordinate 659,464,907 of LR738711.1, forward strand.
CCAACCTTAAGTGTGTAGACCCTACGGGTTCAGGAGACACGCAGACATGACCGAGACCACTTTCCAGTCAATAACCAACAGCGGGATCTAGATACCCATGTTGGTTCCCACGTGTTCCTCGATGATCTCATCGGATGAACCACTGTGTCAAGGATTCACTCAATCCCGTATGTTATTCCCTTTGTCTATCGGTACGGTACTTGCCCGAGATTCGATCATTGGTATGCCCGATACCTTGTTCAATCTCGTCACGGCAAGTCTCTTTACTCGTTCCGTAATCCATCATCCCGTGACTAACTCCTTAGTCACTCTGAGCTCATTATGATGATGTCTTACCGAGAGGGCCCAGAGGTACCTCTCCGTCATACGGAGTGACAATATCCCAGTCTCGGTTTGTACCAACTCAACAGACACTTTCGGAGATACCCGTTGCGTACCTTTATAGCCACCCAGTTACGTTGTGACGTTTGGCACACCCAAAGTATTCCTACGGTATCCGGGAGTTGCACAACCTCATGGCCTAAGGAATAAATACTTGACACTGGAAAAGCTTAAGCATTACGAACTATACGATCTCGTGCTAGGCTCTGGATTGGGTCTTGTCCATCACATCATTCTCCTAATGATGTGATCCCGTTATCACTGACATCCTATGTCCATGGTCAGGAAACCGTGACCATCTGTTGATCAACGAGCTAGTAACTAGAGGCTTACCAGGGACTCATTGTGGTCTATATATTCACACATGTATCGCTGTTTCCGTACAATACAATTCAAGCATGAATAACAGACAATTATCATGAACAAGGAAATATAATAATAATACTTTTATTATTGCCTCTAGGGCATATTTCCAACAGTGTCCCACTTGCACTAGAGTCAATAATCTAGTTACATTGTGATGAATCGAACACCCATAGAATTCTGGTGTTGATCATGTTTTGCCTGTGGAAGAGGTTTAGTCAACGGGTCTGCAACATTCAGATCCGTATGCACTTTACAAATATCTATGTCTCCATCTTGAACATAATTCCGGATGGAGTTGAAATGGCGCTTGATGTGCTTGGTCTTCTTGTGAAACCTGGGCTCCTTGGTAATGGCAATAGCTCCAGTGTTGTCACAGAAGAGAGTCATCGGGCTTGACGCGCTTGGAATGACTCCTAGGTCGGTGATGAACTCCTTCATCCAGACTCCTTCTTGTGCTGCTTCGCAAGCAGCTATGTACTCCGCTTCACATGTAGAATGCGCCACGACGCTCTGCTTGCAACTGCACCAGCTGACTGCTCCACCATTCAAAATATACACGTATCCGGTTTGTGACTTTGAGTCATCCAGATCTGTGTCGAAGCTAGCATCGACGTAACCCTTTACGACGAGCTCTTCGTCACCTCCATAGACGAGAAACATATCCTTAGTCCTTGTGGACCTTCGAGGTTCAGTAGTAACTTGATATGTTTCTTCATGATCATCATCATTAACTTCCTCTCTTGTCGGTGCACGCACCTCAGAAAAATTTCCTGCACTGTGCTACTTTCCGGTTCGGGAGGGGTGACTGTCACCTCATCAAGTTCTACTTTCCTCCCACTCACTTCTTTCGAGAGAAACTCTTTCTCCAGAAAGGATCCATTCTTGGCAACAAAGACTTTGTCTTCGGATCTGTGGTAGAAGGTGTACCCAATCGTTTCCTTTGGGTATCCTATGAAGACGCATTTTTCGGATTTGTGTTCGAGCTTTTCAGGTTGAAGTTTCTTGACATAAGCATCGCAACCCCAAACTTTTAGAAACAACAACTTAGGTTTCTTGCCAAACCAAAGTTCATACGGTGTCGTCTCAATGGATTTCGACGGAGCCCTATTTAAAGTGAATGCGGCAGTCTCTAAAGCATAACCCCAAAAAGATAGCGGTAAGTCGGTGAGAGACATCATAGATCGCACCATGTCCAACAGAGTACGATTTCGACGTTCGGACACACCGTTACGCTGAGGTGTTCCGGGCGGTGTCAATTATGAAACAATTCCACAGTTCCTAAGGTGCGTTCCAAATTCATGACTTAAATATTCACCCCACGATCCGATCGCAAGAACTTTATTTTTCTGTCACGTTGATTCTCAAACTCATTCTGAAATTCCTTGAACTTTTCAAAGGTCTCAGACTTGTGCTTCATCAAATAGATATACCCATATCTACTCAAGTCATGTGTGAGGGTGAGAACATAACGATAGCCTCCGCGAGCCTCAACACTCATTGGACCGCACACATCGGTATGTATGATTTCCAATAAGTTGGTTGCTCGCTCCATTGTTCCGGAGAACGGAGTCTTGGTCATCTTGCCCAAGAGGCACGGTTCGCACGTGTCAAATGATTCATAATCAAGAGACTCCAGAAGTCCATCAGCATGAAGCTTCTTCATACGTTTGACACCAATATGACCAAGGCGGCAATGCCACAAGTATGTGGGACTATCATTGTCAACTTTACATCTTTTGGCATTCACACTATGAATATGTGTATCATCACGATCGAGATTCATCAAAAATAAACCATTGACCAGCGGGGCATGACCATAAAACATATCTCTCAAATAGATAGAACAACCATTATTCTCGGATTTAAATGAGTAGCCATCTCGCATCAAACGAGATCCAGATACAATGTTCATGCTCAAAGCTGGTACTAAATAACAATTATTAAGGTTTAAAACTAATCCCGAGGGTAGATGTAGAGGCAGCGTGCCGACGGCGATCACATCGACCTTGGAACCATTCCCGACGCGCATCGTCACCTCGTCCTTCGCCAGTCTCCGCTTATTCCGCAACTCCTGCTTAGAGTTACAAATATGAGCAACTGCACCGATATCAAATACCCAGGAGCTACTACGAGCGCTGGTAAGGTACACATCAATAACATGTATATCACATATACCTTTGACGTTGCCGGCCTTCTTGTCCGCTAAGTATTTGGGGCATTTTCGCTTCCAGTGACCCGTTCCCTTGCAATAAAAGCACTCTGTCTCAGGCTTGGGTCCATACTTTGGCTTCTTCCCGGCAACTGGTTTACCGGGCGCGGCAACTCCCTTGGCGTCCTTCTTGAAGTTCTTCTTACCCTTGCCCTTCTTGAACTTAGTGGTTTTATTGACCATCAACACTTGATGCTCTTTCTTGATTTCCACCTCCGCTAATTTCAGCATTGAATACACCTCGGGAATGGACTTCTCCATCCCCTGCATATTGAAGTTCAACACGAAGCTCTTGTAGCTAGGTGGGAGCGACTGGAGGATTCTGTCAATGACCGCTTCGTCCGGGAGATTCATTCCCAACTGAGACAAGCGGTTGTGCAACCCCGAAATCTTGAGGATGTGCTCACTGACAGAACTGTTTTCCTCCATCTTACAACTGTAGAATGCGTTGGAGACATCATATCTCTCAACTCGGGCATGAGCCTGGAAAACCATTTTCAGCTCTTGTAACATCTCATATGCCCCGCGGTGCTCAAAACGCTTTTGGAGCCCCGATTCTAAGCTGTAGAGCATGCCGCACTGAACCAGGGAGTAATCATCACAACGTGACTGCCAAGCGTTCGTAACATCTTGGTTTGCCGGGGCGGGAGCGTCACCTAGCGGTGCTTCTAGGACAAGTTTTCTTGGCAGCTATTAGGATGATCCTCAGGTTACGGACCCAGTCCGTATAGTTGCTACCATCGTCTTTCAGCTTGGATTTCTCTAGGAACGCGTTGAAGTTGAGGATGACATGAGCGTGGGCCATTTGATCTACAAGACATATTGTAAAGAATTTAGACTAAGTTCATGATGATTAAGTTCATCTTAATCAAATTTTAATGAACTCCCACTCAGATTGACATCTCTCTAGTCATCTAAGTGATACATGATCCGAATGGACTAGTCCGCGTCCGATCATCACGTGAGACGGACTAGTCATCAATGGTGAACATCTTCATGTTGATTGTATCTTCTATACGACTCATGTTCGACCTTTCGGTCTTCCGTGTTCCGAGGCCATGTTTGTACATGCTAGGCTCGTCAAGTGAACCCTAAGTGTATTGCGTGTGTAAATCTGGCTTACACCCGTTGTATGCGAACGTTAGAGCCTATCACACCCGATCATCACGTGGCGCTTCGGAACAACGATCCTTAGCAACGGTGCACAGTTAGGGGGAACACAATTCTTGAAATTTTAGTGAGATATCATCTTATTTACTACCGTCGTTCTAAGTAAACAAGATGCATAAACATGATAAACATCGCATGCAATCAAATAAAGTGACATGATATGGCCAATATCATCTTGCTCCTTCGATCTCCATCTTCGGGGCACCATTATCATCTTTGTCACCGGCTCGACACCATGATCTCCATCATCATGATCTCCATCATCGTGTCTTCATGAAGTCGTCACGCCAACTATTACTTCTACTACTATGGCTAACGTTTAGCAATAAAGTAAAGTAATTACATGGCGTTATTCAGTGACACGCAGGTCATACAATAATTAAGACAACTCCTATGGCTCCTGTCGGTTGTCATTATCATCGACATGCAAGTCGTGATTCCCTATTACAAGAACATGATTAATCTCATACATCACATATATCATTCATCACATCTTCTTGGCCATACCACATCACATAGCACATGCTCCAAGAACAAGTTAGACGACCTCTAATTGTTGTTGCAAGTTTTTACGTGGCTTCTATAGATTTTCTAGCAAGAACGTTTCTTACCTACGCCAAAACCACAACGTGATTTGTCAATTTCTATTTACCCTTCATAAGGACCCTGTTCATCGAATCCGATCCGACTAAAGTGGGAGAGACAGACACCCGCCAGCCACCTTATGCAACTAGTGCATGTCTGTCGGTGGAACCAGTCTCACGTAAGCGTACGTGTAAGGACGGTCCGGGCCGCTTCATCCCACGATGCCGCCGAATCAAGATTGGACTAGTAACGGCAAGAAAATTGAGCAAACTCAACGCCCGCAACTTGTTTGTGTTCTACTCGTGCAAGATGCTACGCAAAAACCTGGCTCTGATACCACTGTTGGGGAACGTAGCAGAATTCAAAAAAATTCCTACGCTTCACCAAGATCAATCTAAGGAGTCATCTAGCAACGAGCATAAAGGAGTGCATCTACATACCCTTTGTAGATCGCGAGCGGAAGCGTTCGAAGGAACGTGGATGAAGTAGTCGTACTCTTCACGATCCTCGTCACCGATGATCCCAGCGCCGAACGGACGGCACCTCCGCGTTCAACACACGTACAGTACATCGACGTCTCCTCCTTCTTGATCCAGCAATGGGGAAGAAGAGGTTGATGGAGAACCAGCAGCACGACGGCGTGGTGGTGGATGCAACAGGAAAAGCTGCAGGGCTTCGCCGGCGCCCTGCGGGAGGAGTAGGAAGTGTGACGGGAGGGGGAGAGGCGCCAGAGGCTTGGGGTTCGGCTGCCCTCCCCCCCACTATATATAGGGGCCAGGGGGGCGCCGGCCCTGGGAGATCAGATCTCCAGGGGGGCGGCGGCCAGGGGGTAGACTTGCCCCCCAAGGCATAGGGGGCGCCCCCTCCCCCTAGGGTTTCAACCCTAGGCGCATGGAGGGGGGCCCATATGGGTGCGCCAGCCCACCAGGGGCTGGCCCCCTTCCCCTTGCGGCCTACGGGACCCACCGGGATGGGTGGCCCCACCCGATGGACCCCCGGGACCCCTCCGGTGGTCCCGGGACACTCCCGATGACCCCCGGAATTCTTTACCTCCGGACCATTCCGGAACTCCTCGTGACGTCCGGGATCTCATCCGGGACTCCGAACAACATTCGGGTTTCCATGTGCATGTATCTCTACCACCCTAGCGTCACCGAACCTTAAGTGTGTAGACCCTACGGGTTCGGGAGACACGCATACATGACCGAGACCACTCTCCGGTCAATAACCAACAGCGGGATCTGGATACCCATGTTGGTTCCCACGTGTTCCTCGATGATCTCATTGGATGAACCACTGTGTCAAGGATTCACTCAATCTCGTATGTTATTCCCTTTGTCTATCGGTACGGTACTTGCCCGAGATTCGATCGTCGGTATGCCCGATACCTTGTTCAATCTCGTCACAGCAAGTCTCTTTACTCGTTCCGTAATCCATCATCCCGTGACTAACTCCTTAGTCACTTTGAGCTCATTATGATGATGTCTTACCGAGGGGGCCCAGAGGTACCTCTCCATCATACGGAGTGACAATATCCCAGTCTCGGTTCGTACCAACTCAACAGACACTTTCGGAGATACCCGTTGCGTACCTTTATAGCCACCCAGTTACGTTGTGACGTTTGGCACACCCAAAGTATTCCTACGGTATCCAGGAGTTGCACAACCTCATGGTCTAAGGAATAAATACTTGACACTGGAAAAGCTTAAGCATTACGAACTATACGATCTCGTGCTAGGCTCAGGATTGGGTCTTGTCCATCACATCATTCTCCTAATGATGTGATCCCGTTATCACTGACATCCTATGTCCATGGTCAGGAAATCGTGACTTTCTGTTGATCAACGAGCTAGTAACTAGAGGCTTACCAGGGACTCATTGTGGTCTATATATTCACACATGTATCGTTGTTTCCGTACAATACAATTCAAGCATGAATAACAGACAATTATCATGAACAAGGAAATATAATAATAATACTTTTATTATTGCCTCTAGGGCATATTTCCAACACCAACGCGCCGGGGTCGCCCTGGGTCTGCCGGCGCCAGTTTCGACCCAATCCGGCGGAAAAATGAGTCTTGGGGGCGCGGCTGGGCCGATATTTCGGCGCCAGCGCCGAAAAAGTGGCCTGGGGGGGCTGTTGGGGGCGCGGCTGGAGATGCTCTAACATCAGCTGGGTGAGAAGGAAACTTCTTCTCAATTGTGATTTTGCTTCTAACAATGCATAATGACCAAATCAAAGCTCCTACGCAACGCCACAAGCGCCCCTTTATGCCCGCAAGATGGCAAGGAGATCCGGCCCCGAAGAGGGATTCCGATGGTCGAATGCTTCGCGAACGGCATGCTAAGTGACAATGAAAGAAAACGTGGTTAGCGTCCTCTCCTAGTCCGCATAAAGCACAGAGCCCGTCTGATGGGCCGTTTCTTTAGGCTACATTATCAGAGCTTGGGAGCCGGTTGCGAAACATTTGCCATAGAATATTTTTTGTTTTAAGCAGGATGGACGCTTTCCAAAGCCCCCTAGCTATCTCCAGCACCGGTCCCTCTGATAGTTTATCGTAAAGCGATTTAACCAAAAAAAATCCCGGAAGCAGCAAGGCCCCAAGATACCTCTTCCTAGGCCGAGGAGAGCGGGACGGCCGCCAGTTTGGCCATCAAATCAGCCCAGCTAATGAGCCACTGAAAGTGGCCTCATGAAGGTAACAACGGGAGGTGATGAATGAAGCGCATCCACCACCATAATCTCCGTGGTTGTAGCCAATTGGAAAAGGGCAGTATGGCGCATCTAAAGCGGGGAGGGGCCTAGCCAGGCGTCCAACCAGAACCGTGTCGACCTGCCGTTCTAAATCTGGAAGCGGGCTCCTGCCTCAAACGCCGGTTTGACTGCCGGGACGTTGATATCAGATATCACTGTGAGTGGCATGCCATAGAAAGAGTGTCAAATCCAAATGTCGTGTGATGCAAGTTCTTCAAGAATGATGTTGGGCTTAAGGATGGGGTTGAATCGAACCTTAAGTCAATCCCCTCTCTAAAAATTGCATGCAATTTTTACTCCGAAAATACATGGGCCTAGCCAAAACTGAGGTGGCGCGGCACTATAGATGAGTTTGGACGAAATTATAAAGTGCCATCTTGTAATGTTCCTCACATGTCATCTGGATTGCATGTTTTGTTGTGCTCCATTTGAAACACATTTGCCCCCACCTCCTCTTCCATGATGGGTGATGTGAGGATATTATTTTTCGTTGCCCAAACCTGAGGGTTCAGGATTCTGCCTGATCCTACTAAATTTGACCCTCATTCTTTGTAAAAGTGTAGATACACATTTTTCCGATGACACGGTAGGCACTTCGTTATCGATGTGAACGTCTCCTTTCACTGAAAGCGCATCGTTGAAAATCCTCAAATAAATCCAGAAATAATGCGAGTATCAGGACTTGAATCCTGATGGACTGATGATATCACTGTCTCTCTAATCATTCATCCACAGATTGATTCGCATGATCTTTTTCAAGAGAACAAACCCAGCACCCGGCGGCAGACGCCACCTAAAAACTTCCGTGCAGATGCAAGACGCAAGTGCGATCGGGCAACCGCGTTGTGCGCTAAACCCTCGGTGACGCCTAGACGCACCCACCTCCACCTTGGCTCGCCGTGCGAGTGCGATCGGCCGTCGGCCTGCGATCTCGCCTTTGGCGTGGGGGCCTTGCCTCTTTTCCTGGAGTAGATAGCCTAGTGCCATTGGGGTTCCTTCCACCCGGGCTCGCTCGCTCGTATTAGACCATCCACTCCCGGATTTAGACGGTCTATCCCGAACGCCACTTGCCTTGCCTAGTCGATACGCTTCCTGGAACAGAAACACAATTTCTGGTCGACATAAAATCGCGCATAAGACAACCTGGAACTTGAGCTGCACAACCGGCCTGCTGCCTCGAAATTTACAGTGTCCAACCGCTTAATTACAACCGGAGTAGTAGATCAGATCATTACAGAGGGCATTATCATTTCAGGAAGCTGCACACAGCAAGCCAACGGTGGGAAACAAACAACGAGATGCATACATAGCATGCCCTGGTTCTCTTCAAAATATGGTCAGAGCATGGAAGCGACGTATACGTACTATTACGTGACCACCCAACCCCAGCTGATCTGCTGCTGGTCTCAGCAGACAGCCGAGAGGCCATGGCTTGGCAGGGTTAAGCGGCACTGTCGGTGTGACTTGGCTCAACCTCACTACAGAAATTGCCCCAAATACTAGCCTTGGACTTACGACAGCCCAAGGCTGTAGATTCCAGCGATGCGCTCGTCCTCAGAGGACAGCCGGTCCTCGACCTCCGCGTCGGTGAAGGTCAGAGCTCTCTGCAACTTCTTGGGGCTGAAAACCTCTATATCAACCGTGTACACGGCTTTAACGGGGCGGTGATCGGATAGCCTCATATCAACCGTCTCGTACGACAATAGCCTCATTGCCTTGCCATACGAAAGAATTCGGTCGCACCTGCAGGGGTAGTGGAGAAAATTTTCTGTAAGCACACGTCACAACAACTTTGAGGTTTATTATCTCCGACATCTTCATGGAGTGTGTAGTGAATCATGTAAAAGAAACAAGAACTCTTCTTTGACAACCAACTTATGCGGGTGAAGTTAATATGTTCCAGTGGCAGTAGTTCATGTGTGGTGATCAGATTGCATACCATGAAGGCGTCCTCCTTCCAGATTTTGGCTCATCACTTGTGTACTTCTTCGAGTTAAACCGGTACTTGTATGTTGGAGGAAAGTTGATAACTCCTTCGTTCCACCCATCAAATAAATGTCCTTTCTTCAGTTCTACTCTTAGCTATCATACAGGGGGTGAAAAGTGAGCTGGACAAAGTTGTACTAGAGCTGCGACAATTAATATGGATCGGAGGGAGTACCAAAGTTTACCTGGTCTTTCTCAAACAACCCATTCCAGTCGTGGTTGGAGATAAATTCATGTGTTTTTTCGTATGATAAGTTGATCCTATAATTGAGATCCCCTAGCCAGAATATCCTTCTGAAACAATACAAAATATTAGATATCTATGAAGTTTGATGTAGCAAGGCATACTCATGAAGCGCTAAACAACATTAAACTAAAATGTCCTACAGGTAAAGGTAAAAATTTCGGCGTGTGTGAAGTGAAAATATATGATTTTCTATGACAATGATATGACTTCATGATTTGCTCCTTTCGCCTCGACACACTAACTCTCATAATATATCTTCGTAAATTTGCAACACAAATTGTGGATTAACTACTCCACTTAACAATATCAGTGTTTTACTAGATTGCTCCGTGGTAAACACCGAGGATACAATGACTTGGATGGTGTTCTTGAATTATTTCCGACCATGTATTATGTATTCTGTGAGTTTTATGATTATCATAATTTATTCGACTGACATTGTCAAGGTTGTCAGATTCATGATTCTATCAAGCGATTCCATGACTTGCTATCCATATTGATTGGACCGGTTCTACGATCGTAGTTAGCAGAGACTATGGCCGTATGCATCTCCTAGATGCAGAGGCCGGGGGACATCCTCCTTTTCTAAAAAAAAAATGATTTTATGATTCTATTGGTTATTTTCCTATGATTTGCAATCATACCATAGGGGTTTTCGCCCGATTTAAAATAGAGATTCTGACAACCTTCGTTATAGTGTAGGAAGCCGCATGATCTAGGTGAGAGGCCATGAAAGCTTGGCACACGGACGTGGAGTATCTCAGCTCGAGCTCATACGAGCTTATTTATACCTGTTCTACTTTTTTTCTGTTCTGGCTAGGTTATTCCATCTAGCCGATCAAGTGAACAGTAAAATACAAAACAAATTTAGAAAGTTCTGAATTTTTCTTGTGGAAAACATTAACAAAAGTTTTATTTGCTTGCGAAGTTTCATCATGTAATGACATTCGTGGAAGTCGTGGCAAGTGTTTTTTCCATGACTTCCATGAATGTCATTTCGAGATGAAATTTTGCAAGCACTCAAAACATTTGTCAGTGTTTGCTCCAACAAAATCAGAAAATTTTGAATCTGTTCTCAATTTTTTCGGATTTACTGTTCATGGCGAGCTCATACGAGCTCGAGCTGAGATGGGGACTTCCCGTCGGCACGCCCAAATGTTTTTGGGAGGAGAACTATAAGGGAGACCCTTAAGCATAAATAGGAGCCCTAATTCGTGTATGTGAGGACTTGAACCGATGTGGTGGGAATGTACATCCACTCCTCCAACCAACTAATTTGGTGCGCTCAAACTAGTTATGTGCGTGCTTCAGCAATCAAATTACCAATCCCTTGTATAAACTGGAGTCTATATTTATTTATTTATTGCCAAACCTATATCTAAAAGAACATCTTGATCTGCATGTAATAAATCATCCAAGAGCTCACCATGATGACAACCAGTTTAGGTCACATGTGGAACTTCAAGAAGTTGGAGGGTAGCATATAATTATTGAAAGAAAATATATTTTTAACTTACTCGTGGTCATATATTGTCTTAGGCGTGCTCACTCTGGAATTAAACACTGTCCTTCGATGGATCTCTTGCACATCCGCATTCCTTTTTTGTTCATCTCCTTCCTTTTCTCCAGAGGTCAGGTGACAACAAAGAAAGCAAAAGTGTGTCTGATATATCGACATACTTACTGCTATTGATCCCTGGAGCATATTGAAGTAAGAAAAATTAGCACGGCACTTCATTTTTTTTACAAGGAGCACCTCATAATCAATACCAAGACATACTTTTTTTTTAAATTAGAAAAGGAGGATCACCTCCGGCCTATACCAAGACATACTGATGAAGGTAAATACGAATGATATGATAGCTGGTCAAGATGAAATTCATTCGGTGTAAAAAAGAATGTACTCCTTTCCTCGCAGTATTTGGGTAGGTGGTAAAAACATACTTCCTCCGTTCCTAAATATAAGTCTTTGTAGAGATTTCACTATGAACCACACACGGATGTATATAGATGCATTTTAGAGTGTAGATTCACTCATTTTGCTCCGTATGTGGTCCATAGTGAAATCTCTCCGAAGACTTATATTTAGGAAAGGAGGGAGTATATGAATAAGTTCAGGAATAAAACTGTCGTAATGTCTAACGAATTCTAAACGAATGTCATACGTACATGCATTTTGGAACTCAGTTTATGCAGCAACATAAGTGAGAGCTATGTGATCCACAGAAACTTACCTTATTACCAATGTATCCCATAGCACCTACACCTACAGTTGATACTTTCACGTTTTGAATGCGCTTCCGCAGGCTCCTTCGTACCCATATTGTGAGAAATACTCCGACCATCTGCTTGCTTATTATCCTTACAAAGTATGGTCTTTTTCCTTTAGCTACCACACTTTCAATGTTTAAACCATGAAGTGCACTATCCTCTGGAAAAGCACAGGAATCTTCATTAACTGATTTGAAAGATGAATATGTTTTTAGTGCCTTCCCGGAAGCAAATGGTTGTGTGCTGTCTGGAAGACACTGAGCCAACATATCCAATGGTTGTTCTGGCCAAATCATTCCAAGCCTTTCTGAGTGACTGAGTGTTTTGGTTAACATCTTTTGGTTGATCGGCTCTTCCAAAAGAGAGGTGTAATCTTTAAAACTTACTATGTTATGGGATCTATTGAAAGTCTTCATTGAAGGCAACCTGCTGAAGTTATCAGCCTGTATAATAGATTCGTCAGGAGCAGAAGTGGAGTGTTCAAGTCTGTTGCTATGACTATTATCGTCATCAACAACAACTAAATCTTGTTCGTTCCATGGGTGCACTTCCCCGCCACTTTCGCTGTCAGACTCGCTATTAAGTTCGTCTTCCATTGCAAGAGCGTCATCAGATGGCTTGAACTTTGATGGAGATGGAGGATGACTGTGACTTTTATATTTTGGTTTATCTGGACTAATCTTATTCAGTGTTTCACGAATGATATGTTCCCACATGGAAGCAGGACGGTTGTCTTCCGCGCCAAATATATTCCCGGCATTTAATGGAACAACTTCTTGAAATCTGAAATATAAAAAGAATCTCATAAAAGTGCTGATGTTATTACATTAACAAAAAATAAGACCAGGTGATCAAACTCATAGGAGCGCATATCATTTGGAGTTAAAGTGATAGCTCATGGTTTGATATTCTTTGTATTCAGTAACATGGGAGGTTCAGTTCTCAGAAATATAACAGGAGGTTCAACAAGTTACCCAAGAACATATATGTCAGCCGGCTCCTTCATATCCAACCATTCTTGAATATCCAAATCTTGAGGTGGAAGTTTGCCTGCAACATTCCATGTTCCTACGCAGACCCTGAATATTAAACCCAACAGACTATAAGAAATGACAGTAACAGAACAAACATAGTAGTTGTTACTGCTCTGAAGTCTTGCTGCAAGGCAAGACAGATATCTGAACAAAAAATGAGCAGTTATTTAACTTATATTATAACATATAAGAAAAATAATCAGTTAAAAAATTGAGGCCTAGAAAATGCGAAAAATTAAGGAGCATAGATCCATGCCTCAGTTCCTTGACATCGATATACTGAGCACGAAGAGTCTCTGACTTGCGTCTTCTATGAAGACCATATGGAACACCCTCCATTTGGCTATCTGCAGTATTGATAAGTTGTGTCACCACATAAGAAAAGCTAAGCGCGCCTTTTTGAGAACAAGACGGTGTGCCAGAGGAGGTCCAGAGATAGATCTAGTCAAAAATTGGTGAAAGAATATACGGGTATATGTCTGCAGTACTGTTTGCCAGCACTAGTACTTTAGTTCACACCGAGTCCGTAACAAAGCAAACATCCAGAAGCAGATTCAAAATGTACACTATGGAAATGCTAAGGCGACGATTCAAGGGGAAACAATCACAAACGGAAGAAGATTCAAGAGCAATTAAGTTTGCAGCTATGAATCATTAAGGTCGCCTATTTGATTCGAGCCTAATTTTCATGTGCATATTTCTTTGGTAGAACCAAGGGTGCAACAATCATCTTCTGTAATTCAAATAGTTCATTTGAAAACTACGCATGACATATGCTGGCAGACAACATGACAATAATTTACGAAAAGCATCGAATTACCAGTAGTCTGGGCACCCAATCCACGCATTCTCCGGTCCTGATCATATCGCTGGCGTTCCCATGCGCACATCTCTGCACCAACGTAATTAGAAAAAGAAAAGCAAACTATTAGACTCTGGTTGACCATGTCAATGTACAAACCTGAAGTCAAGAAAAGAAAGCGACCAAAGAGGCATGGACAACAGAATTTCCATGCATCCTCTTTTAAAAGTATTTTGCTTTCTGCAACCTGCCACGCGTTGCAACTATGTTGTTGCAATACAAGTAGAGCTTGATTTCCTTGCTTATTCCTTTTGCTTTCTCTGAAAAGCTTATGATTTGATCTTCACTAGGAAAACTATTGAATCTGCTCAAACTTCATTTTTTAGTTTTTTACTCTTAGATAATGGAGGAGGCGTTTATTTTAGTGTATTCCAAGAAAGCCAACACCAGAATGGACAAAACAGAAGGAGGGGACATTTGGCAATTCCTGGAAATCCACCGGCCTCCCACTGGTATTTGTTTGTTTTTAGGCCTGAAAGACAAGGGACGGATCGCCGAACTAAATGGATCAGGTGGTGGTTGAAAAGAATCAACCTGCCCCCACATACAACTCCTTTTTGGCAGAAAGAAATGGGCCGGGGAGCATAATTAATAACGATGAAGAGAACGAACAGTGTGGAGTCTGGACTGGAATGAATCCAACCCGGATGCATTGGTCGATTCACCGAATTTGACGTCGAACTTCGATTTGTTAATTCGAGGATGGGGCCAGGCCACATGAATGATAACTTGTTGGCGGGGGGCAGGTAGGGAGGCAGTCCATGGTGGAGGGGGAGGGGGGAGGGGATCGTGCACCTTCGTACTCGGATTCGCTGTCGGCCTCGTCGGCGGTGTCGCCCTCGTCGGCGCTGAAGTCGGAGTCCGGCGACCGGATGTTGAGCCACTTGCGCAGCACCGTCTTGGGCCACAGCTGCAGAATCCAAGCCAGACCGGAGCGAATAGTAGTACGTTATACAGTCAGAAAAAACGAATTGAATAATAACCTCAAACCCCCTGACCGACCGATGATCCACAGTCCAAGAAAATAAGGAAGGAACGAAGGAGGGAGGGAGCACCTGGTTCTGCTTCTTGGCCTTGCGGCGCGCCTCCGGGTCGGCGCCGGGATGGGCCGCCGGCTCCGACTCCCCGAGGGGCGACAATGGCCGGGGCGCCGGCGCGCTCCTCGTGGCCCGCGTGGGCGGGTACGAGTGCCTGGCGGCCATTCGCGCGCGCTCCTTGCTTGGCCTGGCCTGGCCTGCCTTAAGAACGCGACGCCACGCAACAGCGGAACAGCTAGTTAGAAGAGAACCACGGCCGTACTAGACAGTGGGAACCTCTTGTGGTGTTCTGCTGCGTTCCCTCTCCTTTCCTCTTCAGTAATAGGGGACAGACTGATGCTACTAGCTAGCGAGCGAATGGCGGGTCGGATTTATGCGCCTGGCTCGGCTCGAGCTGGCTGGCTGGCGTTTGACCGGAACCCAACTTTGGGCTAGAGGTAGCGAGGCTCTCATCAGTCAGCCTGTCAGTCACTCTAGTAGAGTAGTGGTAGATCTAGCTAGCCAGCCCGGTGGGTCGGGGTTGGACTCGCAGAGACTGAGAGAGAGGTCGCACGCTCGGCGGCGTCCGTGCTATGCTATGCTAGGCTAGCTCTGCTGTTGGCCGGGCCCCGCGGGCTCAGTGGCTCCGGTGGGAAAAGGCCTATAGTAGCGTTCTTTCTGCCGACCTCATCTAGGCTCGGCTCCGGCTCCGGCTATCTATAGCTACGTCCACCCACCTTGCAATCGCAAGGCCAGCGTACACGCCCTCCTCCTTATCCCGCTCAGCCAGAACACAAGGAGCCTGCTTGCCGGCTACGCCAAACTGTAGCTTTCCTCCAGAACCCATCCATTCATCCACACCTTTTTCGATTTTTCTCCACGCGAAAACCCTGTGCTATCTCCCACCGCCACCCGTCGCTCTTGTAGCCATTAGGGCACCACAGTATTTGATCCCGTTCCACTCAATCCACCCGTCTTTGCGCGTGCGTGCTCGCCGACAAACGATTCTTGATCTGACGGCCAAAATCTTCAAATGCGTGAGAAGGGTATACTGCCCTAAATGCGTTTTTCTTCATCTGCTGCTTCGATATTTGCAAGGATTCCACCCCTCGCTCCGGCCTGTGCTCGTGCTCGTGGACGTACGAGGCAGGCATGGGTTGTAGCGATCGGCGATGACTCCTCCGGCTGCAACTTGCGGTGGAACGTTGTCGAGGGTTCCGTCCACCGAGAGCGACATTTTTCCTGACCTGCACTGCACGCGGACAGTTTGGACGCATGTCCGCTGGCTCTTCTTCCTGTGGTTTGACATCCAGCCCGGCCCGGCCGCTCTGATTTGATTTTTATTTTGGTTGGTTTATTACTGTTGCCGCTTGCTTTCGCACGTCTGTTTTTGGATGGATCCAGCGACCTACTCTATGTGTGTACGTCTCGCTAGGCGGTCGCACCACGAGCAGAGAGAGACTCATCGTGCGTACGTAACGCAAACCAGCCTCAGTGGCGGCAGGCGAGGTTTGTCTCCTTTTTTGACTTTGCTATTTGACATGTCACATGTGTATACAGCAAGTGCTATGCTCAAAGCAAAAGATTTCTTGAGAGCTCCATCGACCGATCCATCCGCCACTTTACGTGCGGGTTTGGCTGCCAAGTCTACTCGGCGCTGGGGCCTGCGCAAGTTTTTATACCGCAGCACGCGCAACTTGTGATCGATAGCTTATTATTACTTTGCCTAGTAGTAGTAATAATAATGATGTGAAAAGTGTTTGTGCATGGTCCCTCGAGCACATATCTCCATCCGATAATCATGGGTGCCCTCGGCAGTAGGCAACAAGGCGGACAACCGACAGATAACGAACCGAAATTGACCTGAACTAGAACTCGTCCATCGCCATAATGGGCTCACTCAGCTCAGCTGTCGTGTACACCAATGACCTGACCAGCTATAGTTTATTTGCCACGTAACCATTGGGTTGCTGCAGGTTGTATCCAAGAGTAACAATCTGCACTTGTATATATTCATCTTAAAAAAAAACAAATCTGCACTTGTATTCTTCCGATAGTTCGTACAATCGAGATAACTTTTCATACGATACGAAGGCAGCTATCTCGAAATATTTCTAAATCCTAAAGCAGGCAATGATTCAGGTCTTGGAAAGATTATCGCTAACCCTTTTTGTTTTGGTATTAGGTCTAGACGATGATCGGCCTTGACTCGTTTCCCAAACACGATACTCCACTTGTGCAAATCTCATTGCAAGTACGTACTACAAAGGAACTTTATGACATAGCGCATCACACTGAGATGTTTCTCTACGTACGTTTTATAATAAATCTCGTTAACTTTGTGTTATCCAAGCGTCAGCGACCAAGCAAATGTCGCTGTCGTACATTAAACAACCGTTCCTTGATGGAACTTTGTGAAGTTCAGTACGTACTACTGCTCTGTTCTGTAATCTGCTCACAGATAGAAGTGTTGTGCAAGAGCGGGTAGCTGGCACTGGTTCAGTACTGCCTGTTGGGTTCGAGCGCAAAACACGGCTGTCATGAGCCATCATGCTACTATTATTATTAGCAGTTCCATTTGTTGTGTATATGGTCCGAGGAGAATATTAGTTTTTCTATCTTATAATAATAATATTAAAATCACCTGCAGTATTATAGAACGCATAGCAGTACAGCCTACTTTCCAGTGAACCCTAAATCTGGCCGGTCGGAGGCAATAGATAGAATCCATTTAAATCTGGTGACCGGAGAATAAACCATCATGCCACCTTTTTTTCTTTTCTTTTTTCTCTTTCTCTCATCTGGAATGAAGGGGACAAACCATGTTATCTGTTGTACTAGTACTAGGCATCTCTATTAAAATGTTCGGTTCGGCGCTGTTTTATGCAACCAGACCCGCGGCGGTTCTGTGTACGCGCGGGCGCACTGATCATGCATAGTCCTCATAATGCTTTGCACATGAAAGCTGGCTGCATTATTGGGAACCTGACATGTTGCACTGTGCCAATCCACTGCTGATGAAAATCTAGCTGTTGTTTTCTAGTAGGCTTTGCTGCCCGCCCGATTGATGCTGACCAAGAGCTGTACTTAACGCGGACCCATAATATACATGGCCTACACCTTCCATGACGCCGTATCGTATGTACGCACTCTTCTTTTCTTCCTTCACCACACTTTACAGAGGGAGTATCGACAGAGATGAGAGATGAGACACCCATGCGTGGTGACATCTTCGAAGGGCGGAAAATTCAGGGGAGCAATCACATGCACGCATGTCTCCATCTTCTCCTTCTTCCATTGAGTTTGAGGGCAGCACGTGCGTGTCTTTACTACTGCTCCGTGTCTCGCAGCCGCACCATGCGAGTGGATGGCGACGCGTGACCTGGGCGGGTGGACACGGTGCGCTGGGCCGGCTACCGGTGCCTGTCCAATGGAGCCTTCCAGCCGGCCGGGTAACGCACGGTCCCTGACGACGGTTTCGACACGTACACGCCGATGCACAAACAACTCCAGCCGAGCATACAATATACAGAGCATCTCCAGTCGCTGCCATCAAATATGACCCCACATTTATTTACGGACATATCCAGAGCCAGGAAGCGACCGAGTTTCAGTTGTCCATCCAGGCAATGACGCCTCCAATTTTCCAAATCCAAATTCATGTGTATCGTAAAAAAAAAAAATCAGTCAGCGAAAAAATAACACACAACAATTCAAACAAGGCAAAATGAATCATGATTCAATAATTCATACATAGCCGATAAACGAATTAAGCGAGCGTTTTACGTGCATTATATGATGTCTTTGTTGGAAATATGAGTAATTTACCAAGTGATTGTATTAACAGAAATACTAGATAAAGCATGACTAAAATAATAATAATAAAGCAAGTCATGTGATCTCTCAAAGTAAAGGTAGATAGCATCTTCATATATAGAACTAGTTGCATATATAAAGTAGGACCTAACAAATTTAGAGCAAACCCTATAACGAAGAACAGTGACAGTGTTTCTAACAGAAAAAGCATGAACACATACGGGCCAGTGAAAGGAACAAGAAAAACTGGAGAGATCATGGAGACATACGAAGCAGCAGCCGAAGCCCCGGTCTTGGGTGAGTTGTCCTCGCCGGCCTTGTCGTCGAAGAGGTTGTCGTCGTCGGGGAAGTAGTTGTCGGTGACCGGATCGTTCGTGATGAAACAGCTAGTAGTCGCGCCGAGCGCTCCCAAAAACCTTATCACCCTTTTCCCGTACAGGACTCAAAAGGTGTGGTTTCGGAGGCCTACCTTCCCGACCTGAACAGGGTTTTCAGCTTCCGCGTGACCTTTCGTATACCCGTCGTGCGTGGTAAAAATAAGACATCGGCTCGGCTCATTCCCGCGGCGCGGCGCGGCGCGGCGGCGGAGGAGGAGGGCGCGTGGATGTCCCTCTTGTGTCATGCTCGTACAAATGGAGAAAGAGCCTCCCTTATAAAGAGGTCCAACTCCTTGTAAAGTAGCAATGTGGGACTAAATTTTAGTAATACCCCTTGTCTTACACGAATGGACTAAGTGGGTCTTTAAAATTTATTTGGAATTTCTGAAATTAATATTAAGCTGGGTCATAAAAGACTAAAATTCCAGCGGTCTTTGCACCTGAAGGTGATCCACTCCTTGGAATGGTCTCCAAGAGGCTTGTGTCGGCCAAATGGTTGATGGTGTCCTCGATTAGTTTTCTTTCACGAATACATTCGAGTGTGTATCTTTACATTGATAGGATGAAGAAAGTACATGGTCGCGTACATAAGATGACGTGATCGCAAGGCTCGATCGAGCAGAGGACGAAGGAGGATGCTCAACCAATTACAATTAGGTTCATGTTACATGTAGTTAGAATAAATTCGAGGTCACCCTCGATTTACCAAGGACCAAGAGCATAACATCTGTTAGAATAAATCTGAGGCATACCGTTGATCATTCGAAAACCAAGCAATCACACGAGCACGACACCGAGATTTGTTAACGAGGTCCATCGATATGGCTACATCCACGAGGCTTGACTACGGGCGCTCCTCCCCGTGATACCGTCACAATACTGCACACTGGCTACCCGGACGCCAGCACACGCCGCCGGCTTCCCCTTGCGTGCCTGTGCTACTATGTTGGCATAGGTTACATCGTGTGTCTATCCTCGCTATATAAGAGAGGTCTAGGATACAAGTGTCCTACTAGGACGCGAGTCAATATCCTATCTAAACACAATACTACTCAGAGTCCAATTGTAACCTACCTTGTACAATAATATTCGACACAACTCTAAAAAACTCCACGTTGGCGAATATTCTCCACCACCTTGAGTTTGTCAATGCATCAAACTTCCATGTACATTGGACTTGAGCTTATCCCGTGAGTACCGCTGCTACTCCAAAGACTCCATGTGACTCCGCCTGCAACTTGTCGTCCCTTCTTTTCTTGACCATAATCAACACTCGAACAAAATTAAGTTCCATATTACTCTAGTTAGCGCTCCCAACTTTCAGAGTATCAATCCAATACCATCACACACTGATCACTGACCTGCGTGAAAGTGAACAACTCACATATTGGGTGTCACACATAAGAGTTACCTGAACTCAACATCACCGCTCCTTTCTTGACCGCCTGTCTAAAACTTGAAGGAATTTCACCATTGCTTGTAGTCATCCCGAGTCAAATTCGCAGTTGTCTCACCACATGTATGACCACCAAAGCCCTGGCCCGTCTCCATGCCCGTGCATACCGCACGCCTCGTCTCTATTACCGCGTCGAGCCTCCGCTGTCCCGGTCGAGTCTCAAGGGTCACGGACCCACACCACTCAACCCCCACTGCAGAGTACCACCGATCATCACCGACCGATGACGAGTTTCACGCTTCCATCAGACCACTCGGCTCCAGTCCGAACTACGTGTCACTCGCTTTTTCCCCGCTGAAATAGGCTTCGACTCTCAGACGTCTTACGCCATAGCCCCTCAATCAACACCGAGTGAAGTCTTCCGTCAGACTCCAGCTCCACCTTCAACATGACTCCATGGTAGATGATCAGTCCACCCCTGCGCCTCATCGGCTTCAAGCTCCGTGTATACACCACCTTGAATCAATCCCGCGCCATAGTCTTGTCGAAGCCACACAAGCCCTCGGGGCTTGCGCCACATGTCTCCACGCCCAGAAGTCGATCACCATCAGCATCACGCTCCTATGTCGCTGTCGCTGATACCACCGTTTTCTGTTCCAACCGGCTCACGTCGATCCGTCAGACTATCTAGTCCAACCCAGCCGAACTTGTCCGACTGTATGACACGCTTATCCGCGTGCCTCCGCATCCTGTCCACGACTTCCAAGCCATCTCAGCAAACCGACCCAGAAAAAACTTCTTTTTTCATGTCACTGTTTGTTGTTGCTCTTGTACACACACGTGGTTCCGGTTGCTTCCTTTTTTTCCAAACAAATCTCATCAGGTGCCTTTGCTACTTCGTATGCTCTTTTCGTGACTCAGCTTCAAGCAACCAGGAGCCATACACACGATTGACGACAATCATGCAGTGCAACTCCATGGCTTCCAGCGCACACGTCTGCCACCGCGTGGGCTTTAGTGTGCACACGCGCCAGCCCATGAGCTGCTCCTCACCCCGTGCGCGCCTCGGACCGGCCGTCGTGTCTCCACGTTCCTTTGATCACCGTATCGATCTCGACGAGACCGAGTCTGACCTAGAATACCACTACACGACACCTGCTCGATCCGACCTCGTCGGAAATTTCGCGTATGTACGCTCGCCCGATCGATTAGCCCGATAGATCGCCGCACGTCTCATGCTGCCGCCGATGCTTTCACCTGCCGCCACATGCACATGCGTCTGTCTGTGATCTTGCCTTTTTCCAATTTCGTTGAGAACCACGCCATAGCCGGCTGCATCCCAGACTCAATCCTTCCTCTAGATCAATAATCCACAGCCTCCTCGCAACCTTGCTCATGATACCACTTGTTAGAATAAATCCAAGGCATACCGTTGATCATCCGAGGACCAAGCAATCACACGAGCACGACACCGAGATTTGTTAACGAGGTTCACCGATATGGCTACATCCACGGGGCTTGACTACGGGCGCTCCTCCCCGTGACACCGTCACAATACCGCACACCGGCCACCCGGGCGCCGGCACACGCCACCGACTCCCCCTTGCGCGCATGTGCTACTATGTTGGCATAGGTTACATCGTGTGTCTACCCTCGCTATATAAGAGAGGTATAGGATACAAGTGTCCTACTAGGACACGAGTCCATATCCTATCTAAACACAATACTACTCAGAGTCCAACTGTAACCTACCTTGTACAATAATATTCGACACAACTCTAACAACACCGAGATTTGTTAACGATGTTCACCATCATGACTACATCCCCGGAGCATGACTACGGGCGCTCCCCCCTAACACCGCTACAATACCGCACTCCGCCCGTCCGGGCGCTGGCACACACCGGCAGCTCCCCGCGTGCCTGTGCTATTGTGTTGGCATATGTTACATCGTGTATCTACCCTCGCTATTTATGAGAGGTCTAGGGTACAAGTGTCCTATTAGGACACAACTCCTACCCTATCAACACACAGTCCAGAACCAAGTCCAACTGCAACCTACCTTGTATAATAATATTTAACACAACTCTAACAGGTAAAATAGCGTCCAGTCCTTTGGATCCGGCGCAGGCCTACGAGCCAACATCATCCTTGATCGTAGCAACAAAGGACGCGGAGGAAGGCGCGACCTTGTGAAAGATAACGGTGTTACGGTGGCTCCATAGGGCCCATGCAATAAGCACAATGATGGTGGAAAGGCCATGACGCGTGACGTGGAGAGCCGAGTGCAGAATCGTGCGTAGCTAAGCAAAAATTCCCAAGGACCCATCAGGTGTGGCGATCGCGAGGCGGCACCAGGAAAGAATTTCGTGCCAGGTAATGCGGACGAAGACGCATCCCATCAGGATGCAATGCAGGGTCTCGGACTCCTCAGAGCAAAATACGCATGAAGGCTCATGTGGCAACCCTCAGCGGGCGAGGTAATCAGCCGACCAACATTTGTTGATGGAGGCCAGGTAGATGAAGAACTTAACCGATAGGGGGGCTTCGGACTTCCACACCAAGCGGCAATGCCCGGACATTGTGGAGCCAAGGAATAGGGTGGTGTAGCATGAGGACGCAGAGTAGACCCCATTCACTGTCCACTTCCAGCGGATAACATCCCGGTGCGAGCTAAGATGAATGAGCTGCACTCTTCGCCAAACATCGATGTATTCGATGATGGCAGCGGAGCCGAGCGAGCCATGTATCCTGGTGTGGTCATGAAGAGCGGTTGCGACTGTGGAAGAGTGCCGTCGTCGGCTTGGAACTAAAACCATCAGGTTCGAAGCAATGTCAGGTATCGAGTTGCCCTGGAGCCACTTGTCCACCCAGAATCGACATGAAGTGCCATTGACAATCGTCCACGCCGTGGAGGCTCGGAAGAATCGAAGGGCCTTGGGGTCATACAAGGGTTGGAGATGAGACCATGGTCGACAACCATCTGTTGCCTGCAAACAAAGACATCCGACACAGAGATATACCCAGTATGATGAAGGTCACGTATCCCAAGTCCGCCAAGCTCCAGAGGACAACAAACTTGCGACCAGTTGACAAGGTAGCACCCAACACGTGTATCTTTACGACCATGCTATAAAAACAACGGATGGTTTGGTTCGCCTTCTTGAGGATTGGAGGGAGTGCCATGGCCAAGAGAATGTGCACCAGCATGTCCGTCAAAACTTGTTGAACTAGGGCCAGGCGTTCGCCACTACTACTTCCTGAGCTTGCGTTGGTTTTTCCATTGAAGAGGAAAGGGTAATGCAGCAAAGTAGAGATAAGTATTTCCCTCAGTTAAGAACCAAGGTATCAATCCAGTAGGAGGAACACACAAGTCTCCAATGATAGCACCTGCATAAACAAACAATTACTTGCACCCAACACGATAAAGGGGTTGTCAATCCCTTCACGGTTACTTGTAAGGATGAGATCTGATAATGGTAGATGTAAAACAAATAAAAGTAAATAAAACTCAGCGAGGTATTTTTTGTGTTTTTGGTTTTATAGCTGAAAATAATATGATAAAAATAGACCCGTGGGCCATAGGTTTCACTAGAGGCTTCTCTCTTGAAAGAACACATACGGTGGGTGAACAAATCACTGTTAATCAATTGGTAGAAAAGCAAATAATCATGACGATATCTAAGGCAATGATCATGAATATAGGCATCACGTCCGTAACAAGTAGACCGACTCATGCCTGCATCTACTACTATTACTCTACACATTGACCGCTATCCAACATGCATCTAGTGTATTAAGTTAACAATAATGGAGTAATGCCTTAAACAAGATGGCATGGTGTAGAGGGATAAATCCAATCAATATGAAATAAATCCCGTCTTTTTATCCTTAATGGCAACAATACAAATATGTGCCTCGCTACCCATTCTGTCACTGGGTGAATGATAACCCACAAGTGCAGGGGATCAGTTGTGACCTCTTTCGATAAGTAAGGGTGTCAAACCCAACGAGGAGCTAAAGGTAGAAAAAATATCCCCTCAAGTTCTATCGGCCATCGGTACAACTCTACGCACGCTTAACGTTCGCTTTACCTAGAACAAATATTCCCTCAAGTACTTTGTAGGTGTTGTATAATAAGTTTGCAAGATAATAAAGAGCACGTAAATAAAAGCTAGGGGTTGTTTAGATAAATAAACAATTAAGTTAGTATAGTGAGTGTGGAAAAGTGGTTGTAGGAGTTGCGGAATTGTCCCTAAGTAATTGACTACGTTACTAGACCGATAGCAAAGTTTATGTGGGAGAGGCCACTGTTAGCATGTCATACCTTACTTGGAATTCTATGCACTTATGATTGGAACTCCAGCAAGCATCCGCAACTACTATCATTCATTAAGGTAAAATTGAACCATAGCCTTAAGATATATTGGTCCCCCTTCCATCATGTGTGCATCAATTTCTATGCTAGGCTCAAGATGTTGTCATCCTTGCCCTCCAATACATAGTCCTATCAACATACAACTAACCCTATGGTGTGATCCACGCGCGCGCTCATATGATGGGCACCAAAGGACATCAACATAACCACAAGAAAATTACACCAATCATAGCAATTCACCAATCACCGATAGGACAACAAAATCTACTCAAGCATCATAGGATGGCAACACATCATTGGATAATAATATGAACCATAAAGCACCATGTTCAAGTAAAGGGTACAACGGATTGCGGGAAAGTGGACCTCTGAATATAGATGAGGGGAGGTGATGAAGATTGTTGTGAAGATGAAGGATGTGTTGGTGTAGATCGCCTTCACACGATGATTGCCCCGACGGCGTTCCGGCGCCACCGGGAGAGAGGGGGAGAGAGCCCCCTCCTTCTTCTTCTTCCTTGACCTCCCCCTAGATGGGAGGAGGGTTTCCCCTCTGGTCCATGGCCTTCATGGCGGCGGAGGGGCGAGAGCCCCTCCGAGATTGGATATGTCTCTCTATTTCTCTTCTGCTTCTCTTCTGTTTCGCGACCCCCATTTTTTTGCGTTTCACCATTTCTTAAATTCCCGGAGATCCGTAACTCCGATTGGGCTGAAATTTTAACATGATTTTTATCCGGATATTAGCTTACTTGCGTCCGAAGAACACCTCCAACTGACCTTCGGGGTGGCCACAAGCCCCGTGGGTGCGCCCTGGGTAGGGGGGCACGCCCCTAGGGCTTGCGGGCCCTTCGGGCACCGCCTTGCGTTGATTCCACTTCCCAAAAATCACATATATTCCAAAAAAATCTCCATAAATTTTTACCGCGTTTGGACTCCGTTTGTTATGTTTTTTTTGCGAAAAAGAAGCATGCAACAAACAGGAACTAGCACTGGATTAACATGTTAGTCTCAGAAAATCATATAAATTATTACCAAAAGAATGTAAAAACTGTAGAATATTGGCATGGAACAATAAAAAAAATATAGATACAACGAAGACGTATCAGTGAGGATACGACAATATTGAACCCAACAAAAAGCACCTCTCTCATTGCACGAAAAATCAATCTAGTTGGTCGAACCAAATCAATAGATCAGAGAGAAATACAAATCTATCTTAATCATGCATATAAGAATTCAGAGAAGACTCGAATAATATTTATGGATAATTTGATCATAAACTCACAATTCATCGAATCTCAACAAACACACCGCAAAAGAAGATTATATCGAATAGATCTCCAAGAACATCGAGGAGAACATTGTATTGAGAATCAAAGAGGGAGAATAAGCCATCTAGCTAGTAGCCATGGACCCGTAGGTCTATGATAAACTACTCACACATCATCGTTAGTGTAGCAAGGTTGATGTAGAGGCCCTCCATGCTCGAATCCCCCTCCGGCAGAGTATCGGAAAAGGCCCCAAGATGGGATAGAAAGAGGTCAATGACTTGCGGCGGCGGAAAAGTATTTTTGGTGTGCCCCCTGGTCTACGGGGAATATTTGGGTATTTATAGAGTTGAGATTAGGGTTGGGGGACCCGCCAGGTGGCGACAAGCCTGTGGGACGCACCCCCCATGGTGCGCCCTACGAGCTTGCCGTCAGCTCGTAGTTCTCCTGACCTTCCCCTGAAGCTTCCTGGGTGTCTTGTGGTCCAAGAAAAAACATCAAAAAGTTTCGTTCCATTTGGACTCTGTTTGATATTGATTTTCTGTAAAAGACAAAAACAAGGAGAAAAATAGCAACTGGCATTGAGCACCAGGTTAATAGGTTAGTCCCAAAAATTGATATAAAATAGTGTAATAATGCATATAAAAATCCAAGATGGATAATATAATAGCATGGAACAACAAAAAATTATAGATATGTTAGAGACGTATCTGCCACGTGAGAGACGTGCGGCCCTCCAGGTTGCCAATTTGCAAAGAAGCTTGTCGATGAGGGACATCAAGTGGGAGGTGGACACCTTTCGAAGAGACACAAGGAGGCCCAAGTACCGGATTGGGAATACCACAACTGGACAAGCCAAGGTACTGCCAATGGAGTGTGAGACATTGGTGGAGCACTGGATCGGTGCAGCCAGACATTTAGCAAAATTAGTGCGAAGGCCTAAGGCGTGCCCAAAGAAATCTAGGAGCCTGCTGATCATGGTAATCTCAAAGGGGTGAGGGTCGTGATGGCGGAAGGTAACCACATCATCCATGAATAGGGAGACACTAGAAGCGGCCTGACGATTAGTCAACCATTCAACGACACCATTGGTGACCGCGCTTTGCAGGAGCAAGTTAAGGGCATGGATGACCAAGAGAAAAAACATTGGAGAGAGATGATAACCTTGGTGAAGGCCCTGGCAGTGGGCAATGGGAGTGCCTGGAGTGCCATTGATTATCACCTGTATGGAGGACTTGGAGATGAGAATGTACACCCACTCCCACAATCTTGGCCAAAGCCCAAGTGCTCGAGAATCTAGAGGAGGAAGTGCCAAGAGACCGAGTTGAAAGGACGGGCAATATCCACCTTAAGAAGGACCCATGGCTGCTTGAGCTGGTGAAGCTGCCTTGTCGTTTGCTGAACAAGGATGAAGTTTTTGTGCACACCCCTTCCCATGATGAAGGCACTCAGGTTGGAGGAAACTAGCTCTCCAAGTCGAGGAGCCAACCCGAGCGAGAGGACCTTGGCAAACACTTTTGCAACAAGGTGGATGAGGCTTATCGGGCGGTAGTGAAAGAGTGTGGACGTGTTCGGTCTCTTCGGGATGAGTGTGACGACACTATAAAAAAAAGACACATCTGTGACATTATGGCCCGAACGAAAACTTTTTGTCATGCTTATGATACTTCTATGACGATAATTGTGACAAAAACATGTATCATCGTAGATGTGGTGGGATCCTACTTCTATGAAAAAAAAATATGATAGAAATTGGGCTTTTCGTTGTGGGTAGGCTAGAGACGCACCTGCGTGATAATCTTTGGGCCGTCCATGATGTAAAAATCATGGTAGAAGTGAGGGCGAGGAAAATTTCGGGGAGTTCCGATTACGGTTAGTGGTCGGGGCAGAGGGATGGAGTGTGGTTTGCATGTTTCTCTCATACGTGCGCGTGTGTGTGAGGCTTTGGTTAACTGAACCCAAGCAAGGTGTTCTCTTACTGAACCCGAGCAATTGCACTAGCTGGCTACATACTGAACACGAGCGATCGATCCCACTACACGTACTGAACCCGACACATCGATCCCTTCGCCGCTAACTGAACCCGCATGATTCCTCTGCTGCTAACTGAAGCCGACCGATTCCTTCGCTGCTAACTGAACCCGGTCGATCCTTCTCGCTACTCACTGAAGCCGATCGAGCCCCCATGTGAGACTTAGCGAGCCGATGTGTTGGGTTGCCTCTGGATGAACAGTGCCCATTGATATCGTGCCCGAAATACGTATAAGGAGTTGAGGTGTGTGGTCAGTCTAGCCAGTTGGTTGGCTGTGGATGAACAGTTCCCGTTACTACCACCCGCTCGTACGTACGTACGTACGCCCTACCCCAGCCATTGGGGGTTGGATGAACAGGATCCCTGGTATAGTAGGCGGTTGCCGCTGGATGATCATGAACCCGAGGAGGCCGCCACACCCCAGCCGGTTGGGGTGGATGAACGGGACCCTGTGGAGGCTGGATGAATAGTGCCTAGTGGAGGATAGATGAATAGTATGTGGTGGAGGCCGCAGTAAGTCGTGGTGGATGAACTGTAGCAGGTGGAGGCTCGAGGAAGTCAACAGTAGATGAACAGTAACCCGTGGAGTCCCGTTTTGTGGTATGCCACAACCCTCTCGATGAACACGACCCCGTTACGACCATAGACGGTTGGCGAGAAGTTTGTTTCCTCCGTTTTACGGTACGCCGGACCCCTCCAGATGAACAAGACCCCGTTTCGACCGTAGGCAATTGGCTAGAAATCCGTTTCCTCTGTTTTGTGGTACGCCACACCCCTCCGATTAACAGGAGCCCGTTTCCACTGTAGGCGGTCGAACGTAAGTCAGTTTACTCTATTCCGTCCAAGCCGACTGGCTCTCGATGAACATGACACATTCTGACCTAGTCAGTTGCCTCCCGATGAACACAGAGTTGTTTCCTCCATTCTGACACAGCCGGTTGGCTGCAGATGAATAGGACGCCGTCGTTGTATGCATTCAAGACCCCATCAGTATGTATGTATGTAGCCGTATTGACTTTCTTGCAACATGGCTGTATGTATGTGTACACGATATAGACGGGACTGCGTGACTTGCTATGTTGACGGCTCTATCACGACACGTGCCACTCCTTACTCAGCCACGGTTCATTGTTGCAGAGAGACCGATCGACCGCTATGTACATACACGTTCACGACCAGACAAATAACGCTATGTACGCCTCGACCTGGTGGGTCCCAATCGTTAGGGGTAAGGAGGCATTTCTTTCCGTGCGAAGATGTAGGATGTGGATTCCATATGTTAGGGGGAAGTTTTTTCGCGAAATACAGAGGCACTACTGTTGAGTCCCTGTTGTTAGGTAGGAAAATCATTATTTTATGCATAATAAAGAGGCACTTCCTTGTGTGCGGCCGTGGACCTAGCTGTTAGCCTCTCCATGTACAATCCTCTTCCGACGGATGTCATTTGCTGACCACATTGAGCACGCCGCCCCGAGAGCACCAAGACGGTGAATGATGGCGAGGCCTAGGAAGGGAAAATAGTTGAGTCTTTTCTGAACTTTATTATGCATGATTGTTATAGCTTTGTATTTCTCTCCAATCTACCTGTTTGGTTTGCCCAACAAGATTGATTTATTTTTAATGGGAGAGGTGCTTTGTAATGGGTTCAATCGTGTGGTGTCCTCACCCAGTGACAGAAGGGGTAGCGAGGCACATATTGTATTGTTGCTATTAAGGGTAAAATGACGGGTTTTAATCATATTGCTTGAGTTTACTTTGTCTACATCATGTCATCTTGCTTAAGGCGTCACTCTGTTCATCATGAACTTAATACCATAGATGCATGTTGGATAGTCGTCGATTGGTGGAGTAATAGTAGTAGATGCAGGCAGGAGTCCGTCTACTTGTCACAAACGTGATGCATATATACATGATCATTTCCATGAATAACATCATAACTATGGGCTTTCCTACCAATTTCCCAACAGTTTACCCACCATATGCTATTGTTTCGAGAGAGAAGCCTCT